>JAJKFI010000019.1:16471632-16511984 GCA_029204185.1 Lerista edwardsae | reverse complement strand
AGAGAGAGAGAGAGAGAGAGAGAGAGAGAGAGAGAGAGAGAGAGAGACTTTGTTGTCTGAAATAAAGCAAGTCATGCTCTTCATCTCTCTGAACAAATTATGACAAAGATTCTCCAGCTTTGTCACAGTAAGCCTCCATGAGTCTATGGCAAGAAAACAATTTTCTCCAGGTCCCTCTCTGCTTGTTTTGGTGCTTTAGTACTTAACAGAAAATGCCTGCAGATGTCCTGGGGGCGGGGGGAGGGAGATAGGCAGTGCAGTGCATGGTTTCATGTGCAGGAATTGGCTTTTGTTTCCATAGACAGCATGCTGGGAGTTCAGCTTCACATGACCAGACTTGCCATTAAGTAGGGTGAGGTGTCTGGCTTCAGGTAACAGATGTTGAGGTACTATGAAATGAAAGCCAACTGTCAGCCATGTACAGCCAATCGAACTCAACGATCCACTCACATGCCAGTGGAGGACCCACCCACCACCAGCGAACAAAGTTGGCAGTGGGATGAGCAGCAGGAGGAATGGCGTGGAGAAAGGGAGGAGTGGGTGGGTGCTTGGGCAGGAACGGGAGAGGGAGGGGGTGGTTCCTGGTGGCATTGGCATGTGTCAGGATCCCACCCCATTCCCTCTCTCCATCCCTCTTCCTTATTCTCCTCCATGTGCTCTGCTTGGCATGACTGCATCAGTGGTGGGGTTTAGTTACCATATGGGTATCATTGGTATTTTCTCCCTCAGGCATTGAAGTGTCTTGAGTCATCTCTGCAGCCTGCCATTCACCTTGTTTGCAACTGGGCTAAACACCTGAGCCCCAGCATAGGTTGCATGGATTAGCAGTACTGGATAGTTACATCCCATCTCCCTCTTTAGATGAATCTTTTCATCTTTAGACGAAACAAAGTATCACATTGGCAGCATCCACATTGAATCCACGCATTGGGGTCCAAGAGGACGCGACCAGAAATGCCTTCCAGTCACACCCAGAGGTATTCTGACACCGTGAAGGGCCACGTGTGGCCTATCCAGGCCTCAGAAAGACCCCAGAGGTGTCAGAAGGGCACTTACAGGTTTTGAGAAAACCGGGAGGTACTTTTCAACACTTTTCTGGAGCTTTCTGAGGCTAGGAGAGGCCACATGTGGCCTCCCCAGGTCTCAGAAAGCTTCCCAGATTTGACTGGAAGGTGCTTCTGGTCACATCTTGGAGTCCTCTGTGGGTCCTCCAGACATGGTTCAGAACCTTCAGTGTGTCAAATCTGCAGGTGGGTTCCGAATCTGGATAAAGAGGACTCACCATATTACTTTTCTTCCTCTTCTCTCGCTCCATTGTTAAACACCCTGATCCATGTGAGTAATAATATGCTGCAAAAGGTTACATCTGTGTTCATATGTGGAATGCCTGGACCTAGCTGGGAGTTGGAGATCCAGAAGATAAACTGAGTATGAAAAGGAGACCATTGTTCAACGTATTTGAAAACTGTTGTCTCACAGCACAATCCTATGCATGTCTACTCAAAAATAAATCTCATTCAGTTCAAACGAGATGTACTCCCAGGTAAGTGTGTCTAGGATTGCAGCTTTAGGAGATTAAAATACTTCCCTGTATTCCTTGTAGGCAGTCCATTCCGCACTGTTCCATCCTTCATCAGCCACAGCTAATAGAACTGCAGCATGCTTGTGGCACTCCTCTGTTGCACTAATTTGAGAGAAAGCAAGCTGGCATTTTGCCTCTGAGCCCAACAAAGATAAACACGGGTTAGAGCAGAGAAGAACTTCTGAAATCCTGTGCAATTATCTGAGTCTCCCAATGGAGTTATGGCTCATCTGTTGGTGTTAAAAGAGCACACCTGCCTCCCGGTTTGCACAGATAAATGATGTTGTATTCCCCTTTTCTTCAGATGAAAGGTAATTTCATTTCCAGTGGATTCTCATTGGTAATATATCACTTTTCTAATGGTTTTGTGTGTGGCTTGTATGTCTTCCCTATGTTTATTTGTAAGCTATTTTCATTCATCCTGAAACTCAGCCCAAATCTGATTCTTACTAAAATTCTTGGCAAATGAGATCACAAATTGCACTAATGAGGTAAGGATATCTGTATATGGATATCTTTATGGAATTATGTCAGCTTTCTCTGCATCCAAAACCAATAGTCTAAACAGAGAATCTGTCATATATTAACCTTCTAATGATTAAACTTCCACAATTCAGATTATAATGGGTCATATGTAGAGGTGGGAGAAAATGGTGATAACAAAATAAAAACACATAACTTCTTTTTGTACTTCTCTTTAAAAAAAAATCCTGAAAATCTACAAAAGAAAAAACATTTTATTTGGTTTTTATTCATTTAATGGGGGACTGCATGGGTAATGACTGTGACTGACAGCGCAATCCAAGCTTGCCTGTTACGCCGATGCTACGCCATAGCATTGACGCGGGGCGCCAAGAACCACCCCCACGTCGGTGCTACAGCAATGGGACCAGCGCTGCAGGCCAAAGCCAGCTGATGCAAGGGAGGTGCCATGTTGGGATGGGCGGGGGACGGCGTTTCTGGGTGGGTAGTGGGCGTGCCAGCAGGCGTGCCGGCCTGGGACGGGGGCAGGCTTGGGATTCAGCCGTAAGGCCAAATCCTAAACTTGTCCAATTCGGGCCGCGCTGTCTCCTCGGATCTGTGACTTTAAATGTTTTTTTTTCTCCCAACTCTAGTCATAAGCAACAAGTTAGATCACATTGTGCTTCTTATTTATGAGTAATTTCGGTCCTCATAATCTGTAAACCAACCAAACATTGCCTGCTTGGCAATGTTTCCAGGCTGCTCGGATCTGTGCTTCCTGTTTACCAGGCACAAGTTCACGCAGGTCTCAGCAGCTCGGATTGGAGCTGTGTGGCCCAGGGATGGGGGGTTGGATTCGGCCTAATCTGGATCAGATCTGGGCTCCTCCTCCCCCATCCTTGGGTCGCCCCGCCCGTGGGAATGCCCACCCTGTTCCGCCTGCTTTCTTCCTTTTCCCCCACCCAGAAAAGCCCCTGCACTGGCCGAACTCAGCCAGTGTGAGGGTGGCTTACCTGCACCATCTTTGGCACACCTGGGCCGATGCTGCTGCCAGGCACTTTCACAACAGCGCTGTGCTGATGCTGCCCACATGCTTCGGTCCAATGGGCAGCTTAGGTTGCATTCCAGTCACAGTTTCACCTTTATACTTCACTAGCTGTTTGTTACCCGGCGTTGCCCGGGTAAGAAAATGATCTTCCAGAGTTTATGGGGTTTGCACCCACTCTCGCCCCCCCACGCCAACGGGGGCCGAACCCGGATGCCAACTGCGTTGGGAGCGTCCCTGGTCGCTGAGGCGACCCTGGAAAGTATGGACTCGATGCGAATTTTGCCCGTTTCTGTCTTCACTTCATGCCCCCTGCGCACCACCACCCCCCGGGGGCGGTGGGGGGGCCTGACCCCCGCAGTATGTGTCATCAGGCCGCAAGGCACGCACGTGCCAGGTTTGGTGCGCATCGGTCCAGGCGTTCCAGCACGGCATGGCGGACATTTTGTTTTGCACCCCTTCTTGCCCCCCCACCGAGGGGGGTCTGAACCCAGACTCCCACTGTGTCGGGAGCGTCAGCGCTCGTCTCGGTGACCCCGGAAACTACGGACTAGACGCCAATTTTGGCTGTTGTTGACCATTTTCACGCGGAGACCCCCACGCCCCCCCGGGGGCACTACAGGGGTCTGACCCCCACAGTGTCTGTCGCCAGGTCGGAAGGTGTAGGCGTGCCAGGTCTCGTGTCGATCGGTCGAGGCGTCCCAGCAGGGCATGGCGGATGTTGTGTTTCTCACCCCTTCCCACCCCCACGGCAAGGGGGGGCGAACCTGAACTCGCCCAGCCTCAGGAGCATCGCAGCTCGCCTCAGCGACCCCAGAAACTATAGAAGCAGTGACGATTTTGTCCGTTTTGGACCGATTTCATGTGGGGGCCCCCTGGGGGCACTAGGGCGGCCTGACCCCCAGAGTGTCTGTCGCCAGGCTGGAAGGCACGTGGATGCCAAGTTCAGTGCATGTCGCTCCAGGCGTTCCAGCAGGGCATGGCGGATATTGTGTCTTGTACCCCTTGTCGTACCCCATGCCGAGGGGGGGCGAACCCGAACTCTGACGGCGTCAGGAGCATCGCCGTTCGCTCCAGCAATCCCGGAAACTATGGATTCGACGCTGCATTTGGCCGTTTTCGACCATTTCCACTTGGGGACCCCCGTGTACCCCCACCCCCGGGGGCACTACGGGGGTCTGACCCCCGCAGTGTTTGTCATCAGGCCGCAAGGTGTATGCGTCCCAAGTTTCGTGTCGATCGGTCCAGGCGTTCCAGCAGGGCATGGCGGACGTTTTGTTTTGCACCCCTTCTCACACCCCATGCCAAGGGGGGGTGAACCCAGACTCTAACGGCATCGGGAGCATCGTCACTCGTCCCGGCGACCCCAGAAACTATGGATTTGACACCGATATTGGCCATTTTCGACCATTTTCACGCAGGTACTTGTCCCATGTACCCCCACCCCTGGGGCGGTAGGGGGCCCCGACCCCCGCAGTGTTTGTGGCCAGGCTGCCAGGCTTCCGCATACCGGGTTTGGTGGCAATCGGTCCAAGCGTTCCAGCAGGGCATGGCGGATGCTGTGTTTCGCACCCCTTCTTGCCCCCCACGTCGGGGGGGGGGGGGCTGAACCCGGACTCCAAAGGCATCGGGAGGGTCGCTACTCATCTCGGCGACCCCGAAAACTGTGGATTTGACTCCAAGTTTGGCCGTTTTCGACCGTTTTCACGTGGGGACCCCCCCGTACCCCACCCCCAGGGGCTCTAGGGGGGTCTGACCCCTGCAGTGTCGCCAGGCCGCAAGGTACGTGCGTGCCGAGTTTCGTGCCGATCGGTGCAGGCGTTGAGGAGCCTATGCAGAACATACAATCGCACTCACAAACACACCCACAAACACACCGGCCACGTTCATTTTTAGATATATAGATTAGCCTTGAACACATTTTTTTTAAAAATATACTGTGAGCCCTAGATTTGCCACTTGAATTACTGATATAAGCATGTTCAAAATCATTTTATTTGGGGGGGGGGGTTTAAATACCTGCCCACCAAGTGATTGGTTTATTTTCCTTGTCGGCGTTGACCTGTCCTTCTGTCTCACCTCCCTCAGTTCCTCTCAATACTCTTTCCCCCTTCCAGTTCTTTCCTTTTCCTTTTCAGTTATATTTGTTTTACGTGATGCTGCTGCCTGCCCCACTGCTGCAGAGCCTGGTATTGGCAGCTAGCCTGGTGTTTTATAGTCTTAGCAGCAACTTCTGCTTAGCAGTATGTTGAAAAGCTCTTTGGAACCAATCCATAATGGATGGAAAAAGAGTCTAAAAACAAAACAGGGTGGCAGCATGCCTTCTGTGCTGGCCCTGACTGCCGTAAAGCAGTCAGCACCAGTCACAAAAGGCGCTCTGACAGCATGGCACTCAGAACGCCTACTGGTCATGACTGGAAGTCACAGATGTGAACCAGACATCATACAGCGCAGTCCTAAGCAGCGCTGGATCAGGCAGGCTGGTGGGCCTGCGCTGTATCCAGTACTGCTTTCAGGGAGGCTGGAGCCTCCCCTATGGACTCCTCTGCTAAACAGCAGGTGCAGATCTGAGGAAACTGTACAGCCCAAATCGGGGCTACACGGCCTGGGGAACGGACCTAGGATTCAGCCTTAGGGCCAAATCCTGGGTCCACCCCCCTCCTGGGCCAGCCCACCTGCCAGCCCGCCTCCTTCCCACTCCCACTCTTGCCCACCTCATTCCGCCACTGTGCTGGCTGGCTTTGGCCAGTACAGAGGATGCACAGCACGGGCGCACGGTGCATTAACACCAATGTGGGGTTGCCGCTTGGCACCCCCACGTAGGTGCTAACTGTGTAGTGTTGAGCAGTGGTGTCATTCAAATGATTTAGAAACAGGAACTCACTTTTGATTGGCACTTGTTGGGAACCCGGAACCAGCCACGGAGCCCGTTAGGATCCAGAACGCCCGTTCTGGTCCGTTCCCCCTGAATGTCATCACTGTCTTCGCCCCCCTAGGAACCCGGAGTCGCTCCCTTTAACCCTCTGAGTGCCGGCCAACCAAGAAGAAAAGCTCTTTGCAGAGGAATGGGGAGGGGGGAGGAGGGAGAGTGAAGTGGGCGGAGTCAGCCCTAATTTTAACTAGTGGAACTGAGTTCCCCCGCGTTCCCCTGCATGACATCACTGGTGTTGACGCTACCACATAGCGTTGACGCTACTTACAGGGCGAGATTGCGCCCTTAGTCACATCCAAGAAATGTTCTGAGGCCTGGAGAGGTGGGTTGCAGGCTGATTACCTCACCCAAGTAGAGCATTTATGGATTTTGGTATCTGTGGGGGGCCTGGAACCAATCCTCCTGTGAATACTGAGGGACAACTGTATACTTAAACTTTACAACAACCTTGTAAAGTACATCAGTAGTACTATCCTTATATTGCTGATCAGAGCTTAGACTCTGAAGGTTTGATTTGCCTAAGGCCACCTGGTGAACTGCTAGTAGAGATAAGAATTTGAACTAGAGGCTCCTTGAGTCATAGATCACATTTGATCAGATCAGACAGACTTTATTTCTTTGCATTATATACCATAGTAAACATAATTATTTGCTAGAGAGAACACCGAATGTTGAAATCTACAGGGAGTCTCACATTTTATAGCGTCAAATTTATTATGGTATGATTCACACATATGCTATAATACTATAATTCACACATATGCTCCATATGGTGAATAAAAAAAACAGTTGCTTGATCCACTTAGTTAATTAAAGTTCCCGAAATGTTCTCTATTTGCATCTATACACAGCTGATATTGTTGATTGAGGATCAGACATCCACCACACGTGTGCTGGGATGGTTCCACACATCTCTTCAATTGCTTTGCTTTGATGTTTGAGTGTTTACAGGTTTCCTGCAATGAAGTATGAATGAGTGAGAGGTCATTAAAAAGTGTGTACTAAAATGTCGTCTCAAAAACAACACCCTATATACAGTCAATCACAATTAGCCAATCACATTATGCCAGCTCTAGTTGTGGTTCTGTATGTGTTATGGTTTTACTTTGGGTAAAACACCTGCAACAATGGCACCAATCTTTGTTTTGTGGTCTAGGGAGGCACCAGATCTTGCAATCATTCTTTGGCATATATTTTTTAAAATTCCTGATTCCCTGATTTTTAAAATTCCCTTGTTTCATTCAGTAGTTTATTATTTTTAAAATCGGCAGGTTTTTTCCAGCTTTTTGCAAAAAGTTAGTGATTAAGGACAGATTGTATTAAAGTTAATTCCGTAGAGCGTGAATGAAATCTACTGTGTGATCCTGTAATTATGAAACATTGTGAGGACACAGTGACTCTTATGATTTGAAGATGTGTGTTTTTCTTCCTCCCAAAGCCCAGTGAATAATGTTCAGCCTTTTGTGATGATCTGATAATAGTCCCAAATCTCTGCTTGATTTAGTCAGAAACGAACAGTTGGGAAAGTAGGGGGGAGAGAAGGAAATGAAAAGCCAAAAAAAATAATGATGATATTAAGAAGTGTGTGAGCAAAGCTTAATGCTAATGCTAATTGCTAGCTAAACTGGGCCCCTTTTGTCATTGTTCTTTCAGCTATCAAAGGCCTGTATGACTTGTGATCCACCAAGCCTTGCGCAGCCCACCAGCCCTTTATGGGGCTGGTGAAGGACTTGATCACTATTCACAGTCCCAGTCAGGCCGTAAAAACAGATTTATTGGGACATTCAGCTTGGTAGGGCCCATGTTATGCAAGCCTGACCTATAGCTTCTATTTATAGGCCAGAAAAAAGGCAACTGCTTGGCTGTTTGTTTTTGCTTTTGGTGGCTGACAAGAAGACAAAAAGAAAGGAAAAAGCAAAAAACAGTAAGGGGGGACACTTTGCCCCCCCTTACTGTTTTTTTTTCCTTTTTGGGGGGAGGGTTTCCCAGCTGTACATCTTAGATGAATAAACAGCTTTTGTGCTCTGCTTCACCTAGCAAATACTGCTGGGCTCTCTACTAGAAATGAGGTGGACAATGCAGGAGTGCTGGACTGTGTGAGTGCTCACGCTCAAAACTGCAGCAAGCAGAATTGAGGCAGGCACCGCTCACTTTGAGCAGACTCCAGAGGCATCCCACGCCCAATGCAGCGCTCACCTTGCAGAGCTCAGCATTCCAGAAGTGTGTGTGTGTGTGGGGGGGGGGGGTTGAAGACGTAAACACATTGCCTCCAACCTTCTGCTTTATTGCATTGCTTTCAATGTGATGGGCCTGCTTCTGGACCGCCCCTGGCGATATTCAGCCCTCTCTGGCTGCATATTCTCACCTGTGAGTGGTGAAAACACAATAGTCATCGAGGACACGAGACAGCAGAAATAGCTGAACAGAGGCTGGAGCGGGGTGGAGTCACCCCCTGCTGAGGCTCACACCTGGTGTGGCCAGCACCCGCGCCCCACCCTTAGTGATGCCACTGACAGGCTCTTACCATTTTGATTCTGCTAGCATACTTGCCTCCCATTGTCTGACTTCCTCCCTCAAAAACAAAAAGGGAATGGGGTAGCATTCATTAGGTTCCACTAGGTTTTCCCTCCTGTGAAAATCAACACCAATATGTGGGTTTGGGGGGGGGCAGAGGTTAATAGGGTTGAACTATGTTTGTACCTTTTGAACATTAAAATTGAATGCTTGGGGAGCTCCCCCAAGCAATCTTGAGGATTCAGTTTGAATGCATGAGAACACGAATGATTATCAGTGTGTGAGCATAAGGCTGCTCACCTATCCCTACTCTGTGCCTTAGTTGCATCCCTGAAATTGCTCAAGAGTTCTAGCTCAGACCTCATTTTTAATATATGAAGGGTTGGCTATTGGAAATTACATATTTCTTTTCAATCGGGGTAGCAGAGTCAAATAGCAGCAGAACCCCCTCCTTAAATCTCCTCAGGGAACCTCCCTTACCCAGGCTGACTGTGTTCTGTCAGGAAACATAGGCTTGTTAAAGTTTCAGAACAAGAACTTGACGTTTACTCATTGTTACATCAAACTTTCAGCTTCTGATTAACAGAGGTTCAAACTTAAATGATAACAAGCCCCTAAAGCTTAAAATGGTGGAGGCATCAGAAACCATGATCTGTCCTGTTCAGTTCCTGTCAGATTTGTGACAGAGAGCAAGAGAAGGAAAAATAGGCCATACCCCCCAGAGTCAATACAGTACACTAGTCTGCCCACTATGGACAGCTGAAAGGGTTGTGCCAAATCCAACATCAGCAACCCTATTTCTACTGGAAGCAATCATAATTTTAAAAGCAAACAAACAAAACACTGGTCATAATGGCCAAAGACAAAAAGAGGCACCTATTGAAGCTTCCCTACTTATGAACACATGATGTTCTAGAGGTCTGTTTGTAAGTCATTTTGTTCTTAAGTACAGTAACTACTGTATGTCAGTTGCTATAGCTGTCAGTTTCACTTGGGATACTGTCAGTTTCCTTCCCAGTGTTGTCAGTTTCACTACAAAGCTGCTGGAAATGCTCCTGAGAGTCTTCTGTACTCAGCAGCACTGACTGCGAACTAGAAGTCATAGCTGAAAGTGTGTGATTGTAGGTTGAATGTTCCCACATCACATAGCACTGCCATCCGGCTTCTCTGTGCTGTACTGGTACTGCTCAGTAAAGATGAAACTGCAGAAGTTGTATTTACTGTAGAACTGGAATATAAGTTTAACAGCAATTTGTGTTATCTTTTTCTGAACACCCAAAGATGCAGCTGAATTTTCTGCAATGTGGTGCTTTTTTATGTTTTCAGATTACTTCTCTGAAATTTCCAAGTGTGAACTCAGCATGGGTGTTGTCAGTGCAGGGGCGGAGGAAGCGTGTAGCGACGGGTGGCAGGAGCCATGGGCGCCGGCAGCAGTGAAGCACCATTGCGCGGAAGAACCCGCGTGCTTTTTGGCCCGTCCGCCGCCCCCCTGCATCCGTCTCACTCCAAAATGGAGTGATCCCATTGGCACAGGGAGGCGTGGTTGGGCGACGTACAGGGGGTGGGGCGACGCGCTGGGGGCGCGGTTACATCGCCCTGCCCCGGGCACGCTCGGGGCTCTGTGCATCTCTGTGTCAATGGATAGTGTGAAAGAATTGTCAGCAAATGGCAAAAAAAAAGTTTTATTTCCTTAATTTTATCTACACAGTGATATGTTGTAGAGGATTTGGTAATTTAGAGCATGATCCAACCTGAGCCAGCTCCGGTCTCCTCTAAATTATTGTATCAAAAGCAATAGGATGGTGTCAGCACACTGGTGGGTGGAATGGCGAAGAGACACAAGTGTTGTTCTCTGCTGCTTATTTCCTCCTTTGTGTAAAGAAGATAGTTGCAACCAAGACAGAGCATGAATTCAAGACATGCACTAGATGTGCCAAGGGTAAAGCTTTCAAAGCATTGTGCATAGTTTCAGATAAATGTGTTTTCAACCTAATAAGCAGAACTAGTGGTAGCCCTCTTCACAGATTTCAATAAATTTCATGCCCTTGTTTCCTGGCTCTTCTGCACATTCAAATAACTTATAGAATAGCCTACAGATACAAATGCTTCATGCATAGGTTCTGCTTATGTTTTGAAGAACCTCTGAGAAGGCAGGATCCTTATTATATGTACTAGACGTACACATGCATAGAACTGCATTATGCATAGAATATGTTTTCATGTAAGCTTTTCCACAAGTTAGGCTGAACATATGTAGTTTTTTAGATGTTTGATTCAAGCTCAAGACAGCCCAGAAATTTTAGGATTTTAGGACCAGTTCACTGAAAAAGAAAAAAAGGAGTAACATGTTTTAATGCAGTTTTTGGATTTGGGTTCAGGTTTGGTTCAGCTCCTTGCCCAGCCCATTGGACATGAACCCCTTTCCCCCTCTGAACATGCTCGTTATCACTTGCTGTCACAAACAAATCAGTAAATTCTTTGCCCCTTAATAAACCTGCATACAGTACATTTTTGATTCAAGATAAAAATAGGAAAGTTATGCCGCAATCCTAAGTATCTATTGAGCTGGCACAGCCCTCCCTGCACTGACTGCAAATGTGCCATAAATCACATTTTCACCTGCTCAAGAGCTGGCACAGAGGCATGTGCTGGCTTGCTGGCACCAGAGCTGTTCCGTGTGCTGGACAGGGAGGCCTGGCGTACTGTGGTCCAAGGGGTTGTGAAGAGTCAGACACCACTTAGTGACTGAACAAGGAGTATATCAAACTTGTTCCACATCATCAAATGTGTATAAACAAATATTGCTGGCCTTTTCTTATCTGCTGATTGTATAAGTACAGTATGTCAAGGAGTTGAGAGGTTTGAGACGCTGATATTGCAGAAGGGCCAAATTTGGACACCAACAAATGCTGCAGTTGTAAATATTGCCAGCATACAGATTTAGGAAGGTCATAGTGCACTCTTAGTCTCTCAAAGGGAAAAAATCCTTGCTCCTCATCAATGATCTAATGTAAAAATCATTCTATCAGCCCATGTCCTCCATAAGAAGGATTCCCTATAAATCCTTAAAGTAGGATTCATCCACAGTGTTAATCTAGAATATGAATAGTGATCAAAGATAAATTTCCGTGCCAGTATATTCCCCTGCCATATATCATAACCTCCGTTTTTGGACTGGGCAGCCATACACAGGCTGCCTAGATTTGGCCAGCTATATAGCTGGCATAAATCCAAGAAGCCCTATAGGGGTGGCTCGGGCTTTACTTGGAGAAAGGGGGGAAATATTCCCCTTTCTCAAGGTGACCTCCAGCCGCTTCCTAACCTGCCCTGGATACAGCACAGGCCATGCAGACTGGCTGTGCAAGCACGGATTAGGATTGGGCTGCTAATATCTTTTCTTGGATCTTTTCCTAGTATAGACGTCTATAGGATTTCCAGTTACACAGAACTCATTTACTCTTCTGATTGGTAGGCTCTTTTGGATCATCTTCCCAACTTCCCAAAAAGTTGGCACATTAATGTACTTTATTTTATTCATTTTTACCTTGCCCTTATACTCAAAAATTGTTCACAGTGGTGTTACATCCATAAAATCCATTATCAAATATAATGTTGCAAAAAATTAAAAATTAAAAATTTAAAGCATTACTGCAACTTCCTTAAAAATAAAGACCGTGGCATTCCATTCCACAGATCTAATGATATAAAAGAGCAAGCTTCGTAAAGGCCAATAGGGAGAGAAGAACCATATAGACCATAAGTGGGAGAGCATTCAATGCTGCTAAGGAAAAGCCCCTGCATTTTATAGCTTTTATTCTCTGTGCCGAGTTGCGTATGCAGTCATTCCAGAACCATGGGACAAAGTTCTTTGCAGGTACAATTCTGCCAAATCTACTGACTGTACCAGGCTGAATATTCTAGTGATAGGATGTGATAGGATGGAGACAAACCTGGTTGGGGGGAGGCAGGCTTTCCACATGATAATATTATATTTTATATATTTAGCAGAGGGAGAGCAATTGTCCCTCTTCACCCCAGCACAGTGTCTTTCTCGTGGCTGTTGCTGGTGGTGTTCGCCATTCTTTTAGATTGTGAGCCCTTTTGGGACAGGGAGTCATTTAACTTTAATGTTATTATTTGCCTGTAAACTGCTTTGTGAACTTTGTGTTGAAAAGCGGTATATAAATACTAGTGATTGATTGATTGATGATAAAACATTCTGCATAGAACAGCCACCATACAGAAGTAGTTTTAAACAGGCTTCATACAGTGACTGCATTGTTTGAAGTAGACATTAGCATCTGAATACATTGGACACAATTACTGAGGAATCCACAAAATCATTCTTATTGTCCCTATGAGTAGATGAGAACCTTCTTTCATTAGATGACAAGACTGCTCTAAGTTGCTTTGAGCCCACCTGAAAGTATATTAAGAGTATCTTTTGCTTTTACTATGTCTTTTCATCTTGAACCTTTTCACGGTTTTTGTAAAGCAGATCTCTTAAATAAGGGGAAACCTGACTTATAATCTGACAGTTTTTATCTTCTCAGAACATTCCTTTGTGGAGAGGCCAGCCTGATTTCTTTTCAAATGACATTTTTTTAGAAAAAGTGTTCCAGGTAATCAGATGAGTTAGATTTGTGGAGATGAAGAGTGGAACCTTCCCCTTCAGCACAACTCTATGCATGTCTGCTCGGAAGTAAGTCCTTGAGTGAGGCTAACTCCCAGAAAAACATGTATTGTGGTAGTTCCCAAAGTCCTCCATAGGAGGAGGGAATCACTTACGTATTTGCGGGGGTTTCATGACAAAAACAGGAAGCGCCCCCTTTCTCCAGTGGTAGCTCCTGGGCAGGCTCAGCAACTAGGCTGGGCAAGCGGCGGCTGGCCATCTAGCCTACGCGCTTTTAGCTGGGCTATCTGCTCCCTAGTTGCTGAGCCTGCCAGGAGTCCACTGAGAAGGGCAATTCACAGGTAAGTCCAAATTTCCCCTTTTTATTTTTTTTGAATGTGTTTAGAGGCTTGGGGAGCCCTCCAGGACTGGTAAGTGTGGGTAAAAAACCATCCCTGGCAGCAGTGCGATCCTGGGGATCGCATTGCTGCCTTCCCCCTCCCCGCTCCTTAAAGGGACAGGGAGAAATGCTTCCTACTGATATAGGATTGCAGCCTTCGGGTTTTAAGAATTAACTATGCAAAAGAAAAGCAATGTTAATTTCAAATCAAAGTATTTGTATATTAATAATGCTTGGTGCCTCCTGTGTTAATTTATTTATAGATGTATTCTCCACTTTTTGATCAAAATAGTTCTCAAGGTGACTGACAGTAAAAACAGAAAATAATCTAGGAGTCCCTGTAGCCTCCTCTTGCTGTTCCAGCCCTGAGCAACTGAGAGTTGGAGCAGTGTTCTTTTCAGACAAGGAAGAGATGAGCTCCCTGCAGTTGCTCCATTCTCTAGCCAGTGTTGGGGGCTGGCCAGGCTGCTCTTTCCCTTGCCATGGCGTTCATCCTGGAAGATGGGAGTGCAACTTCCCACAGTTCCTGAGGCTTTTGCCCAAAGGCAAAATCCAGAAAATGCCTCCATTTACTTCTCCAGGCCCCCGGAAATATATTGATACGCATTAAGAATGACTGACAACATCTCAATAAGCAAAATAGTGCGGTCAGCCCTTTTTGTATGTACACTCGTTATTTGCAAATTCACTAAACTGGAAGTAAAGGGGCAGAATTGCTCCTTACCTCATTATCTGCACTTCTGTCCTCATTATCCACTATGCAGAGACAATCTGAAGGTTGCAGGGACCTTCAGAATAGTGTCTACAAACAGCACTGACCTCTTTAAAATGGCTGGCAGAAGCATCCGCCGGCCATGTTTAGTTTGAGGGGTCCATGCTGGTCGCAAGTGCCATTCAGAAGATCCTTGCAGCCTCTGGAAGGGTTCTGCAGCATTCAGAGATCCTTTGGCACTTCCTGCTGCACTCTGCTGTCTTCCTGAGGGTCTCTGCTGGACTCTTCTGATGTCAGATAAGGTACCCCTTGCTCCTAACCCCATTGATCCCATAGGATCAATGGTTCGTTATCTACAAATTCACTATCCGCAAAGATTTCCAGGAACCTAACTGTAGTGGATAATGAGTACTGAGTTTATTTTTCTTTTCTGTTTCTTTTTTAATATTATTGGTGTTCTTGAGAAACAACAGCTAAACTGCTGTCCTCACAGCTTGTCAAAAGTTCTGTGACTTTCTGAGAACACTCTCATTGGAGCACACATCAAATGTGACATCAGGGGTTGGCCAGATTGGCTGATGGCCCATAAGTATTGGAGAGTTCACCTGCCCATCTAGGCCTCTAAACTCTTGGTATTGGTGGTAGTGATGCACCATCAGAGCGGGAATGGGGAGTCCCCAGCATAGGACTTTTCACCCAATGTACCCAACAACCCAGATCTACTTACAAATGCCAGGTGGAAGGTACTTGAAACAGCTGCTCCACATGTGAAGGATTTCCATGCCATCAGCTGCAGCAACCAGGAATATCTGTGAATGGCAAATCATGTGGGGAACCACACTACTCAGTTCAGCTCTTAATTTTATTTAAATTCATTGAGTTTTTATGTGAGTCTCCATATGACAAGGGAGTCAGCCCATACAAAGTGGCAAAGGCAACAATAGTTTAATGAATGGACAAATATGCCTAAGCTATAGGCTGGGTTGCAGCAGCCCCTGTTTCTCAGGGCAGAAAATTGTGGCCATGCACATCACCATCAGGAAGTGTCATTTGATTGTAGGGTTAACGTCCTATGTCCACAAGGTTGCTCTGTGTGGATAACTTTCTGTCTCTAAATTGGTCCTACATTTCATAACAGAAAAAGCACATGTATCATAACAAGAGGATACTTACCCTGATCCAAGTTTGTTTTGCACATCGTTGTTTAATTAACAGCCCAATCCTGTTGGGCTGCCCCACCATTGGAATGAGTATTCTGACTGCTGCAAAGCCAGTCGTTAAGCATGTTCTGGCAGCATGCTACCAGAGTACCAGGTGGAATACCAGAGCCTTCCTATGTGTGTTCCTGGATTTCTGGCCACCTGCTGGAGCAGGTAAACTGGGGGGAGGGTGGAATGGGGCAAGAAGGGGTGGGAAATTGGTGGAAAGGCTATGGGAGGGGTGGATCCAGTGACAGTTATGTGCGCTGGATCCTAGCCCCTCCCTTTGGATTTGCACCAGTGAAATAGCTGGCGTAGGTCCAAGGAAACACAGTGGAGTAGGAGGCTTATAGATTAAAATTCACTTTCCAAAGCTTCTCCACCCCCTCCCTCAACCTGATACACCATGCACCTTTTTGTGCATGGAAAAGCAGGGGGGAAGGATAGGATTGGGCTGTAAGATATGTCAGTGCTTTAAAACATATTTTATTTGCTCTGCTATCCATTCAACAAATTGGAAGCCCAAAGCAAAAGGATCAGTTGTTCCTGCTGAAATATACAGGCATATCCCGCTATCCACTGGAGTTCTGTTCCTGATCCCCCCTTGGATACCTGAAACCGTGGATACTAGTGACACCTTTTTAAAGATAGGGGAACATCAGTTGTTTTGCTGCAACAAGGTTAAAAAAAATGAGATTTGTTTAATGTTCCTCTACTTTTTTAATAGTCATCCCAGTATCCTTGGTATCCGTGGATAACTGAAATTGTGGATACTGAATCAGTGGATGCAGGGGCATGCCTGCATTCAGGTTTCTTCAGTGTTCTTGTGAGTCTTAGGGCGCAATCCTAACCTGTAGTTAAACAAGCATGAGTCCATTGTGTGGGCCTAGGAGTGTTCTGCAAACACTGTAAAGCACATTTGCACCACTCTTGACTCAGAGGCCACTGCCCAGACGTGCACCATCCTCCATGATTCCAAAAGTGATCCAAATGCACTTTACTCTAGGTTAGGATTGCGTCCTTAATAGCATATTTATTCCACAGAGATATTGACAAGTTAGTGTGCACAGAAAATAAAAATGTATCTTATTTGTTCATTTAAAACATTCAAATATGTGTGTCTGACTGATATGTACATATGTACACAGAATCCTATAGTCTACACACACAAGTCTCTCTGCATGCATATACACACTATGTTTATTTTCCTGCATATTTGATGTTAAGAGCTTTTAAAATCAACCACACCTCTAATCTAAACTCATACAATAAATTCCCTTCAAATTCTTACTGCAGTCTTTCTACCTTAAATCCATCCACTTCACTGCTGTTGCATATTTTTCAGATTTCAGCTTCATCTCTGCAGATTCAGTGTGAAGGATTGCTGCTGCAGTTCTTAAAATTCTTTTCTCCTTCTCTTTTTCACTTTTCTCAGCCACAGCCATTATCTCTCGCTCCAGAGCATTTACTCAGCCCCTTTCATCCCATCTTTATTGGGGCCATGACGAGCTTTCACTGCCAGCTCTTTTTTTGTGGCAAAGGCAGTTAAGTCCTCCTTTCAAAAGGTGAAATTTGTAGGAGGTGTGTGCACCTGAGCACTAGAGAAAATATGCCCTTGATCCCCAAAGGAAAAAGAAAAATGGTGGGAAAACTGGGGGAAAGCACCATTTGCTGATACCACCTGCCTCATCTCATTGGTATCTGTGACTTCTAATATAATTAGCTTTTCTGTATGAAAGGATGTGCAACAGTCATGCTTGCTGGTAGGAGTCGGAATAGGTCTCTACCAGAAGTGCAAGATAGTGGCATAAGCGCTGCAATAGAACCATTTATACTTGCTGGGGCAGTGTTGTTCAAGTATTCCAGCCACACCTATGGAGTTTACCTGGAAGAATCCCAGTGTCTGGATGGAAAGGCCATAGAATACCACAGCTGTAAATGGATAATTCAGTTTTCTCCTGTGTTGCTTCCCTATACACTGAAAAGGGAGATTCCTTTCACCGTTCCCTCCTCTGTCTCTACTCCCATATTTCCATATTAGCACACCCACATAATTCCAGGACGACTTTCTCTGAGAGTAATTGTCTGGAAACAGCTACAAACCGTGAAGTGCGGAAGCTAAAGCATAAGTGTATCTGTTCCATTGATGCATATCGCAGTGTAATAAAATCCCTCCCATCTGTAGCAATGCATTCAAGTAATTTGCACATTGTTCAAGGACTGATGCACACTCTGTATTCATTCCAAACTGATTAATCCTCTGCTGCATGACTAATGCATTCTCGACAGAGACACAGTCTTTCCAATTCTGTGCATTCGGAGAAAGTGTCAGCTAAATATCACCTGGCATAATGCGTTATTAATACAATCCTATTTTGTTTAGAATGATAATAGGCTGTGTGGGGTTTTTTGTTTTACGATTCAGAGCTGGAACAGCAGATTTTGTTTCAGGTACTGTTCTCCGGAGTCTCGCAAGAGAGTGAAATGCATCTTAACCAGGACCATGCTGGGTCAGGCCACCTATAGGTAGATCTATTCTGTGTTTCACTTCTTACTGCTGCTTCTCCCCTGCTTAGATCAAAGTGTGATTAAAAGTTGGGGCTTCCTGCAACATCAAGCTTCATCCACTCCCACAGCCCTCTAATATCTCTTCATCATGCCCACTTCATAGTCATTAACCCTTGGAAATTTATTAGAAGTCACTTTGAAAATTGCACACACAACAATGGCATATTGATTAAAGGAGAGTGGTATAGAACAGTTTGCTCAGTGCGTCACGGAGTGTGGACATTCCAGTGGACCTTCCACGTTCCAGTGTGGACACTTGGCAGGCATTGGTGCAAAAACAGGATTTGTACTGGATTTTTAGACTTTCTGAAACCAGGAACTCAGTCATCATCACCCAATTCATCACCCAAACCTTGACTATTAAAGACAGTGTATAGATTGAAAAGGTAGATAAATAATAAATATGAGATGGACAGTGCAATCCTAGGGCTGCCCTGAGTTGGCAAAAGTCCCTTGTGCCAGCTTCCAAGTGTTGTGAACATGCCGTAAAGCATGTTTGTCGCTACTAGAGAGCAGACTGAGCCACCGCACAGAGGTGTGCTGGCCCAGCAGACAGACCTGTGCCTGGACAAGGTGAGTTTTTGCTAACCTGTGCATATTGGCTCAGGGGATGGGAGGGTGGAATGGCGGCAGTTTTGGGCAGGGGAGAGGGTGGTCCAGGGGGTGGATCGGGCCCAGGACGGGGATGGAACTGGCCTGGGTTACCTGTGCTGGATCCTAACCCCTGGCCTGACGGGTGTTACAGGGGCCACTTGGATTTGCGCCCCCAAAATCACAGGAACAGATCCAAGTAGTCCCATGGGCCTGGATGGCACACAACATGGTGTAAGACGAATAAATTCCCCTGACTCAGAGTTGCACCCTAGCCTGCTTCTAACCTGCACTGGGTAAGCAGAGGCTATTCTACCTGCTAGTTCCAGAACAGGTTAGGATTGCACCCTATGTAGACGTGAAAGACAGAATTTGCAGTTGTAGCATTATTTACCATGTGCTCAGCCAAAAAATGTTGGGATATGACTGAAAGTGTACACGGACAGCAAGAAAACAAGTACCAATATCAGATGAGAAATGTAAGCGAAGCCTTGATGGGTCAGGTCAATGGTCTATCTCAGTGTTCTTCGACCTGTGGGTCAAGACCCCAGTGGGATCGTGAAGATCCTACCCCAGTGGGATCATTTGTGGGGTGGTGGCAACCTTTCAAAGCCTGTGCAAGACAGGGGTTGAATCCAATCTAATAATGGTACTGCCTTATCAAAATGAAGTTCTTGATATAATCCTGTACATCCTCTTCTCGCTGTCTTGCCCTGCAACTCCTAAGGCCAGCCCTGCTTAGGTTGCTGCCTCACAGGACTGTTGTGAAGATGCAAGAGTTAGGGGAAATGGGGCAGAGGGTGAGCAGCAACGGGGGCAAATCAGGTCTGGAAGAGGCAGTGGGATTGGCGATAGGTCCCCAGTCTCATACTTTAGTTATTTATGTATTTATTGGGGCGGCACGAGTATACTCCTTCTGAATATTGAGCTGTAATGGCTGTTGATAGATATAGCCTTCATTGATTTGTCTAATCCCACTTTGAAGCCATCATCACTTTTTGTGCCAGTGAACTATGAGAACAATCTTTCTCCTAATTAATCTATGTCTATCATAATTCTACAAATCTCTATAATGTTTTTTGGTCATATCGTTTGACAGCACACAGATATTCAATTCCAGTATGTTCTGTTACATTCTGCATGAAATTATGCATTGAATGATATATAACATGATAGTATAATTCCTAAAAACTATTGTCACAATTTTGGTCACTAGTGGTGTCGCCCCCCTGAGGGTAGCACCTGGGGTGGCCCACCCGCCTCCTAGCTAGTTACACCACTGCCTCACAGCAGATTGTGAAGAGGCCCAAGGGGATTCAGTTAGCCTCTCACCCCAAATGTATTTCCTCCTCATTCCAACCACTGTCACCTCCATTCATTTTCCACTTGAGAACGAAGCAGATAATCCCCCTACCTACTGCTCTCCTAATGCACTGCTGTGTAGCCCAAAAGTACGAGACTTATGGTTTCAATGGAAGTCCAACATTCCTACATTTTAAGGCATCACATGAGAAGTCTGGTAATGGTTTTGGTTATGGTTTTTGTTCTTTTTTTTTTTAGAGCAGGGGTAGTAGACCCGAGCCAGTATTGTTCTAGGTTCTGCCTTGTGATCTCCTTGACAGGGATCAATAAACCTGAAGTCCAGTGCTTCTGGGTTTGAGAAAAACATGCAAGGAACCTGGTAGGCTATTTTTCTTTTCTCCAGAGCATTGCAGAAGAGGCATTAGGCAGCATCCCAGATTGTGCCACCCCATCCTACTCCTTCCCTCTCCCTTAGTCATCTCTTGTTCGAAACAGAAAAGCCTCAGTTGTTTTATTCTGTCTTCACAGGGCAAGAGAACCATGTTATAGCCAGTCCTCATTATCCGCAGTGGTTCTGGAAATCCTCACGGATAGCGAATTCACAGATAATGAACCATTGATCCTATGGGATCAATGAGGATAGGTGCAAGGAGTACCTTATCTGCCATCAGAAGAATCCAACTTAGATGCTCAGGAAGCCAGCAGAGTGCAGCAGGAAGTGTCATAAGATCTCTGAATGCTGCAGAGACCTTCCAGAGGCTGCAGGGATCTTCACAATGGCACCTGTGACCAGCAGGGGCCCCTTCAACATGGCCGGCAAATGCTTCTGCCAGCCATTTTAAAGGGGTCAGCGCTGTTTGCAAGTGCCATTCTGAAGGCCCCTGCAGCCTCTGGAAGGTCTCCGCATCATGGATAACGAGGACAGAGGTGCAGATAATGAGGCAAGTAACAATTTTGTCCCTCGCAGATAAGCAAATTTGCAGATAGCAAGTTCATATATAAAGAGAACTGACTGTATTTATCTACTTAAATGCTCTTTCTGTACCTTTTCCATAACCTTATGCATCAACAGGAAACATTTCAAGCCCTGAATAATGAGGCAGATGAAATCGGGCTTTGTAGGAGACAGCTAAATCCTGGTACCAGGATAAAGACATAATACTGCCCAACGGCTTCCACATGGGCTGTGTAGTCTGAGTGGATCAAACATCTGAGTCCTGGCCTGTAGTATGCTAGCATAGATGAAGATTATTATGATTTGTATTTCTGCTTTGAAAACTCAATCAACAGGAGCTTCTCTGTTTCCTTTGGGATTAGCAGTGGAACGTTCCATCACACACACAGAATGTCTGCACTTACTTGTAAATTGGTTCTGGAGTGGGTGGGAAGAGTGGCATCTCAAAGCTTACTTGCAAGATGGTCTAAATATTTTATTTTCTCTTAGGAGAACTGTGAGTTAGATCCAGCCCTCCTTCCCCACTAATCGTAGAGCAAACAAATGATTCATGGTGAAAATACCATTTAGCTTTTATGTTGTGAGCAACAGATAAATGATTGCTTCTAAAGTGTGGCTGTTTAGTGAGATATTAATAAGGGAGATAATCCATTTACATTTTTACTGCGGAAGTTTTGCAGTGCTTTAGGGATTCATTTTTCCTTTGCATTTGCCAAGTAGCCCAGATTGAAACAGAGCTACCGTAATTCACTCTGGATGGCTACTTTAGGGTGGTTTTTTAAATTAATCTCAGACCCAAGCTACACACTATCAACCCATGACTTCTCTTGAATCTTCTGCAATCCTAAACCGTGCTGGAATGGCCAGGCTGGCTGGCCAGCACTATATCCAGAGCTGCTTTGGGGAGGCTGGAGCCTCCTCGCAGCAAGGGCACATTTGTGGGCAAGGGCACAGATTGGGACCGCACAGCTTCAGGATGAGGCCTTGGATTCGGCCGTATGGCTGAGTCCAAGGCCCACCTCCCTCCCTGGCCAGCCCGCGTGCCGGCCCGCCCACAGCCCACCCTCCCACCCAGAAATGCCTCCCTATCTCCGTCCCAGCTTGGCACGCCTATGCACCAGCCTGGCTTGATTGGCGCAGAGGGAACCAAGCGTGGGCGCTTCAAGGGTGCCATTCGGTGCCCCTGCATTGGCGCTCTTCATGTAGTGTTGATGCTACCAGCTATCAGAGGCAGTAAAAACACTAGATATAAGCGAGCAATGGTTTGAGAGGGCTATGACTTCGTTGCCAGCTTGTGGGATACCCAGAGTCAGCTGGTGGGCTACTGTAAGGGAAGAAGACGCTGGACTGGCCTTTGGCACATGCCCGTAGCGCTCTTCTTATGCAGTAATCTTTTAACCACGGTTAAGAGATAAGGACTTGGCCACAGACCTGTATGCTCTCTTTTCCTTCTCTCTTAAGCATAAATTGTCTCTCCCTTTTAATAGTTTTAATCATGGTTCAGCACTTTATCTGCACCAGAGCTAACAATGTTCATGAAATGTCCAACTGATATTTGGAGCAGGTTGGTTCAGGTGGCACTTGGCTATCAGTTAATATAATAGTCATATTTTCCTTCAGATGTGTGAACCTTAGCAAGATTCAATGTAATCTTTCCTTTTTTAGCATAGGTCTAAACATGTTTTGGGACGCCTGTCAAATTCTGTAGCCTAGTAATTTTAACAATTTTAATTTTATTAATAGTCTGGCATTTTGGTTGAAAATATAGCACACAAAACGGAAGAAGCTATAAAAGCTCACTTTCTTTTTCAAACCTGGTATGTAAAGTTAAGGTTCTTTCTTTTGAACTGAAAATTCAGCAGAGAAACATGTCCTCATATACAGTATATCTACAGTAAATATAAATTATTCCTGGATTGCTGATTCCAGGAAGTTCCCCTAACTTCCAATGTACAAAGGCAAAAGACATGAAACAAAATTTAGACTAATCAGCTTTCAATTAGTCTTTGAAGTGCTTTTAAATCATCATTTTAATGTACTCATTCTGAACCTGATTTACATTCATTTGCAGACTTCAAACATCAAGTCCCTGGCTAATTCCAGAGTAAATTCTAGATGTTTGACAGAATGTCCCTGAAATGTACAATAGATCTGTGTGTTTTAATAATGTCCATAAGGAATCGAATCATCTCCAGTTCACACATTTTTGTAATATGTTTTAATACTAATTGAATTGCTAAACATTTTGCTGGACCTCCTTTAGGTATGAAGGAAACTGTTCACTTTTGCATATAGAGGTTAATATATTGTGCATCATGGTTGGTCTGTCTGTCCATCAGTCAGTCAAAGTTCACTGGGTATTATTCACATTAGTGAGATGACTGAATTGCCCAGAAGCACTTGCTGTAGCCAGAATGTAGAATAACCATATCTGCATGATGGACAATGTTTTTGGAAACATTATCACAGTCAGGCGGTGTAATTTACACATTAGTCAAATAAAGGCTTTTGAACACTGCTGCCCTTGAATCCTCACATGTTGAGTCATTCATAAGACCAGAAACGTTTTAAAAACCTGACGATTGGGCTGTTGGGCTATCATCCTGTGTGCACTTTCCTAGAAGTAAGCCCCCTTAAACACAATGGGCTTGCTTTTGAGAAGGCATACATAGGATCCTGTCATTGAATGTGTGGCAGGTCGAGGCACCTCTCCCTGCCTCCCCTCTCTTTTGCTCTGTGAATTTACTTGGATGTCAGAGGGAAAGAGCAGATAACGCCCATACCCCTGCCCTTCTCTTCAATATAGTGAAGAGGTATGGGATAGTGGCAGCAAAAGATCAAGCAAAAGCTACTTTTTCTATGCACCTATACGCACTTTTCTGGG
Source organism: Lerista edwardsae (assembly GCA_029204185.1). Classification (NCBI taxonomy): domain Eukaryota; kingdom Metazoa; phylum Chordata; class Lepidosauria; order Squamata; family Scincidae; genus Lerista; species Lerista edwardsae. The sequence continues at coordinate 16,488,226 of JAJKFI010000019.1, read as the reverse complement.
AATGAGCTCAAATGAACACAATGGGACTAGCTTCCGAGTAGTTATGAGTAGCAGCACCCAAGGCACTTCCCTCCGTTCTCTTTCCAGCAGGAAGAAAATTGAAGCGCTGACAAGAGAGGTACTATCTCTTGACAAGAGGAAAAACGTTTCCGTCCCCCCTTCCCAGATCCCAACCAGATTCACAGAGCAAAGGTTCAGGCAAAAGCCACTTTCAGTGTTCTCTCTCCTACTCGCCTCAAGCAAGGGAGTGGAGATGGCTGGCTTTTAAAACATGGTGGGATAGGAGGACTCCATCAGAAACCAGTCTTGGGCGCCATCTCACCTCCCAAGACCTGAAACTCACAGATCTTTTTTTTAAAAAGTGAGATTTCCCGTCATATGCAGTGGTGTCATCTAAATGATTTAAGAACAGGTACTCACTTTTGATTGGCACGTGTCGGGACCCGCCCACCGGAAGTGACGTCATAAGCCAGAAGTGATCTCGTGGCAGGAAGTGACATGAAAAAAGCCCTTTTTGAGGCCTCAGACAATTTTAAACTGACCCAACAGTTGCAACAGTATTCCACAGCACTCCCAGAACATGTTAAGGAGGCCTGGCATCATGTTAAAACCCCAGAGCAACTCATTTTTCAGTGGCAAGGAAAAGAAAGGCTCCGCTCGCTGCCTGCCTGGCTCTGAGAACATGCAGGCAACTCAGACGTGCAGGAAATTCAAAGGTTGCAGAGGGCGGAGTCGGCGAATGGGCGGGGCCAGCTGTAATCCTAGAAACCGGTACTCGCGGACCCCTGCGTACCCCCTGCATGACATCACTGGTCATATGTTTAAAACCCACATGGAAATGTGGCACTCTGTGAATGAAAACTGATATTCCATGTCAAAAAAAGCCCCCTCATGAATAAGGAAAACCATATGGGCTTTGCTTCCAAATATGCAGTTATACCATGGCAAATACCAGTTTCCTTATGGGTTTTTGCCCACTTGAGCTGAAGAAAGACAAGTGACAAAGTCACTGGTATGTTTTATTGACTTTACAGTGAGGAAAACAGCTGGCATCTGTCTAACGCTAAATATCGTGTTCACCCCAATTCCTATTGCAGTCTTACCATTCAAACCCATTCATTCCGTGTTCTAACAAATGGGGCAGCACAGAGATGGATGGATGAAGCTTCACTCCAGATTTCTGATTTTGGATGAGAAATTGCCCAAACCAGCTGGTCTAGAATAAGAACAATACAGCAGAAATCTGCAAGAAAATATACCCACTGGAATGTTTGATGAATATGAATCCTGACAAACCTTAACGCAACACTATGTTAATTCTCAGTGCATCCTGTGAAGTAGATTTTAAAAACAGTATGTCACATTTTAATAGGATTTTGTTTCTGTTGTTGAAGTGCTGTTATACTGGGTGCACATTTCTGTGAAATAAATACAGATAACAATCTAGTAGATTCTCAGGAGAGTTGCCAGAGGGTGCCATTCAGATCACGCCCACGGCAGTTCTAATTTATCCCTGATCTAGAAAACATTGTTGTAATTTCGTTTTAAAACTCTGAGCAGGGGGAAGATACCTAGCGCACTGAGATATGCCGGTATGTGTTCATGTATATTATAAGGTGGCTTGCATTCGACACCGGTAGATATGCTTCTGGCTGACACTGGATCAGACCGGAGAGCCATCGACTCCAGCATTCTTTTTCCCAACAGCAGCCATCCAAATATTCCAGGGAAATTCACAGTGGGGGCACTTATGGTGATGGCATCAGAGGCAGATCTAAGGGAGGGCAAAGCTCTTAAGTTTTGCAAGAAGCCTTACCTTGCAGTGAAAATCACTCCTCTCCTGCACAGTTTTAGCCAATCCTCACAGGGAAAAGCAACATCTTGGCGTTGCTTACTGGCTACAGCAGCAAGGGAGAGGAGGGATTTACATGACAGGGTAAGGCTTTTTGCAGCACTTAGAGCTTTGCCCTCCCTGTAGATCCGCCTCTGGATGGCATTCCCCTATCGTTTGTCCCCCTTCCACATGGATGGAACTGATTTATTCATTTGTTAATGCGTTTGGTTTTTTTAAATGTGCATCCTGCCTGCCTGCCTGCCTGCCTTTTGTTAAAGTGTGTATCAAAAATATACATGCGTTCAGGTTTCATGTTTTGAAAGACATGGGCTGCTGTCAGGTGGCATCCCCATGCTGTGTTCCCCACCCCACCCCCCGTTTTCCAGCTTTGTTCTTAAGCCCCCCAAACCTGCCTACTGGCAGAGCAGTAGTTGGGCTTTTTGTCCTCTCTTGCCTTTTTTCACTGTGCAGATGGCAGCCGCTTTGGCAGGCATATGTCTTTTTTGAACAGTTTCCACCACGCCTCTGTGGGCAGCTTCAAGTGCAGCTAGTTGTTTTTTTGTGTGTGTTTTTTTTCTGGTGTCTGACTTGTGCTGTTTGTCATTTTTCTTTAGAATGTATTGGGAAGCAACCTTATGGCTGTAAAAATCACTTCCTGGCCCATTCTCAAGGTGGGAAAAATGGCAGGAGCCAGCCAAGGGGAATACTCGCAGCACTTCAAGTGTCGGTGATATTACTGCTGCCCACAGGGATGTAGCAAAAGAGGTCTAAAAGAAACCCCACACATGTGCCTCGCTGCAGGGTTGCCAATGGTGACTGGGCAAGTGGTTAAAGGCATTACTGGTTTTGTGAATCCTGTGATGTAGCATCATACAGTGCATTTCCCCAGCCAATCCCCACCAGCAGCAGCCAATGAAGTGGCGCAGAGATGTGGAAACACACAATAGGACAGTGTCACATTCAAGGGAAAGAAGGAAAACGTAACACAGGAATGCCATTTTCAGTGGCAGCCTTGAGTTTGCTTTACAATGTGGCTTCACCACAGAAAACAGCCTCGGTTCACGATGGTTTTCCTCACCACTTTTGGCGAGTGATTATAATTACCTTACATAAGGAAGCATAAGGAAAGTTTCCAGCAGTCAGGCTGTGCCTTGTCTGCCACCAAATCTCTGATTTCATGCTAAGCCTGGCAGATGCAGCTCTGTCATTCAGTGGTGCCATTGAGACGGCAGTAGTATCCGATGATTCCAAGCACCAGTCTTGATCTAAGTCCCAGAAAGCCCTGGCCTCTAAGCATCCTGCTTCAAGCAACGTATCTCTATTCTGCCAAATTCCTAATTTTTGTCCTCCACTTTGTCGTTTGTGCTTGACTGAGTACCTGCCTCTGGATCCTGGTTTACCTCCTCCAGCCCCTACCTTGGGCTGCTAGGAGTGAGTTTCAGCTTCCCCCAGTCCTGGAACCCAGACTCTTGCTGTGTCCTGACACCTTATTGATACACCAGCTAAAGGGAAAAACGTGCGCCTGACACAAGCAAGGTTCGAGGTGTAGTTTTTAATGGTGTTTTCTGTTCAGAGAAACAGCTTTGATCTAGGAAGTAAATTTACTCTGAGGTAAATGTTACCTTTAAAATCAAAATACCGATCTTTGAATGAATCTAGAATTTAAAAGAGCCAGAGGGGAGGTTGCAGGGGAAACGGGGGGGGGGGGGCGTTCTTCACTTTTGCTCTGCAACTCTGCCTCTCCCACCCCAGCCTATGTCCCAACTCTGAATTTCCATTGCAACACAGAGATGGACTATTTTCACTGTCATCTTGTGAGATAATAATAATAATAATAATAATAATAATAATAATAATAATAATAATAATAATAATACATGTATTTATATACCGCCTTTCTTAAAGTCACTAGATTTCTCTAATGATTACAACTCAAGGTGGTTTACATAGGCAGACCTTTTCACAAACCCGAAGGTTTTTACAATTTACAGAATGTTCTATCTTTCAAGAACCAACTCATACAGATCTTTCTTTCTGGATTTAGCCTTCTTTCTTTAGCCACCCGTCTGTCGTCTGCTGGCTGATGAGGCTTCCCTGCTCTCACCAGAGACGCAGCTGAGTTTAGCACACTCCTCCTCCCACGAGGCAGCTGGAACTCAGCTTTTAATCAGCCGCAGTTTCCAAGGTCTGCCGCTCACACAGACTTCTGGGAGTCTCGAGCTCACGACCTTGAGATCTTCAGTTGTTATCTTCGGGCAAACGGAGGCATTAACCCTCTCGGCTAAATCTTCGGCTAAATAAAGCCCAATCCTATCCAACTTTCCTGTGTCAATGTCACTGTGCCAACAGGATGTGCGCTGCATCTTGCAGTCGGGGCCCCAGTCATGGAGGCCTTCTCAAGGTAAAGGATCATTTGTTCCCTTACCTTGTTCCCTTACCTTGGGCTGTGTTGCAGCAGCCACAACACTTGAAGCTTGGATTGGGCCCTAACCTAGGGGTGAGGTCTGGTAGAGTGTGCCAGTTCACAAATGACCAGGGTCCCCAATGCAGTTGCCACACCATTTGTATGACTCAGTGCCTTAGTGTGGGCAGGGGGTACATGCAGCCTCTTGGTGATTTCTGGAATGGCAGTTGCTCCAAAAAGTGCTGCTGATGGACTATCGCAGAAATCCTGGTCTCTCTGTACACAACACCTATGTTATGAAAGCAGGGGTTTGAATCAAAGGCGTTGAGATGTGAGGGTTGCCACCGTGTGCAAGCTAGTTCTCAGTACAACAGTAGCTGGCATCTGTAGAATGGAAGCATTTTGCATATTTTCCTGTACTTCTCATTCTTGTATCAATTATTATGTCAAATCTGTTTATATTGCAGTAAAACCTTGTAAAAACACAGTCCAAGGCATCAAACGCTTCACAGCCTAGCTCTCTTTTTCTTCCTTTTCATACCTCCTGCTGGCAGCTCACCATTTGAATTGATAATATATTCTGTGCGGCATACTGGAATGATTTTTCACAGCAGCTCGGTGTGATATGCCGGAAAACAATGGAGCAAATAGGGCAGCAAAACCAAAACAATGATAGAGTTATACTGTACATGGTTGGGCTGGATTGTCCTGGCCCAAATTTCTGGCTGCTGCAGTGTTGGAGCTTTAGATCTAGGCATTCTATAAAGTTAATTTATGACATGAAAGGATGGATGGTTGTTCTCCTTATCTTTTCTGCCACTGCCATCTTTTCTGGCCTAGGTGCCTTTAAAAGGGGGTTGGACAGATTTCTGGAGGAAAAATCTACGTGGGCTATAGGCCATGGTGGGTGGTGCGACCTCCTTATGTTAATAGTAGGCTACTTCAGAATGCCAGGTGCAAGGGAGTGGCAACAGGATGCAGGCATCTTGTTGTCTACTGAGCTCCCTGAGGCACCTGGTGGGCCACTGTGAGATACAGGAAGCTGGACTAGATGGGCCCTTGGCCTGATCCAGCAGGGCTTTTCTTATGTTCTTATGAGAGTAGAAAATACTGAAGTTCTAGAAAAATCAGAAAATGTTAAGAAAAACACAGTTAAATGCTCATTATCTGCTGATTCCAGTTCCGTGGATTCACTTATCTGCTTCTCTAAAAGTATTACCCATTTTCACAGACATGAAGACTCCATGTAGTTTTTGCAGCCATGTGCCGTAGCGAAAAATTCTTAGAGCACAATCCTAAACTGGAGTTAGGCCAGCATAAACTAAGCCAGCAAAGTTTGGCCAGCACAAGGGCCACCATAAAGCATTTTTGGACTACTTTCTAAATCAGGGAGATTGGCTCACATCTGTGTACTGGCCTCTCTGACTCTGAGAGTGGTCCAAACATACTTTACGGTGTCCCTTGTGCCCACCAAACTTTGCTGGCTTAGCTTATGCTGGCCTAACTCAGTTTAGGATTGTGCCCTAAATTTCTGTTACTGCAGGGTTCTCCAGTAGTATTATGCCAGCAGTTAACTAGAATTGACTACTGTGAGTGAACAGTTCCTGCAAGTTACACAAGGAAAACCTTATGTCATTTGCAAAAAACACTGTAGACACTTGACAAGCAATCAGAACCTATTGGACACACTTAGAACAACGGTGTGTAGCTAAAATCTGTTGTTGTGCTTGACAATTAAAGACAGAATCCATTCCTTGTTGTTATTACTATAGAATGTGCTTGGAGCAGAATTGCATTGGCTTCCATCACCCTTTTGGACCAAAAAGGGTCAAAAACTTCTATACTACTGTAGGGGATCTAGAAGAGATCCTGTGCAGCAGCCAGTAACTTGCTGGTCCGTAGTGGGATCAGCGATGAATTTCTAAAAAGAGAAGTGCTAGGATTTTAGCCCAAGTGGAACAATTTGCAAGGGCTTAGTAAGTCTGGGACTTTGCTTTGGGCACCTGGTCTGACAGAGGTTTGGTGAACATCCATAGGAAGCCAGGCCTTCTAAGTGGTGGCACTGGCACTAGTCTTCCCCCATTGATTTCCAGTGCTGTTGGATGTTTTTGTTTTCCCATTACTGTTTATCTGCTTTTATACACTGTTTTATCTGTGTGTTTTTCTTTCTGTATTTTTGTTGTTGTTTGTATGTTGTTAGACAACTTGAGCACCTTTCTAATGGGCTGGAAAAACATGAGAAAGATTTCTTTAAAAAACTAGTAAAATAAAATGCCTAACGCCTTCCCACCATGCTGCTGTTCCAGTGCAAATTGTGGCCCAAAACTACGACCAGATCTGGGAGAATAGCTGCCATTGATTGTAATGAGGGATGTCACACTCATAAATGATAGGTTGAATCCAGAGTTCTATAAGTGGACATAAAAGCCATTGCTAATTAAAAGCTCAGAAAAATAGGGTAGTCTGAGTCTGGCACCAGAATGATAGGACTGATGATGCCAGACACTCTTTCCCAGGCAGGGAATTCAGGATGCTGCCACACAAAGGCCCTTCATATATTCCTTTTTCCATAACAGGTTGCCAAACCAGTTGCAACCAACTCATGTGGATATTTCCATTTTGTCTAGAATGTTTCATTACCTCTGACAGAATTCAAAATTTTATCTGTAAACAGGTCTGGCAAGATAGCTTGTGTAAAATGAATTTTTAATGGTAATGGGTTTTGGCTGGGCGTAAGCTCTCTCTTGCTGTAAAATTTTAGAACCAGACCAAAATTTGGAGTGACTTCTCAAAGAAGCAGAAATACATCCTCATCCTCCTCATCCTCATCTAGTGCTACCTAAGTGTGCAAACTGCTTCACATGTATTATTCTTGATGTTGCCCTTACAAAAGCTCTAAAATTTAGGTAAGTCTTATTTCCCCGATATTGCAACTGTGGAGCTGAGCCTGAGAAGGAAATTAAGGGTGCAATCCTATCCTGGAGTTAGGCTGGCACAGTTAGTCCAGAAAAGTTTGGCTAGCACAAGGGACACCATAAAGTATGTTTGGACCACTCTCTGAGTCAGAGAGGCCAGCACACAGACATGCACCATCCTCCCTGATTCTGAGAGTGGTCCAAACGTGCTTTACAGTGGCCCTTGTACTGGCCAAACTTTGCTGGCCTAACTGTGCCAGCGTTAGGTTAGGTGCCTAACTCCAGGTTAGGATTGTGCCCTGAAACACTTAAACTGCAATTCTGACACTTACCAGAGAATGTCCCATTGAACTTGGTGGAATTTACTTCTAAATAGATATGCGTAGGATTGTGCTGTTACTCCTATCCACCGTAAACTGTGGCAATGCAGAGGTGTTGGTGCAGCCTCCACTTCATTCTGCAGGGGAGTGTTGGCCTCCAGAGAACTCCTTGAGGTAAGAGAACATTTGCACCCCAATGGTGAGTAAATTCAGACTTGTGCCTGCTCAATAGCTGGAGCAAGTCCAAGTTGATCCATGAAGATGGATCAGACCCGGGAAAGGGGTCAGGATTCAGCATGCACCAACACCACCTCTGAACCAACCCCTTCCTGGGCCTGATCCACCCTCCTCCCTGCATCTGTCACCACCCTGTTCCACCCACCCCTCCCCCATTCTGTCCACCCCGACCTGTTACAACCCCTGTTCCGGCCTTTCATGCCCTGATAGGTCTTCGACCATCTGCCAGTATGCAGGAGGGCATCCCCACCAGCAGCCCATCAGAGGCTGCTTTCAACTGCTTTAATGCTGTCGTCTCCACACAATGTGTATTGTGCCGGGCGCCCAGCCTGGATATGAATGGGCGATTAGTGAGAATTCCTGGAGGAAGTGAGATTTTAACCAAGTTGATCCACAGCTCACTCTCTTAGCCGCTACGTGACATCAGTTCTTACATTATGTTTAGGTTCTTTTATGGGGCTTGGATGGGACCTTTTTTTGCATCTTCTTGCTTCTGGCAAGCCATAGCCATTTGGGAGTAAAGAAGGGGATGTAGTGGGGAAGGGCTCAATTAGAGCTAGGACAAAAGATGATTTACCAGTTCATACTGGGAACTCCCTACCGTTCCCATTGAAGTCATAGCAGTTAACTTGGCTGAAAAAGCGACCCATATAAAGAGAACTGTACAACTACAAATTAGGTCATAATCTACCCTGTCATAACCTCTTATTGCTTGCCATCATTCTTAGCAAGTGAGTTCAAGTGGCATTCTATGTTCAGGGTTAATACTTAGGGCTTGCAAATGGGGGCTTTTTTGGCTTGCAGTCACAGATCAAGAACATTTTATTTGAAACATCTGCAGCAGATCAACAGCAACAATAAAACCCACTGTGCCAGGGTTTCAAGACACTTTTCAGAGCAAATCTGCTCTCCCACATTAGCCTGTCTGACTCAATAAAATACTACTGACCTGTCTCTCAGGGGTATTGTGAAAAGCGTTACTAATTAGTTAATGTTTGTGCTACACTCAAAGCTGTAAACCACAGAGAAGTACTAAGTATGATTTTATTGCGCCCATCCCCTCTGACTATCCTAACGATAGCTCTTGTTGTGTTCCTGCCATGAGCTTTTGAGTAGCTTTCCAGTCTGGTGGTGGTGGAGGGCTGTGCATTTTACCCAAAACACCAAGGAATGTTTCCACCTGGCATCCCTTGTTCCACTTTAATTTTTTGCCAGTGATTGTGAAGATGCCTGATGGCGCCTACCACTGTGCATGAAAAGTAGGTTTATTTTAGGATAAAGTGGGGAGGCTGCGTTGGATAGTGCATCACTGAAATCATCTTCCCGTGCCGTGGGATTTCAGTGCATTTCAGGCTAGACTGCTTTCAGTTAAAGATGCATGTGTCAAAAGCTTGACAACCAACAGTGGAAGCCTAAGCGTATTTACTCAGAAGTACGTTCCACTGAATTTAATGGGGCTTACAGCCAGGTGAATGTTTAGGCTTGCAGCCTAATAGTTTTCTGTGTACCACATGCTACTTACCTGTATAGAGCTACGTGCCATGTGATGTATCTTGCAAGCTAGTTTCCTCTGTCAATAGCAGAGGGCAGCCAGGCAGTGGTTCTGTCTACTTCAGCAGTTTCCAACTTTTGGGCAAGCGCCGACTACTGAGCGCACAGCTGCAGGAGGACATGGTGATTGCACAAGGATATAATCATACCATTGCCAATGGGTCCAGAATTGGCCTGATTTGGGACCAATCAGAGACAAGGTAGGGCGGGAACACCCAACAAAGCCAACAAAGTGAGGAGTGCACAGCAAGTCACTCACCTGCTGGGACCAGCCAGCTGTGGTCTGCAGAACCACTGGTCTGCTTGGGTAGCCAACCCAATAATCCTTGCTGGCTTTTGTGCACCCTCATATATGGGAGGGGTGCTTGTGCAGGCCATGACTCAGCACCTTCTGGGACTCTGTTTTGAAGAAGTTACTCCTGCCCTTGGCAGCAGGGTGGGGCTTGGGAGGTAGCCATACGACCACATTCTAAACCTGTCCACAAGTCATGCTGCGCGGTCTCCTCAGATCTGCACCCGCTCTTTAGCGGACGCAGATCCGAGGAGCACATAGGGGAGGCTGGAGCCTCCCCTACAGTGAGGCAGTGCACGCTCCCTTGCTGTGGGAAGGCTCCAGCCTCACCTGTACTGCGCTAGGATATGGTGTTGGCCAGCCAACCTCACCATTCCAGCACAGTATAGGATCGCACCCTGAATGGTTGCATGTATTTGTAATTCATGGCTAACGAAGTTGTGTGAAGACGCTTTTTCTCTAAGCTAGAGTATTGTGACTAGTGTCTTCTTTTCAGGAAAGGCTTGTCTTCTCTATTTTTTCCCCACGGTTTTCAGATTTCACAATGATTTCCACAGTGATTCAGATTTACTGTTCAGGTGATCATTTTGGGGAATTACAGTATGTAGTTCACAATTTGGGAATGGCATGTACCAAGCAAAGCAACACAAAGCTCAATACAGATACCTAATGTGTTCAAAATATATGTATTGCTAATGCAATAAACATTTTAATACAACTAAAAATGTGTCAGGTTTCCAAGGGTTGTCAGTCGTCCCTATGACTTTGTACTCATTGGCCAGAACATCAGGATCTGGGAGCAGTTTTACTTCTAACTGAGAGTGCAATCCTAACCTAGAGTTAGACCAGCACAAGTTATTCCAGCAAAGTTTGGCCTGTACCAGGGCCTCTTTGACTCCGGGAGTTGTCCAAACATACTTTACAGTGTCCCTTGTGCGGGCCAAACTTTGCTGGCCTAACTTGTGCCAGCCTAATTCCGGGTTAGGATTGCACCCTGAGAAGAATACTGTCTGTGCATTTTTCCATATATAATTGTAACTTTAAAAGCGGAAGCTAACAAGCAGCCTGATTGTAGGCTGCCCTACCATCAGCACTGCAGCTCCAGAACTGGCGGTGGGTGTCACAAACATTCCGTAAAGCGCCTTTGCACCACTCAGTAAGTAAGCTGTGCCAGCTGGGAGGCTGTGCTGCCCAATCGATGCAGCTGATCAATCCACGGCCACCTGTGGAGCGAAAGTAAATGGCTCGGGGAGGGTGGTAGAAGGGCATGGGGAATGTGTTTCTGGGAGTGAGAGGGCAAAATGGGAGGGACAGGCCAGGGATTGGGGTGGAACTGTCGAAGGCCTCCTTGACTGGATCCTATCCCCCATGTGGGCTCAGAAGCCCACCACAGGGCTTCTTGAGCAATTTAGCAGGCACAGTCATGAGAAGCTCCTAGGGTAAAAGCACAAGTTCTCCTTACTCCAAGGAGACCTCCAGCCTGCTTGCATCCAGCATAGGGTGCAGCAGTAGCCATTTGGAGCCACTACTCTTTTGCTGGATAGGATTGGGGCTGAGCATTCAGGGATGGGGCCTTGAATACCTTTAAGAAAACCTGGTTCTCACCAGCCTCCCAGGGATATGAGCCTGGGGAATAACATTTAAAAAATTGATTCCATTTCAGTCTCCATGTATAATTTCATACCAAGGATACTCTGGCAGTGCCTTTTTGTATACCCCAGCTTGTGCTCCTTCAAATCCACCCAGCATTCAAATGGTTCATGCCAGCAAATAAATTGAGCCTAGTTCTCCTACTACTAAAAGGCAAGAAGGGGATTCACCCAGATGCATTAAACTATTTAGAGCACAATCCTAAATTGCACTGGAATGGCGAGACATTAGGCGTGCTGGGGAGCCTCCCCAGGGCAAAGGCACAGTCCAGCCTGCCAATGCATTTCCTTGGATCTGCGCCTGCTAAATAGCACCTGCAGAGCTGAGGAGGCTGCGCGGCCTGAATCGAGGCCACGCGGCCTGAGGACGGAGCCTTGGATGAGGCCTATCGGCCACATCCCAACCCCAACCCCCTCCCTGGGCCAGCACGCCCACCAGCCCATAACTGTCACAATTCTTTCAAAATGTATCATATCTGTCTTCACTGCCTAACCCTATCCCCCGCTGTCCCAGAGCACGCAGAGCCACTTTTGCAGCTTACACTGAATGCTGTGGACTGCCCAGAGACCGACACCCCAAGAGAGAACCTCAGATTATTCTACAAAATTATGAACCAACATTTGCCCTTTGCAAAAGCTATGCTGCTGCATCCTCAGTCAGGCTTCAGAATTCTCCTTCTGTCCTCTGTTGAAATGATGAAAATGCTCAATAGAAGATTATACAAAGTACTGGGTATTTCATTTGAGCATTAAGAGGAGCGTGGTTTGAAAATCCCTGTTGGAGGATGCTAACTACAGGGCACATAGTCCTATTTCAGCCCTACTCCCATCCTCCAAGTCCTATCCTCCTGTTTCAGCCCTATCCCCTGCCATGTACACATTCCAGTAGCATGCTGGAAGTCCTGGGGCAAAGTCCTATACTGAGTTTCCCATAGCACCCTCATGCCCACCTTCTGATGATGCATTGAATGCTACTGAGGGCTCTGGGGCTAGCCTGCCTGGTGCAATGTTAGAAATTAAGTCAGTAGTGCTGAAAAAAACAAAACATCCTGCTGATAATAGTCGGCTTCTGATTCTGCATGATGGTTTCCGTCTGCTGAATAAAATGTAAAGACCATTTTAAAAAAGATCACTTCCCAGGAGGGCATCTGGTATGAGATATGAAGTTTTAATCCTGAGCATACCCTCCTAGTGCAGGGCTTTATCTTTGCTTTAACGTGGATTCTCAGGATCTCATTTATCTCCAACAGCAGATCTTGTCCCTTTGAGGGGGAAAAAAAAGATCTGCAGAAGGAAGGAAGGCACCTAGCTGTGCAACAGGCAAATGTCACCTAGCAAAGCGAAAGCATCTGGCAAGGCAGCCTCTGGTGCATGTTCTACAGCAGAGATCGATAGGCCACTTGCACACTGCTACTTCAAACAGCAGCTGAAGTCTTGAAGAAGTGCACCGTTTTAGAAAAGAGAAAAGAAATAATTAAGGGAAGCAAACACTATGAGCCTGCCGGAACTTTAGAGATCACCGCAGGGAAATAATTCTACTTTTGCAATAATCCAGTGATAATACACCAGTTATGGTTTCAAGGATCAGCATGTGCGCATGCGCACGCACGCACGCACGCGCACACACACACACACACACACACACAGAGAGAGAGAGAGAGAGAGAGAGTTTAATTGTGTCTGGATGCATCTTGATGTTTGTCGTCCTTACGTTGAAAGGTTGGAGCAGAGTTTCAGTATATTGGCTGCTTCACACATTACTTTTGTAGGTGTTTACCTAAGAGTTTTGGACACTGAGATGGAGGTGTAATTGGAGCAGCAGTAGCAGTGAAGGGCAGACAGGAAGAGCAGGCCTAGGCAAAGCTTAGATGCTATCTGAGGCAGCCCAATTTTGCCAGCCTCCCCTCCAATAAAACCGTCACTTAGGCACACACGCCCCGGATGGATGAGAGTAACATGGTGATTCAGAATCTCCACTCCCCCATCTTCTGCTCCAGATCACTGCCTCCTTGTTCTGTAACGTCTTCTTTGACTGTATCATAAGCAGGGTATGTGGGAATGTTATTGTTAATTGAGGTATATACAGTGATGTCATGCAGGGGTACGCGGGGGTACGCGAGTACCGGTTTCTAGGATTATGGCTGGCCCCGCCCATTCGCCCGCCCACTCGTCGACTCTGCCCCCTGCAACGTTTGAATTTCCTGCACGTTTGAGTTGCCTGCATGTTCTCAGAGCCAGGCAGGCAGGCAGGCAGCGAGCGGAGCCTTGCCTTGCCTTGCCACTGAAAAATGAGCTGCTCGGGGGTTTTGGAACTGTTGGGTCACTTTAACACACACAGTTTAACACACACATGATGCCAGGCCTCCTTAACATGTTCTGGGGGTGCTGTGGAATACTGTTGCAACTGTTGGGTCAGTTTAAAATTGTCTGAGGCCTCAAAAAGGGCTTTTTTCATGTCACTTCCTGCCACAACCTCACTTCCAGCTTATGACGTCACTTCTGGTGGGCGGGTCCCGACACGTGCCAATCAAAAGTGAGTACCTGTTCTGAAATTATTTAGATGACACCACTGGGTATATACACTCATTTCTTTATTCCCAACATCATCCCTAGATCACACAGCTTTTGCAGGTGCTCAAAGCACTCTAAAAGCCTACAAGGCCTATTTGACAAGAGGCAGAGGTGGAAAGAAACATGCAAATGCACACATTTGGACACTTGAATCTACTGCATCAATTTCAGCTCTTTGGAAAAACAAAAACTACTATCTTTCTCCAGCCAAAAGGCCAGACATCATTGGACCTTGTTTGATTTTTCTAAAATACAGTATGTCAATAGTACAGGGACCCCAGAGCTGTATTGGAACCAGAGTGTAGAGGAAGGGGGCTTTAACCCTCTGTGCCATCGTTGTCCCAATACAAATTTGAGGAAGGGGTCCCTCACAGCTGCTATTCACATTTTTTAAAAATCCACACGCAGTCAATCGATGAGAATGCCATTGTGTCTAGTTTAGTCCTTAATGAATATCTTTTAGAATTAGATATTCTCAAAATAGAGATAAGAGGCTTCCCCAATTTCACTATGGGTTTAATTTTCATATTTTACTGTGATACAGTGTTGCTTCCTATTCTTGCAAGTTCGGAAGTGTTAAAAGTATGAAATCACACTTAAATTAGCATTATTCAGCTTTCCTTTGTTGATTCCTGTTTACATTGCGCCCATTTGCCTAACTTTACTGATGTCACAATGCCATGTTGCTCTTAATGAATTTGTGCATATTAAAATTCTAAAGAGGAAAATTAGTCTTTCATATCCCTCTTATGTACACCTGCTTTGTTTGCAAGCTAGTTACTAGTTTTTCATTTACACTCACTATTTAAGTTATTAAGAGTGTGGAAAAAATGGAGAGAGGAAAATCAGAATTACATCCACATTATCTATGGGTGCAAATGAAAATCATATATACAGCATGATTTTTCACTGTGCATGTTATGTAGATTTATTTCATTTACTATCTTTATAGCTCTGACCATCTTTATTAGGAATCCTGTGTGCATAGACCAATCTCTTGCTTGTGTGCTTGTCTGGATCCTTGAATACCCAGTACATTCAGAGGTTTACATTGGTACTAAGAATACCTGTATAGCTTAAAAAAAAAAAAAGTGCTGTAATTGAACAACACATAAATTCACAGATCAGCAGGAACAAAGTTGAAGGAATTCAAATTCTAAATACTTATTGGTGCAAACTAAAGAAATGCTCCAGGATAGATGCTTAAAAGCATTTTTAAGATGCAAGTTTGGAACATGAAGAAAGGCAGATAGCGCTTGGCTAATGCTACAAGGACGTATGTATAGATGCAATGAAGCTGAGGTTGGTCAGGTCAGTTGGGTGTCTGGCAGCTTCTTTTTTTGGTTTTCCCTTCCTGGTGGCTGCAACTATCCTCTCTGTGTCTGTCACTGTCACTCTAGATAGAAGATCCCCAAAGGTGCATGGAAAAGTTGGCTGCACATGCCTTGCTTGTCTGCTTAAACCCTGCACAGGAGGTTGCGGTGATGCTACTGGACCATAAATTGTTATACAATTTATGCAATGTATATGTATGCTTAAAGGCTCTGGTGCATTTTTATAAACAGAAATAGCACCACTGTGCTGCCCCTGGCTGCAGTTGCTCAGCAGTGACATCAAAAACATTCTGCAGATGCATCCCTTTTTAGTAGGTGGTTTTAAATGCGGAAATATGCCACTTCATATGTTTTAGGGGCAAGCTCTGGAATTATAAGCACAGCAGGGCTGACCTTTCCCTTCATTCATTTACTAATCAATCATATTGTTTATCCTGCTTGGTAGAGGAGAATTATTCCAAAGGTAGTTCACAATTAATATTCAGGATTCAAAGATGGTGTCTGGCAGCCACTGTACATAAGTGAAAATAAGACCCAAGACCTGCCCTCAAAGATAAGATACACAGGAGAAGAATAGTAAAGGAAATGGTGGAGAAAGGTAAATTTGCCTTGATGCAGCACTGGCGGTTTGCTGAACAAACAGCAATAAGCATTGGGGGTAGGAATGGACGGTGACAAGGCATCTGTGACCCAGTTTTTGATAACCAAAATTCCCATAGGAAAACATAGTGGCTATTGTTGGGTCAACTCATCAAGGAGCAAAATGGGTGCCTCTATTATTATGCACCCTACGGGCTTCTTGATTGGTCAGGAGTCTTGTGCCTGACCATGTGACTCCTGCTTGAATTTACACTCTTGAGGGAGCAAGGTTGAAGGCACTAAATATCTTTAAATATCTTGCTTACCTCAAAGTCAGAGGGCTTCCAGGATGTGGGAGCATTGCCGTGATTGGGGGGGGCATTGCTCTGACAGAGCAAAGTTGT
This sequence comes from Lerista edwardsae, assembly GCA_029204185.1. Lineage (NCBI taxonomy): Eukaryota > Metazoa > Chordata > Lepidosauria > Squamata > Scincidae > Lerista > Lerista edwardsae. The sequence continues at coordinate 16,472,136 of JAJKFI010000019.1, read as the reverse complement.
CCCTAAAGCATTGGTTCTCAATCTTTTTAGCATTGGGACCCACCTTACAAAAATGTTTCACTTTACCAGCCATTCAAGCCTCTGTGGCTATAATGGTGTTTGGGCAGCATGCACACTTCTGACCTACCCTGTCATTCTGCAAACCACCAAAAATTGGGTTGTGACCCACTGGTGGGCCACGGACCCATAGTTTGGGAAGTGCTGCCCTATCGGACTCAATGCTTTCTTGCCATTGTCCCAAGCAAAGTGACACAAGATTGGCCCCTGTAGTTGTTCCTTCTCTGGCTGATTACTGGGAGGAGGATAGCGTGTATGGGACAGTAGGGGTGTAATTTCCCAGTGTCACCAATAAGCAGGGTGTGGCAGCCCACTTCAGACAGAGGGTTTTGAGGTACTGCTGAAGTGCAACCAATTATCATTTATTGTCCACCAGGGCAATTGAGATTTTCTGCTTAGGCAATCAATCAATCAATCAATCAATCAATCAATCAATCAATCAATCAA
>JAJKFI010000019.1:16385416-16463011 GCA_029204185.1 Lerista edwardsae | reverse complement strand
CTTTCTTTCTTTCTTTCTTTCTTTCTTTCTTTCTTTCTTTCTTTCTTGATGATAGGATTGTGCTGAAGAAAGCCTGTTGCCTTCGAAACATTTTTGTAAGCAAAAATGTTACATGTTGTCACTAAGCACCTCCTTCACTGGATGAGAGATTATAATAGAGTTGCCAGACAGGCTCATCCTTGGGGCCTAAACTGAACCGTTATCCGGGGATGAATTATGATGGTAGCGGTGGTGCTTTTCTAATTTAAGCTCTCCTTATATTAAGCTCTGAACTCATTTACACTCGCAGTTTGAATGTGACAATGTCCTAAGAGGTGAAAGATCAGTGATTTATACCGAGTGCCTGGCATGCCTCGCCCCCCCCCTTCAGCTCAGCTGAATTGTCAGAATAGACATGCCTTTTCAAAGACCCTTCCTGCAGTTCACCCACCCCCAAATATTAAACATCTGAGCTGAATGTTTAAGCCTCATAAATCTGAGTGTTGAGGCCTATTTAATTAAAGGAGGAATGGCAGAATAATGTTATTGTGGCTGCTTCATAATTGCTGTTAGTTTCAATTTTAATTGCTCGTACTTTATTTTTAGAAATCCATATGTATCTGGTAGTTCATCCTCCTGCTTTGAAATGTTGAGGAAAAGTCATTGCCTCCGACTATAGTGGTGTGCATTTCAAAGTAATGTACTCCCATAATGATGTAACAAATTGTTGAATCCAATTACTTGCTGTGCACTGAAGTAACCTATAGCAAATTTACAAAAGAGACAATGTTTCCGTCTGCTTGGCTTTGCATTCCAAATTTACCTGTTTGTTAAAATGCAGCCATTGTCCTCTCTACAAAGGGCTGATTAAGACTGTAGCTGATTGTTTTGAAGGCTTTTTATTTTTCCACCCTGCTGTCTTTCCTGCTCCAAAACCTCTTACAGACTGAAAACCCAACAGACTGGAAAAGTCGGTGTTGTAAGACATGGCAGCAGTTCTTAAAAATAATGATCTGTCAAAGATTACTTTTAAAAAAGGAATTATTTTACATATTAGTTCCATGTTCAGCACCCTGCAGGAGGTATTCACAGGAAGACCTTTATTCCCATAGTCTTAATTTAAAATAAGGTTTGAGTTCCCGCAAGAGTGGAAAGATGGGGTATGTATTTTAAAATAAGTAATGAATTCATTTCCTACTCTTTGCAGTCCACAAACTACATAGAGCAGTGGTATTCAAACTTCTTTGACCGGCCCACTTTTTAGAATGGCACTCGTGCTGGGACCCACCGGATGTGATGTCATTAAGCTAGATGTGATGTTGTGGCAGGAAGTGACATCATCAAGCAGGAATCATTGTAACATCATAAAATGACACTCTTGAAATGCAAACTGGCATTCTTGAACTGCAGCAATTGTACAACCATGAAATATCCTGGCAGAAAGCAAGATTAGGACAAAATATTGTGTAAAGGCACTGAACTAAAACAAAAGCTGCTCCCAGCTGTCCATAACCCACCTGACATCAGGTCACGCCCCACCAAGTGGGTCCCAACAGTTTGAATAACACTGACATAGCTTTCATCACCCCATTATACTAATAAAATGTCACTTCTCACGTTTAAAGTGATTTTCACTCCTATTGAGAGTCAAACTGTTTTCTCACAACAGTTCCCCAGAGAATGAATGGGTGGAGGAGGGGATCTGATCCCCCCAGCATTTCTACATGTCCATCCAAAGACTGTAATAGAGTCTATGAGCATGCATGTTATACATGTGTAGGCTAAGCGCTTTGCTTAGCAGTCATGCAGTCATTACAACAATTCTGTAAGGCGGGAGTTCTCATACTGGGATGTTGCAACACCCAGCCTGGGAAGCCCTGGGTTTTTCCCCTTAAGGGGCAGGGGGTGGAAGCAACACAATTGCCATGATTGTGTCACTGCTGGCTGTAAAATAGGGCCGGACAGATTCACCGCTGCATGCCCTAGATTTCGGGGGTTGTTGTTGTTGTTGTTGTTGTTAGGGAGCCCTGCACACCCCTCTGCAAGGCTCCCCATGCATTGGAAAAGTTTAAAAAAAATTGATCGTGACCCACTTCCGGTTTCACAATAGCAAACCAGAAGTGGGTGGTGATAGTTGTTTTTTCCCTTATCTCAGGCTGCATTGCAGCTACATCACCACTGGAAAGTTGGATAGGATTGGGCCCTTATAAGCTCAGTGTATGTTGACAGATATAGCACCTGTCTATGGCATAGTCCATCCACAGTTGAGTATTTTTACATTCATTTACTTAAGTAATGATGAGTAGTGATGACGAGTGTGCACTATTTACCCACATCAGCTCTGGGGAAACATCTGAAAAAGATTAATTGGTTACAATCTGAAAAATGGGTTCAGGCTAGCTTGTGCATTGTGCAAGCGCATTGTGCAAGCAATGACGTCTTCACCACACATTAGGACCCCAATTGCTGCTGTGGCACTGACTGGCATAGCTGTCCACTGGAATAATGGACTGCTCACCCCCTGCTTGCTGCAATATGTTGCACAAGAAGCAAAGGAAGAAGAGGCTGTAGGGAACGGTGCAATAGGGACTAAACCAGTGACATCATTCACTGGCGCCAGCAACCGGAACGCTGCTGGCGCCAGGATCCAGAACGCCACGCGCTGCTGCTCCTTTCCCGCTCTCCCCAGAACTACCGGAATGGGGTACCGCCCCGTTCTGGTAGGATGACGCCTCTGGACTAAACCCCTTTCTAGTTCTACTGGCCTCCAGGGTTTTAAAGTATTATAGGAAGTTGAAAAGGGGAGATGAGGACTCCATGAATCCAATGTGAGCACACACATTTCTTTTTGGAATATCTTGCATCACCGTAGGAGAGTTAAGCACGTGCTTGACTGTCTTCTGTTGCTATCTATGGCCTTTAAAGAAAAGTGCGAGTGCACATTTTCACAGATTTGTATTTCTGATGGAAAATTTTCAGGCCTTTTCTGCCTCACAAAGAACTCTATGAACTAGAAACGATGAACCTGCTTGCTCTTTCCAACAGAAGCTGTTCCAATCAAGGGTAAGCTCTGCCCCCACCAGCAAGCCAACCAATGGGGGCAATGCCCCAAAGTCTCACAGAGATGGGAAGGCCAATCGAGATTAATCCGCATCTGACTGGCACCATGTGCATTGGGATCGTTCATGACAATCCATACTGGGCCAAATCAGTTTAAAGAGTTGGATTCCCAGGATGCTCAGCAAGCAATTGTGTTTAAATGTTAATAGGAACTGTCTGGACACCTGCTGTCACTCTGATTTAGCCTTGCCTCCTTCCAAAAAGGCAAATTTGTTTTAATTTCTTTGATAAATTCTCTTTTTGGTTCATTATGAATACATTTTTAATCTGACAGTAATCTTATTTTTAGTAATGCTTTTTTGTACCCTTTAGTATTAGCATGTAATCGGGGAAAACTTCCTGCTAATTATTTATAACTTTTCATTTGATCTATTAGTAATAAGGACCAGAAATGTATTGCATTTCAGATTTTTTTTTTCCTGTATCTTCATACAAAGACCATCATCATCATTTTTATAATGATTAAATAATAAAATTGGATATGTTCCTTAGCCTTATGTAAATGGTGAATCATACCGATGGAAGGTGTTGATGTCCAATGTTAGGTTAATTAGAGGTGATTCTTTAATTTTGTAGAATTCAAAGAGGACTGCAGATCACTCTCTGCAGGTTTGACTTTAACATGTAATAAAGGAATCATAAGAAGTAAGATTCTTTGACATGATTAGTTTCTGCCTAGCTATAAGTGAATGGGTGCTTTTCAGTGGTGGTATGGCTTTGATGGAACTCCTTCCCAAGAGAAATATGTCCAGCCTATTGGGCTTTTTTTTTTTTAAAGAAAAGGGCAGCCCAATGCCATATCCAGTACTGAAACTGGAGGTCTCCTTGGGGTACTCGCTGGAGAGTTTGGGCCACTGGAAGTCCTTGAGGGAGATTGGATGGGTGTTGCTGGTGCTTCTGCAGTCACACCAGCACTGAAGGAAAAGGACTATTATTAAATTTCCGGAGGGTTGCTATGGCCCACTGGAGGGTAGAGAAAGCCCACAGCTCTCTCTGCAAGCCTCACCCGCATCTTAGAATGGCTGAAAATGCGATTGCAACACACTTCCAGTTTTCATTGCGAGACCAGAAGTGAGTCACAATCGCATTTTTCAGCCATCTTAAGGTGCAGGGAGGTGTGCAGAGAGGGCCACAGGCTTCTCCCATTGTCCAGAGGGCCATAGCAAACCTCTGTAATATTAAAAAGAGCCCTGGTTTCCCCAGCGTAGGTGCAATCGCAGAGCGCAGGCACTGCTGTCAAGGTTGCCCCATCCTTTGAGTGGGTAGACACAGAACTTCCCTGGCTGGGGTGTCACAACACCCCAGCTTAGGAACCTCTGGGGCAAGGGAACATTTGTTCCCTTACCCCAGGTAGCCCTCCAGCCTGCCCAATGGGCTACTTGTGCTAGCAAAATCATCCAGCCTGCCCAATGGGCTACTTGCAGTAGTGTCATGTAACCGGTACGCTGGGTGGGAGGAACAGGTGAGTGGCAGCCCACCCGTTGTGTAACGCTCTGTTTCGCCATCTTCCCCACCCCCGGGGGCGGGGAAGACGGCAAAACAGAGCGTTACACAACGGGCGGGCTGCCGCTCACCCGTTCCTCCCACCCAGCGTACCGGTTACATGACACTACTGGCTACTTGTGCTAGGAAAATCGCTGGTGCAAGTCCTAGAAGTCCCACGTAGGACTTCAAGGTCCAGGATTGAGTTTTGTATATGCAGAGGCCTCCTCCACTGACCCCCAACTAAACCCCTCCCAGGCTTGATCCACCCCCATCCCATTCTGCCATCCCCTGCCCTGTTAACCCCCTCCTGGCCCTTTTCCACCCCTGTGCCGCATAGAGACTTCTTACCTGCTCCTGCAGCGGTAGGTCCAGATTCAGTGTCAACAAGATGGCGCAAGTCTTCCTGCCGGCTCTGCTTACTCTAGTCATAATGGCTAGCATTGGCACAGCACCACTGGTCATTTTGTCTGCACATATTAACAGTGAGGCCAGCTTGATCTCAAAGGTGGGGTCTAGTTAACTGAGGATCCAGTTTGAGGTACACCCACAAATCAAGGCAGAAGATACCATCTTTATGGAAGGAAACTATTTCCAATCCCATTTTCTGAAGTCTATACAGCTCAAATGGAAGTTTTGAATCAGAAACCAGAGCTTTTTCAGATTCCCTGTTTCTAATTACGGAAATAAACTTGAATTGTGCTACTATTTTCAAGGATGCATTAATTACATGGATAGAGCAAGATACTTCAATAAAAAAGAAGGCTAATTTTTTCTACCTGCCCTGATGACACTGTGATGATGATGATAATGATGATAAAATAACATTGAATTCTTCAGTTGATTTATGAAGTGTAACTGAACACACCAAATTGCTACACCTTAATTACACTGTTAGGGATATTTAGTTGTTGAGTCTTCTCTAGTAAAATATGAATTAAAAAATATTTTTCTACATAATATTGCTGAGATTTGCATGCTGTTTCTAAGGCCAGTTAAAAAATTGTTTATTACAGTGCTGATGGTTTCTACCTTTCATGTTGCTCTGGTTTTCTTAGCTGGCAAAAACGAAGATATGCTTAGGTACTTTACGGTGCAGTGACTTGCAGCTCAGTCTCTGGCAGTGAAAATATTTGTAATCATATTTGAACTAATGGATCACGAATACCTTTAAATCACAACTATGTCTACGATGTACCTGCTGCATTATACAAAATGTATGTTTGGCACAATCCAAAGCAGTGTGTGCACCACTACAGTATGCACAGCACCAGTGTTTGCCATTCCAAAAGTGCCATAAAGCACTTTGCAGCAGCACAGCACTTGCCTGCACTGGTGCAAAGCTCTGCCCTGGTTTGCGCACACCAGCATTTGGAGCAGTGCTCACTTGTGCTGAGTAGCGTGGAGACTAAACAGGGCAGGTTGAGGGGACAGAACAGGGCATGGAGGGCAGCAGTGGGGTGGGTGGATTGGGCTGGGAGGGGGCAGGATTAGCAACACTGGCACGGACCGCATCCTATCCCTCTTATTGGGCCTGATCCATCAACCCTGGGTAAAGTGGACTTGCACCAGCAATTGAGCTTGTGTAGGTCCAGGTTGCCCCATTGCAGAAGTTGGGATGTACACATATCCCCTTACCCTGAGGAGACCGCCAGCGGCTGAAATTCCCAAAGAAGATGCAGCACAGGCCGTGCTGGCACAGTTGCACCACTGCGGAGGAACTGGCACTGGATTGGGCTGTTTGTGCTCTAAAATACATTTAGACTTGCACAGCATGTAAATTTTTCATGTACTGTGTTTGCATGATTTGCTGGGGAAAGGAGGAAAACAATCCCCCCCTCCCATTATTCCAGAAGTGTCAGAAATGTCCAATCCACTCAAGCACAGACAGAACTGTTCCTGGACTGCCCGTCCCGACTTGCTTTCAAGCCACCAATCTGAACAGTCATCTTCCTTACTTAGGATGAAATACTGACAGCCCTTGGTAAATACCATTACAAAGCCGGATGTGAAATCCCCAGGGAAAATTTCACTATATCTTTCTTTAGGACTCATGTCAGCTAACTATAAGTTGGTTAATTTGGGAATAGAAGGAGAATGTGCTCATTCTTCCTGGCACAGCTTCAGATTCTTGTGCTTTTTTTCTTTCATTATAAATGTGGTTTTTTACCAACAATTGTAGGTAGGTTCTTCCTTCCTGTTTACATTGTCTCAGAGCACAGTCCTAACCTGGAGTTAGGCCAGCACAGTTAGGCCAAGAAAGCTTCACACTGTCCCTTATGCCGGCCAAACTTCGCTGGCCTAACTGTGCCAGCCTAGCTCCAGGTTAAGATTGCCCTCTCAAGATTTCCGAATGCCTGTTTTTTGGGAAGCATTTTGAGGCAAAAAGCCATGATGACCAATGCCGGCAGATGGTTGTATTCTTGTGGCAGGTTTTCTGAGAAAAAGTCTACCCAGCTTAAGCATCCATTTTCGTCTAGGGCATACAGATGGGATTCTAGCAGAGTGATATTTTTGGCATAGTGTAATCACCTGTTTCTGTCTATTCTTTCAGCTTTTCAGTATGCATTGGTATAATTAGGGCTGGTAGTAGTCAAATGGTAGCTTTAAAGGGTGCTGAAAGTAGTTTGAGCGAGGTTCCACTTGGTGTATTGTGTACATGCATTTTTTTCTGCCCCACTTTCACCTGTGGTCAAACAAATTTTACAGCTTTCTGAAATGCTACCAGAGGCAAAAGTGTGATGAGTTTATGCTCATGAAGCATTCCCACTGACACTGGCTTCAAATTTCGAGTGGGGAGGAAGAAGATCATCTGATTTAAGATGAATCAGAATCACTTTCCTGATATCAGGGCACCTTGATATCTTCAGATATGGTTTCTAAACAGAACCATATGCCTCAATAATATGGGAAATTATTATGAAGTTCTGTCTACAATCAATCATCAGTCAATCAATAGTATTTATATACCGCTTTTCAACACAAAGTTCACAAGTGGTTTACAGGCAAATAACAATAATAAAGTTAAATGGCTCCCTCTCCCCAATGGACTTACAACCTAAAAAAAATGCAGAACCCTACCAGCAACAGCCACTAGAAAAGACACTGCGCAGGGGTGAAGAGGGACAATTACTCTCCCCCTGCTAAATATAAGGGGAACACCATGTGAAAAAATGCCTCTTGCGCAGTTAGCAGGGGTCTATGCCATCTAATGGGGTTTGAATGACTGTCAGTCCTTGATTCATCATTAAGATTTTAATGGGTGCCCTGTGGGTGGCTGACCATTGGCATTCAAGAACATTCAAGTTGTGAGTTGTCTGATCTTGTTGTGGCTGCAGACCTGACAGGTATTCATGGGACTATTGGGGAGCAATTCTGTTGTTCCTGCTAAAACCTGATGAACAAACCATCAGACAACTCCACAGGCTCACAATTAGAGAAGTGGTTTTCTCTATTAGACATCCATTAGACAGTGGGATGTCCCAGTGTATCCTGAGGCCAGAGGCTACTCGAGTTCGGTGAATCTCTTGGCACCTTTGGAGCCAGATTCAGGAACCCCTTCCACTATTCTCCATAGTCCCACAAGCCAATGAGGAACACAGATGTTCATGGTCGTAGGCAAAAAAGCCCTGAGATCAACACCTATCACCAGGGCCAGCTCTAACAGTGGCGGGGCCCAATGTGGGCCATTCCGGGGGGGGGGGGGGGGCAACCCTCCCTGCCAGGGCCCCCCGCTCACCAAGAAGAGCTCTGTTTGTGCCATGTGCAAAGCATGGCATGTGGAAGCAGTTGGTGGTGATATCATAACATCACCGCCAACTGCTTCCAGGTGGCCCATTTTATTTTATTTTATTATTAGATTTATTATTAGATTTTTACCCCGCCTTATTGTGCCCAAAGGCACCCAAGGCGGCATTACAATATATATATAAAAACAATATAACAATTCACAATTAAAAACAATTAAAACAGAATTAAACAATACAATCAAAAATTAAGAACACAATTAAAAACAAATTTAAAAACAATATAAAAACAACAAGCCCCGTGGGTTATAATAACCAGCCAGCCTGTCAACAGTTAAAAGCTTTTTGGAATAAAAAGGTCTTCAGCCCCCGCCGAAATATAAACAAAGAGGGAGCAGTTCTCAATTCTAAGGGGAGGGTGTTCCAGAGTTGGGGGGGCCACCACCGAAAAGGCCCTCTTCCTGGCCGCCGCCCCTCTTACTTCTCCTGGTGGCGGCACAGTCAGGAGGGCCCCCCCCAGATGATCTAAGAGTACGGGTTGGATTATATGGAAGAAGGCGGTCCCTCAAATACCCCGGACCCGAGCCGTAAAGGGCTTTAAAAGTCAAAACTAGCACTTTGAATTGGGCCCGGAACAGAACCGGCAGCCAGTGTAGTCGCCGAAGCAGCGGCTCGACAGAGTCAAACCGACGTGCTCCAGCAACCACCCGAGCTGCCGCGTTCTGTACTAGTTGTAATTTCCGGACCGTCTTCAAAGGCAGCCCCACGTAGAGCGCATTGCAATAATCTAATCTAGATGTCACTAGGGCATGGGTCACAGTGGCCAGGTCCGCACAGCTCAGGTACGGCTGCAGCTGGTGGATCAGCCGAAGCTGAGCAAAGGCTCCCCTGGCCACAGCCGCCACCTGGGACTCCAGGTGTAGCTGTGAATCCAGGAGAACCCCCAAGCTGCGAACCTGCTCCTTCAGAGGAAGTGCGACCCCATTCAGAGCAGGACGATAGTCCAATACCCGAGCCGTGGATTTCCGAACCAAAAGCACCTCTGTCTTATCCGGATTTAATTTCAGCTTGTTCGCCCGCATCCAGCCCCCAACTGCCTCCAGACAGCGATCCAGGACCTCAACTGCCTCCTCAGAATCAGGGGGAAAGGAGAGATAAAGATGGGTGTCATCAGCATATTGATGGCACCCCACTCCAAACCCCCGGATGACCTCTCCCAGCGGTTTCATGTAGATGTTAAACAGCATGGGGGATAAGATGGAACCTTGCGGCACCCCAAACCTGAGAGGTCGGGGTGCCAAACAAGCCTCCCCCAGCACCACCTTCTGGGATCTGTCAGCCAGGAAGGAGTGGAACCACTTCAAAACAGTGCCTCCAAGCCCCAACCCGGCCAGCCGACCCAGAAGGACACCATGGTCAATGGTGTCGAAAGCCGCTGAGAGGTCCAGCAGGACTAACAGGGTCGCACTTCCCCTGTCCATCCCCCGGCGAAGGTCATCCACCAAGGCGACCAAGGCAGTCTCCGTCCCGAACCCCGGCCTGAAGCCAGATTGGAATGGGTCCAGATAATCCGTTTCCTCCAGAACCCTCTGAAGCTGGGACGCCACCACCCGCTCAATCACCTTGCCCAGAAATGGGATATTGGAGACTGGCCGAAAGTTGTTTAAATTTGTGGGATCCAGGGAGGGCTTCTTCAGGAGGGGGCGAACCATCGCCTGCTTCAAAGCAGGCGGGAGCACCCCCTCCCTCAGAGATGAATTCACCACCCTCCCTGTCCACTCGGCCAGCCGTCCCCGGGCAGCTCTAATTAGCCATGCCGGGCAAGGGTCGAGCGGGCAAGCAGCAGGTCTCACACTCCAGAGAATCCTGTCCACATCCTCAGGCTCTACAAGCTGAAAAGAATCCCAAATCATAGGATAGACAGGTTCCCCAGGGACATCACTAGATATGCCCACAGCGGCGTCCAAGTCATGCCGGATCTGATCGACCTTATCTGCAAAGTGTTTTGCGAACTCGTCACAGCGAGCCTCCGTGTGCTCCTCCCTACCAGTAAGAGGGGCAAGATGTAAAAAACTGCGGACCACACGGAAGAGCTCAGCCGGACGGTTCTCTGCAGATGCAATGGTGGCAGAGAGGTGTGCCCTCTTAGCCGCCACCACTGCTCTGGAATAAGCTTTTAATTGGGCCCTAGCCTGTGTCCGGTCAGATTCGGCACGAGTCTTTGGCCACCGACGCTCTAGTCGTCTGCTCTGCCGCTTCATCGTTCGCAGCTCCTCAGAAAACCAAGGAGCCGCTCTGATTCTGCGACTGGGCAGAGGACGCTCAGGAGCGATCTCATCCAGGGCCCTGGCCATCTCCGCATTCCAGAGGTCGACCAGGGCACCGGGTGGGTCTCCAACTCTGGCAACAGGAAAATCCCCCAGAGCCCTCAGGAATCCGTCTGGATCCATCAGCCTCCGAGGGCGGATCATAAAATGTGATCCCCCGCCATTGCAGAGGTGAGAAGCCGCAACGAGCCTAAATCCCACCAGACAGTGATCTGTCCATGACAAAGGAGTGATCTTAATCTCCTCCACCTCCAGATCACCATCAACCTGCCCCGCAGTAAACACCAGGTCCAGCGTGTGTCCCGCCTCATGCGTCGGGGCAGATATTCTTTGAGACAGACCCATGGTTGCCATGGAGGCCATGAAATCCTGAGCCGCAGGTGTTCCCGGGGCCTCGGCATGGACATTAAAGTCCCCCAACACCAAAAGGCGGGGGGACTCCAACACCACGCTCGAGACCAGCTCCGTCAGCTCAGGCAGGGAGACTGCTGGGCAGCAAGGCGGGCGGTACACCAACAGAATCCCTGTTCTGTCTCGCCCCTCCAACACAACGCGAAGGCACTCAAACCCAGTGGACTGCTGAACAGGGTATCTGGTGAGACGGATGGAATCCCGATAGACCATCGCAACCCCACCTCCCCGCCCCTGTAGTCGTGGCTGCTGAAGTACCCGGAAACCCGGCGGACAAATCTGGGAAAGATTGACCCCTCCCAGCTCATCCAACCAGGTCTCCGTGATACATACCAGGTCAGCTTTCTCCTCCAAGATTAAATCATGGATAAGAGAGGTCTTATTATTCACCGACCTGGCATTCAGAAGCAGCAGCTTCAGACTCAGGGGACTGTTGCCAGAAGAACCAGGGGTCAGAGGGATGAGGGAAGGGCCAGAAAGAGGGACAGTCTGTCTACGACTGACCCTCCTTCTCCTGTAATGTCCGGCCCTGCCCCCACCGCCATATCTTCCGTAACCCGTAACTCTGCTGATGGTGGCCTCCCTGCCCTCCCCTGAGCTCCCTCGAGGTGTCAAGCACATAATTCCGGCGGGAGCGACCTACAAGCCAACCACCAGCACAGATACAGAAGACTAAAAACACAGACACGCACGCACACACACTCCCCACGAACAAACCAGTGCAGCAGCCCTCACCCCCCTCACACTGAGGCTTGGGCTGCTGCAGGCCTCTGCCTCTCTCTCACAGAGGCAGAGGTCCTCGCTCCTTCCCTCCCTGCCCCCCTCTCACAGAGGCAGGGATACCCTTCCACTCTCCTGGCCAGACTCTCACTCCGGCCAGGAAGTCACAATCATACTATCACTCACTCAGTTAAAATGGCTGGTGGTGGCTTGTTGACAGGCGACTAGGCTCCAAAAGTAAAAGCGTGGCTGGAGCCTGATGGTCCACGGGAGATGAACACTGAGGGAAGCAGGCACAACAGCAGATGTTCTTGGCTCCAGTCTCAGCTCCCCAGGCGAAGAGCCACGGGCAAAGAGCCCTTTGGCTCTTGCCCTTTGGCTCTTGCCAGAGGCTCACGCCTCTGGCAAGCCAAAGGCTTAAGATGGTACTTGCCTGGAGGGAAAAGCCAAATGGTGCTGTGAGTTGCAAGCTCAGCCTCAGCACAGGTGTTCCAAATCAGGCCTCTCTCCACCCCCAGCAGCCCAGAAAGGCCTCTGGCAAGCCAAAGGCTTAAGATGGTACTTGCCTGGAGGGAAAAGCCATTTTGGGCTGTTCAGAGACAGAGGCAGGTGGGAGAGACCAAGATAAAGCTGCTCTGCTCGCCCCACTGACTTACAGCCCATAGAGATCCCAGCTGCAGCCACAGGCAATATGCTCACCCTGTTAGTGTGGGGCCCCCTGAAGCGCAGGGCCCGATGTGACGACAAGTGATCATATGGGCTTAAAGCCGGCCCTGCCTATCACCAGAGACAGTGGATACAGAGCATAAACAGGTCCAGCAATGCTGGTGGAGCGATCTCTGGTCTTTTAAGAAATTGCAAGTACTCAAAAAAAGAGCAGGGCCAGCTAAGGTTTTTCAGGCATACTGGTGGGCCATTGCTGAAGTACAGTTTCCATGGCTGACTTGCGCAATCCACCACCACCACCTGAGCCAGCATAAATCCCTTCTGCCAGCTCCCGAGTGTCGCGAACGTGCAGGGGCAGCCCACTCCTGATGTGTATCCTACACAGGTTTGGCGGTCACGAGCTAACCACTGCCTTTCTTCCCTCTCCCAACCTAAAATTAACAACCGGTCTGCAGAACTGGTGAGAACTGGCTGAATTTCACCACTGATCCTAACCCCCGTCCCTTACCCACCTGGTCTCACATAGGCTGTTCAGATTTGCACTTGCAAAATCACAGCACAGATCTGAGTAGCTCCAGCAGGCTGGCTGGCACACAATACAGGGCAAGGGGACTCAAATCCCTTTGTGTTGCACCCAAGCCTGGCCCACACCTGCGCTGGATACACCAGTTGGCCTGCCTGTTCCAGCACAGGTTAGAATTGCATTCTAAGACACTTACCGGTCTTTCCACTGCTACCTAACTCTTCCCTTAGGAAGAAAGATCTGTCTGCTCCTGACATAGACCAGAAGCCCTTCCGGTTTGAGGAACAATTCAGCCTGGGCATCAGCAGCACTTCTCCACACTGTACTTTATTCCATCACACTTCTTGCCCTAAAATCATTAAATGAAAAGGAGCTGAATGCATCTTTACATGCATGTATGTAGGCACTGCTGATTTATAGCATATTTGCATTGACTGTGCAATATTGCATCTTGTCATGATCTGACTTCAAGCAAAGAGTAATAGTTGTAAACTTACAATTTGTAGTGTGCAATTTTTATAGAGTCATTTTGTGCATTTTGGGAGGTGTGGTGACTTGAAAACAGACATGGTTTCTGCAATTATTTGTCAATTACCCCTGCCTACTGGGCAAGAGGCACTTTTCACGTGGTGTTCCTCTTATATTTAGCAGGGGGAGAGTAATTGTCCCTCTTCACCCCTGCGCAGTGTCCTTTCTAGTGGCTGTTGCTGGTGGTATTTTGTATATTTTTAGCTTGTGAGCCCTTTGGGACAGGGAGCCATTTAACTTTATTATTACTATTTGCCTGTAAACCGCTTTGTGAACTTTGTGTTAAAAAGCGGTATATAAATACTATTTGAATGAATTTTTCATCACTTAGAAGTATTTTCCTCTAGTAGAGGGAGACCCTGAGCAGAGGGAGCTCTGAGATTATTGGCCAAGTCAGGGCCGGCTTTAAGCCCATGTGACCAATGTCATCATATTGGGCCCTGCACTTCAGGGGGCCCCGCACTAGCAGGGTGAGCATATTGCCTGTGGCTGCAGCTGGGATCTCTATGGGCTGTAAGTTAATGGGGCGAGCAGAGCAGCTTTATCTTGGTCTCTCCCACCTGCCTCTGCCTCTGAACAGCCCAAAATGAGCCACCTGGAAGCATGTTATCACCACCAACTGCTTCCACATGCCATGCTTTGCACATGGCACGAACAACTCTCTTCTTGGTGAGTGGGGGCCCCGCAGGGCCTCACCGCTGCTAGACCCGGCCCTCGGCCAAGTGATTGAATAAAGTTTGGAACTACCCTCAGTGTGTACATATGCAGACTCTTGAGAGCATAGCCAAGGGGCTGCAAGTTTGCATAGTTAATTCAGGATGCAGAATTCTGCTTTTCCTGATGCAAATTTTCATATATTTTTTTCTAACTGCAGTATATAGTGCTGTATAGGTAGCATTGGTTATAATAACTCAGGAATAGCAGAAAAGGCACTCTGCACATGTTCACAGAAAAATCTCCTTTTTATGAGGAAGGCTTATAACTAAGGGCCAAATCCTATCCAATTTTCCAGTGCAGGAGTAGAGCTGTCAAAAGAGCATGCCCTGCATTCTGCAGTAGGAGGGCAGTCATGGAGCCCTCAACAATGTAAGGGAACATTTCTTCCCTTACCTTGGAGCTGCATAGCAGCTGCATCAGTGCTGCAAAGATGGAAAGGATTGGGCCCTAAAGCACACACATTGCTTGTAAAGTGTCTCCC
This sequence comes from Lerista edwardsae, assembly GCA_029204185.1. NCBI lineage: Eukaryota > Metazoa > Chordata > Lepidosauria > Squamata > Scincidae > Lerista > Lerista edwardsae. Next base: position 16,448,311 of record JAJKFI010000019.1, on the reverse strand, counting down.
ATTTGTTTCCTGGCATCTTCATTGAAAGGATCTTGCTGAGCCTGCAGTTCCACTGGGTCAACAGTCTTGGAAAGACTCTAGATAAGGGGTGTCAAGTAGTGGGCCGAGTAGCATTCATTATGCCTTCTGAGGGCCAGAAGTGATGTCATCGGCAGGAAACGATGTCATTAAGTAGGTGATGACCAGGAACAAACACTTTTTTTCCTCAATTAGCACCCGCTGCAAATGACAGAAAAGAAAATGCACAAATATTGATCATATTTTGAAGATATAGGAGAGCCCAGATATCTCGGCGGCTGCCCATTCAGCAGTGATACCTCAGCATAGCTCAACAGCTGATGGTGGTAAAGGGAGAGCCTGAGGGCTGAATAAACAGCTTCTTCGGGCCTTATGTTTGACACCCCTGCCCTAGATGGTTCTAGATAGTGGACTTGGAGGGGCAAGTGGTCAGTCTAAGAGAGCCTCATACGAAATTGTGCTATCAGTACCAGAGCTGCAGTATTGATGGGGTGCACATTTCTGTATTTCTATTCTCTACAAAGCTAAGTTCTTCTTGCCAGAGTTACACAAAATAAGATCATCTCTTGTTTCAGCTATTTTTATTTGTTGAGAATTGGGCTTTCTTTTTCCTGTGGCTTCAGAATCTGTCGATATCCTTGTGCAATTTTTTCCCCCTTTTTGTATCACTCCACTATATTTGCTGTGCTTCATTCCCTGAAAGCCGCAGGCTGTTGCCGAGTATGTTGTGACGCTAAGATCAATTAAAGCTTAATGAAAGCAGAAAGAGGCTGTGAGATTGGAAACCGGATGGAGTTGTCGGAAGGTGCAGTTTAGGTAAATAATGTCTTCCTTACTCAGTGTTAATCTTTGTAGTTCGTTGACCCAGTGGAACCGCAGGCTGTTGACAGCATTACAACTCTATAATAGCATTTCCAGATCCAGGATCCAACCCGTAGAGAGCAGCACCTCAGGTGGGCAATAGGATGGGGTTGAATTAGAGGCTGCCATGAAGAAGGAGAACACGGGCGGACCAAGTTGCCAAGCCACCGCAAAGGTTTTAAAAACATTTTCACCTTTTCAAGTTGACAGTTTTTGTCCTCTTTGGAAAAGGCAATTGGAAATGGATGGGTAAAGAGGGAAGTAGCCTCTGCTCTGACACACACACACACTCTTGCTAATTGGGCAGAAGGTACCCATTGCTTACTGTTTAGCAGGAGCATGGCAATTGCCCAGTATTCATCCCAGTGGCTGGTATCTCTCTTGTGAGTGGGTGGGTTGCTTTTCGATTGTGAGCCCCTTTGGGACAGAAAACCAGTTTTAAAAAAATATTTTACTGTGTACACTACTTTGAGAACTTTTTTTGTTGAAACATGGTGTATACACATTCTTAATAAATTCACTTGTGCACTTCATGGGCACATGGACCTTGCCGCCACCATAAGAACATAACATAAGAACATAAGAAGAGCCCTGCTGGATCAGGCCAAAGGCCCATCTAGTCCAGCTTCCTGTATCTCACAGCGGCCCACCAGGGGCCCCAGGGAGGCACGAGACACAAGACGCTTGCATCTTGTTGCTACTCCCTTGCACCCGGTACTCTGAAGTAAGTACCAGGTCCTCCAAAGCACGTTTGGACCACTCTCAGAATCAGGGAGGATGGGCACATATCCGTGTGCTGGCCTCCCTGACTTAGAGAGTAGTCCGAACACACTTTACAGTGTCCCGTGTGCTGGCCAAACTTTGCTGGCCTAACTGTGCCAGCTTAACCCCAAGTTAGGATTGCGCTCTAAACGTTGTCAGCATTAACAGGGCTTAATTACCACTCACTCTCAAGACCAGTATTCTACTGTTATGTGTAGGCGGCTCAGTTTTCAGTTATTGCTACATGCAATTGTGCAGTTGCGATGAATTTTGCAATTGTCAATAATATTACTTTCCCCAAAACCTGACACAAACATAACATGAATGACTGAAACCCGGCAGCAGTGAATTATGCCCTTGCAGGGTATCACTGTTTAACACGAATCAGAACCCTGTTTATGAAGTCAGTGGGATTGGCTGTTGGAACATTTATTTCAAGGTCCTGATGGGAGTAGCTGTGTTAGCCTGTAACTCTTTTTTACTATTGTAAAAAAAGAAATCTGTGACACCATAAAGACTGGCATATTTCTTGTGGCATCAGCTTTCATTTCATGCCCTTTTGGCCCTACAGTTTACATTTTTTTTTTCTCCGCACCCAAGATGTGTTTGTATGTATCTGCCAAATGATGATAACACTTTCCTGCTTCTGATGAAGTGGTTCATGGTCCACAAAAGCTTATATCACAATAAATCTGTTCATCCTTAAGGTAGCATGACACTCTTTTGTGTTGTATTATTTTGTGACGTAGTATTCTTATTTTTTTATTCATGCAGTATCATCAAGACACTTGGTGTTTTGCAGCATTGTAAAGATAATCTATACTCTCCCTGACCTTAAAATCTAATAGATGTCTCGTTCTTCAGAGTTATCAAAGTTTGCAGTCTTAGCCACACTAACTTGGGAGTAAGCTCCATTGACTATTATTGGATTTAGTTCTAAGTCTACTTGCATATGGGCTGGCACACATAGGATTGGCAGTCTCTCCTTTGACTCAGTGCCCCCAAGGGATGTGGATTTGCTTGCTTACTTGAGCTGACCCATTTCTATTAATAATCAAGGAGCCTCTAACTCATGCCATCTTGGGGTTTCCCCTCCATTTTGCAGGGCTTTTGTCCTGTTGTACCACAGGTTGAAAATCCAATGCAAGTGTGCATTTGAGCCCTAAACAAAGCTTTTTGTTGCTGCAGGGAGACCCGCGGAGGGGACTGCAGGCCTCCCCAACCCTGTCAAACGCCCCCTGACCCCCCAGATACATTAAAATGTCCCTGGGTGCCCATGACACCATGACTGCTGCAGCGCTGTCGAGACACCCTCCCCAGCCCCACAGCTACTTACAGTAGTCCCAACATCCGAGTAGGATTTTGGGAACCGCTGGTATAGGTTTTTTAGCATGGATTCATGCAGTTGCAGTAAATTACTAGGCTAGTAGAGCTAGCAGAATTCTTTATATGAAAACCTAGTTGAAATCAGTGAGGCCTTGCTTTTGTTTAGGCACAAGTCAGTAATATGTTTTGTTTCTGTTTGGGAAGATATTAATATGTCTTGATTTATTAATATGGCTAACATATTTTAGCCCGTACTCACTTGCTCATTCGAGTTCATTCATTGCAATGCTCATTCATTACAAATTCTTCTCTCTCCCCCACCACACTTCCCCCCCCATTCTACTTACCACTCTGCTTTGGTAAAAAAAAAAGTTGTTCTCCTTTCTCTCCTTCTCCCAAAAAAGTAGTTATATCATCTCTGTACGAGACCTACCTCTAGGAAATGTCGTGATCCAATTGTGGGTCAAAACCTACCTGTCAGACCAGTGCTCTGCAAAACAAGGTTAATCTGTTAGATGAACTCAATGCAATTGCTTGAGCTTCTGAAGTTATTGCCAATATTGGTTACAGGAAATAGAAGACATGACATGGATCCAGGTGTTTGCATGTAATAGCTCTGCAGGGACAAAGTGGTGGTGTTGCAGAGTTGACACATTCCCATGACACACACACACCCCACTCACTTTTTCTCTCCTGCAATGGTCTTTTCCCTCAAGAACCTGATATAAAATAGTTGTAAATGGTAACAGTGCCTGGTTAGCATCACTGGTTTTACAGAGCTTCAAGCTTTACACCAGCATATTCCCTTTGATGCTGCAAGGGCATTAACCATGATTCTGCTGCTGCGGTTGAGGATGATCTTACAATTGTAATGAAAAGAAGGGAAGCCTGGCTTCAGTCAGAATAGACTTGGTGAAGGGAGAAGAAACATAACAATTTTTGCCCCTTTAAAAGACAATGGGAAATAAAGTTTGTTTTTTAAAGAACATCTTCTTGAAATGTCAGTGTTGTTGTTGTTTTGCTGGAGAAAGTTGGCAAATAATACAGCTTGAAGCACTATTAAATAAAAACCTGCAAAATTGATTTGACCATAATGGGCCATAAATAATTGAGCTTGTGTACCATAGAAAATGACTTATCTCAAATACAAAGACTTCTTGGAAAAAAAAACCTGTTTGAAATGGTCCTGAACCAGGGAGAAATGGGAGCATGTTTTCATCAAGGGAATTCTCCCCTTGGTCAAACCAAAATGTGGAGAACTCCCAGCTCTTCCCTTTCTCCAGCTGAGGATCACAGGCTGATCCAGTTGAAGATAACTTGAGAAGTAGGCTGCTTCTTGCATGCGCCTTCTGTCACTTAGCAGCTTCTGCTTTTTCTCTGCCATAAGCAGTTTATATAGAACTTCTTCTGAAGAATGATCACGTGCTTGTTTTCAGGACTGAAACATCCCTTCCAGTTCTTCCTCCTCCCAGTTAGAAGGATGGTGAAGTCTTCTCCAACTAACCATGGCTAACGGTGGAAGCTGAATAGTATGCAGATTTCACCATTAGCCATAGTTGGTTGGTTGGTTGGTTGCCAGCACCCTGTGTGTGCGCGCAAGGGTTGTCTGATAAGTTGTCTTCAGTATATGGCTGCTTTACATATGAATTTCCATTCGTAGGTGTTGACTGGTTCAAGCTTGATGACTTTAAATCTGTCTTCCCATTAGCACATCTTCAGAGTGACATACAATCATTTGTGCAGTATTGGAGAATATGGTTAACGCTGAAAAAAATGTGATGGTTACACATTTGAGAAACAAATGTGGCAATGGAATAGATTTGACTGCTCTCTCTTCTATAGAAGTGAATGATGCATTACTCTAAAGGCCATTGATGAGGCTGACTCCATTACTTGTGTGGGTCACTTGAGAAATGTAATCAGCAATGGAACAAGAAAAAGCAGAATAGAAGATAACTGCTGGGGTACCGTTGTATTTCTTCTTTAACGTTGTATAATGTGGTATTCATTGAACTAACTCTGAGCATCTGGGTTGTGTTTTTCAGGACAAAAAGAGTCAGCCATTGCTACCAGATCACCTATCAGCACTTGGAGAGAACACTGACTCAAAAGGAAGTCAACAGCATCCATCAAGCCATTCAGGAATCAGCTGTACGAGAATTAGACGTAGAAGGAAGATTTTAACCTTACAGCATTGACTTTCTTTCCCACGCTTTTCTGTTAAAAATGGCTTCTAACATATAGTAGCCTTTTGGTAATGCTGTAGCTTTCAGATAATAAAGATGAATAATATAGCATTTCATATTGATTTTAATAAATATTTATTGGGCAGTTCAGTATGTTATTAATCAAGACAATGTCTCCGGGATGGTCCATGTTCTTATGGTAGAACCTCAGGCCACCAATACACAATCATTCCATAGGCTATTTGCTGTGGACATTCTAAAGGAAATACAAGGTTCCTCAGCCCATCTTCCCCTAACTCACAGATTAGCAGAACATTTTCAGGCAGGAATGGAATGTGGGAAAGTAACTATCTCATTACAGCCAATTCTTCCTTGTAGTTTGCACCCCTCTTTTTTCCAGGCTGTGTTTTGAAGTTAAACTGGTTGGGAGAATGGGCTGGAGGGAACAGCCTAGGTCAGTGGTTCCCAAATCAGGGGTCAAAACCCAAACAAGGATCGTGTGGCTGTTCCTGAGGGTCGTAGGAAGCAGTGTTCCCTGTAAGCTGTGTGGCCGTGCGGCTGCACTTGCAGCCCCATGTAGCTTTGCTCTTGTCATAGCTAAGTGATCCAGAGTGTTTTTTTAATTATCATCATCGTGTACCAACTCCATGAATTGCATGAGAGCGCAATCCTAAGATGCGCTGGAATAGCAAGGCCAGCAGGCCTGCGCTAAATACAGGGCAGCTTTTGGAGCACTGGGGACCTCCCCGGGGCAAGGGCACATCCATGCCCTTGCCCCAGGGGAGGCACCACCCTCCCCTATGGCTTCCTTGGGTTCCTGCTGTATAGCAGGCGCAGAGTTGAGGAAGCCACATGGTCTGGGGACGGAGGCTTCAATGCAGCCTACTGACCACATTCCATCCTCGCCCCCCTCCCTGGGCCGGCTTGCCTACCAGCACGCCCACCCCCACCCAGTTCCTCCCGCCTGCCCTCCCTCCACCCAGAATTGCTCCTCGGACCGGCACCCTTGGGCCAACGTTGCTGCAAGCATTGGCCCAAGGGCACTAGCGCCCGTATCAGCCCTTGTGACGTTGGGCCAACACAAACATGTAGCGTTGGTCCAAGGGTGCATTTAGGATTGCGCCCTGAGAGAAAAACTGTAATTGGGGTCATAGTCAAAAAGGTTTGGGAAACCCTGACCTGGGTAGCCTCTAAAGTTCATCGGACGTGTCTGCTTCTTATAATATGTAGTGCATAGCTAAGGGGCGCAAAACCTGCCCCCTTCCTTTGGTGTACTCAGCCGCATTAAGCAGTTTTCACCTGCCAGTCTCACCTACAGTATTGGAACTGAGCTGGGGTTAAACTGCTTAAAAGACACAGAGTGCAGTGAAATAAAGCAAAGGAAAAGGTGGGTTTTGCTCCCCTCTCCATGCACTCTTTATACTTTATAAAATTAGATTCCCAAATTCTGCTTTATGGGTGGCTCAATGACACGTTAAATGCACACTTGCCTGAAGGGTTAAGTATGCCCTTAGGTATTCTCACTGAGCATTTACTCCCACAAATGGAGGAGGCAAGACTGCAGAGAAATTTCCTGGCTCAGAATAGTTGAGGCTAAAGCAGGAAATCTTTTTCCCAGTCTGGCTGGATTGCTGCCTGAGAGCATTTTGTTAAAAGAAATGCAGTCTAGAGCAAGAACAAAAACAAAACAAAAAAAATCACATTTATTTGGATCAATTATAAATCACAGTGTGTTGTGTGAACTTTCAAATCTCACAGAACTGTTTTTTCAGACAGGTTGCTAAATGAAGCAGAACATGTTATTCTGTAAAGGAGAGAAAAGGTGTTTAACCGGCATGGTGCTGTCTATAAATCTGAGGATGATGATGTGAGAAGCCCCTTACAAAGTAATGAGGTTAAAACCTGTAGCCAAATTACGTTATCCACCTCTCAGGCATCGTTAACAAGCCACTGCTTGTGGTAGGACTCTGGAGTAAATGGACCTTGTCTGAATTGGTGTTCACGTTTTTCATACGCTAAAGGAGTGCTCATGGGCATAAGTCATCACTGGACATAGTCACTGCATTACTACCTATAATATAACCAGTAGTCTTCAACCTTTCTTATGCCGTGACCCCAATAAATAAAGCATGAGACTGGGGACCCACTGCCAATCCTGCCCTCTTTGGGGACCTGATCTGTCCTCATTGCACTCATCCCCTGCCCCCGCCAGCCCCATTTCCCCCTGCCGCTTGCATCTGCACAACAACCTTGCGAGGTCACAGCCTAAGCAGGGCTGGCCTTAGGAGCTGCAGGGCAAGACAGCAAGAAGAGCCTCTGTAAGAACTCAGTTTTGATAAGGCAGAACCATTATTAGATCCAAGCCCTCTTTTGCACAGCCTTTGAAAGGTTGCTGCGCCCCCCCCCCCCAAAATGTGGCTTCGCGTCCCCATTGGGATCTCAACCCACAGGTTGAAGAAAACATATAAACTATGCCTTTCTCTGCAAGAAGAGTTGGACGTGATTTAAATCAGCATCACATAGCTTTGATAAATGATAAATAATTAGCTTGTGAAGCTGGAATAGTTCATTCTTAATTATCGTGATTATATATTATTAATCAGGGTGTTTACTTACCATGGTGCCGAGCCATTAGTCAGGGGACAAACGGAGACAGAATCGTTCAGAATGGCCATTAACAGACCGACATCTGAAAGTGCTGCAGCCCTGCGAACTTAAGTGCTTGGTCTCACAGGTGAAGAAGGCAAATGGGTCTCGCAAGCTCTGCCTGCATGGCTCTGTGAGCGCCCCAGAATATGGAATCGAATCCAGATGGAGAAGCAAGAGACATTAGGCAGGCGTGAATCCCTGAAGAAATGTTGCTAGTCTCACTGAAACCCTTTAGACTTGCCTCAAAATTCCTCTGATGTTTTTCTCCTAACAGAAGCATCCACTGCCCTAGTGTAGTGGTCTGGAGGATTCAGCCGAGAGCTCCCGATCACGTTTCACATCCTTGGGTGACCTTAGGAAAGTCAAACCTGCCCTGCGTTGGCAATATGGGATGAATCATGCAGGTTTACTGTGTCGTACGAATGGCTCAGTGGTGGTTCTGTGAAAAGGCTCTGACCCAATAAGATCACACGGGAGGGTGCGTTTACAAGACCCTGTTCATCCTGAAGAGAAAATCCACCTTGTGGGGGGCGTTTTCACCTCAACTACAACCAGATGAATTAGAACTTTAAAGAAGTGGGCTGGAAATAATAACAGGAACGTGTCCCCTTCATATCTGGTGAGGAAAAAAACACACCTCATTTATATAATGCAGAGATTATATAAATGAGTTCTTTGTGATATGCTTAGAAATGTTCAGCCAGGCAGTGCTGCTTTATCACCTGACCTTCCAAACGGAATTAAATACTTCATGATGTTTCCTGCTGTCTGAAGCTCAAAGCTCTTCTGAACATTCTTCCCTTTTCAAAGACCAGACAATTTTACCTGCAGAACCTCTCTCTCTCTCTCTCTCTCTCTCTCTCTCTCTCTCTCTCTCTCTCCCTCCCTCCCTCCCTCCCTCCCACCCCCTCCTCTGGTGCTTTCTCCACCTAGCTTTAAAGTCTTTGTGGCATCGTTTTTTAAGAATACTTTGAAACACCTGCCAATGCGGGGAAGAAAGGTTGGGGATTTTATACACAGTTTTATATACAGACCATTTTATAAACGAAACTTGTAACAAGAAATCCCAAAAATGCTGTACAAAAAGTAATAAAGGCTCTTTCAGAACACATAAATATGATTTTATTTTTTTTGTGATCAGCAAGGCCGGCCCATACATGAGGCCATCTGAGTCAGCAGATGGTCAAGGGATGCCCTCCTTGCCTTACCTTCAGTGGGAGGAGCAGAGGCTGACCAATCACCTGGTAAGGGTGGGAAGAACATTTGCCACACTGCCTCACGCGCTGGACAGGCTTGGGCTAGCCCTGGTGAACAGAACAAAGGAGCCAATCATAGATCTGTACCCTGCATATACTCATCTAGCAATAATTTGCCACCTTACCAGGAAAAGGAGGATTCAGAAGTTTACAAGGTTCAGTGTACACCCAGAAAGTTTTACACGTTCCTGGTCCAAATCTCAGGGTACCTGTTGCTGGTTTGATCTGTAGAAAGCCATTCTGTCCACTAAGCAGTAGCCTTCCCTGTAAGCTGTGTGGCTACGGAGCTGGAATTGAAGCCCTGCGCAAGTGAACAATGTTGTGGCGCACCACTTGCACCTCAATGGCCGCAGAGCACTGTGCAGCCACTGCAGGGCATCATGCAATTAAAACGAATACAAGGAATGTTGCTCGGCAGTGCCCAGAGGAGCAGTGGCACCAAAATGGCGACCACCAAATCCAGAAGCTACCTTTCCCCAAGTAATGATGTGGTGGTGCCAATGGGTCTCCTCTGCTCTGCGCCCGCAACTGAGCAGGCGCAGAGTCAATGAGGCCTATGCCGGGCTGTCCGGCTCACGCAGAGGTTTTGCATCAGGCAGCAGAGGTTGCCACTGTCCCCACCCCCCTAAGTGGCCCAAGCCCTCCACCCTCCCTTCCCATTCCATCCACTCCCCACCTTCATCCCAGCCCCGATAGCACTTACCAGGAAATGGCACTGCAGTGGACTGGTCAATCTATCATGCAGCACTGGGGGGCAGTGTCTACTGTAGCTGGCACAGTGCTGCCCGAATGCCAGCGGTCCCTCTTCACCCAGGTACCCTAAACATGCTTTAAGGCACATTTCTGGTCCCCGGAGCCAACCCTGGGCCAGCACCAGTGACAACAGCCTGGATAGGACCAGGCTCTCAGACAGTTGCTGTGGGCTGGCTTGGGAGGTGGCCATATGACCACATCTTAAGCCCGTCCGTGAGGCCACACGACCCCAATTCGGGCCGCATGGTCTCCTCGGATCTGCGCTCTTTAGCGGGTGCAGATCCGAGGAGCACATAGAGGAGGCTGGAGCCTCCCCTACGGTAAAGGTGAATGCTCCCTTGGGGGGGGGAGCTCCAGCCTCTCCTATGCAGCGTCGGATATGGCGCTGCCAAGTCGCATTCTGGCGCTGCATAGGATTGCGCCCTTAATTGTGGTGTGCGCTGCAGTGGAGGCAAAGAGCTAAATCCCCCGCAAGCCCCTAGCACGATTTTGTGGCCATTCCAGTTCCCCTCTGGTACACTATTTACAAATGGCCCCATTACATGGTTGCAGCAATGCATTTTAATCCAGAGGCTTCTTGCCACTAAGATCCATTTCTGTTCCGATTCTGAGAGCAGCTTCAGATGTGTGACCTTGTGCAGGAACAGGTAGTTCAAGCTCCCCCTGGCTTCCTATTCCTCTGCAATCAAACCATGTCTGAAGTAGACAGCCTTGGCATGGGGCCCCTCTCCTAACAGATGTGCAGATTTTTGATGCAAAGGCCACTTGTGCATCTCCCACACCGGCAGAGGTGAAGTCTGTATTTTAGGCGTGATGGTCTTGCGGGAGGATCAGGAAGTACACGGAAAACGTGCATATCTCTGGTTCCTGAATAGCCAGGTAATATTCTATGCCTCTGCGAGAATTCAGCCCTTTGCTGCTGCAACTGATCTACTATTCTCCTTTAAGGTGATGCTTCAAGCAAACTGTGGCAGTCTCTTTCTGCCCAGAAACTCCAGAGCCTTTCAATTTAGCAGCAGAGATACAGAGGCCAAGGAGGAATGTTGCAAGGCCTTTCAGGCTGCTGTTCTAATCTCCCCACTTTGCAGAAGCGCATGGCGAGTGTGGACAAAAGGTCCAGTTGGCAGCATATTTACAGATCTCTCTCCTCCGACAGATGTGCTTTCTGCATGGACCTCTGCCTGCCGAGCGTGAACAAAACCTACATCAGGAACTAAGCAACTGCCACCTGGGCTTCAGTATGCTCAGCATTTCAGGAGATGGACTATTCTGAATCAGGAGCTGTCAGGAGTCTCAAATCAACCAGAAGCGGTAAAAGAAAATGCTTAACAAATAATCTCTCCCACTCTGGTAGTGTTGCTTTGTACACGATTGTATGGAGAGTTGACTGGGGCTCTATTCACATTGCCCATTCTCTCATGCTGTCGGAAGAGAAAGGCAGGCACAGGCCTCCATTTGGAGAGGGCCGATACCAGAAGAGGTCTAATGCAGAGGTGTTTTTTTTTCCCTTCTGCTCTGCAGCCCTGCCAAAACAAAGCAGACCCACTCATAGGAAAACAACCTTGATGTGCTCCATTCTCAACTGGAGGTTTTGAACTGAATGCAAACTTCAAACCCTCGCAGGAGCACTCGCTGTACAGATGAGTACCCAGAGAGAGCCAGACTGCTTTGTTTCAATCAAGGTATGAAAACAACAGCATCTTAAGTTACAAAAGGTACTCAAATTGTACATGTTGATGATATCCAGTGGAGGAGGGGAGTTTAGGTGGATCTCATACATACGAACAATGTACAGCTAGATAAAATATACTATACAGCTGGAGTTGTGGTCTTATGCATGCTTCTCTGCGGAGTAAGCTCTTCTGAACACTGTGTGCCTTACTTTGGAGTAAGCATGCATAGGATCAAGTCAGCTGCTGCTTTGATTTATATGCCCTGATCCAGCAAGGGAAATCTCGTACATGCCAACTGTCCCTATTTACCAGGGTCAGTTTGGAAATTTTCCCTCCCTGTCTTTGGAAAGTCTCCATCCCTCTTTTGGATAATTGATGGTGCCTCATTCAAATTGTGGTTTGTGAGTTGCTTGTGCTGTCATTTTTTAGGTTTCAGCTTCCAGTCTCAGATCTCTAGAAGTAAATAACTCAGAGCACAATCCTAACCTGGAGTTGGTCGGCACAGTTAGGCCAGCAAAGTTTGGCCAGGGTAAAGTATGTTTGGACCTCTCAGAGTCAGAGAGGCCAGCACACAGAGGTGCACCATCCTCCCCGACTCTGAGAGTGATCCAAATGCACTTTATGGTGGTGCCAGCCAAACTTTACTGGCCTACCTCCGGGTTAGGATTGCACCCTGAATGGGGAATGAGCCATCTTTTCTGTAGCACATGTCCATGTAGACGCGCATGCATGAACATTAAAGCACCATGCCATGTACACTGCTACCATTCTGTTCCCTGCTGCTGCTGAGTTATATTTGAGCTGTCAATAAAATATTGGTTGTGGTATAATTACGTTGTTCTGGTATTTCTCTGACTGAAAGAATAATACTCTCCTCGGCTTTTAACTCAGTGGAGGACAGATTATTGCAGACTCAGTGAACAGTGGCCTGGTGTGTTTATTTTTTTTTAAATTGCACCCACAGCAAGAGGGAGAGAAACTGCAGTGGATAAATCTTCCAAAATCCCTGCAATGTGGCTTCACTTCTTTTTCGTACCCCCACCGGTCACTACTGTTAAAACAAAAAACAAAACTCAGAGCAAATACACTGCACCACATTGCACATCACGTGTAACGGCTCAGAGTCCTCAACAATATATAACAGTGGCAGGCAGGTGGCTCACCACAACCCTTCTTAAGGACAGGGGTGTTCTTGGCACATAACTATTTTCATTTGCTATCACAGATCTCCAAGCAAAGTCCAATCCTACCGCTTTACAGTGGCTCTTGTGCCAGCCAAACTGTGTCGGCCTAACTTCAGGATTAGGACTGCGCCCTAAGAGTCTATAACCAGAGGCAGATCTAAGGGAGGGCAAAGCTCTTAAGTTTTGCAAGAAGCCTTACCTTGCAGTGGAAATCACTCCTCTCTTGCACCGTTTTAGCCAATCCTCAAAGGGAAAAGCAACATTTTGGCGTTGCTTACTGGCTACAGCAGCAAGGGAGAGGAGGGATTTACATGACAGGGTAAGGCTTCTTGCAACACTTAGAGCTTTGCCCTCCCTGTAGATCCGCTTCTGTCTATAACCATACATCAAAAAATGTAAACTTTATATTGGAGTCAGGGATTTGGAGCTGGAGTGTTGATGCATTTCTAAATATTTGGCCTCTGCTGATTCTACTGGTCCAGCCAGGGATTGGCATGGAGGTTCACACCTGGAAAGTGGAGATTGTGGTGAAAAGTGTGCCGAGTCCTCTGAGACATGACTTTTCGAGGTGTCCTACATAGCCTGTGGAATGATTCTTTCTCTACAAGGTGGTGGATTCAAAAGGCAGAATTCAAAGAATCCCAGTCCATGAGTTCAAGGGAGATTTTGGCAAGTTGTTTCTTGCGTAGCAGCCTTCCCTGTTATCACATGGACATGTGCTTTTGAAATGGAGGGGAATTTCTGAAGCAGTTTGTGATATGTCATTGGAGTTTTGTGATCATGGAAGGGAGGGAGAGATAGAGAGAATGTAGACACACAGGTTTCTTCAGCCTTGACCAATGTCTTTGGAAAGTGTGGCCTGTGTTTCTGAGGGTTCATCTTGCATTCTGGCATCCATTGCTTTGGCCTCTGAATTGTTGCTTGGTATGATGTTAATATAACCAGGAATAAAAGTAAAGAAAGAGGGAGATTTACTGGTAACAGTTTGTTCCAAGTAGGCGGGGGGGGGGAGTCAGAGATTCTGCTGTACCTGCACAAGTCCCTTGCCATGAGCTTAAGCAGCTCTTTAGATCAGGGGTGATCCTTCAGGAGGGTTGGCGCGGAGGCCACACCTCCATGGGTGCACCCCCCCAGCAGGTGCCACCGCCCCACTGCGCAGCTATGCTTCGTAGCCACGCCAGGCAGAGGCGTTTCTACAGGGATGGCTAAGCTCTAAGTGTTGCAAGAAGCCTTACCCTGCCATGTAAATCCCTCCTCTCCCTTGCTGCTGTAGCCAGTAAGCAACGCCAAGATGTTGCTGTTCCCTGTGAGGATTGGCTAAAACAGTGCAGGAGAGGAGTGATTTCCACTGCAAGGTAAGGCTTCTTGCAAAACTTAGAGCTTTGCCATGCCTGTAGAAACGCCACTGACGCCAGGTCACTTCTCAGAGCAACCCAACATGGGTATGCAGCAGTGATGTCATCCGTCAGCGCCAACAACCGGAACGCACGGTTGAGTGGCAGCTCCCCACCCCCGTGCGGAGCCAGGCCATGCCTCCCTGTGCCCGGAATAGCTCCATATCGGAGCGAATCAAGCGCAGGGGAGGGCTGGCGGGCCAAAAAGCGTGCAGCATCTGCCGTGCAATGGCGCCCCGTCACAGCCTGTCCTTGGAACAAGCAGTACGGCGTTCCGGACCGTCCTGCCCAGATGACATCGCTGGTATGCAGGGCCTCCCTGCCCCTCCGAGAAGGGGTAGGCCGGCCCTTCAGAGCACGTTTAGTCACTCCAAGAAGCGGCTTTCATGGAAGCTGCTTCCCGGAGCAATCTGGACCTCTGGGGTGGGGACAGGGGCTGGCAGGGGGCACGGCCAGGGCATTTGCCCTACTTGACCCTCCTCAGGTATGCCACTGCTTTAGATCTTTTTGAATATTTCTGCCTCTCTCATTTCTTGATGCTAATATATCCGCTAAGTGTTAAATTAAGTAACTGAACTGAAAGTATAATGCTAGAAATAAGCCCACATAAGTTAATTCAAGACTCAGGGAGAGGAACAAATAGACTGACAGCACTAGAAGCTGGACTGTTCCTCAGGCAAGTAATGTGAGTCAAAAATATTCTTGCAGATGGGAAAGTAAAAATAGTTATATTGGAAATGATTATGAAAATGATTGACTTTCAAGGAGATTTTTTTGGTTGGTTTTTGTTTAATGGCCTGAGGAATCCTGGGTGGGTTTGGGGTTTTTTTTTGGATGAATGTGTAATTAAAGTTGGTTCTTTTGCCACTTGTCACTGATATACAACAAGCTTTATACAGTACTGAAATGTGGCATTTATTGGCAATTCTATACCTCACTGTTGGCCAGATAGTGTGTTGTGGACATCCTCTCTTCCCAAACACGTGTACAGGCCTGATTCCATTTTGGATTTCATCCTGGGAGTTAAACAGGCTGCTGCCCTGCAAAGAGGTGAGGTCACACAGGTGACCCTCAGGAGATAAGGTTAATTTCAGAGCTATTAAGAATTGGTGCCAGGGACATCTGTATGTCTCCTTTCCCCTCAGGGTCTTGCAATGCATATCTGGGTCTCTGACAAAAGAAGGATGCAAGGGCAAGTCCTGCCTAAAATATTACATTCCTAATCTGTTCAAGAGGTAGACTCACCTGAGCAATTCTTTTCAGACTCTGACAAGAAGTCTCCCAACCTGAATCTGAAGCAACACACACCCTACTCACCCAAATGTCCAGCAGAAATGTTTTGATTGGTAAGCAGTCAGGAGCCACTCAATCCAATCAAGTCAGAAAGTTCCTGGTGCATAACTAAAGAAGCAGCTCCAAACCCCTTTGTTTTCTTAGGAATGTTTTGTTTCCTTTATGCAAATTGGTATATCTACCCCTGTTCTGGAAGCAGAACTTTGAGAGGAGGAGGAGGAGGAGGAAGAGAAAAAGAAGGAGGAGGAGGGAAAAAAGTCAGGTCACTTCAGAAACTAGCTGGAGTATCCCTGCTGTGTTTTTTTGTTTGTTTTTTAGGCTTCTGTCCTAGTCAGGAAGCCTCCTCCATCTTGAGCCCTGCCAAGGACTGCCTCTTGGTCCATCTTTGTGTTCTGGAACCTGGACTCTTGCAGCCCTGCCTGTGCTGCCTACAAGGACCTCGCATCCCTGACCAGCTGAATAGGATAGGTAGCATCTCCCCCACTTTTCTCTTTTTTCTAAATCCTCATCACAGCTCTCTCTCTCTCTCTTTCAGTCACCTTCTCCAACTAATTCCTGCTGTCCAAGTACTGTGGTTTGTAGTGATCTTAAGCAAAAGTAAAAAAGGTAAAGGTTTCCCCATGACCGAATGGTCTAGTCGTGACCGACTGTAAGGGGCGGTGCTCATCTCTGTTTCTAAGCCGAAGAGCTGGCGTTTGTCCGAGGACAAGCTTCCGTGGTCACGTGGCCAGCATGACTATACACCACAGTGCACGGAACGCCATTCCCTTCCCACTGAAGTGGTCCCTATTTATCTACTCGCATTTTTATGTGTTTTCGAACTGCTAGGGTGGCAGGAGCTGGGACAAGCAACAGGAGCTCACTCCATCGCGCAGTCTTGAACTGCCAACCTTCTCACCAGCAAGCTCAGCAGCAGCGTTTTAACCCGCAGCGCCACTTTTACAAGCAAAAGTACCTGGAATTAAATGTGCTTTTAACTTGTTTATATTTCTGCAATAAACTCTGTTTTCTTTGGAAAAGCTCTGTCGCATGGTTACCGTTAGCCTCAATTTGAGGCACTTTGAGGTTGTTCGCACCGCTCACCCATGTCAACAATCCAAAACCGTCACACTGCTGAATTCGACCTCTTGCTACCTAATTTCCCCAATTTCAGGTATTTGTATATGCATGAGACGTGTAAGACACACGTGTGCATGTGAATAAGCAGTGCTGACATAGTGGCCATGTCATTCGTGACGATTAACAAATCAGTGGAGGGGTGCGGTCATTAACAAGTGAGAATCAATGATTTTATGGGAAAGAAGATGTTGAATTCATTAAGCATCAAGAAAAGATGATTATGTGGTGGTTGCAAAGGGGGGGGGCTGAAGGGTGATATACAAAAGTGGGAGAAAAATCCACCATGTGTAGATCTGTTTGTTTATATATCTGTGCTGTGCCATTTTTGAAGGATTGGACCATGTAACATTTTTTAAAAAAAATTTAGCACCCAACCTTTTCTAGACCAACTAGTATTCGTCCAATCATCCCACTTGCAGCTTCATACAATACCTCGCCATCACAAAGGCATGTGCCCTCACTTCAAAAGCAGCCATGCAGCAATGTGGGGCTGCTGAATAATACAACTAAAGTCAGACGCTCCCTTGAGTACACAAAATTAGTTTCCTACTGTTTGATACTTGTCCCTGAACCCAGTTCCGGGAGAAAAAGGACAATTCCAGAAGACATTTGGGCACTTCCAAACAGAGAGTTTTAAGGGTGCTCAAGTCAGAAGCGAAACACTCATCATCCACAATCCCTTAGGGCCAGTGGAGCTGGTATGGAACGCAACCATTCTACAGGCACGGTCAATGTAGTATGTCTATAGGCTACAGGACTACGGGAAAATGGCTTCTCATGCCCCTCTGGTGATGAGACATACTGTGCTAACAGCCCATTGCTACCTAACCCCGTATGCTGCAATGCAGCAATGTGGTATGGCCTCTGTTGCATCCTGCAGGGAAGTTTTGACTGCTGAAGTCAAGGAAAGGGGATATTTGTTCCTTTGCCCTGGGATATGCCCTAGCAGCCCATTGGGTCAATGGGGTAAGCTCCAGCAGCCTGTTGGGTCAATGCAGACCTGCAGCCACAATCAAATACTATTTGTTTGTTTGTTTGTTTGATTATCACTGGGGCAAGTACACATATACACATTGACTGTGCAGGTAGATCAAGCCTGAGAAGGGGGATTGGATTTGGCAGGGGTTGGATTTGGCATCCCCTGCCCATCTCCTCTCCATTTTGCCCACCCTTCCCCACCTCCTGTGATGAGCTTACCTGGTCCATGTATTGGAAAAGGCAGGAGATATTCTGAGGAGATAGGGAATGGTATCAGCAGTGGCCCCTTGTCCAAAAAAGCCAGGGATTGCAGGGTTAACCCCCAAGGTCTTTGCCTGCAACAGGAACACAGCTGCAGGCTGATGCCCTGGCTAGGAAGAGTGATTAGCACAGGTGCAGATGCAAGCCTTCCCAACAACAGACACCAATTGGCCTGCCTCAGTATAAAGTTGGAGGCAGGAGCTGCAGTAAGTTAGCACCTGGGTAGGTGCTGGAGGAGAGTAACAGGCAGGTGTAGGAAGGAAGAAAAGTGGCTGTGGCTTGATGGACTGTTGGATGGACTGACTGTTAAAGGACTGGAAAAGGTAAGGTTATTGTGGGGAGTAACTGTGGGGAACTGTTGTATGGCTGCCATGCCCCTGGAGCCACCAAGTGGAGGAGGCAGTTGTGGCTTAGGCAAGCTGGCTGCCTATTTTTTTGGTGGTGGGGTTTGTTGGTGCTAAATTAGGGTATCTTGAGCTAAGCCGGTGATGAGGGCAGTCTGGAGGAGGTTGGCCAGCCAGAGAATCCAAACAAGGCTGCTGGAAGAGAGGAGAACCAGTGGGTGAAGGAAATCTCTCCCTCTTGCCTATCTCTGAGGCTGCTCTGGAGGGGAAACTAGTTACCCTAGTGTGGGCATTGGGGCCCTTGGGGAGGCCCAGCAGGGAATTTGGCAGAATGGTCCAGCCTGCTTCCAATGTCCTTCAGGGCACACAGGAAGGCTCTGGCCTTTCCACCAGCATGCTAGCAGTTTTACAGTTGTTTTGTGGCAGCCTGAGGCAGCAGAACACCAGCTCCACTGGCACCAGTTTTACATAGGATTGGGCCATAAGAGTCAGGAAGCTGCAATCTCAGCACTTGCCTTTAATGTATCGCTGCATTTCCACAAATGATTGCTAACTCTACACAAAATCACCCTCCAGTGTCTCCGTTGTTAGGGAAATAGTACAGGTTATATTGCAGCCACATGTGCTAAAGCACCGATAGTTTCTTCCCCCTCGCAAAACACCCTCCAGAAGTGGCAGTTTGTTTTGGTGTTTGGAGAAGGGGTGGAAGAAAAGGGAATACACATAATAAAAAACTTCCTCTGCCAGCCTCTTTGTTCTCTGAGGGTGCCATCCTATCCAACTTTCCAGCACTGGGGTAAGGGCAATGCAGCTCCAAGGTAAAGGAACAAACATTCCCTTACCTTGAGGAGGCTTCCATGACTGCCTCCTACCTGCAGGATGCAGCACATGCCCCATTGGCACAGCTACGTCACTGCTGGAAAGTCGGTTAGGATTGTGCCCTGAAACACCTTCTCCAAGCTGCCTACATGGGGCGCTAGTCTTGCGTACATGGGTAGATAGGGCTACCAGATACAAACTGGGGCAGAGTGCCTATACCTTTAACCATTGTACAGAAGAGGAAATGTGGGCAAGTGCAGCTCAGCATGGAAGGGTTTCAAAAGCTACACCTGCCAAGAGTCCCTCTTCTATACAATGGTTAAAGGTATAGGCACTCTATCCCAGTTTGAATTTGGTAGCTCTATGGGTAGACATGGGTACTAGAAGACATGAATGCATGCAAACTGAGGGGGGAGACTTCAAGCAGAAAGCAAAGGTTAATCACCTTCTTCCTTTTCCAGAGCAAACCTCTTCTCTCCCTTAAGGACACTTGGCGAGGAAGAAGGGACCAAAGGGGATTTTTTACACATAGTATATTGTGTAAATTGCTTTGAAATTTACCATAAGGCTGCAACCCAATTCACATTTACCTGGGAGTAGGTTCCATTACACTCAATTATATCTGGGCTTATATCTGAGTAGATGTAAATAGGATTGCACTTTAAGTGTACTTGGAAGACATGCTACTGTTCGTATCAAAGCACCCTTAACACCCATGCCCTTTACTACAAAGTACAGAAAAGTTCTTAGCATTAAAAAAAAACCTACAGAGTATTTAACAAAGAATACTTGTTTCCAATTAGCTTTGGTGGATGAGCCCATTCTTACTCTCTCTCTTTTTTAATGAATCCACTACTATTCACAATTCATTATGGAGCACTTTTAGATTACTATTGACTTCTTGACACTTTACAGGAAAGGGAATTAATAAAGCAATGAGTCAGGCGTATGCTTTACTTAAAAGGAAAATGTGTTCTATCCAACTTTTCAGCACTGACGCAGCTGTGCCAATAGGGCACGCACTGCATCCTGGGGGGGGGGGGAGGGTCATGGAGGCCTCCTCAAGGTAAGGAAATGTTTCTTACCTTGGGGCTGCATTGCAGCTGCATCGGTGCTGGAAGGTTGGAAAGGACTGGGCCCTAAGACACCATAACGTATCTGTTATTGTCAGATAAAGTGCTATTAAAGACTTGAACAGGGCAGGAAGAAACAGAAGCTTGGGAGAAACTGAGACTTTGGGGCAGGACACCTCAGGGGAGATACTGGATATAGCTAGAGTTACCAGATAAAGAGTGCCTATACTTTTAACCATTGTACAGAAGAGGGAATTTGGGCAGGTGCAGCTTTTGAAACCCTTCTATGATGAGCCGCACCTGCCAAAATTCCCCCTTTAATACTATGGTTAAGGTATAGGCCAAGGAGCTTTTATACACTGGAGAAGGCATGACGTCATTTTCTTGAAGCCATGGGTCACACAATATGGCTGACTCAGATCATCGCCGCAAAGGAGGAGGATTCAGGAATTAAAAGCTCCCTGCACGCGTGTAAAAGTTAATCTCACCGTCTTTAAGTATGTTTGCGTGTTCTGCATACGGGTGTGCGAATCGCTGTACGAAAAATGGGATTTAGTTTCCACGGAAAGATTCATGTATTCACATTACATCGGTTCAATAAAACTACCGTTCAGTGAGTACAGAATTTTTTTTTATGGGGCATGACCGTTTTATTTTTGCTTGTGTAGATTTCAAAAAATAATTCTGTCAAAATAGTGCAATCCGAGCCGCGGTGGTTGTGTAAGCTGGCGCAACCCATGCGTAAACCGGGGCTGAGATTAGAGAAACGCCGCTCGCACGCCTTTTGCGTGCCTCGGTTCCAAGCTGGCGGCTCAGCTCTTGCACAGGTGGCGTAGCGGGCTACGAGAATAATACACGTTTTTATTTTGGTAAGTTTTTACTTCAGGAGTAAACTATTCAGTCCTAAACAGTACGCGCAAAGCAATCTGAAATGCTTGGAATCAGCATTGTTTTGAGTTCAAAAACATGGCCGCTAAGCCCGCCCCCGGCTTCAATTCGCTCCTATTAATTCTTAAGGCAGGGCCATGGGTTGGTATAGGCCCTCTGTCCCAGTTTGTCTCTGGTGACAGGAATTTCTGTAATTACCCTTTTCCTACAGTTGAAGCCATACACTGAACAACTTCCAAAGTGAGATTCCTTTTATTCTTGTTTCAAGACAATTGCCTTGGAAGCACATGGTTAGGACTTAGATGTAAAAAGTGCTCCCCCTCTCAAAGAGTTCTCACATTTTATATCTTATACTTAGCTTGTTACATATTCATAAGGCAAGCTTGGCTGACTGCCATATATAGTCAAACTTTATTTTCTTACTCTTGTGACACTCCTAGAGATCACTGTTCTTGTTTACTACATTCCCCAGCACTGATAACTGTACGTGGAAGAGGCCCCACTGCTTTGAATAATAAGGGAACCTGAAATTCCAGGCCATATCTGAGTAGGACCCAAAAGCTTCAGTGGAAAACCATAGTATTATCTAACATCACCAATAAAAGTGAATAAAAAAATGATCATGAAAAATTACATTTAGGGTGCAATCCCAACCTGGAGTTAGGCCAGCACAGTTTGGGCAGCACAAGAGGCACAGTAAAGTATATTTGAACCATTCTTGGAGTCAGAGAGGCCAGCACAGAGATGTGCGTCATATCTCCAGACTCTGAGAGTAGTCCAGACGTGCTTTATGGTGGCCCTTGTGCCGGCCAAACGTTTCTGGCCTAACTGCTGGCCTAACTCCAGGTTAGGATTGCGCCTTCAGGCAGTGATGTCATGCAGGGGGTACGCGGGGGTACGCGAGTACTGGTTTCTAGGATTATAGCTGGCCCCGCCCATTCGCCTGCCCACTCGTCGACTCCGCCCTCTGCAACGTTTGAATTTCCTGCATGTTTGAGTTGCCTGCATGTTCTCAGAGCCAGGCAGGCAGGCAGGCAGCGAGTGGAGCCTTGCCTTGCCTTGCCTTGCCACTGAAAAATGAGTTGCTCTGGGGTTTTAACATGATGCCAGGCCTCCTTAACATGTTCTGGGGGTGCTGTGGAATACTGTTGCAACTGTTGGGTCAGTTCAGAATTGTCTGAGGCCTCAAAAAGGGCTTTTTTCATGTCACTTCCTGCCACGACATCACTTCTGGCTTATGACGTCACTTCCGGTGGGTGGGTCCTGACACGTGCCAATCAAAAGTGAGTACCTGTTCTTAAATCATTTAGATGACACCACTGCCTTCAGGCTTACATTTCTCCACACTGGTAACCCTAGATGGAGCTAACAGATTGCCCCATTGGAAGTACTTCCCCAGATGAAAGATGGAACTCGTCACTCAATTAGCTACACATAACTGGAAAAATTACATGGCACAACATTATAAATAATGTTTCCTGAAGACAGGCCAGATGATTAAGACCTCATTGATAATTAAAAAGTTTTAAAAATATCTGAAGCGAGACTCAGGGGCCTCACTGGGGAGTCTTTCTTCAGGCTTGTCTCCTACGACCCCTGCACATGGGGCAAGAGGCACTTTTTCAAGCGGTGTTCCTCTTATATTTAGCAGGGTGAGAGTAATTGTCCCTCATCACCCCTGCGCAGTCTTTTTGGTGGCTGTTGCTGGCAGGCTTGTGAGTCCTTTTGGGACAGGGAACCATTTAACTTTATTATTACTATTTGCCTGTAAACCGCTTTGTGAACTTCGTGTTGAAAAGCGGTATATAAGTACCTGTTGACTGACTGACTGACAAATACTCTTTGATTGATTGATTGATTACTAACATGCTAAGCACATGGACAAAAGAAATGCCATAAGTTCAAAACTGATCCATACATCCTGAAGCTGGCCAAAGCATGCTGATGGGTTTAACTGTAGAAGCTGTTTCGTATCTAGGGTTTAAATTTCTCTCACCTCTTCTCCCCTTATGCTCCTTGACAGCTTACTTTTAGGGTCCAAATCCTATCCGACTTTCCTGTGCTGATGCAGCCTTGCCAACAGGGTGTGCCATTGCATCTTGCTGCAGAGGGCAGTGATGAAGGCCTCCTCAACGTATGCTTACCTTCTCAAGGTAAGGATCTTTGTTCCCTTTCCTCGGGGCTGCATTGAGGCTGCATTGGTGCTAGAAAGTTGGACAGGACTGGGCCCTGAGTCTTGCTGGGAATTAGTGAAGTTGATGCAATGATTAAGTTCACTTTATAGTACATCAAAATCTCTCTCTCTCTCTCTCTCTCTCTCTGTGTGTGTGTGTGTGTGTGTGTGTGTGTGTGTGAGAGAGAGAGAGAGGGAGAGAGAGGGAGAGAGAGATTGATTTCTGCCCCTTCCAAAAAATAACCCACTATATCTGACACTCTTCCATGTGAAAGGGTTATTTGGGAAACTGGTACCTGAACTTCAGTTGGTTACCATGACAACGGAATAGATTAGTGCCACAAGGAAAGAGAGAAGCAATATATTGTCGCAAAAGACAAGTTCTTGTAGCAAGACTGCGCTCTGAGATATTGCTAACTTGCTGGATTCCAGTGATTCCAAAACACACAGCAGGGATCCTGTGTTTCTTCGATTTAAATGAATGACTTCATCCTCATCTGCAGCGAATAAATGCCTGCTCAAACTTTTGAAAGGACAAAATGATGACGGGAATGGTGGCTTATGGCATTCCGTGGTTTGGGTGTTGTGGTAGTGTGGAAAAGGTGGAGAAAGACAGACAGGAAAGCTTTTGGTGTCCTTTTTTTGGTGCAATCTTATCAGCGATGCTCCAAAGAACCACACCACTGGTTCCATGTGTCCACAAGGGAGAGGCATACCTAGAGGGGGATCAAGACATTAAGTTTTGCAAGCAGCCGCTCCCCCTCCTCTTTGGAGCCATTCCTGGCAGCTAGAGCAAAACGGAGTCTACCTTGGCTTCGAATGGCTCCAAAGAGGAGGAGGAGAGGCTGCTTGCAAAACTTGGTGCTGT
The DNA here is from genome assembly GCA_029204185.1 of Lerista edwardsae. Lineage (NCBI taxonomy): Eukaryota > Metazoa > Chordata > Lepidosauria > Squamata > Scincidae > Lerista > Lerista edwardsae. The sequence continues at coordinate 16,424,433 of JAJKFI010000019.1, read as the reverse complement.
GATCTCCCTCTAGGTATGGCTCTGCACAAAGGGACCACATTGCATAGGGTTTGCGCCCAGTAGTAGCCAAAAAAAGACGTAACCTTTTGTCATGAAACTTGTTTTATGTGGATCTTGTTTTGAGTTGGAGGTGAAGAGAACTACTTCACTACTAAGTGTGAAGGCAGGGTCAGGTGAGGGTGATTGGCCTTAATGAGTTAAACCTAAAAAGCCTCAAGAGAGCAGGCCCTCCTGGCTGCTCTCAGGGAAGCAGGATAGCTTCAGCTGGGGCTGTGGGAGCAGGCTGCAGTCAGTGAGGGAGGTAAAAGCATTGTAGGGTGTTCTCTTTTTGAGTTCCTCTCAGCTGGGCTATAGACAGAGGGCTTTTATATGATAGGGAGGAGTCCTGTGAGTGGGAACCTCCTGTCTTGTAAATTTATTGTTGGATTTTATGATATAGAGGCTCTGTAAATTTATTTTTAATCTTAGATGCATGTTAAAATAAATTGGCTTTTTCTTTATTTCGAGCTTTTTTTTGGGAGGGGTTTGCCCAGGAACTCCCCCTTCTCTAAATTGCATTAAGCCTGGGCTGGTGGTAGTGGCAGCTACCAAGGGGAGGAAAGTTCCCCCCCATCATAACACATCTGATACCTGTCTTCTTGAAAAGAGAGGATGACGAAGGAAGAAAAAACCCCAGCCAAACAAGTTATGGCCCTTCGTCACAGTGTTATTCGTACTATAAATTGGTGGTATTCAAACTTTTTAAATCGGGACCCACTTTTTAGAATGGTACTCATATCGGGACCCACCGCAAGTGATGTCATTAACCTGGAAGTGATGTCATAGCTGATAGTGACATCATCAAGCAGGAGGTGCTGTCATTGTGATATAATAAAATGACACTCCTGAAATGCAAATTGGCATTCTTGGACTGCAGCAATTGTACAACCATGAAACATCTCTGGCATAATTAGGACAAAATATGATGTTAAAACACTTAACTAAAAACAATTTGGAAAAAACCCCCACAAAACCTCACTTGACAATTCAAACTGTTAACACTCACAAAAGGAATATAGCAAGAATAAGGGCTGAAGTTTCCAAGATGGCTGCTCCCAGCTTTCCATGACCCACCTGACATCAGGTTGCAAATCACCAAGTAGGTCCAGATCCACAGTTTGAATAATACTGCTGTAAATGCTTCCAAACAGACAGAGCTGCAAAAACTACTTTTTCCCTGTTTCAGCAACCATTAGTTGCTGAAACACTGAAGTGGAATTGATGGGTTGGTGAACTTTGATTGGAATTGCTGGTTTTTTTGTGAAAAGCAGGGTTGCAACCCCAGGCCTCTGCTGAGTGGGAAATCTGACCTTTCAGTCCACTTGTGTTTGACAGCCCCAACTTACGTCCAGGACATTTTCACACATAGCAAATCACTGCTTTGGAATTGTAGCAGTTACCAAGGAAACACCTCACCTTTAACAGGCCAAATGCTTTAAACGCATTTCTGTTGGACTGGACGTTAGAAATAGCCCAAAGATAGTGTTTCAAAAACCTAGTTTTTAGTGCAAAGAATATGAGTGCTAGGCATGACTTCTACAGCACAATCCAGAGGGCATTCTAGGCCAGCACAAGTTGCTTGTGCTGACCCCCGAGAGTTGCAAACACGCTGTAAAGTGAGGGAGGGAGGCCTGTGCATGGGAGTGTCACAAACACTCTTGGAGTGAGGAAGGCCAACCATGAACATGCACCAGCCTCCCCATGATGAGCTGGTAAGGCCAACTGAGTTAGACCAGCTCAGGGAGGTGGAGTGGGGCAGGGAAAGGTGGGGGATGACATCTGAAATAATCACACAGATGACATGTACTTTTAGTTGTGTGGAGATGCTACATTTCTGCCCATCATCACAGGATCAAGCTGATGTCCAAGATTTGGAGTGGTCTGGATGCAATAGATGGTGTCTGCATAGCTAAGGGAAATGATTGATACTGCTAGAGATGCATGGCTCGGGTTCAATGGGCAATACCATGGCCCTAGGTGGGGCTTTTCAGTTCTACAGGGACATATAAAGTGTACATAGTAGCCCACCATTGTGCAAGTGGAGAATTTAGTCATCCCAGCCAAATCCCAAATTCTACCAATTCAATTACATGTTATTGGTGTTGCATTTTTTTTTATTCCCAGGCCTTGAGCTAGATTCGTTTGGACAAGGGTAGTGAACATAAAAGATATGGAATCTATTCCTCCCAATCATCTCCAACAACTTTGAGCATTAGCAACTCAGACAAGAACATGAAGTTAGAAAAATGAGATGCAAACCACCTCATTTCATCCCTTCTCTCACCCTTTCCTGCCCCACACTAAACTGCTTTAGGATCATGGCTGAAATGCAGGGTATACATGTATTAATATTAGTTGGCCTGGGATTTTTTAACAAGCAAGTTGAAATTGGTGGCAGGAATTGCATCAGTAGCCAATACTTTGGGAGTCATGGAGATTTTTGACAAAGAAGTTTAGTTTTACATAGAAACAGCAGAAGGGCTTTGACCGGGCCGGGGGGGGGGCGCAGGTTGGGAAAAGCAGCTTGTTTCAGGGCGCAATCCTAATGTGGAGTTAGGCAGGCACAGTATGGTCAGCAAAGTTTGGCTGAAGGAAGGGCTTTTGGACCACTCTCGGAATCAGGGAAGATGGCGCACATTTGTGAGCTGGCCTCTGACTCCAAGAATGGTTCAAACATACTTTACGGTGATTCTTGTGCCAGCCAAATTGTGGCCTAATTGTGCTGGCCTAACTTCAGGTTAGGATTGTGCCCTCAGGGTCTTGTATGTGTGTCATCCACAGGAGAGTTTGCTAAAGCAGTTGCCCAGGGTCTTAACTCTTTAGTTTTTCATATTCATAAGAATGACACTGGGAGAATAAAACTTTGCCATGATGCACATCTTCTAATGGGTGGAAGTGGCTAATGATCCACATTTCTGCTATTGTCATCTTAATATACTAAAAATAAGAATCAAAACCATCATTTTTTCACACTCATTTCTTCCTCATCGGTGCACAGCATCCCGAAGGTTTTCATTCAGCAGGTTGCATAAAAGTACACAAGAGTCATATTAAAATTATGGATAGTTGATAGAATCCCTACGCAGACAGTAGTCTGGGGTCACTCCTGGCCTGGGAATGGCTCATGTGCTTACAGGGATATGTGTGTGTCAGTCATTTTGGGGTGTCATAGATTTAAACTCTCAAAACCTGCACAGGAAGTAAGTAAGAATTCACATTCTCTGACAGAAACTTCTAAATTAAGCCCTACACCAGTGTTATTCAAACTGTGGATCAGGAACCACTTGGTGGGTTGCGACCTGATGTCAGGTGGGTCGCGAAAAGCTGGGAACAGCCATCTTGGAAACTGAAGACCTTACTCTTGTTATATTCCTTTTCTGAATGTTAACAGTTTGAATTTTCAAGTAAGGGTTTTTTTAAATTTTGTTTCTGGTTTAGTGTTTTTACATCATTTTTTGTCCTAATCTTGCTTTCTCTCATGATGATTCATGGTTGTGCATTTGCTTCAGTCCAAGAATGCCAATTTGCATTTCAGGAGTGTCATTTTATTATGTTACAATGATAGCACTTCCTGCTTGATGATGTCACTTCCTGCCACAACATCACTTCCAGGTTAATGACATGACTTCCAGTGGGTCCTGACATGGGTGCCATTCTAAAAAGTGGGTCCCCATCTAAAAAGTTTGAATACCACTGCCCTACACCATTGCTGATTGCATCTACTGGGCATAGCTATGAGACCAACAGCCCAATCCTATCCTTCGGTACGCCAGCATACACAGACTTTCTGCTGGTCTGCCCAGCACTGCTGCCAGTGTGTCAGCTGAAAGGCTATGTGCCACCAGTCTGTGGTGCAGACTGGCCACCAGAAGGATTCTGATAGCAAAGGGGTAGGAATCAGACTAGGATGAGGGCAGGATGAGGCAGGTCACAGCAGCACCAGTGCCCACCATCGCCCACCCTTCCATCTCAAACACGACCCCAGCAGTGCCCTTAGAGGTACACCATCAAAAGAGGTGTTAGGCATAGATCTGAGTTCCATTGGGGACCATGTGTTGGCTAGGAAGGTTTTAAAAAATATCATTTCTTCTCTTTCCTGGTCCCCAACTGGTGCGCTGTTGCACCAGCAGCCCTGCATCCAGCGCAGTCACTCAGGATAGGACCAGACTGTAGGTTACAAACCAAAAAGTCCTTGATTCCAATCTTGCCTCTGCCACAAGCTCATTTGGTGGTCCTAGGCAAGCTGCTCCCTCTCAGCCTCAGTCCCCTGGCTGCAGTATAAGGACAATAATATTAATCTACCTTACAGAACTGTTGTAAAGGCTACAGCGTGGTGATGTGTGTGAAGCTTTCTAAATATTTGAAAGCACGATATAAACAGTAGCAGTGTAGTCAGCCTGCATCTTATGCACGACTGATTTATGCATACGCACTTGCCCCTTCCCCAAAAGACAGGGAAAAACAACAGTGCAGACAATTCACCTGCCATTCCACTTATTCTGTACAACACTGAGCAGGTCTGAAATTGGAGAATGAAGCTGCTGTTCCCTCAGTCCTCCTGGTTGCTTCATGTCTCTCGCACTGTGATTTTAGTTCTTAAAGAGATAGCATATATTTGTTGGCTTTAAGGGAGTTTCAGCTATACAGTTTTGGCTTTGTGTCCAACCTCTGAATATCACCCTCACATAAGACGTGGGCCAACTGTACTTAAAAGAGAATAATCAGTACTATTTGCACTGACAGCTTTGTGCTTAGAGCTTGGGGGGGGGCAGGTACTCTGTCAATGCAACATCAAGACAATGGCCTTGTGAGGCATTAGCTTTTTTCTAGATCAGTAACATCATGTAACATCTGATGAACATCAAAATGAACATCGAATCATTTTTGGTAACATCTGATCATTGTTAAGCGAATCGCATTCTCAGTTATATTTAAACATTTGAAATTGGCAAGACTGCCAATGAGATTGGCTCCTGGGTACGTCAAATGATTAGACGTGGCAGCTAGAAGCTATGATAATCTAGTGGCGGTGCATGTACCAACTTTTGAGCTTGACTACTGAGACTGTGCAGCAAAAAGTGTTAGAAGGGCTCTGAATCCCAAATACAGAATTTAGTACCTGGCACAAAATCCCATATACTGAGAATCACAGGGCTTTTTTTATATGTGCTGCCAAGGGAGATGTCCGCACTCACAAATTTAAAGCGGTTACAAAAGCTCACAGTTTATATTCAATACATTTTAATTGCAATTTTATTTCATGCTCATAGTTCCCATCCAAGGACCCTCTGGGAAATTTAGTTCTTGGAATACATGGGCAGTGATCCCAAATTGTGGGTGGGGACCCACCAGTGGGTTGCGAGCCAATTTCGGGTGGGTCACGAAGTTCCGATAGCAGCCATATTGAAAATATGGGAAGATGGGATGCTGGAAAGGGGAAGGGGCATTTGGTTGTTTTGCTTGTGTGAATAGGATTTTTTTCTTTCTGATTCACTTTGCTATTGGAAAACGACTGAGAAATAATCCAACTTATTGTGGCATTCTCAGGAAAGCTGAAGGCTTTGATGTCACAACAATGGCACTTTTGGCCATGACATCACTTCTGGTGGGTCCTGGGCAGATTGTCATTCTAAAAAGTGGGTCTCATGTTAAAAAGTTCGAGAACCACTATATTAGTGCTTTAACAAAGATTCCCAACATCCTCACACTATAGTTCCTAAGGCATTCTGGGGAAAAGGTGTGGCAGTTAAACCAGTTTTGAAACAATTTGAATATATAGCGTAGATGTTGTGCGCGTTTTTACAGTAGATAAGTACATTTCATTTTCATTTCACTTTACCTACAATACAAAATCTGCAGTGGCGAATGGAACGCTGGCTATGAAAATGTTCGTGTCTGCCTTCTATCCTGCATTAACGCCCACCCATGTGCATATTAGCTGGACTCAAACACACTTTTAGTGCCTTTTGTTTAAAAATAAGAAGCTTCTTGCGGTTACAGCTGGGGTGATATGCTTAACTGCTCATAGGCTCTGCCTGTTTCATGATCCAATCCTAAATGCATGTTCTGCTGGGAGAAGGAAAGCATCACCAGCACCACATGCTTTCTGCTGTTGCAAATGTGACAATGCTGGAGGGCACAGGCTGGCCGCCGCAAGAAGTAGAGAGCAGCTGGATCCATGTGGATGGTGGATGCCTGCTGTCTCAGCATGGTGGAATGGGGCAAAAGTGGGCAGAGCAGGGATGAGATGGGGTGGGGAGGAGAGTGGATTGGGTCCAAGAAGGGGGCAAGTTTGGCAACAGCAGCACCGGTTGAATCCTAGCCCCGTTTCTGGGCCTGATATCAATGCCAGTGCAGAGTTGACCCACCAGGCCAGCAATGACCTTCTTTCTCTAGGGCAAGGAAACAAATGTTCCCATACCCCATGGAGGCCTCAACACAGCGAAACTCCTCCATGAGACTCAGCAGATGCCATGCTGATGCCAGTGTATCACAGTGTGAGGAGTCAGGTAGGATTGGGCTGACACTCTCATGGCACTTGGTGTTGCCCCTGGCGTTGCTTCTGTCAGGGCGACAACAACCAGAATAAATGCCAGCTTTGAAAAAAAAAAAAGTGTGCTTTTGCTTAGCTACATAATTCAGGTTGCTGTAATTGGATTATTCTCACAAAGAAATAGGGTGATTACAGTGAAACATTTTCACCCAGAGAAGAGGCTCGTTCCTTTGATAAACTTTCAAACACCCAAGAGAGGATGCAACCATGATGTCCCCTGCCCGGTGCTCTCCCCAATTCTTTCATCCCCCCTCCTCTCTTTCCTACAGTAGCAAGCAAGACGCTCACTTTGGCCTGCAACAAGCTGGAAATGCAGGTGGAGAGAGAGTGTAAAGAAGCTGCGGGACAGAAGACACAGCGGCTGCCTCTTTCCCTGGTGGTTCAGTGCTAAGAAAGACCAGGCCCCATTGCTCAGTGAAGACCTGTCACTATTGGTCGCTCAAACTGGTCCCGAGAGGTGGTTTGTCACATGTCCTCACTATATTGGTAAAATACAGAAATTAGCCATGACCAGTTTGACCTCTAAGGGTGCAATCCTAACTATGCATTAGGCCAGCACATGTCCCCTGCGCCAGCCTTTGAGTGTCCCAAATGCATCGCAAAGCATGTTTCCGCCACAGCCGTGCAGGCTAGGCTGGTGCAAGGACACACGTCAGCCTGCTTGCGCCACGACTCAGCCCCAAATAAGGCCTGCTGAGTTGGGCCAATGCGGGGGCTTGGGAGGGAAGGCAGGGGAGGGGGAAGGAGGAACCATGGGCGGGGGGAAGGACGAACCGTTGGCGGGCTGGCCCAAGGAAGGGGATGGAGACAGGAGCTGAGGCGCCTGAGGGGGGACATGATTGAGACATACAAAATTATGCATGGAAGGGATAAAGTCGATAGAGGGATGTTCTTTTCCCTCTCTCAAAACACCAGAACCAGGGGGCATCCACTAAAACTGAGGGTTGGGAGAGTTAAAACAGATAAAAGGAAGTACTTTTTTACCCACCGGGTAGTTAATCTGTGGAACTCCTTGCCACAGGAGGTGGTGATGGCATCTGGTCTTGATGCCTTTAAGAGGGGATTGGACGGATTTCTGAAGGAAAGGTCCATCATGGGCTATAGGCAATGATGGATTGTGCAACCTCCTTACAAAGGTGGAGGGCTACTGGTACCGGGTGCAAGGGAGTGGCAACAGGATGCAAGCATCTTGTTGTCTCATGCCTCCCTGGGGCACCTGGTGGGCCGCTGTGAGATACAGGAAGCTGGGCTAGATGGGCCTTTGGCCTGATCCAGCAGGGCTCTTCTTATGTTCTTATGTTCTTATGAGCTGGCACTTATGCTGGATCTAAACCCCAGTCCTCAGCATTGTTGGCCTTGCATGGGCTGCTGTTTTGCTGGCACACTTCTGAACAGCCCTATAGGGGCTGCTGGGGCTTACACCGAGGCAACCTCCAGCTGCTGCCTGGTGCATTGGATACAATGCAGGCCTACCGGCCTACCTGTTCTAGCGCAGGTTGGGATTGGGCTGCCTGCCTGTGCAGAAACATATCTTCAAACACAAATACAGGCATGCCCTGGTATCCACTGGGGTTCTGTTCCCCCCTGCCCCAATGGATACCCGAAACTATGGATACCGGGGGTGCCTTTTAAAAATAGGGGACCGTCAGTGGTTTTGCTGCAACAAGATTAAAAAAGAGAGATTTGTTTAAGGTTTCCCTATCTTTTTAATAGGCGTCGCAGTATCCCTGTTAACCGTGGATACCAAATCAGTGGATATTGAGGTATGCCTATAGGTGTAATCTTCCTACCATTCTGCCTCTTCCTTCCACTCACTTTCTGTCTCATAATGATGGACATAAAGCTGTCTAGATACAAAATACACACACATCTCAGGCTATCCACTTCTTGTGTTTTTTAGTATTTTTCCTACTCAGATATTGGTTTGGCATCTTACTTTTACAAGAGTGTTTTTTTTTGGGGGGGGGAGGGATTATTGCAGCCTGTTGTAGTTTAGGGAAGCCTGTTTGATCAGATCATTTTTTTCTGCCCCCCCCAATCCACCTCTCTTGAAGCTGCCGTAAGCACCATAACAGCACATAGCGAAGGAATTAAACAGCCATGGGAAGCGAGGGAGGGGGGCTTGAGGGGAAACAGTGCAGAGGTAAGGGGTCAAACGCCCCCTGACCTGGTCCATGGTCCTGATTTTTATCAGTCCTCCATGCAGTTGCTGCTAGAGCCATACAATAAGTGAGGGTGTCTGGGCTGGACTGAAGTGTCCTGAATGGTGGCCAATGGTCCTGTCACTCAGGTGCTAGTTTCAGACCCTATTCCACATCCTGACAATGGTGGTAGTTTGTATGGATGCAGCCACATCTTGGGAACTCTCTTTCAAAAACAACCCTGACTACAGATCTCATGCCATGAGAGCCCATTCTTGAACTGGGCCCCAACTCCAAAACCGAAACACGTCTCCCAAAATGAATACGAAGGGGAGATCACAGAGGCAAGAGGTGGCGGCGAAGGTGGCCATCCCGCTGGGGCTCTGCGACTGCAGCAACGGGCGAGGAGGCCAAGCGGTAGCAGTGATGATGAAACCCAGCAGCCTGCGGTCATGAAATATTTATGAATGGGGAAATGATGCTGCATTCTGCAGTGCAGCACAGGGGGATGTGAAATTTCAAGAATGCTGTAATAGCAAAGCCCTCCATTAATTATCGGGAGCAAGCCGTAATCCCCGTTACTATGGCAACAGTGTCCCCTATGTATTTTGCACTACTACTTTTTTGCCTGTGTGTGTGTGTGTGTGTGTGTGTGTTTTAATTTGGCTGCTCCCGTTTCCCCTGGTATACGTTGCATTTTCTTTTCTGCAAGTGAGCTTTTGTTCTCACTGCTGCAGTTCTCCGTCTGGCTAGTGAGTGCTGTAGTAAGAGGATTTGAAAATGGTTTTGGACACACGTACTGCATTTTGAGTCAAGGTTATGACATGCTGCACTTTTGGATGCTGCAATAGGAAAGAGGTATCCAGTTCCTAGCAATTCTGATACACGCACAGAGAATGTTTTTTAAAATATCCAGATGATAGAAATTGCCTTGTGATCTCTGTTCTAATTCTGCTTGTGTGTGGTGTGGTAGAGGAGGGGTATCTCGGCAATTGGCAGGCAATGGACCAAATCTCACTTTTTTGTTGGCTCCATTTACCCATTCAGTCCATGAGTACTTTGGCCAATAAGACTGTATGCAAACGCACCTTCAAACCCACATTGGTACAACCTTCCTGTTGGGATATGAATGAACAACAGCTGTGCAAACAGAACTTGGCAAAAGGCCAATGGTGATGGTTCATGGTTTATCACCCACTCCCTTTTAAAAATTGCCCACTTAGCAAGGCTGGTTACTGACCAGGATTGTTTCGTGTTTGTGGGTTTGAACCCTTAAGGGGGCTGCAGCCTGGCCTAAGGTGGGCACACCAACTCCAGTGAGTTGGGGGGTATCTTCAAGTAATTCGTCTTTGGGGGGTATCTTCAAGTAATTTTAAGAGGCAGAAACACAGAACCATATAGTAAAATATCAAGTGGAACTAACTTGCAGACGAACAGCCCAAATTGCAGACTAATAGCACAATCCTATTCAATGCTGGTGCCACTGGCTGCACGGCCCAGGCTAAAACTGAGCAGGCCTGTAGTCGCCTTGGGGTAAAGGAACAAATGTTCCCTAACACTTATTCCCTTACCCCGGATCAAGCCCCAGTCTGTCCAATGGGGCTACTGAAAGTGCAATCCTAAGCTGGAGTTAGGCCAGCAAAGTTTGGCTGGCACAAAGGCCACCGTAAAGTGCATTTGGACCACTCTCGGAGTCAGGGAGGATGGTGCACAACTGTGTGCTGAACTCTCTGACTCCAAGAGTGGTCCAAACACGCTTCACGGTGGCCCTTGTGCCACCCAAACATTGCCGGCTTAATTGGTTAGGATTGCGCTCCGAGTAACCCCATGCAGGGCTTTCAGAGCAGGGGTCAGGAATGGCGGAGGCCTTCTCTGCCATCTCTGCCCCCTCCCAGGACTTAACTGTCCCTCCCCTCCATCCCCCTGCCCTTATATAACTGTCCCTCCCCTCCTTTCCCCTGCCCTCCATCCCCCTGCCCTTATATTTAACAAAGATTCCCAACACCCTCACACTATAGTTCCTTAGATACTTTGGGGGAAAGGTGTGGCAGTTAAACCAGTTTTGAAACAATTTGAATTTGTAGCTTCTCCCTGCTTCCATTCTGCCCACCCCCTCCCCTGCGCTGCTCAGTGCCATACATACTGGTGCTGGCAGCCAGCAGCCTGGATTTGGCTCCAGCAGGGTGACACAGGCCTTTTCACCAGTGCCGGTTACTCACAAGTCATTGCAGATGTGCTCTATGGCATGTTTGCAATGGCTAGTGACAACTTACCATGTTGCCAGCTTACCAAAGCACAGTCATTTTGCACAGTGACTTGTCTACGGCTGCAGAAATATGTAACTGTTTCCCATCTTTGCTTTCAGTGTTCTCACATGGGCCCCCGCTTGTAATGTTAGCAATTCAATGTTGCTGACATTCACAATTCAGGGCTGTTGGCCCTGTACAATAGATAAGGTGCTGGTTCAAGCTAGCAGAACCTCCTCCCTTATCGAAATTGTCACGGCATTCTCATGGCCCAGTTAGCTTAGAGCATCTCATGCTCCAGCCCCTATGATGTAATTTCTAACCAAGCAGGAACTTGGGGGAAAAGGAGGGGGGAGTATAACAGTGCTTGTATTATATATATATTTTTGCCTTTCTCCCTGAGATTGGTCCGCCTGCGCAGGTGTAAATAAACATGAACCTAATACTCTCTCGTTTGGTTGTTTGCCTTTTTAAATGCAATCCCCACCACAGAAACCATACTTTGCCTATTTTCGGCAACAACAAGTCATTGCAGATGTGCTCTATGGCATGTTTGCAATGGCTAGTGATAGTGTAGCTACTGCTGCACCACAACATGATTGGGCTGTAAGGTGCATAGTGAATTCAAGATATGAAATTATGTATTAAAGATTATTACTGATGTATGGGTTTTGTCCTCCTGATCTTTCTCCAGTACTTCCTATGACCTAAAATCCTTTTTTTTTTTTTTTTTCATTATTTAGCCTTTCTATATGTTTACAGACCACAGTCACATCCACCTCTGGGCTAAGGTGAGCATCTCCACAGCTTTTTAGAACTTGCAAATAGTTGGATTTCTCAAGCAAGAGTATATTGTAAAAATCCAAAGAGCACCTTATTAAACAGCACTCCCTAGATGTATTTGAGGGCACAGGAAGCTGTCTACAAAGCACTGAATAGAATGTTGAGATCCTACTTGGCTGAATGTCCGTTGAAGTTCCCATTAATCCTAAAACAAAGAAGAATGGAGATATCAAATTTGTGAGGTGTCATTAGAAATGATCTCAAAGGTAAATGGCCCAGCAGAATGGCCACACTCATTAATAGCAATAAAAAATAAGATATGTCTGACCCAAACTAAAATAAAAAATATATTAAAAGAGCACAATTTCCTCTGTCCAGCAAGTTATAACTTTTTTATTTTTTAAGTACAGCTGGTGTCAAATATTTCTCAATCCTAGATGCTAACTGAATTTTGGCTCATTTCTCTAGACCAACAGTTGACTTTTCTGCATTTTTAATACATTCTTTAGGGAGACAGGGCTTCTGCAGGTTGCCGTTTGGCTAAAAATGAACAGCTGTCTTTCATGAGGCACTGCCGGAAAACTTGTGAATGCACTGAAGGTATCTAGTTGCATACTGAGAATTTTCTCATTTGGGGCAAGAAAACAGAACCACATCCAGGGCAAACATCATTAGCGGGCTGGTTCAGTTGATACTTAGAGTACCAAACAATCAATGGGCAAGCTCATTGGTACACACCAATCTTGGCCATTCCCCTCATTTCTCAGTGAATCTGGGCCAGATTTTTTAATTGCATATCAGGAGGGCAGTTCATCTGCAATGTGTTGGAATTTGAATGCAACTTCACCTGCAGGATTCTGGAGACCAGTGTAATATCCAGGTTCTTACAGGAGGTGTGATCCTTAACACTATTTCTTTTCTCCCCTCCTTCTCCCATTGAATTTAGTAAGACTTACTTCTGAATAAACATACGTATATAGGATTGCACTGTCACACAGTCAACCTGTAAGTTTTAATGAAAAATAATGTACAGCATGTATGGGATGCTAATTTGAACAAGAGGCATTAAATGTTGAAGCCATTCATCAAAGCAGCCCATATACTAATATGTTGGTAATAAATGACAAACAAAATTGTCCACTGATGCTTTCAAAGAGGTAATTGGCGCAATGGTGTTGAAAAAAATACAGTAATTGTTGGAGACTCATGATGTGCAGTTCAAAAGCTCTCACCAAGATTCATTGTTCACATTTGTTTACACTGCTGTTTACACCGTTCTTCCAAGGAACTCAGGGTGGCATACAAGCTTCATGTGCTCCCCTTATACCTGTGAAGAAAGGTAGATTGACCGATAGCGATTGGGCAAGAGTCACCGAGTGAATCTGATGCCTGTAAGGATTTGAATCTAGATCTCCCTATTCCTAATCTGATGTGCTGGCTATTAAACTACACTGAATCTCTAAATGTATACTGAAAAAGGAAAATTTATTCTGCAAAAAGTATGTCAGGTAGCCTAATCCTAACCTATGCTGGAACAGGCAGGTTAGGAGGGGGCTAGTGGTCATTTCAGGGTAAAGGGATATTTTCCCTTACCCTGAGGTAAGCCCCAGCCACCCCTACCCATGGGCCCGCCCTCCTCCACCTTCACTTGACCCATTTCTGCCTTCACTTTGCCCTCCATCTGTCTGCCCCCTGCTCTCCCCAACCCCCCACACTGGCTGAACATGGTTGGATTTGGTTTTTACCAGGTCACCTCCCGGCGTGGCGTAGACATGCCTTACAGTGTGTTTGTGACACTCCTAGGCCGGTGCAGGGGACATACACTGGCCTAACTGTTAGTTGCAATTGCACCTTCAGTCTATACCACTAGCCTCTTGTTGTTGTTGTTCAGTCGTTAAGTCATGCCCGACTCTTTGCGACCCCATGGACTGAAGGGAGCACGCCAGGCCTCCCTGTCCTCCGCTAGCCTCTGGAGTTCGCCCAGTTTCATGCTCATTGCTTCGGTGACACTATCTAACCATCTCATCCTCTGCCGCCCCCTTCTCCTTTTGCCTTCGATCTTTCCCAGCATGAGGGTCTTTTCTCAAGAGTCCTCTCTCCTCATGAGGTGGCCAAAGAATTTGAGCTTCAGCTTCAGTATTTGTCCTTCCAGGGAGCAATCAGGCTTGACTTCCTGGAGGATTGACCGATTGGATCTCCTTGCCGTCCAGGGGACTCTCAAGTGTAATTCAAAACCCCTAGCCTCTAGTGGACATTATTCTCAGAATGTTTTTTCCCTTAGCTTTAGCTGAGTAACTTAAGAGTTGAGTATAATGCAGGAAGAGCCAGCAAACACATTGCCCAAGGAAAATGACAACCCTGTCAGAGAAAATTATGAGGAATGTGACATTATCTATGTCAACTTGATAAAGAAAAGCTTTCCAATATCAGAAAACAAAAATCTGCCACGAATTGGCAGCAGCAACAGATAATGACATCATGCTGCAGTGAGTAAGCAAAGGTATCACAGAAAGGCTAGCTAGCAAAGGCTAGCCAGAACATTATACCTCTGCCCCATATTTTCAGTGTAAAGCAAAACCATATCTAGTTGGTCAGAAGTCACAAACTGATATTGTCAGAAGCACTACAAAAGGACATGTCTCACTGATTACATGAGAAGCATCTGGGCTTTGAAAAGTATAAATGGAGTGAGTAAGATGTGCTCAATAAAAAATTTTTTTTAATCCCCTATAGGATGCAGCAGGAGCTACACTGGTGCTGCTGCATCTCCACAAGGGTAGTTGGATAGGATTGGATCATAGCTAAATTACATTTACAAGTGTACATACTTTTATGCCTTGTTCTATAATACAGAACTCGAATTCTGATTACCATATCTGTAAGCCTTTATTCAAAAGAGAAGCTGGAGAATTAAGCTGTCCCTTTAAAAGGGATCATTTATACCACCACTAAGAACCATTTCCTGTCACTTCCTATTAGCCCTAGACAGCAGGGCTAGGTGAAGGCCAGGCTGCTACACAGAGCTGATTGTTACATTTTACTTTGAATCCAACCAGTTTCGTATAAAGGCAGTCTGTAGAGGTCTCGCTACGTGTCACCTTGGAGCTCCTAGGACTGAAATTTCCAACATAATTTTACTCTTGAAAACATACCCACGGAAGTCTTGATTGTTATCAGAGCCCCAGTGCAAGGGAAGGAGGGATCTAACTCTTCTCCGATGGCTTTCTCAGCTTAAAACCCTGCCCAAAGCCACTACTAGCCAAGGAAGTGAAACCTAAACTGAGTTAGGCCGGCATAAACTAAGCCAGCAAAGTTTGGCCAGCACAAGGGCCACCATGTTTGGACTAGTCTTGAAGACAGAGAGACCAGCACACAGACATGCACCATTCTCCCTGACTCCGAGAGTAGTCCAAACACGCTTTATGGTGGCCCTTGTGCTGGCCACATTTTGCTGGCTTAGTTTATGCCAGCCTAACTCCAAATTAGGATTGCGCTTTTAGGAACATAGGTTTTCTACCCTTAGGATTTCCTCTCCTCAGATCATAGCAGCTTGGGAGGAGTTTGCATGTGGGTGGGTGGGTGGGGGAAAGTTAGACTCCTCCACCTTTGCCAGGACCACCATCCAAATCCCCTTTAGCTGAAGAAAATTGCATTTGGAGTTCCAATCGCTGTACTCCAACATAATGTGTCCTTTGACCCCAAGTCAATCAATCTGAGCAAAGCAGAATGCAATAGCAGAAACACTCATCTCGGATTGGGCTGCATCTTGTAGCTATGTGGCATTTATTATGCTAGAATGAAGATCCACATGGATTTAGCAGGAAAGCTGGAAGAGCAGAAGCCAGCAAGAATCGAGCATTCATCTCATGAATCATACCAGGAAAAATTCATATTCTTTTTCCAACTCCAATGCAATGTTTTCCTTGGGCATTCCACTGCAGGTGGAAAAACATTGCATAAAGTCCTCCCTTTATCTATTTAATTCTGTGCAGGGGACTGGAGATTGGCTAAAGGGCCACTAGTGGCACTGGTGGAGGGCTGATTGATTGGTTTGCCTGCCAAGAACATCAATCCATTTTAGAAATTAATGGGCACCTGCGAGGAAATACAAGCCTTGCACAAATTACAGCTTAAACTCTCCTTTCTCTCCCTCCCTCGTATTCGTAAAAATAGCCCCCTTGTGAAGAGTTCACCTGTGGTCAGAGATCTTGTTGGTACACGTAGCCCCTGAAATATTGATTGAAATCAGATGTAGGTCTAGCCCTTGCTGCCGCCTTTGGGTAACCTGCTAAACATAAAACTGGAGCCTCAGTCTTGTGCTAGCTTGCCATTCATAAAATCTGGTTTGCCCTGCAGAAGCTTCTTGTTTTTACACAGTGCCTTGAGAATGATGGCAATGTTGTGAGCAAGCATAATCCAGGATTCCATTGTCTGATGAATGACAACGTTAACCCAGCAGTAAAGCGATGCCTCTTGATTTCTGTCCAATGATGGTTGTCTCAAAGGAGTCAGCCAGGTGAGCTTTCTTCCTTTGACTTCTGTTTCAGGCTGAAGGCTTCCAATATATCTAACCAAGCTACACTTAACTTGAAGAATACAAGAGGCTGCCCTGTGGAAATGGCTGGGAAGAAAAGGTGAATATTCTCAGTGCTTTAAAACACCTGGATGCTCCCATTTCCTGCCCCACCTCCACTTGTAAACAGAAGGGGCTAAATGCTATGGAAGCCTTCACTATAAATGCTGTAGATCAGAGGTTCCCAAACTATGGCTCTTGACCCACTGATGGGTCGTGATTCAGTTTTTGGTGGGTCAGCTAGTGCTGGGCAGAGCCTTCAACGACAATATGGGTGATGGAAAGTCCAGGTAACAAACTGTTTCAAACCCTGAGGTTATTCAAAAAATCAGATAGCTGCCAATTGCCCTGCAAAGAGCTCAGCTTCTGCAGTTTGCAAACTTGTGCAAATAGCGGGGGAGAAATAAATAAAAATCATAGTACTTGTAAGTAAATAAATAAAATATTTCTTTCTAGTTCTTTTTTTAAGTCTCCTAAATCTAGGTGGGTCCCAACAGAGTGCCATTTTAAAAAGTGGGTCCCATTGCTACAAAGTTTGGGAACCATTGCTGTAGGTTAAAGTTGCACGCTTGATCAAAGAAAGCAATAACTTCTATACAGTGCTTGTATGTATGTATTTATTTAAAAGATCTATGTCCTGTCATTGTAGGGCCAGGGAGGTCTTGAAGTGAGATTTCTCTCCCTGACACCAGGAAAAAATTCTGGGGGAGGGTATTGCTAGAGATAGAAAGGGCCTTGTTGGTGTCTCAATAGCTTTGGAGGTTTCTTGGGGCAATGGGCATATATGATTATTTTCTTGTAATTGCAAGCGCTTTTGGGAGGACAGGATTATGGTAAGAGTGAAAGAGTGAAATCTCCCTTCTCCATGCTGCAGCTTGAATCCCAGCTGAGTCTCCGTGGCTACTATTTACCAAAGGAAAAATCGAGCGCACTAGGGTCAATCGTGTTACTAACATAATGAATAGTTTGGCTGGAAAACATCTTCAGAATCCACCAGGCTGGTAGTGGTAGGACCAGCTATGGTGTTATAGACAAGAGTGACAGTTTGTCCCCATTTGCTTGAAGAGCTAGGAACGTCCTTCCAACCCTTCAAGCAAAGGGGGAACGATTTTGACTCTCGCTCATTCTAGCATGGTGATCCCCACCACCTTCTGATTTCTGAAGGATGCTCCATTCAAGGTAGTTCGAATATACTTCAGACATATTTCTTTGGCAAGAACTGGGTATCGGTTGCAGACACTGTCATTTGTTCTCCTGCCTGTCCATTCCTTTATCATTCTTTTAGTTACTGTTCTGTTAACGTATTCACCCAGTACAGAACATTTTTGTTAAATAAAAAAAAAAACATCCAACCCAAAATCTGTTTTCACCAAATCTATGAGCAAAGAATGACTCCTTCATTAACTGGAGGAATTTTATGTCTCTGCTTGCTTTGTTTGTTCTTTTCAGCACTATTCTGTTCTGTCTCTTGCTGGGATTACCAGAAGACTCAGGGGAACGGGGAATGCTTAGTCAAGGGCAGAAGTATTTGGATTCAGTAAGCATTTTAAAAATCCCTGCTAGATCTGGGGGAGAGGGGAGAATAAATATTTTCTTTGTCTGTATGTCTTCACATTTCATACTTAATTCCCCAAACTGAAATCAAAATGCTTGAGCAGTAGATACCTTCTGCCCCTCAATCCACGTGTTGAAAGAAACATCCCCAATTTGTTTTCAATTTTTTTAACCTGTTCTTCCTTCCATCGTTAGCTTTGTTAAAGCTTGCCTACTAATACCACTCAAATGACTCAGAGCCAGTGGTGTCATTCAAATGATTTAGGAACAGGAACTCACTTTTGATTGGCACTTGTCGGGAACCCGGAACCAGCCACGGAGCCCGTTCTGGTCCGTTCCCCCTGAATGACATCACTGCCTTCGCCCCCCTAGGAATCCGGAGTCGTTCCCTTTAACCCTCTGAGTGCCGGCCAACCAAGAAGAAAAGCTCTTTGCAGAGGAATTGGGAGGGGGAAGGAGGGAGGGTGAAGTGGGCAGAGTCAGCCCTAATTTTAACTAGTGGAACTGAGTTCCCCCGCATTCCCCCTGCATGACATCACTGCTCACAGCCCAAACCTCTACACACTACACAGAACTAGGTCACACTGTAGTGACTGGGGCTTACTCCCAGGTAAGTGAGCACAGGATTGCAGCCTTACAGCCCAATCCTGAACTGCCTGGCTCCTGTAGGAGCAGTGGTAACAAGAAATCCCTGCCACCCATAATGGGGCTTCTCGGCTCGCCGCCAGCTGTTCTGCAGCCCCGTGTCAGGCTGCCTGGGCCCAGGCTAAGGACAAGATCCAGTGGTGGAAGCCACTGCCAGGTCTAACCCCCTCGCGGGCAAGCTCCTCCCTTCCCTCTGCCCGGTTCCACCCCAAACAGGCCAACTGGTGGCCAGCACTGCTGGAGCTCCAGCCATCTCATCTGTCCTGGCGCTATATGAGTACCAGCCCAGTGCGGGCAGTGATGTATCACAGATGTGCTTTATGGCACATTCACAACACTTTTAGCCACTGGTGATAACAGGCTCAGGATTGAGCTCTAAGTCTTTAAACACAATGAGAGCGGGAGGCATTAAACTATCTCGTACTGAGGGAACATTCTAGAAGTACGTTCTGGCTGGTTTATGTAACAGTTTCGTGCTTTGCTGTGCAGATAGCGGGTTGGGATGTCCTTCATTAAGATACACCCAAGATTGTGTTTCTAATTCCTATTAGCTTTGGTGTGAATTGCTTCCCCCTAGACCACACTAGGCTTTACCACACAACTGTACTCGGTCTCTCAAGCATGGATACAAGTGTTCTTCTGCTTATATAAGCTGTCTGCAAGGATCCTTTTTCTATGTGTATTTATTGGATGGGAGCAGGGAATTTCACCAGGAAATGGTCTGGCAAGGGCTGGTCTGGACTGCTTGGTTTGGTTAAAGGCTACACTGGACTGGATCTGCCTATGACTGAATGATAGGTGTGAACTTGTGCCCCTTCCCCAACTTACCAGCACCAAAGACCACTGGCACGGCAAATGTCATGTCTTTTCTGGACCACTCTTAGCTGACCCATCAGCTTGGGGCTCGTATACCATTTTGTTTAATGTGATCATTATATATGCAAATGTTATATAGAATCACGGTTGGAAAGGGCTTTGGAGGTCATCTAGTCCAACCCTCTGCTGCATGGGATTTCATTATCCACATAACTGTTCTGGAGCCAAGTCCCTGATCAGCATCTCCCAGAAACTTAGGATCCTGCTGCTAATGCATTTTGTTCTAGATAAATTAAATGAATATACAATGTCAGGTGTTATGTCAAGTGCCCTGAGACCAGGAGCATGAATAGAGATGTTTTCTGTGGCTGTTTCCAAGTGTGGACTTTCTTTTCCCTGGAGACTTACCAAAGCCTGTGCTCTCCTAGGTTTGGTTGCCCAGACGTCAACCTGATATACTGTACTTTATGGGGCCCGTGCTGGACATTTCACCCCTCTGACCTTTTCTCCATCCTGCTACATTACAGATATCTGCATTGTGCCAAGCCATATTGCTTCCACTTAAGCTTTTATATCCTGCCATGGGGTGATATTTCCTAGGACGTGGCCACTGCCAATATAGCTGCTGATGTAGACAGACACTGCCTAGAGATTATTTGCAGGAGAGCCGCAAAAATTCTGACCTAAATCCAATGCAGGCGTATCAGGAAACAAACTCCTCTGTCATTCAACCCAGACTGGGTCTTTTAAGTCAATATCTTTAGGATCACTGTGCACAGTCAAACATGAAACTGTGGAAAGTTGTTTATGCCATCCTGCTATTTAGAGCGCAATCCTAACCTGGTGTTCGGCCAGCACAGTTAGGCCAGCAAAGTTTGGCTAGCTCAAGGGACACAAAGTATTTTGAACTACTCTCGGAGTCAGAGAGGCCAGTACACAAACATGCATTTGGACCACTCTCCCTGACTCCGAAAGTGGTCCAAACACAGTGTACGGTGGCCCTTGTACCAGCCAAACCTTGCTGGCCTTACTGTGCCGGCCTAGCTCCAGGGTAGGATTGCGCTCTTAATGTGTGTTTCCACTGGGTTTCAAGAGCCTGGCACAATCCTTAATTCTGTAGTTAATTCAGAGTTCATCTAAAATCAGATCACAAGGTCTGATTTCTCTCTATGAGCACAACCATGAGCTATCTGGGCATATTCTCTATACATCACGGACACAAAGCAGCAACAATATTTGATAACCATCAAAACAGAGAAACCACCAGAGAAGGAGGTAATGGCAGCATTTTCCCTCTTGATTTTTTTTCCTGGTTTCTTTTTGCTTTCATTTGTTTTTAGCTTTAACAGCTTGTGTGCATGTGTGTGTCTGTATACACACACAAGGATATCCTTAAAATAGCCGGAGGATTTGTGGATCTGTAAGTAAACATTTAGATAAGGAAAAGTATTGCTGTGAAACAGCATGGACTTAATTTAAAACAAAGTGGTGGCGATGAGCTGTTATGAATTTTGTGCAGTTGCAAAAATTTTGCTAGCATGAATTATGAGACACCCCAAATACCTGCAGCTTAGCATCTTAAGTGAGAGAAGCGACAAGTTGTCATAGAGATACTTAGGAGCAGAGTCCTTTATGCTCCTGTAATTCTTTGGCTGGGAACATCCCATAATTCACAGACATCCACAATGCCCTCTGATGTAATTTATCAGAGTTTTGCTATAGCTTCTTCAGGTTTGACTCTGAGCAGCAAACCCAGCTCTTATAAGGCTCTGGTTGCCAAATAGATCTATATTCCGTTGTGACCTTAACTGTAATCAGTGAATGTGCTTAATTTTTTGCAGATTAAGAAATAGTCACAGGGGACTTTTCTACCTAGGTTTCAGAAACCAACAGTGCAATCCTATGCATCTGTACTCAGAAGTAAGTTCCACTGAGGTCAAGGGGACATTCCCAGATAAGTATATATAGGATTGCAGCCTTACAGTCCAATCCTATTGCGGATTAATAGGATTGGACTGTTGCGCACAGTCATTAAGACAGTGGAACCAGGTTCTGCTGTTGTAAAATGGCTGCCAATGGAGTACCTTCTCTGTCTGTTGCCAGACTGCCTGGACCCACCAGAACAGGCAGGGGGGATATGATTGAAGGCGCAATCCCAGGCGCCCCGTTGCATTGACGCAACATCAGTAGTGCCAATGCAGGTGTGCCAAGCTCTGTCCCGTTTCAGGGGCGGGTCCAGGATTCTGCCATACAATCATCCTATACCTGCTCGGTAGGCCGTGCGGCCCTGTTTCGGGCCACGTGGTCTCCTCGGACGTGCACCTGCTGGTGATCCTGATGAAAAGCACGAAGCAAACTTAAGTTGTGAGGCTTAGGAAAGTCCCAAGGTTGCAGAGCTCAAGTAAGGAATCACTCAGAGACTTGAGTTGGCAAGAACTTCTATATTTCCAGAAGCTGTCTTCTTGCAACAAAGAATAGCAAACAGATAAGACATATAGTAAATGCTTCTCAAGTATCAGTTCCAGCAGTTCCTGTAAACAGCTTCTGTAAATCCAGCAGCAGCAATACTCAGAGAGAAACAGAAAGTAGAACAGAAGAGCTCTCTGATCAGGACAGGACTGAACACACACACACTCACTGAGCTGAACAGACAAGCAACCAGTGTTCCTGGGATTGGCTAAATAGCTTGCAACATTCCTCCAGAGATCACATAGTCTTGTTACTGGGCAGAACCTAAGTCAGAACTACCCTGCACTCTCTGCTGGTCTGCTAGGCCTCAGTGATAAGCCTCACCATTCAGGCCTGCAAATTCCCAGGGCCTTACTTTAATATCCCAACAGATCCTCCCCTCCTGTGGGATACAGCATATGCCTTTTTGGCACAGCTACACAATGGTGGTGGTGCAGAAAGGGTATATAGTATAGGACTGGGCTCTTAGTCATGTAGGTCTGTTGTCACACATATAAAATCTTGGCAACGTACTGTGTACTTCTGCGGAGGTTTACTCAGAAGTACGCCGCACTGAGTTCAGTGGAGCGGCTCAGTCTCCAGTAAACAGATACGGGATTTCAGCCTTAAAGACTGCATGGATGAGTCTTAAAAGTGCCACACGTCTCTGGTTGCAATGCTGCACAGTGATGCTTTGGAAGTCCAGGAAGAAATAGGAGTCCAGCCAGTGATGCTTTGGAAGTCTCTCATCAGCTACTCAGAGCTGCATTGGCACGTTGCTGTTTACCTGAAATGCAGCTTTCCCATTCAGCTTGGTGAGTAGTTCTGGTAAATGCATCGAAGGATCTTCCAGCTATTCTGATATTCTGAAGCTTTCCTGTTCAACTGTGCAAATGGCTATAGCAGTGGCAGTAGCTTCGAAGGAAACTTCAGCTGTATCTGTGGGTCTGCCCTACCTGAAAGCATGCATAATTGGGAGCAAAAGCCCATTTCAGTTATATATGGATAGGACTGAGTTGCGTGTCTTTCCCCCACTCCCCATTTTTAACATTCACGATATCAGAGCCTATGTTAGTAGCATTTGTGTGATTAGAATGGAAGCTTGTGATAATGTCAACTTGCCTTTTAGTTTTATTTTTGTTGGCAACTCTTGGAGCTGTGTCAGTTGCAGGGAAAAACCCATAACTCATCAATGGAAGCTTTCATCTTGGGACAAAATAGCAGCCAGGGTGAGAGGGGGGAATCCAGACCAGGACCACGGCAGGGACAAATGGGTAAAGCCTCTTCCTGACACTATGGGTCTGATCTGGATCCTCAGCTGCACTTTATGGGAGAAAACAAGGATGTGATTGACAAACATCTGTTTGCTGTATTGTGTAGTTTGGCTCTGAGCCTAAAATAGGGTTGTGTATTCTTCATCTCATGGTCCCTGAA
Organism: Lerista edwardsae; assembly: GCA_029204185.1. NCBI lineage: Eukaryota > Metazoa > Chordata > Lepidosauria > Squamata > Scincidae > Lerista > Lerista edwardsae. The sequence goes on along the minus strand of JAJKFI010000019.1, from coordinate 16,401,201 downwards.
GGTAGTGGTGAAACTGAAGTGGAAGTGCATCAGTCAGAAGGAACTGCTCTGTTGACCAGACAAAGACCCAAGGCTAGGTGCATTGTATTTATACCCTCAGAATTTGCCTGGGGCTAGTCCAAGATTTCCTGGACTTACCTGGTGCCATGCCAACACGTGCCACTACTGCCCTTCCTCCCACTCTCTGGAAAAGTAGAACAGCAGAAGGGAAAATGTGGAGAAGAGTAATGAGCTAGAGAAGCAGTTCCCAAAATGTTGGTGCCCGCAGTGTCCCGCCCATTGCATTGGCAGTGTGTGGCTCCCGGAAGTGACTGGCGATGACATCTTTGGACCTCTTTCCGCCATGTTGAGCCTTCGACTGTTGTCTGGAGTGGTGTGGCACGTCTTCCTGCCGGGCCCGCAATGGCCCAGCTACTGCCTGGTGATGCCTCAGGGTATTACAACGCACAATTTGGGAACAGTTTTGCTACAATATCAGAGATCTGAAGAGGACTCTCTAAGGGCACACGTTCCACCCTAGGGCTCCATTGTCGTGACCGCATGCCTTGAGGTTTCTGTTAACTCCCCAAAGTCTCTGAAAGCCTTTATCCTTCTTTAAGATTAAGAGTGGAATTAATGCAATCTCTTTCCAGAATGTGGCCTGGACATTTACTGGGTTAATGCAAAATTGGGCCTACATGCCTTACAGCTACACTTTTGAATTACATTGGAGCAAGAGTTATTTGAGAAAGACGTTGCCAAAAGCTGGGCAATTTTTTCAATTAGAACCCTGCTTTAGTACCCTTTCCCCCCTGCAGAAGTGTTCCTGCTTAAAATGTATCGGGAATATCTGTTGGCTTAATCTAACTCTGGACACCCACCAGACACGGAGCTTTTCTGGATCACTTTGCATGACTATTTTCCAATGGATTATGCCGCCTTGTGTCTGGAAGGGGCTTTGACACAGCCTGCAAAGTCTAGGTTACCTGCTTGCTTCAGCAGCTGAAGGAAAGGGAGAGGATAAGAAGTTGCACAGCGCAATCCTATGCATGTCTACTCAGAGGTAAGTCCCATTATTCTCAAGGAAATAATCTTACTCCCAGGAAAGTGTGTATAGGATTACAGCCTCAAGCACTTACCCATGAGATTTTGGGAGAAGCTTAGGGAGTTTCAGTAAGATGAGTAGCGTTTTTCAAGGGGGAGGGCTTCACAGTCTATTATGCCAGGCCATTTCAAACAACTCTTCTAGATTTATCCACAGTGTCTTTAACATGCCTTTTGTGAAAGCCTAAGGGCCCAATCCTATCCAACTTTCCAGTGCTGCAACCACAATGCAGCCCTGAGGAAAGGGAACTACTGTTCCCTTACCTGGAGGAGGCCTCTGGGACTGCCTCCCCCATTGCAGGATGCAGTGCATGCCTCGTTGGCAAGTCAGCACAAGCGCTGGAAAGTTGGATAGGACTGGGCCCTAAGACGTCTTACAATAAAAATAATAAAGAATGGCAATGAAACAGAATCCCCCCTCCCAAAATCCCCTTCCAAGGATAAAAGCACCATAAAGCTGTTTCAGATGAAAACAAGTTGTCAGCTAGAACTCAAAAAGCAGAATTACAGTAACAGCGAGTTTGGCGATTAAAGGGGGTTACATATAAAATGCTATCAAAGGCCAGAGGGATGAAGAGTCACTTTGCCTGGTGCCGGAAAAGCACAGGGGAGCATGCTTAGGATGAGAGTTTAGGTACCACTACAGAAAAGACTGGTCACCAAAGGCCACCAACCTAATCCTCAAGGAAGGAGGCAGTGGAAGAACGGCCTCTGAAGATCTCAGTTGTTTGCACAATGAACCTTTGCTGTTTCAACCTTTGGCTGATGTACATCCTCTAGACCCCCATAGACTTCTAACTGAAGGACTTTCTTAAAGAGGTATTGTCGTGCCGAAGCGAGGGAGAACTCACACAGACCAATATGATCAATAATAAAGTTCTGGTTTATTGTTGAATACAGACTCATATTTATGGTTCAGTTTCCCAAGGCATTCGTTCATTAATTAACCCATCAGAAGGCTGCATTGATTAGCTCAGGAAGTATCGGCAAACAGGTTAACAGGATTAGCAAGAAACTAGCTTAATTGGCTTAACTATCATGGTTACATAGCATCTGTCATTCATCATTAACCCGGAAAGTTTCAATTAACACCTTGCAAACAATGGGTAAACCGGCAAACAAGCTTAAACAGTCTTGCGGCTTTCGCTATCTCTCTTCCTTATTAGCGCAGGATGTTCCGCTTGCGATCTCCTCGCCCCGTTCGCCATCGGGTTGCGCAAGGGTCAGCCGTGTCGTGCAAGGTTTAGTTGATTGTAGCAGTCTTTAGTTCGTTCTGCCCCATGTTCCCCCAATCCCATAGTCCCTAGCGAAAACCACTCTCCCCACAACATCTCCCCCTCTTTTTCTAAACAGCTGGTCGGAAGTCTTAAAGGCAACATTTTGGATACATTGAAAACAGCAAGGTCCAAATAAGCACATTAAAATACATATAGCTACTACCGTCAGTACAGGTTGAAACACGTGTAGTAACCAGGCTGGCCATCCCAGTGAGTGGAACCAGTCTGCCACGGGGTCAGCCTGGATCCGGATTTTTTGTAAGTTCTGCGTTAATTTCTTGAGTTTGCTGACAACAGAATCTGAGTGATCAGAAAGGTTAAAACAACACAGACCCTCCAGTTTTTGCAATTGAAATAGCAGCCCTCAGTAGCAGCCTTGTTCTGTAAAACTGCTAACTACCTAGTTTACGACATACATGGCTTTTGCCACCACCCAACTCCCCCTTTTTTTTCTAAAAGGAGGGAAATATATTTATTACAAAAGTTAGGAGTTGCACAAAGCTGACCCACTGACCCTGGGTCAGTGGAAGGGATTTGCCCAAGCTGGAGTTAACGGAAGGGATTTGACTAATCATTCAGCAATAGAATGAGTGCGAGACTGAAGGAGATTTTTTAGTTGCATTTGGAGACGTGCATTTGGAGACAGAGAGGGGGAAGATTCCCCCCCCTAGTTTTGTGATAGCCTAAGATGTTTTGCTTAACTTGGAGGTGCCCTTTTAGACACTTGGGAAAGAAAATGGACTGCAGCCACCGTCTTTTTTAAAAGGTGGCATGAAACTTTTGCTATTCAGAAAGAGAATTTTTCCATTTGATGCAGGCTCTTTGCCATCCACAGATGGACAGATGGCAAACCGATGCCCAGTGCGCATTTCAGTACTTGACCCACAGGAATGTCCTATGATAAACATGAGAAGGTGATTAGCACTGGCCTTGAGCTCCCCAATGAAAAGAAAATGGTTTTGTTTGGGGTGTTTTTGCCCTGAACCACTGCCGTATGCTGGTCTTTACCCAGAATTTTTAAAAAAGGCTCATGGAAAAGGGACCCCACAGGATCTCACAGGAAATGCCTGATTTGTGGAGGTTAAGAGCTAGTTAAGATGATGACATTAAACACCCGGGGCAGGAGGATTACACTGGGGCAAAAAATTTAAGAAAAAGGTGTGCAGTTTTCTCTCCATTATTTATCAGTCACCAGATGAAAAGGAGTAACTTCGTAGGAAAAAATAGCACCAGAGCACACTGACGTGTGAGGGGAACTGCTTATCTCACTGCAAAAACTCAGGACACTTCACAGATTCCATTCAAGAGCGGAGGTAGTTTTACTCTTAGTGTTTGCCATTGTTCTTTACTGCCTAATAGCTGAAGCATTTTTATGATTTCTGCGTGCACAAGTGTAGCTACAAAACATTAACAGACAATTGCACATTTAATTTAGAATACCCTTTAAAGATTATATGGTTTTCTTTTGGCAAGGCTTAGAATTGCACTTTGATGGACACCAGCGTTTAAACTTATCCTAAAAAGTTTCTAAGAATACAGCAAGTAGTGCATAGAAACAAAAATAAAACGGTATACCATGGTACTAGGAATGAGCTCAAAAATGAAAGAAATGTTGCAACAATATTACAGGAAAGAGATAGTAAGCAGAGAAGCAGAAAAGAAGTCTGGACACAGAGGTGTGCCCACACACACATACCTGGAAAACACCTTTTTACACACAGACAAGACATATACATGTAGGACAGACAAGACATACAGCGCGCATTTTGACTTTACATGACAAACACGTAACATTTAACACTGGACAGCCTTTGCAGAGAATTCACTACTTGCTTTCCGTGGTGTCAGAAAAAGGAATTGCCTTTTTAAACGTCCGTCTCTCTTTCTTTGCGTTTGATTTGCGTCTTCCCTGTGTGTGTGTGTGTTTGATCTGCATTTGGGAGACTAGCAGCGGGGAGGGCGGTGATGTGCCTTTCGCTGCTGTCGGCATTTGTATTTTTGGGCTGCGTTTGTGGAGCGCTCGCTGTCTTTCGGCTGTGAGCCGCGTTAGATCGCTCGCGGGGCTGCTTTGCTTTCTTACTATCTTGCTTGCCGTTGCAGATGCTTTTCTCGCTGAGCACGCGATTCTGGAGCCGCCATCTATCGCTCAGCCATCTTCCCCCGGTTCCGGCTTGACTGGCGGGGGGCGGGCGGGCGGCGGGCAGACGCGGTGCGCGGTGGCTTGGCCGGTGACTGGCCAGGTTGGCGAGCGGCCGGAGCGCCCGGGCGATCCTCCTATCTTGCCCGGCCCTGCGCGGTGCTGGGGGCTGGCTTGGAGCTGCTGGGCGCCCGCTCCTTGCTTTGAGCGCGCCCGCCTGCCCGCCCCGACTCCGGGCTCTGCTTCGGGTTTTCCTGTGCGCCGCCGCTTGTAGGACTTCATAGGCTTTCTTTTTATTTTTTTTCCATTGTGACAAATCCGGGTAAGTTTTGCCTGGGATATTCTTGTACATGGGCAAAGGAGCATCAGCGGGGTCAGGTGGGGCCGGGGGATTAGCGAAGGGGGCTTCCTCAGGGACTGGGCTTGTATACGGAGGGAAGCTGTCAGTGGGACCCCCCAAGGCCGTCTTTTTAGCTTCGGAAAGGGGATACATTTCAACCTCCTTAGATGGTGCCCCTGATGCTGTCAATCCTGTATCTTTACCCTCCTCCTTTTCAGCAATTCCCAACGCCTGCCTTATTGCCCGTTTGGCTTCCACTTCTCCATGTAACTTAGGCATAGTTTTAGTCATTGTCCTGTAAATGGGGGCTAATCGCTGTGCCTCAGCATTCTTGTTCTGTACTGAGTCCCACAAATCCGCCCCAATGTTCTTCCAAGTTGGTAGCAAAAAGACGTTATTCAAGTCCTTAAAATGACCCCGCCTTCGAGCCCATTGACATATGGCGCTCGCATCTTTTTCCTTTAATTTGCAATCATACTTCGGGGCCAATTCACACAACCGGAGCCCTTCCGTCTCCGAAGCCGATACGGCTATTCCCATCCCGCTTCCCTGATCCGACCGTCACCCTTTGGACTTTGTCGACCAGTCTCCCTTTTTTTATCCTGACTCACCAGCCAGCGTGGCCACTTCTCCGTTTCCGCCTCTCTCGGGCGCCCGGGGGATCCTTTGGCTCGTTTCCTTTTGGCTGTCCGCAGCGATCCTACCCCGTCCGGGATGCTAACCTCGCACCTGTCCGCTGATTATTTCTAATCACGTCGGGGTCACCATTTGTCGTGCCGAAGCGAGGGAGAACTCACACAGACCAATATGATCAATAATAAAGTTCTGGTTTATTGTTGAATACAGACTCATATTTATGGTTCAGTTTCCCAAGGCATTCGTTCATTAATTAACCCATCAGAAGGCTGCATTGATTAGCTCAGGAAGTATCGGCAAACAGGTTAACAGGATTAGCAAGAAACTAGTTTAATTGGCTTAACTATCATGGTTACATAGCATCTGTCATTCATCATTAACCCGGAAAGTTTCAATTAACACCTTGCAAACAATGGGTAAACCGGCAAACAAGCTTAAACAGTCTTGCGGCTTTCGCTATCTCTCTTCCTTATTAGCGCAGGATGTTCCGCTTGCGATCTCCTCGCCCCGTTCACCATCGGGTTGCGCAAGGGTCAGCCGTGTCGTGCAAGGTTTAGTTGATTGTAGCAGTCTTTAGTTCGTTCTGCCCCATGTTCCCCCAATCCCATAGTCCCTAGCGAAAACCACTCTCCCCACAACAGGTATCCAGGTTAGTTGGATGGTCTTTGTTTACCAGACACGTGGCTAATAATTTTGTTCTTCCGTAAGCACCATGGAAGTCTGGTGCTTGGAAGTCAGTCAATTTAACTGGACTGCACATTAAGATTACTATATTAAGATACATTGTCGTAAAGAGCTGTTTACTGCACGACGGAATGAGCTCCCGTTGCTTGTCCCAGCTCCAGCCAACCTAGCAGTTCAAAAGCACCTAAAAATGCAAGTAGATAAATAGGGACCACTTTGGTGGGAAGGTAACGGCGTTTCGTGTGTTACGGCGTATAGTCATGCCGGCACCATGACCACGGAAGCTTGTCCTCGGACAAAACGCCGGCTCTACAGGCTTTGAAACGGAGATGAACACCGCCCCCTACAGTCGGTCATGACTAGACCATTCAGTCGTGGGGAAACCTTTACCTTTTTAAGATGGAGCCAGGGGTGTGCCTTCAGACAGCAACATGTTCTGAGGTTAGAGGAAGGAAATAAAAAGGTAGGATGTTAAAAACAAAGCTAGCAGCTGAGGACTGCCATGGAAGACCAAGCTCTCAGCACCTAATTGGCAAATCCCACATCCGCAATTGCTTTTAAGTGATGATGCGAAGGCTGCCAGTGTTCCACCAGCACCTTCTGCACATCATGTTATATCTCAATGGGGAAAAGCAGTGCTCTGAGGTTGGGGAAATGGCAAAAGGAGAACAATGAATTATTTCCAGCCAATGGAACACTTTAGCCTGAAGAGTGTATTTCCATTTATTCTAAGTGCCCAGTTATTAACTATTCATCGTAACGTATTAGCAGAAGCCCTACCCTAGACACTCAGAGCACTTTCTCCAAAGTCCCATAGTGTCCTGGATTCCCTTAAGCATTATCTGAGGTGATTGGTGATTCTTCCTTTATGGTCCTCAGTGTACCTGCTGAGAAATACATTTCAAATACCATTTTCCTATGCCTACATGTTAATATTGAGCGTTGCTGTTACTCCTGATGGAAAGCTTTGTTTATTACATTTCAATCCTGTCTTTTTTTCCAAGGCAGAGTATATGAATTTCTCTCTCATTTTATTGTCACAACAACCTTGTGGGGTAGGCACAGCAAAGGGAGTCACCCAGTGAACTTCACGGCAGACCAAGGGTTTAGACCTGGATTTCCCCAGTCCTAGTGTGACACGATGTGAGATGCTACACCACGCCAGCTGTCCAATTCAGTACCATGTCTGTAACAAAGCAGCACAGAATGGAATTTCCTTGTATCGTGTCCAAAAATTACTCCTGAGGCCAGTTTCAGCATCCAGGCCATCACAGGGAATAATGCAGTGCCAAATTGGCTAGAACTGGAGTATTCACACCCAAATCCAGTAATAATTAGATTAGTGATTTTCAATCATTTTCATTTCACAGCACACTGACAAGGCACTAAAATTCAGTAGCATTGCTAGAGGGGGGGCAAAACAATATGTACTGCAGGTGCCACAATGCACCTTTTCTGCAGACCCTCCCATTCATCATCAGAGCCATTCTGGTGGCGACAGCAACATCAGAACCAAACAGCATCTTCTGTGTGCCGTTGTTGCTCAGGTAGGGTCACTTGCACGGAGTGTTGTGGCACCTGCGGTACTTACGTTTCCCCCCTGCTACACTACTGCCACAATTTGTAGGGCACACCGTCAGGTTTTTTTTGGACACAGTTACGCTGCATTCACATCCTCCATAGGCCCTACTAATAAATGACTTTCCCCTAAACTCCCATGGCACATCTGCAGACTATTTGCGGCCTATTGATTGAAAATTGCTGAATTAGATGGATTATTAAAAGCAAATCTACACTTTCAAAATTGTGTATTTTGAATGAAGACTCGCAGTACAATTCTATGCACCTCTACTCAAAAGTGAGTCCCATTCTGTTCAATGCAGTTCACTCCCAGGAAAGTGTATAGGATTGCAACCTCAATGCTTCAAGGTGACGTATTTATTTAAAGAATTTATATCCCACCTTTCTCGCACACATTTGAGGAATTCAAGGCGGCTAACAGCATAAAATACAACATACTAGATTAAAACAATACTAAAACATAAATATAAAATAATTAAAACAATAAAAGCAGATCAGAGCCCTATGGATCACAAACTATTAAAATTACATTTGTTGAAAAGTTGAAAAATGCCAGCCTGTCATGTCAGCAATCAGCAGTCAAACACTTTCTTCAATGAAAATGTCTTGAGGCCTGCTGGAAGGACTCCAGAAAGGGAGCTGTTAGTTCCAGGGGTAGGGAATTCCGCAAGCGGGGCACTGCCACCACCAAGGCCCTATTTCTTGCTGCTAGCCCCCTCATCTCTTTCAATGGTGGCGCAGTTAAATGGGCCCCCTCTGATGACCTAAAAGGATGGGTAGGATTACAAGGAAGGAGTGGGGTCCCTCAAATACCCTGGTCCCGAGCCAAACTACAAAACTAGTATTTTGAATTGTCCTTGAAACGAACCAGCAGCCAGTGTAGCTGCTGAAGCAACAGCCCGACGGAGTCGAACCAACAAGCCCCAGCAACCACATGGGTGGCCACATTCTGCACTAACTGCAGTTTCCGGACAGACTTCAAAGGCAGCCCCGCATAGAGCAAGTTGCAGTAATCTAATCTAGATGTCACTAGGCTGTGGGTCACCATAGCCAGGTCTGAGCAAATTCTTACATGGAATTCTAATTCCATGGAATTCTATGAATTCTGATGGAATTCTTCAATCAGGGATCCTTGCTTGGCCCTGTATGCCTTTTTAGGCTCTATTTTCAATGTCTCAGTCAGGATAACCTGCATACATTGCTGCTCCATTAAGAGCACAATCCTAACCTGGAGTAAGGCCGGCACAGTTAGGCCAGCAAAGTTTGGTCAGCACAAGGGCCACCGTAAAGTGTGTTTGGACTACTCTTGGAGTCAGGGAGGATCATGTATGTCTGCGTGCTGGCTTCTCTGACTCTGAGAGTGGTCCAAACTGGCTATACGGTGGCCTTTGTGCCGACCAAACTTTGCTGGCCTAACTGTGCCGGCCTAACTCCAGGTTAGGATTGTGCTCTAAAGTGCTGTCACAGAACCCCACTTTGTTGGAGCTCCTTAGAAGAGACAAAAACTTGAGTGAAGTGCAAGAACATGCTACTGTATACACACTTAAGTCACTGGCATAGCTAATGAAAGTGTAGCCTGATGCAGAGGGCAAAATGATGCACTGGAAGTGACATCACAACAGGAAGTGACACCACTGTTGTATTTTCATTTTTTGGGGTGTTTTTTTGGCCATAACTGTTGATCCAATGAAGATATCACACCCCAGTTTGTTTCATTGCATTCTGCATGAAATTCCGTATCGAATGATATTTAACATGACAGTATTATTCATGATATTTAACATGGCCAGCACACAGACGTGGGCCATCCTCCCCGACTCCGAGAGTGGTCCAAACATGCTTTACGGTGGCCCTTGTGCTGGCCAAACTTTGCTGGCTTAGCCTATGCCGGCCTAACTCCAGTTTAGGATTGCGCTCCAAATGTCATACAACAACAAGAGAAGTGACTTCTGCTGCTCTTGACTGCTTCTGAAGGCTTAAGTAGAATAAGCTACATTTAGAACTGACTTGCTTCATATCTATACCAGGAAAGCAGCAGGAGAGATACAAGACATGGGAATAAGAGCTGGAAATTACTGTTGCAAGAAGCAGGAATGAGAGGAGACTCATCTCCATCAAAATTACCAGGCCAGTTATAGACTTTCAGCAATGTGTTCCAGGCATGGTATTTTGAGTTGCATAACTCAAGTTGTACAGAACTACTAATTGTGTGTGTACCAAGAACACAAAATCCTCTCGAAAGATGTGTCCCGCAGTGGGAAATGGTTTGTGCAGAATTTGTGACTGGTGTACCAGCGCCAGTGAGTCAGACCCTGGGGATCCTTGAAATGGGGGGGGGGAGCAACAGCATTGCACAGAACTGACCTCTCTGTGGGATCGCCTCAGTTGTCACAACCAGCACCAAGCTGAAGGGTTGATTTATCTTCTCAGCCGTGGATGATGCATTCGGCAAAGGGCTGAAAATCTATTTTCATGTCACCGTCTGGCTTCAGGTGGATGCGAGTTGCAGCAGGAAGCCAGGCAATTAGGGTAGCCCTGATATTAGCAGAGGGTTTTTCTGGAAGTTGTGATAGATGTAGATCTTGAACCATTGATTCCATTTTTTGTAATTTGGTGCCTGTCTCAGGCTATTATGATAAAGTGGGGGTGTTAAAAACTGACTTGAGTTACTGCAGCTCCATGAAATACCAGTGCTGCCGTTATGTGTGAGCTATCTGAGCACTGTGACATGCACAGCATTAGAATCCATCATACCCTGCTAATGCCATTGTACAGATCTCCTTGTAGTAGCCGGCTTCTATCACTTAGATGGAGCCTGACAAAGAGTTGCCCCTTTTTAACCTGGCAAATTATGGATAGTCTGCTCATGTCAATGGGGCAAACAGGTTTATAACACTGACAGCACAATCCTATTGATTGCTAGTGCTGGTGGAGCAGGTGCTGCATAAAGTGCCATAAAGCGCTTTTCAATGACTTGTGCATAAGCAGTGCTGGCAGACAGGCCTGTGCCATCCTGCTGGTGCTGAATCCTGACCCCTGCCCACTGGCATATGAAAGTAATGTGCCAAGCCAAGCAGGGGCTGGGGGAGGGTGGAACAGAGGCAAGGAGGGGCATTTTGGGTGGACAAGGGTGGAACGGGGTGGATCAGACCCAGGAGGGGGCAAGATTGGTGCAGCAGGATTCCGCCGTATCCTATCTTTCCTCCCTGGCCCGAACAATCTACACAAGGCTGCTTGGGCTTGCACCAGCTAAATAGCTGGTGCAGATCTGAGTAGGCTGGGTCCCTTACCCCAATGTGACCCGCAGCTTGCTCCTAATGAGAGCTAGATATAGCAGAGTACGTGTGGCCCCACTGCACCAGCACTAGTTAGGATTGGGCTGTGGGAGGCTTATTGTAATCTAGTAATAATGATCTGGCAATAATGGAAGGAATGATTAAATATGATAATGGAAAACAAAACAGGTTTTACCCCGAATTAAAAAAATTTTTTTTTCAATAAGTAGTAATCATTAGCTCTTTAAAAACGTACAAAAATAGATGAATAATGCAAAGCAGCTTACCATCATTTTAATGCACTCCTTGTGAACAATAAAGGCTTGTAAAGTTTCAAGAGGGAGTTAAGGAGTTAACAGCATGCTCCAGAGAGCTAGCTGCTGTATATAAACAATGAAGATCCAAGAACAGCTCCTAGGTTAATTCAAAGCTTGGAAACTGCAAGCATAAGAAGATCCCATAGACAATTAACTGGTAGTTGACCCTCCTGAACTGCCATGACCCCCGACTGACCCTGAGATAATACAAGGAGGCAATTTACAGTTCCTTTATTTGCAAAAATTTCTCATTTTATAGCCAGGTATCTACAGTAGGTTTAGGTGCAGTAAATTAGAGGCACTAGTGAAAAAGGAAAATGGATGCCAAGTTTATATTTTCTCAGGGCACCGTTTCCCTGTGTGGCCCCAGTCACAGTTTAATCTATTAAAAGTTTATAAACCAGATGTGGTCTATGCTATGTACTGACGCTTTCAGAGTCAAGCGCCAAAGGCCAGATGAGAGAACTGGGGAAATATTTTCAGTTCTGCAGCATAAGCTGTAACAGAGTGCCAGGAACTCTTAGAAATGAGTCTTGACTAAATGCAGTTAATTGCTGTAGTTCTTTCTCAGCAGATGGTCACCAACAGACTGTTAACCCCTCCCTTTTTGAATCCTTCATGCCCCTTTGGTCCAGTGTAAGTCCTGGAATGGACCGCTAGTCTGTGACCTGTTCAGGGCCCTCCAAATACTGGTCTGGATCATGGAATGGATCAATCACAAACACAACAACTATGCAGCAGTTAGGCATGTATAATTTCCTCAGGGGCCTGGACAATCCTAGGCCCAGAAATATCCCTTAGCTAAGTTTTTCACCAATCTCCAGTTTTATGCACTGGACTTTTCCAGTGAGTTTGCAAACAACAAATAGTTGCGTTATTAGAGGAGCTACTCTTCTCACGTATCCATTAGTCAGTGAGGTCCTTTTCCCCACTAGGCAGAGAGAAGGAATTCTGCACTCTGTACAGGACTTTCTTTCCTGTTCCCATAAGTCAGGAGTTCCCAAACATTCATCTGTCAGAGCCACATGATTCAGGACACAAGCCTATGTATGTCTACTCAGAAGTAAGTAGTGTTGTGTTCAATGGGACTTACTCCCAGGAAAGTGTGCATAGGATTGTAGCCTTAGTCTTGCTCTTATGGTGGACTGGGCTGGGACAACAATAGAACGTAACATATACATAACTCTCAGAATTTTACAATAAGAGAAACGTATCTGTACTATGTGATTAACAGCCCAATCCTAACCTTGAGTTAGGCCAGCACAGTTAAGCCAGCAAAGTTTGTCTGGCACAAGGACGCCATAAAATATGTTTGGACCACTCTCGAAGTCAGTGGCCAGCACACAGATGTGCGTCATCCTCCCTGATTCTGAGAGTGGTCCAAACGGACCATACAAAAGAACAGAGGCCTTTACTTAGTGTTATCAATGTAATACCGAAACATACTTGCTCTAACAGGCAGTGCAATCCTAAGGATCGGGGAGCATCGGCGCATCAGGGTTGTGCGGACGCTGCACACTTAGCGCTAATGCAGGAGCGCCGATTGGCACCCCCACGTCGGCACTAAGGCAACAGGAACGGAGCTGCTGGCAGCGCCGTTCCTGTTGCACCTGCGCAGCGACTCCCTAGCATCGGCTGAAGCCTGCCGGTGCGAGGGAGGCGCCATGACGGGGAGGAACGGGGATTGGTGGGAGGGAGGGAGGATGTTGGTGGGACTTGGGTGGGACTTGGGTGGGACAGCCTTGGGAGGTGGCTGTACGGCCATGACCTAAGCCCGTTCGAGAGGTCGCATGGCCCCAATTCGGGCCGCGTGGTCTCCTCAGATCTGCGCCCGCTCTTTAGAGGGCGCAGATCGGAGGAGCGCATTGGGGAGGCTGGAACCTCCCCTACGGTAAGGGAGCGCATGCTCCCTTGCCGTGGGAGGCTCCAGCCTCCCCTCCCCTAGCGTTGGATATGGTGCTAGCCGGCCGGCCTTGCCATTCCGGTGCTGGGTAGGGTTGCACCCTTAGACATTTGGCTACTGTTGTTCGAAGGAATTGCCCACAGTCATTGCTGGCCAAAGACCTCCTGACCCCCGAATCAGCATGCCAAATGCTGCCTTCCCTTACCCAATGATGCGTCAGCTTTTGCTCCTCCCACTCTTCAATGTTCTTGCTAAGCAATCTTTTCCCCTTCATGTTTACTCTTTCCAACTGCCCTTTGTTTTCCAGGAGGAGGAGGAGGAGGAAGAGGAGGAGGAAGGCATTGGAGGCAAATAGGTGGACAGAGATGGTTGCCCCCCATCTGCTACCTGAAGTGACTGCATTAAGTGGCCTTATGAATGGGATAGCCCTGCTACGGCACTATGGCTGGACAACTGTAATCTGATTGTGCAAGTCAAGTACAATCATGTTCTGTGGCATCACCTATAAGATGTTCACCGTTTACATGCTTTTGTGTACATAGGAGCAGTCCCTAATTTGCAGGAGGCTGCACCATTGGAGTCTATGAAAGGGCTTTCATGTCACAATGACCTCTTTGTGTTGGGCATGTGTTCATGTGCGCTGCAGGGTAAGCAAATGAAACAAGCTCTTAAGAGCCCTTTAATGAGAGGGGGGCCTGTGAGTGGAAAGAAAAACATGTGGGTGTAGTGACAGCTGGGTAGCTAGGCAATGGGAACATTGCCTGCTTTTCAGGGTGCACTGCAAAGATCAATTTTCAAGTTGCAATTTTAACATTTCACTCTCTTAACAGCTCACTCCCACATGAAGGCCTCCTGCCGGCTCTGTCTTCATTCCCTCCTTACCTGGTGTGAGCCAGAGATGCTGTCACTTCCTCGATGAGATCATAAGCATCCCCTTCTGCGCCACGGTGGCATTTATGTAGCCTCTTGCTCCAGTACAATTTGAAACAGGAAGCAGAAGCCTGGGGTGAATCTCAGGGAATGGGCCTAACACTGCCCATTCAGCCAAATGTATGTGTTTATGTAAGGAGGCTTGTGAGCCATCCTTCAGCATAAGCTCTCAGGGCAGCATAGAGGCAAAAGATGAAGCGAAAAAGTGGACGTGGGACCCATGATCCAGAAAACAAAAATGAAACACCAAAGCAGCTGCTATTACACGACAAAAAAGTTTAGCAGAAGCACAAAAAACGTTTGAAACCAGGTACTCATTATACCAAAGAATCATGTTTTGACCTGATGGTGAAAAGGCGTTAAGACCGCAACTTAGGCTGTTAGGCTGGCACAGTTAGGCCAGCAAAGTTTGGCCAGCCCAAGGGCCACTGTAAAGTTCCTTTGGACCACTTATCTGGCCTAGGTGCCTTTAAAAGGGGATTGGACAGATTTCTGGAAGAAAAGTCCATAGTGGGCTGTAGGCCGTGATGGGTTGTGCAGCCTCTATACGTTAGTAGTAGGTTACTTCAGAGTGCCGGGTGCAAGGGAGTAGCAACAGGAAGCAAGCATCTTGTTGTCTCATGTGCTCTTTGAGGCACCTGATGGGCCACAGTGAGATACAGGAAACTGGACTAGATGGGCCTTTGGCCTGATCCAGCAGGGCTCTTCTTAAGTTCTTATGTTCTTATGAGTTCGGGAGGATGGTGCATGTCTGTATGCTGGCCTCTCTGACTCCAAGTGTGGTCCAAACATACTTTACTGCTGGCCTAATTTTGCTGGCCTAACTGTGCTGACCTAACTCTAGCGCCAGACACATCACCAGACACATCCCTCCGTGGACAATATTGCAGATTTGGAGCCGCGTGATCCAAAATCCCCTTTCTCTGGTCACTGTCCAGGTGATGAGGTGTCAGCTGCACTGGTGAATGGAGAGGCTGAGCTACATTTTGTTGTACTTTGTTGCCCACACAGCTTGTGGCTTCTGATTGTGGCAGATGTCCCCATGTGTATCAGATGCTTTCCTCAGTCTCAGTGGGGACCAAATGAGCTTCACAATGCTTCTTCCATTTCTGTGGCATACCTGGATCTTCCTTGCTGGATTGGAGAGTCTCTCAGCTATTTTCAAAAAGGTGTGCCACAGCACCTTGGCGTGGTGCAAAAGTGCTCATCAGCCATTGAAAACAGCTTTAAAAAAACACTTCCAGGTTGTGCTGCTCTGTTTCTAAGGCAAGTGTCTGTAGTAACATGTTATCTATCCCTCTTCCTCTGCCGAGCCAGTGGAGGAAGAGGGACAGACAATTCATTACTACAGATAGTTGCCCTAGAAACAGCGCTACAGGACCCAAAAAATCTCCCAGAAGCTGGAAGTGACATCGCAAGATGCAAAGACCATAGAGAAGATAATAGATCAATGTGCCGTGAGAAGAAAAATTGAAAATCGCTGCTCTATTTGTTGGATAGGTGCAGGACATCCAGATACCCCAAACTATTTACCTTATCCTCTGTGGTACTCTTAGGAGGTGTGTCCTTATGTAACTTCCTCTCTCTCTCTCTCTCTCTCTCTCTCTCTCTCTCTCTCTCTC
>JAJKFI010000019.1:16349849-16385406 GCA_029204185.1 Lerista edwardsae | reverse complement strand
CTCTCTCTCTCTCTCTCTCTCTCTCTCTCTCTCTCTCTCTCTCAGTCCCCCAGAAGAGCACCCCCTTATTTCCACACAGAGATCAACATTGAAGATTTTCTGTTCCCTACATTGAAGGAACCTCCAGTGGTGGGATTCAGGGGGTTCGCCCAGGTTCTATAGAACCGGTTGTTAAATGGCCGGGCTCCACCCACTCGCTTACCTTGGCTGGCTTTGGGTTTTTTTTGGCTCTGGCTATGACGTCATAGAACCGGTTGTTAATTTATTTGAATCCAACCACTGGGAACCTCTGTTACCTTAGAAGATGCATCTGATTGTAAATTGTAAGTAAAAAATATTTTCTTTTGAGGCCTCAGCTATCTCTCGCCTTCTGCATTTATTGAAAGCAGCAAATTGGCTGGGTGGCAAAATTGCGGGCGCAGGCCTGGGAGCCTTAGCACTGATTTGGGGGTGCAGCTTGGCACCCCCACGTTGGCGCTAATGACGTAGTGCCAATGCAACGACGTGGAGTCAGCACTACGTCTGGGGCAGGATCACGCCCCCAAATGGGTAACAGTGAAAAGAGCAAGAGGAAGCATTTCTCATTATAGTCATGCAGTTATTCTGAAATCCAGACAAATCCACAACCCAGACACCTTCTTGTCCCAAGCAAGGATAAGGGATAATCAACCTGTACTTTGATGTGGCTGCTCATACAGACACAAGCAAGTTTCCATTTCAACGTGCGCCATGTGGTTTTTGTTGCACATGCATTTCCGTAGCTTGCTCTTTTCTAGCTTTGTTCCCTTGCTACGTACTTTTATAGCAATGCTCTGGAGGTGTGTTAATACAATTTATGTAGTCTTGGGTTTTGAATTTCACTAAGCCTAGTGTAGTATATCAGTTCAACATTTATAAAATATTCCCATTATCGAAATCTAAGTGCTGCCAGCCAACAACTGCCCTTTGAGAAAATGCTGAAATATATTTACTAAACAGGAGAAAGGAAACGGTACCAAAAACCTAATAGGTGCAAATGCATTTCTTATGTAACACAAAGCTCCCAATGTGTATTTTGGTCACCACTGGTTCTTTCACAGGGGAAATGTGAAAATCTAGTAAGCTGGAGGCTGCAGTATGTTCTCATATAATCTTCTTTTGGGAAGGGCTGACTGCAGCAAGCATTGTGCCTTATTGGTTCTGCTTCCGTTGATAGTTCTGCTTTCCTTGCACTAATGGATAGATTAGTGCAACCCTTATAGTTTATCTGAGGAATTGAAGGGCTTTGGGGAGCAATCCAATGGGTAATTCTCCTTCACAGGATCCACTGAAATGAATGAGAGGCAGGGGCGTATCTAGACGAAATTGCACTCGTGGCACACAGTGAAATTGTGCCCCCCCCTGCACGCAACGTCATGACGTCACAATGTCGTGATGTCATGACGTTGCGGGGTGTGGCTTCTGCTGCCATGTGTCTGCAGAGCCAACACACACACACACACACACACACACACACAGACATAAACACACACACACACACACACACAAACATACCCAGCCAGGGAAATGCAGCCAGCTCTGCCGGCCGTCCCATCCTGCCTTACCTCTTGAAATCCTGCATGAGGCGCCTCTGGGCCGTCGTGGACATGGCAGGCTCATGGTTATAAATAAATAATTCATATACCGGGTGGCCCAGGGGAAGGGGAGGGAGGCAAGGCGTCAGGGCAAAAGCGGTGGCTGGGTAGCGAGTGAGGCGCTGAGGAGGTGGCAGCAGCGGCTCCCCGAGCAACGGTGGCCTCTACCACTCCGAGTGGTCCACTAGCGCCTCAGAGGAGCGGGGAGACAGGAGGAGGAGGCCGCGAGGGGTGGGGAGAGGAGGCGGCGCAAACCACATAATTGAGGGCAACAGGACGCCTTAAAGTGGCCTTAAAGTGCCAGCACTGTGGCAGCCAGGAAAAGCCGGCAACTTTAAGGCCACTTTAAGGCACCCCCATGGTTTGCAGAGCTGGGGGGCACGGTGGTGGCTTCCTTCCCCGGGGCTGCTGCTCAAGCAGCAGGCTGGGACAGGAGATGCTGGCGCACCTCCCAGCTTGGGGCATGGGAGGTCGCAAATTTGCGGGCGGGGCGCATGCCAACAGCGCCCCCACCTTATGGAGCCCTAGGGCTCGTGCCCCCTGCTTCCATACCCTAGTTATGCCTCTGATGAGAGGTGAATGAATGAAATGAATATACAAGAGCATGGTGGAGAACTTGCGTCAATGAACTTCTCATGGGTTGACACAGGGAAAATGCTCAGCACCTATGGACTGCCAGCCACCACAATCAGAAGTGCTTAAGCAGACTATTCAAAGCCCTTCCCTGCTTAGCATTCTTTAGTAACATCAGAGCAACGCTATTTAATAAGAGTTTTAATGAACATATTTCCATTTGGAAAGCGAACATCAACACTCGATGGAAGTTAATTAAAATTATGTAAACTGTGACCTTGTGAAGATGATTTGATGTTAGTAAAGCTTAGCTTTCATTCTTTTTTCTTTTCTTTGTGTTTTTTTTTTTCAATGCAACTTGCCTGCCTAAGTCCACACCAGAGCGCTGCAGCTTCAAAGGACACAACTAATTAAACTTCTAAAGTTGAGTTTTTACTTTTGTAAATATAGAACCTGACCCCTAGAAAATGAGATATTTGGAACTGCAGTGTGTAGAGAATGTATTCAGGGCTGGATTAACTATTATGCTCTGCATGCTGTAGAATAGAAGGTCCTCTGCTACTGTAAGTACTCCAAAGTGTCTGTATATACAGAGTATGCAATGTGTAATTACTTAAGTGAGAGCGGTACTAAAGCTCATGATTTTTGCATCACAGTCACATTTTCTCTCCTTGAAAAATTTCCCCTAATCCTAGCATAAAATAACAAGGCTCTGCACATGTTCTCCTTTATGGGGAAAGGCCATAGGTCAATAGTAGAATACATTTGCCTGGAGAAGGTCTGGGATCAATCTCTGGCATCTCCAGTTCAAAGGTTCTCCAGAAGGACAGCTGGAAATTGTCTTTCTCCCAGCCCAATCCTAATCAGAGCTAGAATAAGCCGGCCGCAATGGCCTGCATCGTAGTCAGCCTCAGTTAGGTGGCGCTGTGGCCTTACTCCTGGAGTAAGGGAACATTGGTTCTACTTTGTTCAATGGGCTAAGGTCTGCTCCAGTGAAATTGCTGGTCCAAATCCGAGCAGCATGTGTCGGGCGGTCCAGGCAGGGGACGGGGGTTAGGATCCGGCCTAAGTGCTCATCCGTTAGTGCTGTCCTTGGCCTGCGCAGCCACAATTCGGCCTGCTGCGGCCTGCTTGGACTTGCGCCTGCTAAAGAGCAGGTGCTGATCCAAGCAGCCCCACAGGGGTGGCTGGCGCCTACCCCGGAGTAAGGGGACAAACTTCCCTTGCCCCATGGATGCTCCAGCAGAGTCCTAACCTGCGCTGTATAGAGCTCAGGCCAGCTTGCCTATTTCAGCACAGGTTAGGATTGTACCTTAAATTTGATGTTGTCATAGCAGGGTAGGGTGGGGCCTATGAAATCTTTGTTGACCTTGGGTAGCAGATGTTTTACCTACGCAACTGCTTCCTCTTATTACAAAAAAATAGTAGCGGCCCGAGAGAAGCAGCTACTATATTGCTAAAAGGAAAGTAAAAACAACATAAAACATTGTAAGACTGAATTTAAAACACAAGACATAAACTTAATACAGAAAGTGTTTTTCCCTTTTAAACACATTTCTGTGAAACTGAAGGCCGAACTGATAGAAATTTATCTAGGCCCACATACTGCCTTCACACACATAAAAAAATATGAATGCCAAACAAAGTATTTTTTTATGTTTGTTATGATCAGAGCTTTGGAACTATGAGCAATCCTTAACAAATTATTGCTTACTTGTTAA
This sequence comes from Lerista edwardsae, assembly GCA_029204185.1. NCBI lineage: Eukaryota > Metazoa > Chordata > Lepidosauria > Squamata > Scincidae > Lerista > Lerista edwardsae. The sequence goes on along the minus strand of JAJKFI010000019.1, from coordinate 16,381,499 downwards.
GGATTAAGAATAACAAATTATTAACAAATTATTGCTAATATTGTACATATGTGCTTCTGCTCGGGGCACACAGTGTTCTTGACTGTAGAATGGTTTGTTTGCAGGGAGACGGGTGCTGAGTGGATGGCCCTGCAGGATGCTGGACAAGATGGTTCCCAGCTCTGCGATTCCATTACTCATCGTTCCACATCGCTGAGTCAATTGCTGCTCTTTAGGAATATAAGAACATAAGAACAAAGAGCCCTGCTGCATCAGGCCAAAGGCCCATCTAGTCCAGCTTCCTGTATCTCACAGCAGCCCACCAGATGCCCCAGGGAGGCACGAGACACAAGATGCTTGCATCTTGTTGCCTCTCCCTTGCACCCAGTACTCTGAAGTAGCCTACTACTAATGTAAGGAGGTTGCACAATCCATCATGGCCTATAGCCCACGATGGACTTTTCTTCCAGAAATCTGTCCAAACCCTTCTTAAAGGCATCTAGGCCAGATGCCATCACCACCTCCTGTGGCAAAGAGTTCCACAGACTAACCACCCACTGGGTAAAAAGGTACTTCCTTTTATCTGTTTTAACTCTCCCAACCCTCAGTTTTAGCGGATGCCCCCTGGTTCTGGTGTTTTGAGAGAGGGAAAAGAACATCCCTCTGTCAACTCTATCTCTTCCGTGCAATATTTTGTATATCTCAATCATGTCCCCGCTCAGGAGCTGAATCTTAAGATGTTCTAGGAAATTCACCACATTTATCTGGGATTGCCAGAATTCATATATGAACGTAGACACAGCCAGATGCTGGGGCCAAACTAAATGGACATTATTCATTCCTCATGTGCTCATTTTAAAAACTGTAAATATCAACTGTAGAGGCAGTTTGGATTACAACTCTGTGACCAGTTGGGGAAGCGATACTTGGTACTATGATACTTGGTACTACTTGATACTATGGTACTCACACGCCATAGTACCGATGGACAATGCCCTCTTTTGTGTGGCATTTGTTCCCTTGACCTGGGGTAAGCCCTTGTGAGACCATTGGGTCAATGCATACCTGTCCCAGTGATATCACTGGCGCAAGTCCACGTAGACTCATGAAGGTGGATCAAGCCCGGGAAGGGAGATTGAATTATCTAAATTCCACTGCCAATGAACCCACCACCTTCTCTGTCCTGATCTGCCAACCTTCCTGTCCCTGTTGGTGTCTCATTATGCCCATTTCCCTCCCACCTACTACGTGTACTTACCAAGGCCCCTGGTGCCCAGGCCCCTGGTGTGTGGAGCTGGCTTGTGGTGGCGGCCAGCCCACATGTCTTTGTGACATCCAGAAAGTGCCATATGTCACCAGAATGCACATTCCGACAGTTTATAGCGCCAGGAAGATTGGGTCATTAGGCTGCAATCCTACAACCACTTATGTGGTAGTAGAGCTCAGTGGGACTTACTTCTGAGTGAACAAGCATAGGATTGGGTTGCTAGTTCTGCAGTGTTCATGCTGGGCAGTACCAGTGCGCCAACTGGCAGTTATGTTCTCCATCAGATGAAATTTCTGAATGCCTTTCTAAGGTAGTTCCAATGCACATTGCTGCTACTGGAGCTGGATAACTCTAATCTAATCATTCCTCCAGGAGGCAGCTGCTGCACCAGCTGAAATTGGCAAACTACAAGCTGCAAATGCCACAAGCTTCAGCAATACCAATACAAGGCTAAGAGAGCACCCCAAACTGCACACCAGATCCTTAAGGGAGAACAAAACCCTGTTCAAGGGTTGTTCAGTACAGGTCAAATGCTACTTCCCGGATTTCATGCAGCATTTGCGATCAGCAATAATTTTTTTTAAAGATGCTCAAAGTATTCTTTCTTTTCCACACCCTTCAAGAAAGCTATTTTGATTTGTGTTCTAATCTGGTAGGTACTCTAATGAGATTAATTGTTGTAAAACTGCTGAAAACCACTGAAAAGTGTTATATAAATTTGGGCTGCGTTCTGTTTTTAGCTAGGAGAATTGCTGGAACTTTCCAGCATGCTACTAGCATGCTTCTAGCATGGTTAATTTAAAAACAACAAAATGGCGTCTCCCCACATCTCCTCATTGAAATCAATTGTATGGAGGTCACCATGTTTCTGCCATAAAATTCTTACACTATGGAGGCTGCCATGTTTTTCACAGGGTCCTCCCTTTGTTTCAATAGAAGAACAATGGAAGTGATGTCACATGGTGGCGGCCATCTTTTCTAGCTCCAAGCTTGCTACTAAGAGTTCTAGTGTGGGGCTTGCACTAGAAATAAAAAAAGAATGCAACCTGAGCATGCTGGAAGGTAAAAAAGGTGCTTTAATGCTAGAAGCTGAAAAAAGAATACAGCCACTGATTGATTGATTGATTGATTGATTGATAGAATTGGGGTAGTGCAACATGGAGTGCCGCTCCACCTCAGTGCTATGAATTCTGCCTCTGCCACAGCACCATAGAGAAGAAAACAAAAGCTTCTCGTCCAGTTTTGTCAGACCTGGAAGGGCAAGAATGCTGGTTTAATTTTAATTTAACGCGTGAACAAAGGAGCTCTGGTTGTTCGTGCCACTTGCACAATGCAGCTTGGAAAATCTGCGCTTCCAGGTTTGAAGAAACTGTGTGAGACACAAGGTAAGAGGAGGGATGATCCACTTCTCACTCAAGTGAGCAAGTGAGGCTTGAGCCAGCAGTGAGCTAGAAGGGGGCAGAGGCAGAGGCAGAGTGAAGCACGCCCCGAATTTGCCGCCCCTTCAGACCCCTTGCAATCTGCCTCCCATGCAACCTGCTTCAGCTCGCCTCGTGGTTGGGCTGGCAGTGGAACTGAAGAGAGTCAACAGTTTGTTGTATATTTTCTAGGGTTCTTTTAGCTTTTGCATCCAATTAAAGGAAAGACAAGCAGTTGTTCAGTTTTTTATTTGGTTTTGCAACTGTCAGAGAGTGTGCAGCCACATACCATCACAACCCAGTCACCATCTCCTCCTAAACTTTCCCTGGTCTGTTCTTAAATAGGGTGCAGTAAACAACCGTCAAATTACATATCTCTCATCAAATTACACATCATTTACATTATTTCTCTTCCATATTTGGGCTTGTTTTGTTTGACTACCTTCCGCTAAAATCCTCTGTTATGAAAGATCTTGGCCATGGTACAAGTTCCTGGCCCTTTGTCAACTTCAGGTCAACTAGACCCTCTCAAAAATGTAATCTTCAACAGAACAATGTCACACACATCCTCTTTGGATGTACCCACTTTGAATGTTCTTGAAATCATTTCTTCCCCCTCTTGACTACGATCTTGTTTATTGCAACCTTATTGCCGCATCTGTTTTCGCTTACAATTAGCTGTGCTCACAGTTGCACTTATAACATCTGTTTATTCTTATAGTTAACTGTATCTATCTGTGGTTGATTGTGCTCATACCCAAATATGGCCTTATGTGCATTTTACCATACTGTATGAATATGTACTGTACATGAGAATATATGTATATGTGAATAGATGGGTATAAGTGGGTATAAGATGGGTATAAAGATGGGTATAAGCGGACATCTCTATCAATTTCATCATTTCTTTTTCAGCACAGTCTGTTTACTGAGATTCTGGTCTCTACTTGGGCCAAGAAGAAGAGCAACAACAAACCAGTGAGCGGGAGATCCAGTGCACGTGCTCCAATGTGCATGCTCCCAGTGCACATGCTTGATACTTCTGAGTGCACACTGTGCATTCCTTTCATGCCTACCCCTCCTTAATTCTGTTTTAGATCCTCTCCAGCAGTTTCTGGATTGCTTTGTGAGTGCCTTTCCAGCTGGTGTAGGGATTACAATAAGACGGAGGAGGGATTGAAAAGCTGCAGTGTACGTGCAGCATCACTCCATGTGGTCATTTGGACCATCCAATCCATATATTTTTAAAAGTTCCCAGGCTATTTTGAAAAAGAGCAGCTTCTGATATAGAGAAATGCAAGGTTTCCATTCTTATGATGTCCAGATCACCTTCCATTTCAAACTGCCAAACAATCAGTCCCTTCTTGATTAGGACTGTAACAATGTGTTAAGCCAGCGTTATTCAAACTGTGGGTCAGGACCCACTTGGTGGGTCGGGACCTGATATCAGGTGAGTCGCGGAAAGCTGGGAGCAGCCATCTTGGAAACTGCAGACCTTACTCTTGCTATATTCCTTTTGTGAGTGTTGACAGTTTGAATTTTCAAATGAGGGTTTTTAAAAATTTTGTTCTTAGCACAGTGCTTTTATATCATATTTTGTCCTCATCTTGCTTTCTGTCAGGGATGTTTCATGGTTGTACGATTGCTGCAGTCCATGAATGCCAGTTTGCATTCTAGGCGTGTCATATGATTATGTCACAATGACAGCACTTCCTGCTTGATGATGTCACTTCCTGCCACAACATCACTTCCAGGTTAATGACAGCACTTCTGGTGGGTCCTGACACGACTGCTATTCTAAAAAGTGGGTCCCGGTCTAAAAAGGTGAATACCACTGTGCTAAGCAACGCGACCCAAGCAGAGTACTATGGCAAACAGCACGCATAAGGAGAGATGTTTATCTGCAAGGCATGCAGTTTGGTCGCCACCATTTGTTGATGTGGCTGACATTCATTTCATGCCTGAACTATTACTTGACAGGAAAACCCCTCTCTAATTTTACACCAAAGCAAAATGAAATTGCTAAGGAAATCAAATAACATTTATTTTACCTTGGGTGATAATTTATTGATGCAAGTAAAACGCCATAATCAAATTTGTCACAGTGAGGCCTCACATGAAATCATTCAGCCACGTGGCTTGTGCATTTTTTTTGGTTCTTTTAGGGCAATGCCTGACACACAATTATTAGGTAAATGCTGCTTCTTCGGGACTGCGGAGACAATGAATTATTCTGGTTCCTTGGCACTCTGGGATCCCAGGTGGATTTTCCTTCAAGAAGCTCTATTAATTTGTAATTTCTCATTAAATACGTCTGAGATGGTAGCCCATCATTTCCATTCTGTGAATGGATCCTTTAATCGGTAATATTTAGAGCCTGAAGAAAATAAGTAAGGAAGTAAGGCAGGATGATAATCATAATAATAATCACAATCGGTCTGTATCCTGATGCAGCTCAAAAAGTTGATTTAGAGCTCAGTCCTACTCTCTCCCTCCTCCCTCCACTGGTTGACCTGGACTATTAAAAATGGGTGCACTGTACAGTATCCAGCAGGGTAGGGGGTGTTGATTGGGAAGCTTCAGAGGTGAAAGGGGATTTAAATCCCCTTACACCTCTGTAAGCTTCCAGCTCCACAATGGGCTTCCTCAGACCTGGGCCAGTGCAATTGTTGGTGCAACAATTGTTGGTCCAAAAGTGAAATTGTTGGTGAGAAAGAGGCAGAGAGGCTGAAGAAAAGAGGATAGGATCTGATGTGCAGCATCACTGCTGGATCCCATCCTGCAGCCTCCCCGCCCCTGTTATGCCCCGCTTCCTGCCCAGTTTTGCCCTGTCTGTACCCCCACCGCTGCCTTACCTGCTGCGGCAGATTGCTGGTGATCTGCTGGCAGACTAGGAGCACTGCTGCCTCATATGGCAGCACACCTAAAATGGCCACCAATGGAACACTGGGCCTCCATTTTGCAACTGCGAAACTCACTTCCTCTGTCACAAAAGGCTGTGCCTTGGCTGCCTCAACAAGATTGGGCTGTTAATGTTTGTATTATTATTTATTATGATCTTTAAACTGGCCAAGCTCCCAAGGCAGATAGCCTCTAAAACCTGATCTAATTAATTCAAAAGTCAGCTCCACTGAGATCAGTGGGACTACAGCTTCAGATCTACATACATATGTCCAATTGAAAACAGTGACACTCATTTTTACGCATTGGTGAACAAAGACGACATATTCAGATTCAGTTTCTCTTTTGCTGTTATCAAAATATGCTTCCAGTTTTTGATGCACAGGTGAGTGCTTGCTTCCTCAATATTCTCTTTCGGGTTTTTTTTTTTTTGGCTGTCCCAGATACCAGATATAAATACCTAGATACCAGAAGTAAACAATTGATTTTAAGATCCCTGAGATCTGCCTTTCAAGCCATCATTCAGACAAACATCTCTTTCAAGCAACATTTTTTGGGATAATGAATGTGGGAGAAGATCCAACACTGTGGAAGCTGCTGCTTCACCCCACTTAGTGAAGGAGATTTTTACTTGGCGGGAGAGTCTATGCATGTACAAACATATACGCTAATATCTCTCTGCACAATTGATTCCAATTGATTCCTGATTGCACAAAGTTCCTATGTACATAAACTTGTGCAGCCCTTCAAATGAAGGTGTATTAGTCTGGGGCAGAACCTTCTACCTTGACCCCATTTTCCCACTCTGCATCATGTTCCTTATGTCCACAAATGTCGCCTGAAAAAGGATAAGTGGTTGTATGCATTGTCAAGGAATGGCTACCTGTCATGACATGCCAAATCAAGATTGCCAAATGAAATGTTATGAAGAATGCACAAGCTTGACCCTCACTTTACTTTCTTGAAACTCACAAAGGGAGGCCATAGCCCCAAACTGCATATGGGGGCTTTAGCCCTTAACCGTGTAACGGTTTCAATCCAGATCACGTACCTCCCCCCCTCACTTGGTTAAAACTGTGGGCGCAATACAGAGCGCAATCCTAACTTGGTCAGGAGCAGGCAGGCCTGCTGGCCCAGCGCCACTAAAACTGGTGCAGACATGCTTTACAACACAACTGCGACAGCCTTGCATATGCATTGGCCCAACAGGTGCCTTGGATTGCGCCCAGAGGCAGATCTAAGGGAGGGCAAATCTCTAAGTGTTGCAAGAAGCCTTACTCTGCCATGTAAATCCCTCCTCTCCCTTGCTGCTGTAGCCAGTAAGCAACGCCAAGATGTTGCTTTTCCCTGTGAGGATTGGATAAAATGGTGCAGGAGAGGAGTGATTTCCACTGCAAGGTAAGGCTTCTTGCAAAACTTAAGAGCTCTGCCCTCCCTTAGATCTGCCTCTGATTGCGCCCACAGTTTTAAAAAGGCTTTTGGGGAGATGCCCAATTAGAGCCAGAATCATGGCAGGGATTAAGAGCGAAAGCTCTTCAATGTGTACTTTTGGCCTTTGTTTGTGGAAATTGATAGTTGATGTTTCTAAGGTTAGCTAGATATGCTTTGGAAAGCAAATTTCCTTTAAAAAAAAAAAAAAAGCATGGTTGAAGAGGGAGTGGATCCTGGGGATTTTTTCTTCCAGTTTTTATCTAAGCGATAACATCAGAATTCTGTCAGACTTTGTGCTGCCACAAATTAAAGATGCACAACAATACAGGCTTCTCAACGTACACAGCATGGTAGAGGTGGGAGAAGTTTGTGTGTGATACTGAAAATGCTCCCATGGCTTCAGCTAGGGAAACAAAAGACCTGTTACAGCCTCTTTCAGGCCTGTGCTGGCTTTCAGTTTTTTTCCTAAGTATGAACCTAGGGCAAATTGATTTGAAACAACCCAGTTTTAGATATTACTTTATTACAAGTTCAGTTACCTTGGAAACCAGACTATACTGGTGGGACATGCTGTCTGCTTCTGTTCCTGCTGAAACTATTAAAGCATATCCAGTCTCTTCTCCTCTCCCCCCCCCCCCCGGAAAAAGTGGGGGGGGGGGGGTTACAATTTCAGCATCCAGCTTGTTTAGAATTTAATTTTGTAATCTTCTGCTTTTCAAGTATGCAGGGCTGCAGGAATACGGGCCGATTAACAGCTTCACAGGTACATGGCGTTTCATAGCCGATATGTGTGTGTGCATCTGTGTGGCTATATGGTGGCTTCTTTTCTCCCAATCAGCGGGAAGTTTAGGTGATGTGATCAGCCACAGTCCCTCATGGTGACAAAGGGGCTGATTGGCTTGGCTGGAGCTGGCAGGGCTGCCTTCCCAGGCTTGGTGGTTATGTCACTGCCAGGCATCAAGAAAACACCCAAGGCAATGTCAGCTGGCACCCTTTCATGGGAGAGGGGCAAAGGGAAGTGCAGGAGGGATTTGAACGAGGGGAAGGCAGGCAAATGGAGAGGGAGGAAAGGCAAGAAGGAGAAGCAGAGAGAAACAGACGAGAAAAATGAGGGAAAATGAGAAGGAGGGCCAATGGAGTGTGGTGGGAAGCTAAGAGGGACAGGGGATCTTCAGGGGAGAAAAGGGGGCAGAAGAGGAAGAGGAAGAGCCCTCAGGAAAAACTGAAGAAGCAGAAATGGAGGAAGGAGCTGAGAGGAGGAGAAAGGGGAAGGGTTTCCTGGGAGCAAAGTGAACTGCCTTGGAGATAGAGATATTGGGACACTTTGGGAAGGGGTGTCGGCTCTGGCCAAGTTCCCAAGAACCCCACTCTGGAGTTCTCTGGAGACAGTGTCACAGCAACAGAATGACAGCACAATCCTTGTGCACCCGTTGCGCCAACGCTACGTCATAGCATCGACTCAACACATGTAGCACTGACGTGGGGGTGCCAATTGGCACCCCCGCATTGGTACTCGAACAATGGAACTGGCACTGCCTGCAGTGCCAGTCCTGGTGCGCCCACGCCAAGCCTCCCTCACATTGGCCGAAGCCGGTCAGTGCGAAGGAGGCTTCCATGTCTGTTTGGACACGGCATTGGTGGGGGCGGGGAGGAAGGTTGGGGGCGGGATGTGGGTGGACTTGGGAATTGGCCATAAGGCTGAATCCTAAGCCTGATCAAGAGGCCGTGCAGCCCGAATCAGGCCACGCGGTCTCCTCAGATCTGCGACTGCTGCTTAGCAGCTTTGCAGGCGCAGATCCAATTAGCACATTGAGGAGGCTGGAGACTCCCCAATGGTAAGGGCGTGAACGTGCCCTTGCCGTGGGGTGGCTACATCCTCTCCAATACTGCATTGATTTGGCACAGGCCGTCTGACCTTGACAATCCAGCGCAGTGTAGGATTGCACTCCGATTCCGTCTGTTGACTAAAGTAAAGGTGAAGTCTCCTAGGAGAATTCACCCCAAACCCTCAAAGGACGTTGTACCTTCTCTCCTTTGATGAAGTTTTATTCCCTTGGGAGAAGTGTAGGGGGTGGAGTAGTCTTTCTAGGGAACGTTAAGTGTAGGCGGGATGACCTTTCTGGGATAGCACAGAAAACTGGACATCTCATGGATTTCTGTAAAAATGTCTTTGCAAAAATAAGGGACATCTACAGCTTTAATCCATGGCTTCAGAAGATCTCAGAACCTCTGTAGCCAAACTCTGGGCTTCTTTTTCAGACTGAGGAACTTGTCTGAGACGTGTCTGTGTTTGTGTCTGTGTTTGATCTACACGGTGGAAATACGCACCCATTTCTTCCCAGCTATGGATGTTTGCTGCTCAGTTATCAAGGGCTGGGACTAACAATATCTGGCAAATCTTTCCCTTTGTGCTGGCCTCACTGCGGACCCTTCTTTGTTCCAGGTGTCAACTCCGTCAGAAATCAGCTTACATTTATAACAGATGCCTGTCATGGTAAGACCATCAGCCGGTTCAATAGCCGTGGAGTAAACCTGTGTTTGGCAAAGTATTCAGGAGCTGAAAGCCAGCTTGCAGTGTTTGCTCTTTGCCAAAAATCACCCTCCCTTTGGCAGGATGTCTGTTGTTAATTTGTTTTTGATTGTATTGTTCTTGTTGTATTTTTGATGTTAGCTGCCTCGAGCTTTTTTCTTTTGGCAGTGGAAAGGCCGAATAAAATCATTTAATAAATATTTAGAACAGTGGTGTTTCTACAAGGGGAGGCAAAATGCTAAGTTTTGCAGGAGCCTGAGCTCCTGTCCCTTACCTCCAGAGCCATACCCAGTGCAGAGTGCTGGCTTGGAGGCTTTGTTCTCCATGTTGCAAATGCTCTAGGTGGGATTGTGCTACACAGGAGCTTAGTCTCCTGCAACAATTAGCACCCCCCCCAGAATGCCATTGATTTTGAATAATCCAATGGGAACCTCCGGCAGTTAGGAAATTATAACATTCAACCATTAGTGAAATAGATGCCCAATAGATTCTCCTACATGTCTACCTGGGGTAAATGACATGTAGGAGAAAGTATAAGGTATTTGCTTGGACTGTCACTTTTTGCGGAAAGATCCACCAGCAGGAGAATGCATTTCTGCCATCCTCCCCAGGTATACCTCAAAGAGTGATGAACTGTAGGGTTATTCTGGGTCACTCTGGCAAACCAAGTGACGTACAGACTGTCCTTCATCTCCTCTGCTCCTCTGTGCATGATCGCAGGCTGACCGGCGCGTGATCATGCTCACCCCAGAGCATTCATCCAATCTGAAAGTAATACACCAGTAGTTGAGAACGCCTGCAGTTGCAACAAATGTATCTGAATGATAGCACAATAGTGAAGCTTCACAAAGCTTGTAGAAATGTCTTTAAATAAAGAAACAGGCATAGAGGCTTGTGCTTTTTGCCCTGGCCTTCTCTCATCAAATCAGCCTCCGTGTGTTCTTTCATCTCCCCCGGAGATCCCCACAATGAACTTTGTAAGCTTCACGGTAATTTGGTCAGTGATGTCATGCAGGGGGTACGCGGGGGTACGTGAGTACCGGTTTCTAGGACTACAGCTGGCCCCGCCCATTCGCCCACCCACTTGTCGACTCTGTCCTCTGCAACGTTTGAATTTCCTGCATGTCTGAGTTGCCTGCATGTTCTCAGAGCCAGGCAGGCAGGCAGGCAGCGAGCGGAGCCTTTCCTTTCCTTGCCACTGAAAAATGAGTTGCTCTGGGGTTTTAACATGATGCCAGGCCTCCTTCACATGTTCTGGGGGTGCTGTGGAATACTGTTGCAACTGTTGGGTCAGTTTAAAATCATCTGAGGCCTCAAAAAGGGCTTTTTTCATGTCCCTTCCTGCCACGACATCACTTCTGGCTTATGACGTCACTTCCGGTGGGCGGGTCCTGACACGTGCCAATCAAAAGTGAGTACCTGTTCTTAAATCATTTAGATGACACCACTGAATTTGGTGCACTTAGATGAATGCAACTTTGTTGGGATAGGCAAAGACAACCATGTGTGAATGGTTACAAAAGAAAACATGTCCAAGTAGAATCACATGGGCCAACTGAACTGCAAATCTGTGTGTGTCTGTCCTGAACTGCAAAGACATTAGAGCACATGTATTAAAGTGAGAAAAGGAGTGGTTTGCTGTGGCGGCCTCCCCAATCTCTCCCATTCTCTCCCCCTTCCTCCTGCCAAAAAAGAAGCTTGAGGGGTAGATTCACAAGCGCAACTCAAAATGAATATATGCACATTTTCCTTTAGTTCCAGGGCAGAATTTGAGGAGGAGGGGATTTTGCACCTAATCCAATAGATGCCAGAATATTCCAACTGCTTTGAAGCTTCTGCCCTTAAAACCAGTCCTACTTGTACAAAACAAGCATCAATCACTATATGCAAGATTGAGTTAATCTGCATTGTCATTACTGAACTTGAGTTGACTTGCTAGGAGATTAGAAATGTAGATTTGCCTGGGCTTGTTCGGAATCACTTTGGTTTATTGCTTCTGAGCATCCAAGGCTCAGGCCCAGCCCAATACCTCAATGCCTGAGGCAGCATGCCAAAGCTGCCCCCCCTTTTCCAATGATGTGCCAGCCTCTGCTCCAGCCACCCTCCAATGTTCTCTCGATCCGCACTTCCCCCCCTCCATTTCCACTTTCCTCTCCTGTCCGCTTCTTCCTTTTCTAATCGAGGATTAGATGGAGGAACAGTGTAGGCGAGTAGGCAGAGATGCGCCCCCCCCCCCAAAACCTGCTGCCTGTGGCAACCCATTTTGTTGACCTCATAGATGGGTCATCCCTGCCATCATAGATTGTCTGTGGTTGCCTGGTTGTCACTGCTCTCATGCTCACCTGAACCAGGGAATGGGTGATCGAACAGGCCTTAACAGTGAGGAGGAAAAGCAGCAGAGCCGGAGGCTCTTAGCAGTGATTCCCTGACCAGTGGATAGGCTTTGAAATGTGCCTCACTATGTGCCTGGATGCTGGCTCTGGAGATGCACCCTGAGCTCATCAGGCAGCCCAGGGCTGGTTTTGGATCCTTCATCCGACTCTTCAGCAATGCAGGTTCTTTTTCAACTAGAAGAGAACAAACCTTCTTTGACTTGAAGAAAACAAACCCCGTGAGAAACCATTCCACATCGCCCAGGTTATTTTTGGATCTGTACTGAAAACTTGTGCAGTTTGTTACTGCATTTGAACAAACAATGTCTTGATTTTCAGGCAGCTGTGTGTGAGAGAGGGCGGGGGAGAGGGTGCAATCCTAACCTGGAGTTAGGCTGGCACCATTAGGCCAGCAATGTGTGGCTGGCAAACGGGACACCGTAAAGTATGTTTGGACTACTCTGGAGTCAGAGAGGCCAGAACACAGACATGCACCATCCTCCCTGACTCTAAGAGTGGCACTTTACGGTGGCACTTGTGCCAGCCAAACTTTGCTGGTCTGATTTTGCCAGCCTAACTCCAGATTAGGATTGCACTGAGAGAGAGAGAGAGAGAGAGAGAGAGAGAGAGAGAGAGAGAGAGAGAGAGAGAGAGAGAGAGAGTTTGAAGAAAACTGAAGAAAGATTGAAAAGTTGGTATCCATGAGCATTGTGGGAACTCAATGCATTGATGCACAGCTACAAAATCTGTTTCTGAACCGAGTTCCCTGATGGCTTCTCAAGCAGACCAGCATTATCCTTTTATTTTTTGTATGAAACTATATAAGCAATCTTATCCATTTGCTCTTCTAGGTAGATAAGTGAATGGATGATAAATGTGGATGTACTGGGAGGATGGGAAAAGTCTTTTTGTTTGTCATAAATCAGAGGAGCAGTACTGGAATAACTACAGCCTCACACTGCAACCCTGTGGCCCTTACTTAGCATTTTGGTACCATTGAGTCTCAAGATGATTCCATTTGGCTTTTCCTTTCTGCAGTTTGTCATGCATCAAAAGCCCTTCTATATTTTATGCAGAATGAGAAGATCTAGAGGGTAAGGGAGTCATCTTTTTGCATGCCCCCCATATAAAAATATTCCCAGCATACAGCAAACTAGTATATAAATCCAAGTATTATTATTATTATTATTATTATTATTATTATTTCATCAAAATGAAAGTCATATTAAGTTTTTCTCTCGGATGGGGTTGTTTATTACACATAGAGAGGCAGGACTGGCCTTGCCATTAAATGACCTGAAACAGTCGCATGGTCACCCCTTGAAGGGGTGGCAAATGGATGAGCCCCCAGCAAATCTGTGCAGTGCCTTCTCTAGCTTTTCACTTCACTGGCTGGCTTTAAACCAACTGGACCAATTGCTCCCAATTGGGCTTTGTGCCTAAGGGGGCTCAGCGCTGGGGTAAAATGTGCTTAGATCCATTTGGTCCATTAACTCCCATGTACTTTATAAGCACACATCTTGATTGCTTTCCATTCTACCATAGAGCTATAAAGCTTATAATACATTTTGTTTCTATCTCGGAAGATTCCACTGGTTTATAGCAGTTGCAACCCCTTCTGCTCTCCTCCATTGCTGCTGGAGAAGCTCCTGCAACTCCAAATCACTTCTTCTGCCTCCTTGGTGCTTATGAAGGCATCAGAGTGATCTGGAGCCTCTCTACTGCCCCACACTGCTTCTGTTTACTATGAACTGAGTTCCCAGCAGGGGCGAATCTGTTTGAAAGGGCGCCCATGGCGCCCAATGAAAATGCGCCCCTAGGGGCACGCAACGTCATGACGTCACATCGTAACGTCATGACATAGCGCCCCGCCCCTTCTAAGAGGCGCGTTCTGTTCACTGCCGCGGGCCCTTTAAGGCCCGCGGCAGCGAACAGAACGCGGCTGGGGCGCCGTGTTCTGTTCACTGCCGTTGGCCTTAAAGGGCCGGCGGCAGCAAACAGAACGCGGCTGGGGTGCTGCGTTCTGTTCGCTCCGCACCCAGCAGAAACTACTGCTCCCCTTCATTTCAGACCTGAGTAGCAGAAAGCCCAGAGGCTGATCATTGTGCTCTCTGTAAGTAAAGGGAAGTGGGGGTGGGGGCACCCACTTGTTCATCTGCCTGCCCTCCTCATCCTTTGGGGGTGCGCGTACATGCAGTGGCAGTATTTGAGGGAAGATTCAGGTGCTGATGGAGCAAGCGCCCTCCCTACAGACAGGTGTTTTGATGGAGGGAAAACATTAAAAAATGGTCCCTGCCTGGCATCTGAAGTGGTTCAATCCAGAATTCTACTGCTTCGTTTTATGTAAGGAGATGTAGGCTCTCAAGCAGTGGTGAGAACAACATTAGTAGACCCAGCTTTTCCCTTCCCACAGAGATTACTCACAGAGTAAGCCTTTGAGTACTGATTTAGGACCTGGAGATCCAGTCAATGCATAAAAGGAACACCCTTCCCCCGCCCAATCACTATACATGTTATCTGCCCTGGTAATACGTAGAAGTAAAATGAATTGTGGTGGGAGGCTGCAAAGCCTGCAGAACTTAGGAAAGCTTGCCTGCATTCCCAATTCCCCAAACTAAAGACATCTGGATGAGCCCTTAGAGAAATGAAAATTATGTACAAAGTAATTTGTAGGGATCATTTCACAGTACACTAACATCTAATACACCAATTTGAATGTATCATGCTCAAATTTGAATTTCATGTACAGTCAACAAGTTGCATGTTCCTTCATTTTTGTCGACCTACTTATAAAGGTGATGCACGTGAGTCCAACTTACATTTTCCACCTGATCTGTGGGATTTTTTTTTTTAGTGATTCTTTGTAGTGTTAATTGCAGTATCATAATGTGTCCTGGTGGCACTAAGGCAAAGAAGGGTAGGAATTGTCTTCTCTATGGTTCTGACTATTGTTTAACAATGAGTTTTGGGCATGAGTAAAATCTGGAAAAAAAATGAGACTAAAACAGAAGAAACAAGGCCCACTGGGGTCATGTGCGGGGAAGACAGGAGGAAGAGAGTGGAGAAGGGCTTGTAGCTCAATGAGCACCTGCTTTGCATGCAGAAAGTCTTGGGTTACATTGTCACATCTGCAGGTGGGAAGGACCCCTGAGCCTGAACTTGATAAGCCAGGCAGTTTAGACGAAGGGGTATTAAACTAATTTCATTTTGTTGTTGTTCAGTCGCTAAGTCGTGTCCGACTCTTCGCGACCCCATGGACCACAGCACGCCAGGCCTCCCTGTCCTCCACTAGCTTCCTGAGTTCGCCCAATTTCATATTCATTGCTTCGGTGACACTATCTAACCATCTCATCCTCTGTCGCCCCCTTCTCCTTTTGCCTTCAATCTTTCCCAGCATGAGGGTCTTTTCTAAAGAGTCCTCTCTTCTCATCAGGTGGCCAAAGTATTGGAGCTTCAGCTTCAGCATTTGTCCTTCCAGGGAGCAATCAGGCTTGACTTCCTGGAGAATTGACCGATTGGATCTCTTTGCAGTCCAGGGGACTCTCAAGAGTCTTCTCCAACACCATAATTCAAAAGCATCGATTCTTCGACGCTCTGCCTTTCTTATGGTCCAGCTCTCACAGCCATACATGGCTACTGGGAAAACCATCGCTTTGACTATGCGAACCTTTGTTGGCAGGGTGATGTCTCGGCTTTTGATTAAGCTATCTAGGTTCATCATAGCTTTCTTCCCAAGAAGTAAACGTCTTTTAATTTCATGGCTGCAGTCACCATCTGCGGTGATCTTGGAGCCCAGGAAAATAAAGTCTGTCACTGCTTCCATTTCTTCCCCTCCTATTTGCCAGGAAGTGATGGGAGTGGTTGCCATGATCTTAGTCTTTTTAATGTTGAGCTTCAAACCAATTTTGGCACTTTCCTCTTTCACCCTCATCAAAAGGTTCTTTAGGTCTTCCTCACTTTCTGCCAGTAGAGTGGTATCGTCTGCATATCTGAGGTTGTTGATGTTTCTCCCAGCAATCTTGATTCCAGCTTGTGAGTCATCCAGCCCTGCCTTCCTCATGATGTACTCTGCGTATAAGTTAAATAAGCAGGGTGACAATATACAGCCTTGTCGTACTCCTTTCCCAATTTTAAACCAGTCGGTTGTTCCATGTCCAGTTCTAACTGTTGCTTCCTGACCTGCATAAAGGTTTCTCAGAAGGCAGATCAGGTGGTCTGGAACTCCCATCTCTTCAAGAACTTGCCACAGTTTGTTGTGATCCACACAATCAAAGGCTTTAGCATAATCAATGAAGCAGAGGTAGATGTTTTTCTGGAACTCTCTTGCTTTCTCCATGATCCAGCGAAGGTTGGCAATTTGATCTCTAGTTCCTCTGCCTCTTCGGAAACCAGCTTGTACATCTGGTAGTTCTCGATTCACATACTGCTGAAGCCGAGCTTGTAGGATTTTGAGCATGACCTTGCTAGCATGTGAAATGAGTGCAATGGTGCGGTAGTTCGAGCAATCTTTGGCATTGCCCTTCTTTGGGATTGGAATGTAAACTGATCTTTTCCAGTCTTGTGGCCACTGTTGGGTTTTCCAAATTTGCTGGCATATGGAGAGCAGCACTTGGACAGCATCATCTTTTAAGATTTGGAGTAATTCCGCTGGAATGCTGTCACCTCCACTAGCTTTGTTGTTAGTGAGGCTTTCTAAAGCCCACTTGACTTCACTCTCCAGGATGTCAGGTTCGAGCTCAGTGACTGTACCACTGTGGTTATCAGGAACATTGAGATCGGCCTTATAGAGTTCCTCTGTGTATTCTTGCCACCTCTTCTGAATCTCATCTGCTTCTGTTAGGTCCTTGCCATTTTTGTCCTTTATTGTGCCTACCTTAGCATGAAATTGTCCTTTGACATCTCCAATTTTCTTGAAAAGATCTCTAGTCCTCCCCATTCTGTTGTTTTCCTCTATTTCTTTGCATTGCTCATTTAGAAAGACCTTCCTATCTCTCCTTGCTGTTCTCTGGAAATCTGCATTCAGTTGGGTATATCTTTCCCTTTCTCCCTTGCTTTTGGCTTCTCTCCTTTCCTCAGCTATTTGTAAAGCCTCGTCAGACAGCCACTTTGCCTTCTTGCATTTCTTCCTCTTTGGGATGGTTTTAGTTGCTGCCTCCTGTACAATGTTACAGACCTCCGTCCAAAGTTCTTCAGGCACTCTGTCTACCAAATCTAAGCCCCTAAATCTATTTGTCACCTCCACTGTATATTCGTAGGGGATCTGATTTAGGTCATACGTGGAGGGCCTAGCGGTTTTCCCTACTTTTTTCAGTTTAAGCCTGAATTTGGCAAGAAGAAGCTGATGATCTGAGCCACAGTCAGCTCCAGGTCTTGTTTTGACTGCCTGTATGGAACTTTTCCATCTTTGGCTGCAAAGAATGTAATCAATCTGATTTCGATGTAGACCATCTGGTGAAGTCCATGTGTACAGTCGCCGTTTGTGTTGCTGGAAAAGGGTGTTTGCTATGACTAATGTGTTCTCCTGACAGAACTCTATCAGTCTTTGCCCTGCTTCATTTTGTACTCCAAGACCAAACTTGCCTGTTATTCCTCTTACCTCTTGACTGCCTACTTTAGCATTCCAATCCCCTATGATGAGAAGGACATCTTTTTTGGGTGTTAATTCTAGAAGCTGTTCTAGGTCTTCATAGAAGCGGTCAACTTCTTCCTCATCAGCACCAGTGGTTGGGGCGTAGACTTGGATTACTGTGATGTTGAAAGGTTTGCCTTGGATCCGAATGGAAATCATTCTATCATTTTTGAGGTTATACCCCAGTACTGCTGTTCTCACTCTCTTGTTCACGATGAAGGCTACTCCATTTCTTCTAAGGGATTCCTGCCCACAGTAGCAAATATAATGGTCATCTGAATTAAATTCTCCCATTCCTGTCCACTTTAGTTCACTAACTCCCAGGATGTCGATGTTCAGCCTTGACATCTCACGTTTGACCACATCTAGCTTGCCTTGATTCATAGATCTGACGTTCCAGGTTCCTATGTAGTATTGTTCTTTGCAGCATCGCACTTTCCTTTCACTTCCAGACACATCCACAGCTGAGCTTCCTTTCAGTTTTGGCCCAGCTACTTCACTCTTTCTGGAGCTACTAGTACTCGTGTTCTGCTCTTCCCCAGTAGCATAATGGACACCTTCCGACCTGAGGGTCTCATCTTCCAGTGTCATATCGTTTAGCCTTTTTGTTCTGTAATCCATGGGGTTTTCTTGGCAAGAGTACTGGAGTGGGTTGCCACTTCCTTCTCCAGCGGACCACGTTTAGTCAGAACTCTCTGCTGTGACCTGTCCATCTTGGGTAGCCCTACATGGCATAGCTCACAGCTTCATTGAGCTACTCAAGCCCCTTCGCCACGACAAGGCAGTGATCCATGAAAGGGAAACTAATTTCATATAGTGGACCAAATAGCATTAATGGCACCTACTGAGGGCTGGAAGTGATACCATTAAGCAGGAAGTGATACCATTAAGCAGATGATGTCCAGAGATAAACACAGTGTTCTCACTTAGAAACTCACTCATTCATTGCAAATAACAGAAGAGAAAATGTGCACATCTTGAGAGAGCTCAATGGTTACGTGTCATGGGCCACCCTTTCAGCAGGGCCACTTCTCCTGAGACATCATTTCCAGGTGAGTCATCACTTAGAAGTGCTCTTAGAAACGATGGCTCAGCAGAAGCTGTGCTGCAGAAAGGGTGGCTCTGGGATAGCTCACTTGTAACAGGGGCCAGATAAAGAGCTTCCAGGGGCTGCCCTGGTTTAGGCAACAGTACTGAGTTGGATAGACCAATAATGTATATGGCAGTTTTCTATACAGAGGGACCTGGAGATCAATGCATAACAGGAACACCCTTCCCCCGCCCAATCATTATACATGTTAATGTATATTGTTAATAGCAACTGTGTGAAGGAGAGAAACCCATTGAAGATGTGTTTGATCATGGGTAGACAGTTTTCATTGGCATCAGCTGGTTTAATGAAGTTAGCAAAAGAGACTGCATGTTACTAACTTTCCTTCCTCCAGAATTTCTCAACCAAGTCCTGGACTCTGGCTCTCACTGCTGACTAATGGCATGACAGCGAGCTGACTGTGAGTTCTTCAAGAGCGTAGAGAAAGGCAAATATATATTTTTTCTCTCCAAAGAATTCTGAAGTGAAGTTTTCTATTGTGCCCTCATTCCAAAGCCTCTCTCCCCAGACTGTACAAGGTTTTCCCCGAAGGGGAAGCAAGGATTTCAGAAGAGTGACTATGCTATAATAATCTCAGGACATTTTGTTCTTTTCTGCGCCTTATTCAGAAACACGCCATGACTTTCACAGACTTGTTATTCAAGATTAGGTTCTGTGTCATAATTCATCCACAGCGCCTTTGAGAGTAGCTAGTTCATCCTTTCCTTTAAAACAGTGTTCTGTAGAAATCAGTTATCAGAATAATTCCCTTCCTAAGCCGTGCAGAGCAGTAGAAAAGTAACCGTTCCCAGAAGTTTGCAGTTCCCCAAATCTCCACTTCTTTCTGGTTCCATCTCACCACTGGCGTAGCTAATGAAAGTGTAGCCCAGTGCAGAGGGCAAAATGATGCCCTGGAAGTGATGTAATAACAGGAAGTGACATTACAGTTGCATTTTGATTTTCTTGGTTATTTAGCCATATCTTTTGATGGAATCAAGATACACTCCAATTTGTTTCTTAATATTCTGCATTAGATTCCACATTGAATGGTATATAACGTGATGGCATTATTAATACATACCAAGGTTTTCACAATTTTGGCCACTAGTGTCAAGCTCAGTTTGCTGCCCCCTTAAAGCTTGTTGCCCAGTGCAATTGCACCGCCCTGCACTTCTTTAGCTACGCTCCTGATGTTCACCATCTGGCACTACCTCAACCACAGTCTTTTCAAGTGTTGCCCTGAAGCAATCCTCCACAATGTGAGAATTGGGGAGGAACAAGTATGTTGCTTTTTCATTTATGAAATATTGCAGGGCACATCATTTGGCACATCATATCAGAAGTCATACACACTTCCAACACTTTGACTTCCTTATTTGTTGGCGTGTTGTTGTTGTTGTTTGGTGACCAACACAGAACACTAAATAATGAGAATTTCTACATAAATCGCTATATAAAACGAAATTTAGATCAAAATGCAAAATAACACCACTTTTCCTTACTTTTGACATGGTTTGACACAAATTTAGAGTTCAGCTGGTGCAAGAGCATTTCCGGGTGGCACAAGGGTGGGTGAGAGGGCTTTTATTGGCAGGCCAGGAGGCATGCTGGTCTGGAGAGGGGGTGTAGAGTTAAGATGCACATGTTAGGCTGCATCCAAGCTCCTGTCCCCTGGCCACGCAGCCCTGATTTCAGGCCATGTGGCATCCTTGGCTCTGCACCTGCTAAACAGGCAGATCCAAGGAGCACCTTGGGGCGGCTGGCGTCTACCCCAGGGTAAGGGCATGAATGTGCCCTTGCCCCGTGGAGGCTCCAGCCTGTTTCCAAGCTGCGCTGGATACAGTGCAGGCCCGCCTATTCCAGAGCATTTCAGGATTGCCCCCTCAATGAGGACTGCAGCGTGAACATGCATAGAACTGTGCTGTTATCAGCTTGAATGCAAATGCTCCCGCATCACTGGGTTATAGATTATTCTATAAAGATTTCAAAGCAAATTGCAGTGTGTATCCCAAGATTTCTCACAAATGCAGGAAAACATGGAATATGGTTTTGGGCAAGGAATCTGGCCTAATGATAATCTTATTTTTCATGTTCTTTTCTAACAGATTAAAGGCCCAGTCCTATCCAGTTTTCCAGCACGGATGCAGCCATGCCAACTGGGCATGTGCTGCATCCTGTAGTGGCAGGAGCAGTCACGGAGGCCTCCTCTAGGCAAGGGAACATTTGTTATCTCAGGGCTGCATTGTGGCTGCATTGGTGCTGGAACATTGATAAGGATTGGGCCCTAAATTTCTAGTCCTTAAGGCTGCAGCAGTATTTTAAAAAGATAAGAGCAGTGCTTGGAGAAATATCTCAAGCCAGGGGAGTTGGGTTTTCATTCATTGATGGTATATACAGTATGTGCAGGACTTTTGGTATATATTTGTATATATTTGAGGAATTTTATCATGGGGTACAAAACTCCTTAGGATTCATTCCCTTCTTCACTGGATCATAATTTCTACAAATTCTTCATTGGATCATAATTTCTACAAATTATGATATATAAAACTATGCAGGCTTATGCAAAATGTGAATGAAAGTCTTCACACAATATATGCAAGCATTTTCTGAGAGCCCAGGAAATTTCTGGCTCCCCTTCTTTGGCTCCCAAGCCCCCTTTTTGACCCTGGGCTGAGGTACAAATTACCCTGTGTGTGTGTGTGTGTGTGTGTGTGTGTGTGTGTGTGTGTGTGTGAGAGAGAGAGAGAGAGAGAGAGAGAGAGAGAGAGAGAGCATTGCATAACTACTTACACCTTCCCCTTATATCAAATAAGCAATGATATGCAGCTTTGCTCCATTTGAATAATTGCAGTGTACCTTTTCACGTCACAGAATTTGACGGTGTTGACAGACGGTTGGCAGATTGTAACTGCCATGCTTACACGAATGCTGCCAATGCCAAAAGTATATCCCTGCAGATTGTCTATTGGACCTACGTCTCAGAAGCCGTAGGTTTGGAGAAAAAACCTGTTAAATAGCATTGAAGCCTTTTCAGAATTGTCCATGGCAGCTGGGGATGTATCTGGAAGCTGGCTTTGCATTTTAATGATTCTTAGATTCAATACACAGGGGTCTCTGGCTTCATCTGTGCAACAATCACTGTGCATAGCTTAGCCCACAGTCGGACTTCTGGGATGGAGAAAATGGTAACTGTGGCTTGACTTGCTGCCTAGCAACCCAGGACCAAAGGTGTCAAAGTTCAAAGCCATCAGTGGGACGCCAATGATTTTTCCCCCAAGACCAATTTCTTATTAATACGGAAATGCTTAAAAATTAATGGGGCAACGTGACAATTCATGGAGCTACTTGTCAATCAGCCATAGATTACACATTCATAGTGAATACACAGACTCTTGGCTTCTCCCTCTTTCCAGCTGGAACCTGTTTCAACTATATGGGCCCTTCTCAAAGTTATCAGGGCCCAATCCTGAAGCCCTTATCGTCGGCAATACATGCGTTCTACCAGCTAAAGGTGTTGCAAACATACCATAAAGCACATTTGCGACACTGTGCAAGCAAGCACTATCCGTGCTGGGCCAGTGCTAGTTGGCGTCCAGCTTCAGGGTGGGGCAGTATGGCTGGATGGTGCTCCAGTAACAGGTAAGCCACTTCAGGGCGTGGGGGGGGGAGGCGGGGAGTGGGTGGAACTGGGTGGGTTTGGGGAGGATCGTGCCTGGCCAGGGGAGTGGGGCTGGCGGTGGCTTCCATCCAGTGGTGTCATTCTGTAACGAACTAACGGAACGGTGGGCGGGACTTACCGCCTGATTGGCTGCGCGGGTCTGACGTGTCGCCACTGTTCCGAGCCCCGCGCGGGCACCCCTGGCTTCGGAGGGGGTGCCCGCTTGCCTGGGTGGCGCGCTGGGTTTTGCGGAGAGCCGCGGAGGGGCGCGCCACCCAGAAGAAGCCCTCCGCGGCGGAACAGCAGGCGGTGACGCGTTGCGGGGCCCCTGTCAACCAAGGGGTAAGTCCCGCCTGCGTTCCGGTAGTTAATTATAGAATGACACCACTGCTTCCATCGCTAGACCCTGAACCCCTGTGTCGGTCCAGGCAGTCCGACCCGGGGCTGCTTGAGTCTCCGCTGGTAAAATAGCTGGTGGAGATTTGAGGAGTCCCATTGCGGAGGCCAAGGCTTTCCCTGGGAGAAAGGGACCGCAGCTGCTGCCATGGATCCCGCAGGATGCAGCAGTAGCCATTTTGCTACTGCTGCTCCTACAGGACCCAGGCAGTTTAGGATTGGGTTGCCCTAAGAATGGCCATTCTATCTTGTGTTCATTGATCCTCACTGTTTGAAATCTGGTGTAAAATCTTGCAGTAAATACCAAAGACAGTGAATCTTGACTAAGTACCATGAAAATCAATGAAGCAAATGAAGCCAAATCAATGAAGCAAATTAGTCATTGCGAACTGAAATCCCATTGATTTCAATGGTAGGAATCAAGATTCAGTTTCTTTGGATACAATCCAGTAATAATAATATTGGCACTGTACTGTACTTCAGTTGCAAGTAGATGTTTTATCAGGTATGGCTGCTTGTACAGGGTGGGATTCGCACAGAGCTCAACAGGATTCTGCCCTTCTGTTTTCTCTGGTGTGCCTGCGCAAGCTTATGCTGGGTCATTGTCAGCAGTATAGTCTATCCACAGCTCCCATAAGCCCATTCTCACCTGGGTGAAAGTTACTCATGCTCATGTTAGAGAGGTAAGTAGAGGGCGGTCTGATGGGCTACCTCCAGTAAAATAAAATAATTTAATTTATAGTTTCCAAGAATGGAACAGGGGAGATCTCTTCATAGTTATACACAGTCCAGTGAGATAATTGATGTTAAGGCATGGAAGGAATAATGTTTTTTCTTCTTCTTGAGATTGGTCTGTGAATAGAGACCTGATCTTAGATGTTTGCTCTCACTGCCATCTTTCACTGTTTAGCCTTTACAGCAGGCCTGGGGAGCATTATGACCTTGTCTTGCAGTAAAGTTGCAGAATTGTCAATGTCCTGATTGGCTTCCAGACTGAATTTCTGATTGGCTAAGAGCCCTGCATTGTCCATATGGTGTCTGAGGGCGCAATCCTAAACTGAGTTAGGTCAGCATAAGCCAGCACAAGGGACATCGTAAAGTATGTTTGGACCACTCTCCAAGTCAGAGGGGCCAGCACACAGACGTGAGCCATCCTCCCTGACTTTGAGAGTGATCCAAACATGCTTTATGGTGGCTCTTATGCTGGCCAAACTTTGCTGGCTTAGTTTATGTTGGCCTAACTCCAGTTTAGGATTGTGCTCTAAGTTTAGCCCAGATTCTAGAGATTCTTCTGGAGTCCACAAAGCATATTTAGCCTTAATTGGTTTGTTCCTTCTACCCAACTTCTCTAGCTTGTTATGCAGTTCCCCAGTGCTGTATCTCTGGACACTAGTTTCTCCTGTTGCCTGTGTAACCATGGAGTTTGCTGGTCCAGTGAAACTAATTTCAGGAGTGCATTCGCCTGATTTAGCTGCCAACCTTCGGTACACATCCCATTGTATTCCTCTCAGGTGGCCAGGCTTTTGACACAGAAGGCCTTCCCTTCTCACAGACTGTAAACCTCTGTCAGAAATGTTTTTTTTTTAAACTGGCCATACCTATAAGCTGATTTTGCTAAGGAGCTTTGCACAAGTCAGATACCGATTCAACCTCACTCTCCTGCTGTGGAATTGTTATTGTGTCTTCTTTGTCTGATGCTAACAGGATGAGAGAATAGGAGAGACAGTGGCACTTCTCTGAAGTGAAGTTCTGGAATAAAAGTCCAAGAAATATTTGGGTCTTCCCTGATGAATAAAAGCAAGGGGGGTGCAGAGGGGTGGAGTGAGGCTATCTGACATCAAAGAGTTATATTTTGCTTCCCCTAAAAGCTCTTAAAATGAAGAGTTCCAGCCAAAAATTAGGACGTGCAGGCATACAGCTTGTTGATTTGTTAGGTTTCCAGGCAGACCCATAGAATTCCCCCATCCATTAAGAGGTTTCCAAAGTGTGCATTGCGGCACTCTGGAGCACTGCAGTGCACACACAGGAGAACTGAGGGATGTCCCTGGTGTCTACCCCTACCGGATCTCCTAGGCGCTGCCATCTTGGTTTATGCAAGATCTCATGAGATTTGGGTGCTGCCATCTTGGACCCGTGATCCAAGATGGCATTTCCTGGCTGAGCCAGGAAGAAGAGGCTGCGGGGGCGCTGCCATCCAGTAAGTTTGGGAACCACTGCATTAACCTAACAGACTGATTCCTAATGCTTGTGTTGCAGAGACCCAGTGGTTCTGTTACTGGCTGCCTGCCTACCACAGACAGCTGCCTGCCGCACACCTTCTCCTTTCCCTACTCTCTCTCTCCACTAGTTTTGCCTTCTCCCATCCCAATCCTTATTGAGTTATTCTGAATTCTGGAAATGGTATATCTGTAATTTTGTAAATACTGTAAGTCAAGGGACTGCTTTAAAGCCTTTAGCAGCCTCATTTCAAGCATAAATGGCACCAGAGGAGGGACAAGCCGAGCAATTTTTTCTCCTTCAGATACATAACTTACCCTCACCTAGCCACCCACTCACTGCTGGACCCGTTTCATATGCTGCAGGAAAGACATTTTCACACATTAAGGAATCTTATTATTTCACAATATACCAGTCCAGCTGCGGAGACCTTGAGGCTGCAGGTGCAATCCAGGTGATGCACATTTACCTGAGAGTAGCCCCCACTGAACTCGGCGGGGCTGACTTCTGAGTAAACATGCATAACGTTGTGCTTTAAGAAAACCAAAGCAAAGCTTGTCTTCTAAATGTTTGACACTAGTAGTATAGTGACAAAGAGTTGGCTTTACAACGAAAATATCCACTCTGCCTTTTGACTCAGAATATTGGGGACCTGAAGGATAAATGTACCACCTTGAAACACATCCTCGTATTTGTCTCTGCCTCGATTACTCCTGCACAGGAGTTAACTCCTACTCTAGGAGGCAACCTAGTTCTGTAATTATCATTGCTGAGTGCTTGCGCTCAGCCACCCATGCGAGAGTGCCTTGGTTGCGTAATGACATGCTCACAGGCCAAACAGCTCACCTCTCCTGCCTTTTGCCAACCCCAAGAGCCTTGGAGAGAGCCGGTCACATGCTCCCGAGTCTCATGCTCAGCCTGCTGTCCTTCACAAAAGACGTTGGCTTTCTCCCACTACTTTTCCGTGCCCTTGGTAGATCCCAAAGCACTTAACAAAATAACGGTGACTCTAACTGGCATGGAAGTGAGCAGAAATGGGGCTCTGATCTCTTGTTTCGGCTGCGCACAGCACCTGTCTCAGTGGATGGCGTATTGTGGGTACGTTTGGAGCTGATCAGATTGTTTCGCTCCAGGGGGACTCTGATGTCTGTGTCGCTGCAGTCACTTCCAGGGCTGCTTCACATGCTGCCCCTTGAAAAACAACCACTGCAGACCGTGATCCCTGCCCATGGTCTTCCAGTAGCTGTATAATAACACCTGCAGCCTCATCTTGTGCATGATTAGTCAAAAGTGAGCCCCAATGGTATCTGTGGACCTCACTTTGGGATAAGTGTGCAAAGGGTTGCAGCATTAGTGTTTATGGAAGTGATACCCCTTTTAACCCTGTGGATGCGTTCCTGGAAAGCAGGGTGCTGTGTGAAGCAGGGCTGTAGGCAGAGGCGTCATCCTACCGGAACGGGGCGGTACCCCGTTCCGGTAGTTCCGGGGAGAGCGAGACAGCACGCGGCAGACTCCACGCGCTGTTTTTGCCCGCCCGCCCGCCCCTGTGCCTGGATCGCTCTGTAAAAGAGCAATTCCGGGCGCAGGGAGGCGTTGCCGGGCGCCGCAAGGGGGCGGGGAGCTACAGCTCACCCGTCCATTGCGGCGTTCCGGATCCTGTCACCAGCAGCATTCCGGTTGCTGGCGCTAGTGAATGACATCACTGACTGTAGGAAAGGCTCCCCCACTGGGAAAGCCTTCCCTGGTGCAACCAGAGCCTTCTGTTCTACAGAGGAGCCTGTTTACTTTGCTGCCGATTGCCTTGGAACTGTGCTCCAGCCAGCCGTGTCCTCCCCCAAATCCAGGTGCACAGCAAGGGGTGACAGAATCCAGAAGCAGCTGGCCCGAGCACAGTTCCATGAAATTCAGCAGCACAAAATGGAGGCTCCCCTGCAGAATGGTAAATTCCGTGCATGCATGGGAGGCTTTAGGACGGTCGCTGGATCTGGCCAATGGTCTGGTGAGCCCTGCTGTAGGAAGTAATTACAGGCATGTCCTGGTATCCGCTAGGGTTCCATTCCTACCCCCCCCATGTATACCTGAAACCGTGATACTGGGGACAGCTTTTAAAAGATAGGGGAACATCACTGGTTTTGCTGCAACAAGGTAAAAAATGAGATTAGTTTAATGTTCCCCTATTTTTTTAATAGGTATCCCCAGTATCCATGGTGGATAACTGAAGCCGTGGATACCGAATCAATGAATACTGAGGCATGCCTGTACAACAGTATTCTAATGTGTTTACTGTAAGTGCATTAGGTTTAAACTTGCTGCTTAACTGACCTCTACTGCTGTCGTTCCCCTTATAAGGCAATGGTGGAAGGTAGTTGGTGGGGGTCTTGAGAAAGATGAGCCAGGTTGGGAATTGCAGAAGAACATGTTCTTTTTGTTGAAGGAAGGCTAGATTGTATCAAGACTAGATTGCATTGCCCACTGATTCCTCTCCCAAAGTGTTTCTTGGTAGCAGACAATTGGCCCTAGGTAGTCAGAATACTCTGCTCTTATTGGTGCAGAATATTCTAGCTAGAAAATTCTAACCAGAATATGCTGCTCTCATTGGCTGAAAGCACAGTGCAGACAACTATACTTCCCCACACTGAACATTTGAACAGTTTTGTGGATGTTAACTTTTTTTCTTTTTTTTTCTGTAAAAACTATATCCAAAATGAGGAGTACTGTAATGAAACAGGACTATAGGAAGCGGCTCTCTGGAAGACATGACTTGTCCATCACATTTATTTATTTGCTCATTTATTGAAGACATTTTCAGCCCACAAGGATCAGAGAGTGACTTATATAAGGTGTTAAAAACAGCAAATAATCAAAAAGAAAAGAATGAGCTTTTCTCTGACCTTGATAGTATCTCTTCCTCATCCTGCTCACAAGACAATTTGCGGAAGAGATGGCACCAGAGGTTGGGCAGTTTAGGCACTGGCTAAGGATGCAAGCCAGAATCCAAGCACGCCTAAGGGCCAACCCCAGTATCCTTCATCACAGTGGATGGGGTAAAACAGGGGGTGGTGGGGTGAAACAAGCAGTGGATCATGTCACTTATAGCCCAATCCAGAGCTGCCTGACCACCTGGGAGCACAGCTGTAACCAGGCGGCTACAGCTGCATCCAATGGCAGCCAGGCAGTTGTGGGAGGCGAAAGGCCTATTCACTTCTGTGCCTGTTCGGCTATGTAGTGACCTATTGGGCTGTTTAGCTGGTGCAGAAGCAAGGGACTCCATGGAAGGCCACGTGGGCACAGAGGTCAGGACCTGGCGGCAAGAGTTCCTGAACCCCCACTCCATCCCCCTGCCCCAGAACGCCCTCCTGCCCCACCCAGAAAGGCTGCAGTGCCGGTGAGCAGCGGACTCACCACTCACTGGGCAAGCAGTGCTCCCGCTGCGTTGTTGTGCTGCCTAGCATGGTGGTAATGCCTTATCGTCAGCATTGGAGGCACTTTACGGCATCTTGTGCAACACCAGTGTGAGCGGAATGCTTGTACTGCTTTCATTGGAAGGCTCTGGATTGGGCCCTTAGTCACTACCTTCTTGTCTGGAGGAAGGATTCACATGCGTCTTTCTCATGTTCTTCCTCCTTCCTCCGCTTTTTGGCTCCTGGACTCAAAGGGACACTGCCTTGTCTCTAGCAGCCAACCAGCAAGGTCAGCTGGGAATGGAAGTGAAGAGAAGTGCAGAGCATGCAGGGGGAGAGCCTGGTCATTCATAATTCCTGTGTTCACTCATAAAGTGGGTGTACAAGGGCCCTTCCTATGGAGTGCTCCAGGGTTTATTTCAAGGTGGTTCCACACCTGGTTTTGGTGCTCTAGCCTTTGTAAGGAGTGCTGGACCAGTCCTGGCTGGAGGAGCAGCAACAGAGGGTGATGGCCATGGCGACACTCCCAACCACACAAGAACCCCACAAAGCAAACCTTTATTACTATCCCCATGTGAAAGCTGAATGCTTGAAGCATATCTAAAGTTACTCAGTAGGTTTGGTAGGTGAGGTGACATTTTAACTGGGGAACATAGTTAACTCTTTGGACTCCTACACAACACAGAATGGGCAAGGAGTTGGATTAGTGCAGATTGTGGCTTCCATGTTTCTACATTGACGAAGTCAAGGGGGTGTGTGCACCCTGGAGGCGCACATAAAGACACATATTCATGGAGCAATTCAAAAATGGTGCAGCCTTAAGGCACAATCCTAACCTGGAGTTAGGCTGGCACAGTTAGGGTCACCGTAAAGCACTTTTGGACCACTCTCGGAGGCAGGGAGGATGGCGCACGTCTGTGTGCTGGCCTTTCTGAGTGATCCAAACATATTTTATGGTGTCCCTTGTGCCGGCCAAACGTTGCTGGACTAACTGTCAGCTTAACTCCAGATTAGGATTGCGCTCTGTGGGTGCAATCCTAAACTGAGTTAGGCAGGCATAAACTAAGCCTCCCGGAGTATGAGAGTAGTCCAAACACGCTTTATGGTGGCCCTTGTGCTGGTCAAACTTTGCTGGTTTAGCTTATGCCGGCCTGTTTAGGATTGCGCTCTGAATCTTGAAAGAACCAAGATCCTTTACAAAGTGCTTTGGGCTTGTTTGCTCCTTCTCCTTCTTTACTTTTAGTGATCAACTCAGCAGATGGGGAAAAGGGTGAGCAAGGGACCCAGTGGAGGAATGGAGTAGGGGTGGCAACAACCTGCGTTCTATTTTTGTACCAAAGCATTTCAAAATACATGCACCATCTCTTAAGAAGGACTTGGCTAATTTATACCTGCAATGAATTATTGAACTATCCAGGTAACAATCTGATTTCCTTTTCATATTATCTTTCTGACAGCCTGCTCAGATTCAATCTCTGATTTGATATTTAAAAAAAAATAAAAAAAAATCTGGCTTTTTTATTGGCCATATATCCACCAAATTGGCAGTTGATTTGTATCAAGCTGTCACAAACAGCAAAAAGATATTTGTTTTCAAAGTGCGCTTTCACAGATGTAAATTCAATTATCTGTGCAACTTGTAGAACTAGGCTAAAATAGAAAAAACAATTGGTCAGATGAAACTCGGCTGAGACTTACACCATGTTTTTCCATGAGAGGAAAAACATTTATTAAATCTTTGCGCACACAGAGAGGGAGGAGAGAGAAGACAATCCCTCCTTTATTCCATTCCTTCAGGTCATTGAACCATGAAACCTCACCACCAGCTCCCCCTGTGAAGGGGACCCCTGATGTCATGGACCACCTTTTCAGACAGCTAGGGTACAGTTGGTCATAGACCATTCAGTCGTGGGGAAACCTTTACATTTATCTTAAATTTAACTTAAAGGGTTAAAACAAATAAAAGGAAGTACTTTTTTACCCAGCGGGTAGTTAATCTGTGGAACTCTTTGCCACAGGAGGTAGTGATGGCATCTGGTCTAGATGCCTTTAAGAGGGGATTGGACAGATTTCTGGAAGAAAAGCCCATCGTGGGCTATAGGCAATGGTGGGTTGTAACCTCCTTACATTAGTTGTAGGCTACTTCAGAGTACCGGGTGCAAGGGAGTGGCAACAGGATCCAAGCATCTTGTTGTCTCATGCCTCCCTGGGGCACCTGGTGGGGCCGCTGTGAGATACAGGAAGCTGGACTAGATGGGCCTTTGGCCTGATCCAGCAAGGCTCTTCTTATGTTCTTATGTTCTTATCTTGTTAATAGGCATCCCAGTGTCCATGGTATCAGTGGAAAACTGAAACCATGGATACCAAATCAGTGGATACTGAGGCATGCCTGTAGTCCAGCTAGTGACTGTATATGGGGATAGAAGGTGAGGAAGAACCGCCCCACTGGAGTTCTTTGAAAAGTGCCGCTGCTGCCGCTGCAATGGTTGTGACCCCACAAACACTTACAGCCCACGGACTCCAGCTTCTCAGAGCCCATGGCTTGTAAGTATTTGCATGATCACAGCAGTAGTGATACCTTTCAAAGAACTTCAGTGGGGTGGAGTTTCCACCCCCTCACTGCACGTCACTGCTATCCTCCTTGTCATTTTAGTAACAGAAAACTACAAAAGGTTCTCAGAAGAAGAAAAGTCAAAAGTTCAGGTACAGAACGCAGACCTTCAGTATATTTTATTAGGCTTCTAATCAGCAATGCATATGAAACTCACATGGGAAAGCTACTCCGTCTCAGCCTGCCCCCTCCCCATCTGCCACATGGGGACATTTACTTATGGGCATTTCAGGGTTGTTGTAAGGATTCCAACTTGTTGTAAGGATAATGTCTCCAAATGCATCATACTTAACACTTCATCCTGCTCTCTTTTTCAGTCAATTTTTTTAACGCTTCAATTGATGACACGATCCAACTCATCCTTTAGAAATGCTTGATCTGGCTCTGTATTTACAATGTGAGTTTTCTTACAAAACACGAGAACTTTTTCAAATATGACCAGTGAAAAATAAAAACAGCTGGTGGATACCTACAGTCGTTTTCTTGCTTTTTTGGACTGATTTGAATGAAGGATGCCCTCTTATGCATGCTTGTTGTTGTTCAGTTGCTAAGTTGTGTCCACTCTTCGTGACCCCATGGACCACAGCACACCAGGCCTCCCTGTCCTCCACTAGCTTCTGGAGTTCGCCCAATTTCATGTTCATCGCTCCGGTGACACTATCTAACCATCTCATCCTCTGCCGCCCCCTTCTCCTTTTGCCTTCAATCTTTCCCAGCATGAGGGTCTTCTCTAAAGAGTCCTCTCTT
>JAJKFI010000019.1:16269552-16322447 GCA_029204185.1 Lerista edwardsae | reverse complement strand
AGAGAGAGAGAGAGAGAGAGAGAGAGAGAGAGAGAGAGAGAGAGAGACTATTTCTAAATATACAAATACACAAATTTATTTCATACAAGTAAAATTCCAACATAGTACGGCACAAGCGGGGGTGGGGGAGAAGGGATGATTTCACAGAAAGATCCCGGCAAAGCTCTGCAACATATTTAACCGTTTACCCATTTTTTCCTTCCATTGTGAAGGTGGCCTTATTTCTTGCCTTTTTGTTGTTGTTGTTATTTTTTATCATTGAGGAGATGGCCATGTTTCCATCACCCCTGTTTCCCAAATGCTGCAGAGATTGGCAACAGGGAAAAGCTACCAAGAGAAATAAATTCTAGAGCCGAAGATATGGGACAAGAAGCCCCTGGAAGAAATCATTTCCAAAGCAAGGAGACAGGAAGAGGTTGCAGTTCTTGATACATCTACATCCTTGACAATCGGAGAAGGAAGGGCACGTCTTCAGTCAATCTGCCAACCGAATTTCCCTGTCGGATCACACCAGCAAAACAGCTGTCGCCTCTCAAGTTTACTCAATGCAGAACCCAAGTGGCGTTAACTTCAAAGGAGCATCTTCTTCCTAGGTATTTCCTTTCTCGCAAAGGTTCGACTAGGAATCCTTGAATCGCATCAACAAAACTAGGAACTACCCAAACCCCAGACCACCAGTGTGGAAGGAGACCTGGGCTATTTTTAGCAAACGCCCTCCCTTAAATAAAAAGTATTTTTGAACACATCTTTCTAGTGACAGAAACAGAACGTCCAGATAACCTTCGCTCCCGATCGGCTTGATTTCTCCCTCTCTCTCAACACAATACAAAACTCCTGCCGTCCCCAGTCTCAAATATTCCTTTATAAAAACTACTATAGCTGGGACAGAAACTTCAAAACTGCATTGATTGTTGTATTGTTTGAATTGTCTTGGCAAATCAGCTTCCAAGATCATTTTATATTTCTCTCAAACTCCTCCTTCCCCTCCCCCCAAAATCCAGTTCTTCTCTCTCGGTCTCTCTAGGGAGGAAAAAAAGGAATTTAGCGTTGAACAAATCGGACACGATGCAGTCTGCAAAGATGTAATCTCTGTGCGTGCGTGCGTGTTGGGGAGAAGCAACGCAGAAATGCAATTAAGGAATGTGTCCCTTTTCGCGGGGGGGGGCGCTTGACATTTTAAATAAGCCCTCAAATAAATGAATAGGTGTTTGTTTTAAGAAAGAGTCCATTTAATCCCCACGGAGAGAGATCCCCCACATTTTCTTATCATGAATTAAGAGCAATCATTTGCCAGCAATTAAATAGATATTCCAGTTTTTAGACGCAAAGATTTGGTGCATTAAAAAAATAATCCACCCTCCCCAAACCGCCAATCCTCGCTTCCCCCAAGAAAGTACCAGTCCACTTACCCAGCTGCACAGCAAGGACCAGAGAAATATATCTGCCGTTTAGCTTAAGTCCCATCCTATATTTAGTACAACCATTTGCGATTGCAGATCTTTGTATTTCTTTCTTGGTTTTGGTTTGTTTGGTGCTGTTTTAAAGTGTGACTTGGGGAAACGTGGCGGGCAGCTGCAGAGCAGGCATTGCCAACAAGTTCCAAGCCGCCGAGAGACTTTTTTGCACGCCGAGCTGGGGGGAACGGCTGGAGAAGAAGGAGAGCTACAGAAAGGGCGCAGAAATAGAAAGTGAAGGAGAGAGGGAAGGAAGAGCAGGGAATGGTTCACTCCATTAGGAGGGGGCGGAGGAAGTACAGCCTCACGCCCACAGCCAGCCCTGACGTGGGGGATGACACTGAGTGATTTTTTCCCCATTTTTTTTTCCAAAGAATGCATGCACCTTGGAGGAGAGAAGCGCCATTTATAGGCACCGCAGGCTGGACTGAGCAGGCTCTCTTCTCCTCCACCATGAATCAGAGCGAAATCACTCACACCACTATTTGGGTCGCCCGGTTGAGTGACCCTGCGGGACCTTTCGGGAAAGTCATGGCCTTTCCGCGCGCAGACACCAAAGAGCAGCTTCCGCACCCCGACCCCCGAGGCCACCCAGGCTCCACGAGCACCCGCCTGCCTGCCATCTTAGTAGTACACCTTTCTCTTGGCCAGGCGGCAAATGAGCAAGCAACCCTGCAGGGGGCGCCTTTCCTCGCTCGCAGCCGCGTCCACCTGTCAGCCTGCTGACCCTCCGGCCCCGCCAAGCCGTCCTGTGAGATGCGCATCGTAGCTTGCCCGTAGAGCGAGCCGGTGCTTGCCAAGCCTAAGGGGCAGCCGGCAGCGGCAGGGACCGGATGACTCCCCCGCCCCCTTTTGCCGGACACCTGCCGGTGTGTGTGATTTCGCTCTGAGGGTTGAGTGACCCTGCGGGATCTTTCGGGTCTGGGATCCGACAGGGATCGGATCGGGGCTTCGAATCTCAACGTGCTGTCCGGGAGGTTTTCTGCGGACAGGGTATTGCCCTCCGGCACGCAAACCTGAAGTAGCTTGGTTTGCATCATGTAGGGCACGCTGGGGGAGGACTAACACTAAACAAAACACAAGGTCTCCAGTTAGGTTGATTTGCATCACAAGCACAAGCGCGTTTTCCTGTCTTGTTCTCAGCAACGTGTGAGCGCCCTTTGCGGACTCCGAGAGGCTGCATTTGCCGCCGCCGCCCTGTTATGTAATGCTTAGCACTCCACGCCGTAAACGCGAGCATGTGGGGCCAGATCAGCTGTGTGGCTAACACTAATCCGAACAGGTCTCCCTTTCGAGGCGCCTGGGGGTGGGGGCAAGCTGAAAGCGGACCTCGGATGGCAAAGCGTAGACTTGTTTACGGGGCGGGGGTGGTGGTGGTGGTGAAGAATCAAGTCCGGCAGCTTTGTTTCCGAGTAAGCGCACACAGAATCGGAAGGCAGAGAGACGTTACTGTATAGACGTTTACATTGCAAGGGTGGTGAAGCGGGTTCCCCCTATTTCATTCTTTTTAAACCACATAACACGGTTTTGCTTTGTGGCTCGTTCAGTCCATAGAGGAATCGACCCCTCTGCCTAGTTACAAGCGACCCACAGACCTCCGCTGGGCTCGCAGTGAAACCTCCCTGTCACGGTAGCACTGCAGAACGTGGAGATGTCGTTCGAGTTTTATAATCAGGTGAGGCTGTGGAAGGGGGGGGGATTATGGGGAGAGGAGGGGAGAAGCGAGCTTTGCGGAGAGATCGAGGAGCCACAAGGGAGGGGTGGGGGGGAACACTAGCGTGAGCAATCGCCCATCCTTCCTTCCTTTCGTCGCCTAGGTGGGGATAGCACTGTAGAATCCCCCTCGCCTCCCTCCCCCTCTCCGCAGCAGCTGCGGGGGCGGCCGGTGCCTGCCGCTTGTTGGATCCGTCCAAGTCCGGCCCCTGCAGTGAGGCAGGGGGAGGAGAATTCTGGAGTCTCCCCTCCCTCCCTCCCTGCACTCCAAGCGATGACGTCACCGGCAAGAGGCAGGAGGGGAGAGCTGGTTTATCCCGGTTGTGGCGCCTGATCGGAATGCTAATGGGCCTCGTTAGAACAAGAGCCGGCCTCTCTCGCTCTCCTTCTCCTCGCCCTGCCGTTTTGGTTCCAGAGCTTTGGGGCCTTGTTGCATTACAAAACCTAAAACCGCAATGGTGGGGGAGGGGATCCCAGTGGTTGATTTGCATCCCTTTCTCTTCAGAAGGGCGCCTAGGAAGGGTTTGGAATGGGGTCATCGTGGGTTGCTAGAGAAGAGGCCAAGGACGGAAAGCCTCGAGGACCAGGAGGACGATGCAGCCATCTTGTGTATTTTTTTCCCCCCAGAGAAAAGGCACTGTTGTTTTACTCCATTGAAGATAGTTTTGCAATGGTGTTCCTAGGGCAAATGGTGTTCCTAGGGTGTTCCTA
Organism: Lerista edwardsae; assembly: GCA_029204185.1. Classification (NCBI taxonomy): domain Eukaryota; kingdom Metazoa; phylum Chordata; class Lepidosauria; order Squamata; family Scincidae; genus Lerista; species Lerista edwardsae. Next base: position 16,318,569 of record JAJKFI010000019.1, on the reverse strand, counting down.
GTTCCTCTGTAGAAAGATGTATTCAGGCAGTGCAGGTTTGCTGCAAGACCTGGAAGACCCACACCATTATTGGGTTCCTCTTGAGGGTGGAATGGCCTGGAAGTGATGTTGGCCATATTCCAGGGGGGAGTTTTGGTTTCCAGGATGCAGCAGCAAAGCCAACAGCTCTGCCAGGCTAATGCCCCACATGGACTGATAGCCTGCCCCACCATCTCTTCAGAGTGCATGGGAAGTCTGTGGCAGACACATAGATGCCTCTCCCAGAAATTAGTGTGATACACACGGAGATCCTTGGAGGGGTGGGTGGAGTTAGAGCAGTGGGTTTTATGTATTAAAAAAAAAATACTATGCCTTTCCCAAAAATGAGACACCCTCAAGAGACTTACAACACAATTTAAAATACATTCACAACAATAAATAAAATCACACAATATCAGAAACAGCAAATCTAATGATAGAGTCACTAATCAATCCAAAATTAACTAAAAGTGCAACAGAACATACATGCATTTAGCCACTCATCTGAGTACCAGCAATAGGGTGGGTCAACTGGGCCTTATGTGGGGAGGAAATTCTACAGTTGGTCCCATTATTGAAAGGCCCTGATTTGTGTCCCATCAAATCAATCAACTGACTGTAACAGGATGTGGAGCAAGGACCCAGGTGGTGTGTGTGTGATTCTTTTGCGTTATCTCTGCATTTTGCAAGAGAGGACTTGTGATATCCCCCCTCCCCCAAACACCAAGGTTTGGTGTTATATGTTGTAGTACCTTTCTGAACTTCAAACGTGTGCTTGTATGCGTGTGAAGCTAGTAGTCCACATAGCTTGGTAAAGGGATGGGTGCTTCAGGGCTTCCAGGATAAAAAGGTGAATTCAGTTTCCCTCTGTCACCAAAACAAAACAGGTGGCAGGGAAAAGGGAGAGCAAAGACAGCAGGAAGTGAAGCTGATTCCATGGGTAGGATTTTGATGAATGGGGACCCTTCGCCCTAATAAACATGTTCCTATGTGTGTGATACGTGGTGCTGTCTTGGATGAATCATCTCTCCTGGCCAGTGTCGTCATTTGGGATTCATAACTTGAATGTTCATCAGAATGGCTTAAACTTGGATGTGTACTGGGCATGCCTAGAGGCGGATCTACAGGGAGGGCAAAGCTCTAAGTGTTGCAAGAAGCCTTACCTTGTCATGTAAATCCCTCCTCTCCCTTGCTGCTGTAGCCAGTAAGCAATGCCAAGATGTTGCTTTTCCCTGTGAGGATTGGCTAAAACGGTGCAGGAGAAGAGTGATTTCCACTGCAAGGTAATGCTTCTTGCAAAACTTAGAGCTTTGCCCTCCCTTAGATCTGCCTCTGGGCATGCCAGAGTGTCTGGCCTTAGCCTAGGATGATGAAAAATGGGCCAGGCAGAAAATGCTATACCTAGCTATTGGTCAAGAGCATCCTCCTGACAATAGCCCAGGGAAGATTAAGGAGGCTGAACCTGAAGTTCCAGCCTTTGGATTAGTCAACCAGAAGGGTAATTGTGCCATCCCTCAAAAATCCATACAAGGAGATAGCTAGTTTGAATCAATGCACATTTTGTTCTAGTATGTACAGAGTTAACCTGGCGTGTATTGACATGCACCTCCTACAGCAGAGGCGGGCAAAGGAATTGCAAGAAAATGCTTTCTAGTCAAGGCTGCTATCTAGGTAGATGCCTTAAATTTTATTTCCATTTTGCTTCTAAGTTCACGTGTCTATCTGTGCCTATTTGACCTTATCCCTCGTGTTTTTTACAAGTTACTTGTCTGTTGTTTTCTACCCAGAATTATCCCTTGGTTCCTGAAGGATTGTTCTAGGCAAGCATGGGTGCAGAGGAGTAGAGTCAGAGAAGTCAGGTGGTCATCTTGTTTGCTCTTCTAGCAACCAGCTTCTTTGCTAAGGGAATCCCAGTAATTGATCTTTCAGATGGTGAGAACCAAACATTGTACATTACTGTTCAATCTGCCATTGTGCGACTCCCCAAGTCACAATTCCTGCTGGTAGCTCTCAAGGCTCTGGCAAAAAAAAAAAAAAATTACTCTCAGAAACCTACAACCTTGATGCTCACTGGGTGACCTTGGACCAGTCACTCTCTCTCCGCTGAACCCACCTTACAGGGAGTTCGTGAGGATAAAGGGAAGAGTCGTGTATAGTGGCCCGAGTGCCTTGGAAGCGGGTTGGAATAAACATGTGACAAACAATTTTTAAAGTTTATTCTTTGGGCTATCACCAGGAGTTCAAATGAACCTGCCTGGCTGAAACTGGTGAAATGGCAGACTGGGTCCTACCTTGGGCCTTAGCATTCATGCACGTGCATTGCCATGCATGTGTTGCAGAGACAAGATACACCCTGCCTTTCACCCCCACATTGCTGGAGACCCAGGGAAGGAGAGAGGTGTCATACTTGATGAAAAACCACCCACAAAAAAAGTTATAGCCACCCACAAAAATTTGTAATAGCATCCTGAAAAGCAAAAATAAGGACAGCGATCTACCAGGGAAATCTGGAAATTAGGGACTGTTGGCTTTTAAGTAGTAGTTCTACAAGTTTTTCCTTCAGCAGGATGGTGTCCAAATGTGTAGGAAGACTTCCCCTAACTATTCTCCTGTGTGCAACCCTTTGCTATGCTCTGCAAAATCTGACTGTATCCAGAATCCATTTCACAGTCCTACAGGCTATCTGAACATATTTTCTCAGCTGTCATTACCAGCGATTACCTAGTTATCACTGCCACAGCATAACTGATCCCCCTCTGGGCTCATGCTACCAAATTACCCCCTCTTCCACTATTTTCCCAACAACGAAATCACCACCTGTATGGTCAGCTCCTCCCTTTGCTGTGCACCACGGCACGCATAATTGCTGCCCTTCACTCCCATCCCATGGTTTTAGCAGCAGGCTGCAGGCTGTGAATAATGCTGGGGCTGCTGCTGCTGATCTTCAGTTCTTGTCCTTCTAATGAGTAAATATAATGAAGTAGTTGCACTCTAGAAGGAGAGAGAGAGAGAGAGAGAGAGAGAGAGAGAGAGAGAGAGAGAGAGAGAGAGTAACAGCTCCCTACACCAGCTGGACTGACAAGGGCTGAAATTTAGTTCGTTTTTATTTTAAAAAATAAGCAACAAAACCTTTTGAAATCCCAAGAATGAAAGGGAAAGCAAATGACAGGTTACGAACACTTCTGAGCACAAATTGGAAGGGAATTGAATGGATCAAGGGGACCTGCAGAGGGAACTGTGGGCCTCCCCAACCCTGCAGGAGGTCCCCTTGATGACCCAGGTAAGGAGACAAGCCCCTGGGTACCTGCAGTGCCATGATCACTGTGGTGCCATCAGGGCACCCATTACAGGGTCATTCCCCTTAAAGGGAAATGGCCCAGTTTAGTATCCAGTGGTGGATCATTCGTGATCCAACACTTTGGGTATTGCTGGTGTATACAATTGTGGCCTATGAAATTTAGACCTGTCGGGTGCCTGTCTTGCCCTCATGGCCTTTTCCTACCACACAAACCCCTTATTCCAGCATGTATTCAGAGTACAAATTGCTGTATTTTTAATGCTTTGAAATGCTGCAAGGATTTTTGTTATCTGTCTTTATTCTGTTGATGATGTATTAAGTGTGCCTTAATGATATTGATCTACTTTAAATTATGTTGTTAGCTCCTCCCCCCCTCCCCCAGTGCTTCTTGTGAATGGAAAGGTCAGGGTATAAATAGTTGTTAAATTAATAACAAATAAAGAGACTGACTAATCTGTGCATAAATGTTGGACTGGGCACCCAGCTGCCATGGCCTCTATGGCAATTTTCACCTACAAGCCCTCCCCCATCAGTTCCCTCCCCCAAATAAGAGGTAAGTAATTTTGTTATTGGTATGGATGAAAGGAAGTGATTGAAAGAGTATCAAGGGCACAATCCTAACCTGGAGTTAGGCCGGCACAGTTAGGCCAACAAAGTTTGGCCGGCATAAGGGACACAGTAAAGTATATTTGGACCACTCTGGGAGTCAGAAGGTGTGCGCCATCCTCCCTGACTCCAAGAGTGGTCCAAACGCACTTTACAGTAGCCCTTGTGCCAGCTAAGCTTTGCTGGCCTAACTGTGCTGGCCTAACTCCAGGTTAGGATTGCGCTCTCAGATACATTAGGGAGGGGGTGCTAGCAGGAGGTACGTTTGTGGAGAAAGAAAGGAGAAGAGCACCATGCAGTCATGCAATATCCTAACCAATGATTTATAGCTAAAGAGTTATTGGTAGTGTAGATTTGTCTAAAACAGCCCAGACTGCAAAACAGTGCTGACTGAAATTTCAGAGTCTGCAGCATGTTCCAGGCTGATGGTTACAGTACATGGCGGGAACTGCAATGGTGCAATGCAAAGGAGGTTGCACTGACATCTTACAGCTGCATTCCATACAATGCCTCATCCCACCAGAGTGGCTGTCAGTTGTAATCCCATCACAAAAAGCTTACTTACTGCAATCTGTCAGTAATGTTGGCTTGCCCTCATAGTTGACTCGCAGATGACCAGAATGCTATTTGATGCAAAGGTGAGTTGCCCCCAGTTTCGTTGTCCACTTTCTGCTACATTCCTGGACCATACACTTTTTCAGCCATGTAGCCAGAGGCACTGAAGTGGCATCCTTAAGCAATGGATTTGGGGAGTCATTGAAGTCAGGCTACTGGGAGATGTGCAACTGATACATGGGGAACGTTCTCCTATACAAGTCTCAGGGAGATGAACAGGAGCTGTGCACAGTAGTGGAACATAACCCAAGATCATTGGTTGGAAGGGGGATCATTGAGTTTACTGCTTCAATTACTGAAATGTGTTGGGCCAATTCAATAGTGACGGTTGTTGTAGCATTGCCCTATACTTCTGCATGGCCACATGGACCATGGCCACAATGGCGCTAACATGGTTAGAACATCTCTGCTCAGTCATGGAACTCACTGGATGACCTTGGCCGGCCACCAGCTCTCAGCCCAACCTAACTCACAAGGTTGAAGATGAGGTTTTATGATGTCACTTTGGAGCAGTGGTCATTGTGTCATGTATTGAATGCGTCATTGTTGGAGCCACAGCCTATATGACTGGACTGTTTAAAAAAGGAGAAGCTGTTGATCATTGTCACATTCTAAAACATTGATAGGGCCATCATATAAACTTATCTCTTTAATATCCTTGTTTCTGGATAAAACATGACTAACAGAAATGCCATAGTTAAAATATGACAGCTGCTGCTCAGGAGGTGGCAGGCAGAAATTTCAAGAGTCATTCAGCATCCTGTCATCTGTCTAAATCGTCTGGTGGCCTCCAAGGTTTGTGTCTGGATTTTTTGCTTTGTGGAGTGAATCAGTAGGATAATGATGGAAGGGGATGGACATGGATGTGGCTGGAATGCACTGCTGAGGTCTTTGTTAGGGTGTGTTTGCAGCACCAGACAATTTTCCAAGAGATGCCCCAGGAAAGGCAGGTGCATTTTGCAATACATCCCAGGCGAATTCACTGATCAGGGCTCCACCGCCAGATTTTATTGTGGGAAAGAGATCCTCATTAAAGGCATGCATTGTTTCCTGTGATAGATGTTTCTGTATATACTGCTGTTTAGGCATAATGCTTCCCAAGGTGGTTTACAATAAAAAGAAAAGCAGAGCATCAGAAGAAGCTTGCTTGAGCTAATTGCTGACAGTACAGTGGGAAAGATTTCATGCATGCACATGCGCATGCACACTCATGCACACATTCCAAAATGAGAGAAATGAGCGTGCTTGCTGCTTCCCCAATGGGAGGGTGCTCCAAAGAACAGGAGACACCAAAGAAAAAGTCCTGCTCCATCAGTTGAGCATTCTCCAGAGCATTCATTTGTGGAATGTGAAGCTGGGAGGGAAGGCATCATGCAGGAGAAGGTGCATTCCCTGAGAATCTCAGGCACAGAAAGAGCAGAATTTAAATAGTGCAGAACTCAGTATAATGTTTAAGAAATTGCCAGGCAGAATTTGTGGCAGAACAAAAAAATTCTGCATTCTCAGTGGTGCTGATAGCAACACAGGGTGCAATCCTAACCAACTTTCCAGCACTGGAGTAAGGGCAATGTAGCTCCGAGGGAAGGGAACAAACATTCCTTTACCTTGAAGCGGCCTCAGTGACTACTACTCCACTGCAGCATGCAGCATGTGCCCCATTGGCACATATAGATCTGTGCTGGAAAGTTGGTTAGGATTATGCCCACAATCACATAAGAGCTTTTGGTGTGGCCTAAGTGGAGAAAGTCCTTCAGAGCCATGGAATTCTTCTGCTTTCTGACATTAACATTTGTCCATCAAGCATTGCAGAGAAGCCTAAATCATTCTAGTTGTCACTGATAATGCAGATAGCTAGCCCAGCTCACAGGCTGACCATGAACAGAGACTGGAGAGGGATTGTATAAGCCTGAGAGTCCCCAACATGGTAGAAAGCACTGAGTGGAAAATGCTTCCTCTTCTTCTCCTCTCTCCTTGAAATAAAAGTGTGTGCTGAGCCAGGGATTGCTTCAAAGAGCGGCATGTTGAGACTAGGAGTTGAAGGTGAGGAAGTAGCATAGTTAGGTATCTGCTACCTGGGGTCAAATAAGATTTTGTAGGCCAGCACAGTTAGGCCAGCAAAGTTTGGCTGGCACCACGGCCACCACAGAGCGTGCTGGGACCACGTTGGCCTTCTGTGTGCTGGCCTCTCTGACTCCAAGAGTGGTCCAAGCATACTTCATGGTGTCCTTTGTGCCGGCCAAATTTTGCTGACCTAACTGTGCGGGCCTAACTCCAGGTTAGGATTGATAGGACTGAGAATACCGTTAGGCCCAAGCCCATCCCCTGAAAATCCATGTCTGAGCTTGTTCAGCTGGTGACTAGGACTACGTGTCCTAGTTACTAATCTCCCTCTTCTGGCGTTGCAAATCCCCACCAAACTCAATAGGACAGAGCAATCACAGAAAGGATGGGGTTCATATAGTGGCAGGCTGAGAGCATGCAGCTTGTAAAAAGTTACCTGTCATGTTGGGGAAACAGCTGTAGTTTTCCTAGTCAGTATTACTGACCAACAGCCTTCCTCAGAAATGAGGAAGGATACAAATGCATTGGACCTGAGAGTGAGAGCCAAAGTGAGAAAAATGACAGGAGGGTGAAAAGAAAACAGTCGTTTTTGATGTCTAAATAAATGGGCTGATTTGGGAAAATGTCCTCCGTACTCCCACTCAGTGACAGCCCACCTGAAGATGTATTAAGGCATGGGTCATTGGTTTTGATAAGGAAACATGTCCCTTATCTGTATAAATGTGGGAGTACAGGACCATCTGCCTGCCAGAAGAGTAGACTGTGGAGATCTGAATGAATGAGCCACAGTGTGAAGATATCGCAAGATGAATACAGTCATGCCAGTGGTGTCATCTAAATGATTTAAGAACAGGAACTCACTTTTGATTGGCACGTGTCAGTGGGACTTCCCCACTGCAGCCCTTCCCCCTTCGCCCCCCTAGGAATCCAGAGTCGCTCCCTTTAACCCTCTGAGTGCCGGCCAACCAAGAAGAAAAGCTCTTTGCAGAGGAATTGGGAGGGGGGAGGAGGGAGAGTGAAGTGGGCGGAGTCAGCCCTAATTTTAACTAGTGGAACTGCGTTCCCCCGCGTTCCCCCTGCATGACATCATTGAGTCATGCCCTGAGATACACCCATTCGGGTTACAAGAATTCAGCTTCATGAGGAGTTTCATTTAATACCCCTATTTTGGCTTATGAGGCATTTCTTTGCATGTATGAGTCTGTGCGCTTTGCAAGCCAAGAGACAACGCCCCCCCCCCAGATCATAGTATCGTGTGTGTATGTGCTGATTTGCAGTATCATGAGTATGAATTGTTTATGAGCGTAGTCTTTGATGCGCGGTTCATAACAGCTACATAATGCTTAATGAGAGCAGGGGACATCCATATTACAGAGTAATTAACGAAGGGAAAACACTTTGTTAGGTTGTGTTATAACTAATGGTAACTATTGGAGCAATGGCGCCTATTTTAATAGGAGTCGGTGTTATTTTAGCATAAATGGGCATCAATTTCAAGGCTCAGGAATGCATACAAATTTGTCCAATTGAAAGTAATGGTAATCATGCTTTCAACTTGCAAGAATTTACCCTACAAGGCTTTTTTTGAGGAATGAATTACTTTGTAAAGGTAAGGAGGGGGAAGATGAATTTTGCCGTTTCTGATGTGTGCATTGGTGGTTCTGAATTGCAATGAATTTTACTGAACAATAAATGACTTGGATTTACTTTCTGGTTTCCCGGCCAATCATAGAAAACCAGCCCAGAACCCATTGCCCATGATGACAAGAGAGAGAGAGAGAGAGAGAGAGAGAGAGAGAGAGAGAGAGAGAGAGAGAGAGAGAGAAACATGGCCTCCAAAAGTTTTTACCCCTTTACCAAAACAAGAGGCACACAACATGTGTGCACATGTTTTTATTAATGGATCAAAGAGCAGCTTGGGTCAAATTTTTATTAGGAAAATTGAATGGACAAATAGGGTTAACCCTTCCTCCAGTCAGCTACTATCATGAAAGCACCCCTTACACCTGCTATAAAAGTTTGCTGAGACCTAATACAGTGGAGCTATCATCATCCTAAATGTTAAGTCCTGTTCTTATAATATATGTTTTGCCCACATCAGGATGTGTGCACCTATTTGTATCATTGACTTTATCTTAAAAATAATAATAAAAAGCAATGGGACTTTTATACATGCAGTCAAGGCCATTGAAGTGTCTTGATTTTAATATTCTAGATACAGAGTTGTCTGTCTCTCTTATATAATTAAAAATAGTTGGGTGTGTTTTCTGCATGCAAATACATCTGAGAGCTTAAAGGCAGCAAAAGGTAGAGAAAAGCCCTTATGTCTAATTTGCCTTTATAGATGTACGAAGCAGTGTTATTCAAACTGTGGGTTGGGACCTACTTGATGGTCATGACCTGATGTCAGGTGGGTTGCGGAAAGCTTGGAGCAGCCATCTTGGAAACTGCAGACCTTACTCTTGTTATATTCCTTTTGTGAGTGTTGACAGTTTGAATTTTCAAGTGAAGGTTTTTAAAAATTGTGATTTTAGTTCAGTGCTTTTACATAATATTGTCCTAATATTGCTATCATGGTTGTACAATTGCTGCAGTCTAAGAATTCCAATTTGCATTTCAGAAGTGTCATTTTATGATGTTACATTGACAGCACATCCTGCTTGATGATGTCACTTCCTGCCACAACATCACTGTATTGGAAAAGTTAGGAGATATCCCAAGAAGATAGGGAATGGTATCAGCAGTGGCCCCTTGACCAAATAACGGGGGTTAATCCCAGAGTTTCTGCAAGCCTCAGGAGCACAGCTGCAGCCTAGGTAGGCTGATGAGGGCCCTGGCTAGGAAGGAGGCTTAGCACAGGTGCAGTTGGGTGTGGCTGATGGTAGAGCCTGCCTAGCAACCGACACTGATTGGCCTGCCTCAGTATAAAGTTGGAGGCAGGAACTGCAATAAGGGAGCACCAGGTAGGTGCAGCACCAAGTCGGTGCTGGATGGACTGACTGACTGACGGACGGACTGGATAAAGGAAAGTAAGGTTGTTGTGGGAAACTATTGGGAGCTGTTGTTTGGCGGCCATGCCCCTGGAGCCACCAAGTGGAGGAGGCAGTTGTGGCTTAGGCAAGCTGACTGCCTATTGTTTGTTGGTGTGGTTTGTTGGTGCTACATTAGGGTATTTTGGAGCTAAGCCGGTGATGAGGGCAGTCTGGAGGAGGCTGGTCAGCCGGTGATTCCAAGCAAAGCTGCTGGAAGAGAGGAGGCCCAGTGGGTGAATGAACCCCCTCCCTCTTGCCTGTCTCTGAGGCTGGAAACTTGTTAGCCTAGTGTGGGCATTGAGGCCCTTGGGGAGGCCCAGCAGGGAATTTGGCAGAACATTCACTTCCAGGTTAATGACATAACTTCCGGTGTGTCCTGACATGAGTGCCATTCTAAAAAGTGGGTCCCGGACTAAAAAGTTTGAATACCACTGTAGTAAGCCATAACTGCACCTTTCAGTAGCTCTGGAAGTAAAGCACAACACTCTTGTACAGTGATTCTCAATTTTTTTAGAATCTGTCCAGTACCCAGCAGAAGTGCTGTCATGGCTGAAGTGCTATCAATGTGACTCCAGCATCTGCTGCTTTCCTGAGAATGCAGCAATAAATTGGGCTATTTCTAAGTAATTTTCCAATAGCAAAGTCAATCAGAAAGGGAAAAAAGGCCTATTTACAACCTTCACACAAGCAAAACAATGACACAGCCCTTCCCTTTTCCAGCATCTCATCTTCCCATATTTTCAATATGGCTGCCTTAAGGTGCTTCGCAACCCACCTGAAATTGGTTTGCGACCCACTGGTGGGTCCTGGCCCAAAGTTTGGGAACCACTGCTCTTGTACATTAAACTGCAAAATCCTACCAGAAGTCAGTTTTCAGTGAGTTGAATGACATGTACTCCCAGGTATGTGTGTACAAGATTCCACATACCAATTCAGCCAGGGAGAGCTGCCTGTGGAAGTAGCCTTCTTCACAGGATTCTCTTGCTGGATTAGGAAGGGTATGCTCTGAAATGGCTGCACTGCTTTCCCTTTGTCTGCAGTGAACCCTCCCACTCATCTTGCATTCTTGCACTCTCATCTGCTGTCTTGCACCACCAGTCACATGCAACACCTTTTCAGAGCCACCTTCTGGGATGGCTTGGTCCAGCTCCAGTGTTGTGTTAGGAACTTGGGACGCTGCCTGATGCTGGTAACAGCTCAATATGTCAATCTTTCTATTCAGCTCAGTATTGCTGTCCGTGTTGTTGATGGGATTCTCCAGGGTGACAGATAGGAACTTTTGCTCTGGGAGTACCGGGACTGAAACTGGGCTGAGCTATGGCTCTTCCCTATTTCCTCCACAGGGAAATTGGAGAAAGAAGGAATGGGGAAGCTATGGGAAGATCCATACTGGTCAGTGCAGAGCATGTAGTTTGCATAGCAAAAGGTCCAAAAGGTCTCTGGTAGCATCTCTTGCTAGAGAACTTTAGGGGGAAGAACAGAGAAAGACCCCAGCTTAGCAACTTGGAGAGCCTCTGCTGAGCAGGGCAGAGACAGTACTGGTTGAGCTGTACAAGGTAGCCTCTTTTGATATGGCATTCCCATTTTAGAAGGCGCAACGGTTCCTCTGACTTTCGCAGGAAAGATCCATGGACATGAGACTAGATTTGTTGCTCCTATTAAGAAGTAGATTCTACCATGGAGAAAAATCATTATGTCAAAAGTAGGTCGACTTCCTCCCCATGTCACCCCCAAGTGTGCTGTTCCACTTTCAGCCTTGTAACACTATTCAGGATGCAATCCTAACCTGGAGTTAGGCCAGCACAGTTAGGCCAGCAAAGTTTGGCTGATCCAAGGGACACTGTAAAGTATGTTTGGACCACTCTTGGAGCCAGAGCACTATGTCTCTGTGCTAGTGTCTCTGGCTCCAAGAGTGGTCCTAACCTATGTTTGGACTGCTCTTAGAGTCAGGGAGGATAGCACAGAGACATGTGCCATCCTCCCTGACTCTAAGAGCAGTCCAAACATGCTTTACAGGTGGCCCTTGTGCTGGCCTAACTGTGCTGGCCTAACTCCAGGTTAGGATTGCATCCTCAAGATACAATACATTCCAAGGTGACTTTAGGCAAAAAGGTTCCAAATAGTCTTCTGCATTCTTCTAACCCCACCCCACCCTCTACCACAGTTTAACCTTAAAGCACTGTTTCTTACAGCACAATTCAACACTGTCGTCGCATTGACGCTATGTCCTAGCATCGACGTGGCGGCCTTAACGTTGATGCAGGTCCGCCAATCAGCACCCCCGCATCTGTGTTCAGGCAACAGGACCGGCACTGTGCTGCGAAGCTGGCTGGCACAAGAGAGGCTCCGTCTCAGGGCGGACATGGGATTGGTGCGGGGGGGGGGGAGGGAGATTGTGGGCGGAATGTGGGTGAGCTCCGGATTCGGCCATAAAGCCAAATCCTAAGCCCAACCAGGAGGCTGCGTGGTCTGAATTGGGGCCGCACTGTCTCCTCGGCTCTGCATTTGCTATTTAGCAGGCATAGAGCCGAGGAGTGCATTGGGGAGGCTGGAGCCATCCCTGCAGTAATAACGCGAACGTGCCCTTGCCGTGGGGTGGCTCCAGCCTCCCCAACCCAGGATTGGATTTGGTGCTGGCCGGCCGGCCTTGCCAATCCAGCGATGGGTTGGATTGCGCTCTGAGAAATAACCTAACATATTGCTGCATTCTCAGGAAAGTAGCAAATTCTGGCATCACAATGACATCACTTCTGGCCATGACATCACTTCTGGTGGGTTCTTGACGGACTGTCATTCTAAAAAGTGGGTCCCGGGGCTCAAAGTTTGTAAACCACTGGTTTAAAGGAAAGCCTTGTGCTTAAAGGAACAGCATACCAGGCAACAATAGTTTGTGGGTGTTTGTGACTCATAGTCAAGGGGATATTGGTTTCATTCATTTTATTGTGATATTACTATGCCATATTTATGGTTTGGTTTTCTATACTGATCTATTCTTCCACTTCATGTGTACCGCCTCAAGCCACTATATGTATTTTTTTAAAAAGCCCAATCAATAAAAGCAAAATAATAAAAAAAGCTCTGCTGCCCACCAGAAAGGAGAAAAAAAGATGTAAAAATTGTAGCAGCTTCATTCTCCAAATCATTGCAAAAAGGGGGGCAGAGTCCCTGCCTAGTAATAGATTCTGTATAAAGCACTGCTTCTTTTGCTCCTAAGGCAAATCTCTGGAAGAAGCATTGCCTCCTGGGATCCCGCAGGCTGTTATTAAACAGGAGTTTAGAGAACTGCTTAGCGCAGGCTGTGATTTTCAGTGTAAAATGGCCATAAAGAAAGTTGAACTGACCACAGAAGGATTTCCCTTGTAAAGGAAAGGTATTCCCCAGGCAGCAATGAGCCTTGGTTTGAAGTTACATCACTCAAAACAAAAGCAAAGGTATAATGAGAGTCAGGGTAAGAGCTGCCAACCAGAGGCTTTGCCCCAAGACCCGGTGAAGCCTCACTTCTGCTGCCTGAGACAGCCCTGATGGCAATTGTGGGTGAGCAAGTGGGTGCTCCTCTCTAAGCTCTCAATGAATGGGTCATTCAGGTGACTGGTGAACAACCCACTGTTCTCCTAGGCTGGGAAATGTACCACTTGGCTTTGATGAAGTCAACAAATTACCTGATTGGAGGAATGGAACCCACCTAACTCCATCCAATGCTCAAACCTGTATCAGGCATGCCCTGGTATCCATGGGTTTCAGTTATCCACGGATACCATGGATACTGGGAAGCCTATTAAAAAGATAGGGGAGCATTAGACAAATCCATTTTTATCTTGTTGCAGCAAATCCACTGATGTTCCCCTATCTTAAAAAAGCCATCCTTAGTATACATGGTTACAGGTATCCACAGAGGATGGGGGATGGTCCAGAACGGAACAGAACCCCAGTGGATACCGGGGCATACCTGTATATGTAAACAAAGCAAATATAACAAACAGTGCAATCCTAACCTGGAGTTAGGCTGGCATTGTTTGGCCAGCAAAGTTTGGTGTACAGAGAGCCACTGTACAGTACATTTGGACCACTCTCGGAGTCAGGGGGGATGGCGCATGTCTGTGTGCTGGCCTCTCTGACTCTGAGAGTGGTCCAAACATACTTTACAGTGTCCCTTGTGCTGGCCAAACTTTGCTGGCCAAAATGTGTTGGCCTAACTTCAGGTTAGGATTGCACTCTTAATCAAGAAATTTTGGAAAAAAATATCACCAAAAAGCACACCCCTACCAAGGTCCCAGTAGGTCAAGGGAGCCGCCAGTGAAAAAAAGTTTGGGTACCACTAGCATAGCCCATCTCTCCGTGCAGGATCCCTGTCCTCCCAGAAGCCTGGACTTGTCAGCATCAGTGCCCCATTTGTTCACTGGATCCGTATTCTTCAAAACCACTGGCCCAACTGGAAAAAAGCCCAGAACCTTCTGAGAAAGGAATCGCAGACATGGTCTCAAATGGATTCAAATAGAGAAACCAATCTCTTGCATCTTTGGCTTGCATTGCCAAGCACTGAGAGTAATTTTGTTTTATTGAGTATTGAATGGAAGTAAAACTCCTCCCTGTCCATTAAATGGGAAGAGGCATTAAATGGGGCTGTAAATAATTCGGCTTTTTCAAATCCAAGTGGTATTACTGGATACTGGTGAAAAATCAACCTAAAAGAAAATCCCTTGAAAAGAATTCTACCTGCAATCACTGAGGAGCTATAGTCTTGTCTTACTTATTAGGGTGGGTTTCTGATACAGATCTAGGCCCACTTAAGTTGCAATTCTGTATATACATACCTGGGAGTACATCTCATTGAACACAGAGCGTTTTTCATTCCTAAAAAACATGTATACAAATGCACTATTTATCTAGCCAATAACAACCAGCTGCACTGCTTAAAATATATGGCAGTAAGGCAGGGGTAGGCAATCATTGGATATATGTGAGCTACTTAACGAAATGACTAACTGGTAAAGATTCACTGCGACACCACCACCACCACCCATATTTAACTGTAGAAAAAAAAATCTCCAGAGCAAGGCAGCAGAGCACATCAGCAGGCCATGCTTTGGAGGGCGGGAGAACGTCTAAGGAAGTCCCTGAACCATGATGCTTTGGGGAGGAGAGGGAGCCGTCTTTCACTTCCCTTCGTTTCCCTCCATGATTTGACAGCTCCGCCTCTCAACATTGTGGAGAAGCTGCTTCTCCCTCTCCTGCCGCCCCATCTGGCCACAGTCACCAGTCCCACTCTGAGCAAGAGCAACCCCCGCTCCGAGCAGCAAGAGCACATGCTGGCCAGGAACTCGCAAGCTCCAGGGCAGCAGCTGGAATGGGTGGGGCTGGCTGGCTCTGGCTGGCTGTGTGCTCCAAGCCAAAAAGGGATGCAAGCTACCGGTAACCCCCCTGTAAGCTACCAGTAGCTCGTGAGCCCCACATGGCCTACCCCTGCAGTAAGTAGAGTACTCTTCACTGGATATGAACTGTGCATTAAATTGCTAAGGGTAATGGAGCATTATTGGCTAAGAGTAAGTGAGCTGGAAAATCCCAGGCTCAAATTTCACCTCAGCCCTCAAATTTGCACCATACTTTTCAACGTTACAAACAGACATGTCATGTAGCGGGTACGTGGGGGTACACGACTACCCGTTCCTAGGATTAGGGCTGGCCCCGCCCATTTGCCCGCCCACTCGTCGACTCCGTCGGCGCTCCGCCCCCTGCAACGTTTAAATTGCCTGCACGTTTGAGTTGCCTGCACGTTCTCAGAGCCAGGCAGGCAGGCAGGCAGGCAGGCAGCGGAGCGAGGGAGACTGATGGCAGCAGCAGCGTGAGCAGGTAGGCTGCCTGGGGCTCCCTCCCGAGGAGGCGCGGCTGTTCCTGGGGGCGGTTCCTGGGTTCTGGCTATGACCTCACTTCTGGTGGGCAGGGCCCGACACAAGTGCCAATAAAAAGTGAGTACCTGTTGCTAAATCATTTAGATGCCATTACTGGTTACAAAGCATGTATGAGGATTAGCTTTCTTTATTTCTTTTAATTAAGCCAAGTGGGAGGGCAGGACATTGGATGAATGTGGCCTTTGTCATCACATTGGGCCCCGCGCTTGCGGGGCTGGGGGGCTGCACTGTTGAAGGGAGCAAATTGCTTGCCGCTGCAGCCAGGATCTCCGTGGGCTGTATGCCAGTGGGGCCAGTGGAGTGGCTGCTCATTGGGCAGTCCCACCTGGCCCTGCCTCCAAAGGGCATCCTAGAAGCAGGTGGCAGTGATGTCATCACGTCACCGCCAGCTATTTCTGAGTTCCACACTTTGCACGAGGCACCACACGTGCTCTTCTTGCCATGGCTGCGTGAGGGCCCTGTGCAGAGGGTGGGGCCCCCGTGGGAATACCCCACTTAGGGCTGCTCTGGGTGCCGGCCCTGGGTGAGGGCATGCAAGTGCAAAAATCACAGCAGGGAGTAGGGGGGCTTTCGTTCTTACCTCCCACCGTGGTTCTAAGTTCCATTGTGCACCCCAGGGTGCACAATCCCTCCACCCTGGTATGCTCTTTATTATTTACTGAAAGCCAAGAAAAGAGGGTTTTTTTTTAAACTGGTAAATGGTATGCGAGAAGCGAGAGTGCAATCAAGGTCAGACCTGGTAACGCTCTCCTACTCCCCCCCCCTTGGTGGTTCTGCAGCCTTCCCTCATGCTAGTGCAAAGGAAACAAAAGGGGCCAAGCTTGCACATTCCTCGTACCGTGCCATTTAGCCCTCAAGATATGCATGCCGGCAACAGACTGTGCAGGGGAGAGGGTGAGGTGTAGATTAATGCTGAGGACCGTGAGCAAGTGTGAAGCGTTGGGCAGCTCTCTTCTTCTCTGTCATGCCGAACTGTCTCTCTCAATCGCGCTTCATACTGTTGCTGCAGCATGCCTGGCTATTACCTTGACGGAACCAGGGCCAGAGCTTGCTAGTGAAATTATCTGCTCTCTGGAAAGAACCCAGTAAATCGAATCACTCCGCTCAAGCATGGGCTACCTTGCTTGTTTCTTTGCTTCAGCTTACACTGAATCTTAAAAAAAAACCCACAACCCAACACCTGCATTTCTATCATTTCTATTATCCTGCGTTTCTAACAAGCAGGCAGATGTATGCATACAGCGATGCTATTTGATTCTGAGCCTCGAAATCAAGGCAAGTCCCCTCAGGTGGCTCATATTTAGATCTGTAAGGCACTCGGCCAAGGCCGCCCATAACACAATGGAACAAACACAAAGACGGGGTTGCTGTTAATAAGTGATTGGAATTAGCAAAGCATGTTGTGATGGGCTGTGGGCTTAGACAGGACCTTGTTGGTCCTGTTAATAAACGTAAGTTATGGCCCTGATTGGCTGACAGGATCAACACAACTGCAGCCATCTTGCAGCTTTGGAATGACATTTGCCGTGACGGGTGCAGATTATGAAACGTTTGTGTTGATTTGATGGGATGTTTGGAGATGTGCAGAAGAAGATGAGAGAGGCTTGAATGCAAGACCAAAGAAAATGCTTCTGGGAATATAATGTACAGTGCCTTGAATGATCTTTAACCAGAAACGAGGCGATAAATATGAAGACCTGTCTGTGTTTCATTTGCAATGACATGCAAGTAATCACTTCAACTTGATGTGGTTATCAGTGGTGTACCCAGGTACACCCAGGTTCAAGGGGGAAAATGCAGGGGGCAGCACCACAATCCTCCCATCTGCCATCCCTCCCCCCTGCAGGGGGCAGCACCCCCCTGCCGCCTCCTCCAGTCGCCCACATCTCTGTGTATCAGAGGGAGAAGGTGCTGCTTCTTGCAGTGCAAAAAAGTTCCTTCAAGTGGCACCCGCCCCCATGTGTGAGATTCATCCGAGCATCAGAGGAGTCAGGTGCCACTTGTAGCGCTGCGAAGCTGCTCGGCTTCACATCACTACATCCAGCTCCTCCAATGCTAGCGGAATTGTACGCCGCTGCAGCTTTGCAGGGGCCCAAGAGTCCTCCAAGTATCAGAGGGGGCAGGCTCTGTGAAGCCACTCCCAGAGAGCTGCTTTGCACCACTATAACTGGCAATTGCTCCCACCCACTTGTAGAGGACGGGCACTGCTTGTAGTGGTGCGAAAAAGCTCAAAAGGAGCTTTTTCATGCTGCTGTGGGTGGCCTCCCTGTATTAAAGGGGGAGGAGACTCAGAACAGGTGGGGGAAGTAGAGGTGTGCCCCTGGCACCCCCACCCCCCAGGAATGCCACTGCTAGTTATCAAGTGATGAATATGTGAATCAGTGCTCCCCCAAAAAGGGTATGAATGCACATTTCTATCTGAGGCTCTCACTGGATTCAACAGACTTTAGAGCTGGCCCTAATTTAAAGTACTTTTGTTCGTCTTCTGGTCTTTCATCAATCCAGTTTTTATCCAGGACCTAGAGCATTTCTTCTGCTACTTTTCCAGCCTTCTTTCTCACTGGTTCTACCTAGTTTTGCTGATTGAAATGATGTACCGACAATGAAAGGCTCACGGGAATATTTACTCAGCAAACTGTAGCAGGCCCCCCCAGTTTTTATACGACATTTGGCATCCTTAATAACGAGTTGCTCTGCAGAGCTCCACCACTCAGACACCTCTGCAGTGCAGCAAGGCACGAAAACCATACAGTGAAGCTAATCAAAGCTGAAATTAAAAAAAAAAAGTGAATAGAGACAGTCTTCAGTGTCTAAGCTCTGATCAGCAACTAGTATTGTTAAAGAACCCCTTCCCTCTCAGGAAATGACACCCAGTAGCCAGGGTTCTACTCCCTATCTTCCCTTAAAGAGCCAGTTGCTGGATTTCATTGTCACAGGATCAGTTCTGTGGGCTTCTTTTGTTTTCTGGATTTGATGGGCCAAATGAGAGCCCAAAAGCATCAGATTTAGCCCAGGGATCACTCACAAATTGGTGACCTTTTGTTTCAGTCGCAATTTCCAGTGTCCTCAAAGGAGGAATGCACTGCATCTACACAGGGAGTGTCTCCATAGCGTCCCTACGGCGGGCACAGCGCTAAATTTTGCAAGGAGCCTTACCTTGCTGTGTAAATCGTTCCTCTCTCTTGCCATTGTAGCTGATCCTCATAGGGAAAGCAATGCCTTGGCGTTGCTTACTGGCTATGGCAGCAAGGGAGAGAAGCGATTTACACAGCACCATACGGCTCATTGCAAAACTTAGCACTTTGCCCCCCCATAGGGGTGCTATTGGGTGTCGCCTGCACAATTTTGTATTAAACTGGAAGGAAGGCGTCAACCTGTAAAAGTGTGGAGGTTTGCACAGCTGATATTTGCATGCAGAGCACATTGCAAGACACCCCCTACACGTTTTCACAGGTTGGTCGAGGTAAATATAACTAAACCTCCGCTTCTAGACAGCCCAGATCTGAGTTCATACAAGTTTATTTTGCAGGATTTCAGAAATTACAGAGGGGGTGTGTGTGATAAAATCTATAGCTCGGCCTAAGAGATGTGCAATCCAGTGCCTTTTCATGGCTTTTGATTTTGGCATCTCTCTCACACACTATATCTAAAGATATACCTTTTAAAGTATATATTTTGGCTTTCTAGATTTGAGATAGTGGGACAGGAAGTGATGAATTGAAGGTCCAGAGGGGAAGCCCAGGTCTCCGATGTCCATGTGTCAGAGGCTCTGAGGTTTGAACTGGTAAGAAGCCTAATGAGGGACCAAGCCTTGCTGAGGCTTCAGAAGCCCCTTTGGGCACTGGAGGGAACAGAGGTGGACAATATTAAACTTTGTGGCTGACAGGTAATGTGTTGGCCAGGCTAGCATAAATACCAGCACCACAGCCTTCAGTCCAGTAGCATCTTTAGAAGATTCTAGACTTAGAGGATGCTAGACATGAGCAATACTTACCTTGTCATGTAAACTGCTTCTCTCCCTCGCCGTAGTAGCCAAGATGCAATGTGGGGGTGCTGCTGCCTCTCCGAGGACTGGCTACTAAGGTCAGGGAGAGGAGCCGTTTACATGGCAAGTAAGGTGCCTTGCAAAGGGATGTGATGGTGCTGCGGGCCACTGAGCTGAGCTTGTTGACTGGAAGGTTGGCTGTTTGAAACTATGTGACATTGCTTGTCTCAGCTCCTGCCAACCTAGCAGTTCGAAAGCACGTAAAAATACGTGAGTAGATAGATACCACTTCGGTGGGAAGGTAACGGCATTCCGTGCGCTACGGTGTATAGTC
Organism: Lerista edwardsae; assembly: GCA_029204185.1. Classification (NCBI taxonomy): domain Eukaryota; kingdom Metazoa; phylum Chordata; class Lepidosauria; order Squamata; family Scincidae; genus Lerista; species Lerista edwardsae. The sequence continues at coordinate 16,298,714 of JAJKFI010000019.1, read as the reverse complement.
ATGCTGGCCACATGACCACGGAAGTTTGTCCCTGGGGAAATGCCGGCTCTTCAGCTTTGAAACGGAGATGAGCACCATCCCCTACAGTCGGTTGCGACTAGAACATTCGGTCTTGGGGTAACTTTTACCTTTAAGGTGCCTTGTAAAACATAGCACCCCACCTCCCTCTAGGGATGCTCCTGCATCAATCTTTTCCTGGTCAACAGAGCAGAACCTTTTGCTTGTTGCACCTTAAGCTCCAGCTTAAGTCAAAGCCTGACCTGGAGAATAGTGCCTTCAGGCTGTGCTTCGTTCAGCCACTCACAGTCCTGGCCTTTGTTGCTACTACATTGCACTCCATGTGGAGCAGATACCACATCACATATTTAATTAGTTTTCACATTTTTTACCCCACCCGTCCTCCAAAGAGTTCAGGATGGGGTAGATAATTCCTCCCTTCCTTTTGTCCTCACAACAACCCTGGGAGGTAGGTGAGGCTGAGAGATGGTGACTGGCCAAAGGTCACCCAGGGAGCTTCATGGCTGAGGTGGGATTTGACCCTGGATCTTCCAGCTCTCCCAAACTATTACATTACATTGTCCCTGGCTGGCCTGGTGCCACAAGCAAGTGCTCCTTCCTGGTTTCAATGATAAAGTGTCACTGTGAACCTCTTTTCATAGGTGCCTCAGCTCAGATTAATCAGTCGAATGACCCATTATTTCATCTGTTGCCCTTTGTCATCACTTTCAGGTCAGGCAGAGTGCTTTAATATCTACATTAATACAATGTAATATATATGAAAAAGCAAGCAATGTGTTCACACATTGTGAACATGGTTTTTGGAAAACAAAAAAGCAAGTTTCATTTGTGGTTAATTATTTAAAATTGTCATTAATTTTTCACAATACAAGCCTCAATAATCTCCCTTATTTCTCACCACAGTTTCATCTCAAAATTAATAGTCAAAATGCAAGCAAATGACATTAAGGTAAGAAATGCAGCCGCAAACAACATTAACAGTGCAATCCTATACCCCCTTAGCGCAGGCGCTGTGCTCTTGCACTGGCCGAACACTGTTGTGAATGTGCCGTAAAGCGTGTCCGCATTGGCACTATGGTGCTCGGCCAGCACAAGTGGCAGCACCAATGCTCGGCGCCGATGCAGCTGTCGGCAGCGCTGGCTGTGCGCCAGTTGAGCGCCGGCATAGCTCGGTTGGTGCAGGACCTTCGCGAGGGCTTTCCAGAGGTGTTCTGGGGGCGTAACTGGGCGGCGCAGCGGGTGGAGATGGCAGTTATGACGCGGTTGTGACACAGGTCGGCCATAGTGCCATATCCTAACACCGGTTCCCAGCCATGGCAGCCCTGATTCAGGCTGCTCCCGTGTACGTTCCTCTGCGCCTGCTATTTTGCCAGCGCAGATCGGAGCAGGCCCATAGGGGTGACTGGGGCTTACGCGGGTGCAAAGGGAAAACTCCCCTTGTCCTGCACGTTGCTGCTGCCTCCGAATGGGCCTGTAGATATGGCCCTGCTATGTCGGCCTTACTAGGCCGGCATAAGATAGGATTGTGCTCTAAGATATAATAAGTAAAAAAAGAAGTTAGAGAAAGGGGAAAGAAATGTTTTGGGTTTGAGAGCCAGGGCCAAAGCAGAGTCACAGAACCCATGACTGTCGCCATCTTGGTTGCCTGGTAGCATCATCATTACATAATGGCAGTTACAGATTGTGGGAGCCATCTTAAAGTGGCACTGGGCCAACACAAGCCGCTTGCATTGGCCCAGCACTGTCCAAACGTGTCATAAGGCATGTCTACGTCCGCGGGACAGGTGCTGAGCTGACACAGGCAGCAGCGTTGACCCAGCAACACTGCAGATGGTTAGAGGTAAGCTGCCCCCCATTGCTGGCTGCGTTGGGGGGGGGCTTTTGGGGTGGGGGAAGGTGGGAGGGGACAGAGGGAGGGCAGACTGGGATGGAGGGGGGGCAGCCCTGCAGGTGGGGCAGCCTGGGGAGAGGGGGAGCCAGGATCTGCCATTAGGCCTGATCCTAACCCCCCATCCCCAGGCTGTGCAGCCCCAATCTACCATACGTCATTAGGAGAAAATCTCTGGTACTTCTCTGAGAAAGACAAAAGCAAGACTTATCAGACAAGCAGGTAGGAGCTCACACTACCTGTCTGAGGCGGGGGCAAATGGGTACCAGCTTACCATACCACTGCAGAAACATTTCCATAGAACCTGATCATGGACTTCTGCACATTTGACTATTGTCTGGAGAAGGCTGTGCCCCAGGTGAGGAAGGATTCTCCATGCTATGTGGAACCCCCCACCCTCCGCTTTTGTTTTTAAACAGAACAAAAATATCAGCCTACTCAAAGATGTACTTAGGCCCTCAGTATTGAATCAATACATGGTTTTGAAGGGGGAAGAAATCTACCACTGTAGCTTTTACTTATAGACAACCTATAGGGAACTTCAAAATCTACAGTTAGTTTTTGAAACTTGCCTTAAACTTTTGCCTTCCGCCCTAACTGTGTTTAGTTTTTAATATGAGAACGTTTTAAATGAAAAAGTAAATAACATTTGGCTTACCTCCCAGGAGACAGAAGAGGCACAGCGCAGCAGAAAAGTTCTGCTTGGTATGAATGAATGCAGTTGCGGTGTTGGTTGTTGCTCCAGTAGCCAATGCGCCCTCACAAATGAGCAGCACAGCTTTATTTCCCCATCAAGCTCCAGCCCTTAAAGCAAAATATGAGCACAGGGATCTGGTAAAAATTATCTTGCGGCAGAATCAATGTGGAGCTAATAAAGCAGAACTCCCCCCCCCCACTCTTGTGCTTTTTCATGAGACTAGCAAGCCACTTAAAAAAGAAAAAAAAAGAAGCCAAAAATAGAGGTTCTTCTGCAGTGATTGCTGCTGGAATACTGTACTTTGGCCTTGAACATATTTGGGAAACAAATGTGAAAGTGCAGTGATGAAGCATAGAAAAGACATATGAGCTGGCAATTGCTTCCATTTGTGTGTGTCAGAAATCCCTACACACTGGCATTGTTGATCCTTGACCTTTTCATCAGGGTAATACAGGTGGGTCCTCAGTATCAGTGGGGATTTATTCCCCCCACCCCAAGCATGTACACCGAAAACCGTGGTTAAGCAAATCTGTGGTTTGGGGACCCTTACCCTCCAACTTTGAAGCCTCCAGGCACCAAAGTTTAGAAATCACTGATATAGACCCTTTCAAGGATGCGAAGTGTGCCCCATGCACTGTATTGGCTTGATGTAGTCCTTACAATCACTCTGGGTGCAATCCTAACCAACTTCCCATCACTGACATAGTGGTGCCAATGGGGCACGTGCAGCATCCTGCAGTTGGAGGGGGGCAGTCACGGAGGCTTCCTCAAGTTAAGGGAATGTTTGTTCCAGTGGTGTCATTCAAATGATTTAGGAACAGGAACTCATTATTGAGTTCAAATTCAAATGTTGGGGGAAAAAACAACAACCCGGAAGCAGCCACGGAGCCCGTTAGGATCCGGAACGCTCGTTCTGGTCCGTTCCCCCTGAATGACATCACTGCCTTCTCCCCAGTGGGCTGCAGACTCACCAGAGCGGCTGCTGACTCCACGTGTGTGGCTGGAGGGAGCGAGGAAGGGGGCTGTGCAGGACGGGACTTCCCCACTGCAGCCCTTCCCCCTTCGCCCCCTAGGAATTCGGAGTCGCTCCCTTTAACCCTCTGAGTGCCAGCCAACCAAGAAGAAAAGCTCTTGCAAAGGAATCGGGAGGAGGGAGAGTGAAGTGGGCGGAGTCAGCCCTAATTTTAACTAGTGGAACTGAGTTCCCCCACGTTCCCCCTGTATGACATCACTGGTTTGTTCCCTTACTTCAGAGCTGCATTGCCCTTATCCCAGTGCTGGAAAGTTGGTTAGGATTGTGCTCTCTGTTGTTGCAGCTGGGAGGCTGAGGCTGAGAGGGAGCAGCTTACCTATGGCAGAGGCAAGATTCCTGCTTCTCTGTTCAATCTTGTGCAACGCAATACTATCGTATGGGCTCCACCAGCAGAATACGTGTTCTGCCAGCTGGACGTGCCTGGATCCAGGTGGAAGTGCCTGGTTCCTGATGTGTATCATGTGACATTGTTGCACTCGCTGATACTGCAGGCGAGAGCAATGAGCCCTCCAGTGCAGTTGCTGGCGGCCTCATGTACATGCTTGCAATGAGGCCTCCATCCACCAGTAGTGGGGAGTGGCAGTGGGAGGGACAGGGATGGGGTGGGGAGGGGAGAGGAACAGGGACAGGGAGGAGGTGGGAGGGTAGTTCCAGAGGCAATGGTGCATCCTCGATGTTATACCCTTCTTTTTAAATCTCCTTGGACAGACACCACAAAAATGTCCAAGGAGAGCCACTGTTTTAACTTACCTCCTGCAGGCTGTCTGACTCCCCCCCTCCCCCCGAAATGCTGCATGTGCCTTTTTTAGCCACACCAGTTTGGGCCACTCTTATGAGGATCAAAAATAGCTGTAAATCCAGATTGTACTGTTTGGAGCAGGTGCTACTGCTCTGATCCACATGGAGCAAACTATGATAATAATAACAGGGTTTCTCAGAGTCATACGTGCCAGCATCCTCTGCCAGTATATTATCTTGTTCTCTACACTGGGGAAAAGCAAATCATATATGATGCTTTTGTATGACTCTTGTGAAGACCCAGATCTTGCTGGGCCCCCAGATCACAACGCTGCAGCACAATGTGTCTTCCCACAACCAACATAGGTGACTTGATAGCTGGCTTCCTCAAAGCCCTAGATCCCAGCATCCCCTCCCTGTAGATATCATTTCAGTATCCACATGTGGGGCAAGTAAAGTATGTCGTGTGTGCTTGTGCCATGATTGTGAGTAATCAGAAATTGCTTAGAATATGGCCTGTGTCTTCAGGCAAGGTGTACAAAATATGCTAGTGGGGCATCTCAAAGCACAGCATGCCAGCATTTCTTATCTTTTTATCATCCAGGAAAAAAAGGATGTGTTTGTTTTAAGTACAAGTAGAACTTGCTGCAATTCCAGTTTATGCATTCAAGTACATCTCACAAAGTCATCCCTCACCTTGGGACAAGCCCAATGCAGTGGTGTTCCTAGAAGTGGGGAAACATTTTTCAGGTGCCTGAACACCTGTGTAAAGTGGCCCCTCTTTCTTACCTTCACATTGTGCATTTGGATAATACCAAATTCCAGGCAACACCAAAACTCTGCCTACAATTTGGAATTGCACAAGATGCCCACTGGAGCCCTAGAAGTTACTCATTTCCATTGGGGGAAGCCCGATGCTCAACCGTTTCGCGTCACCACCCATCAATCGCAGTGGTGCTCCTGAAGACATTCCACTTTACCATTCAATAAGTGGTGATGGCAGGAACAGCATGGTGACATCACAGAATCCACCCACAGTGGACCAGCATGCTTTGAGGAAGGACACTTAAAGTTCTCTCCAGTTCATGCCACAATCCAATGATGAAGAAGGCTATAGCTCAGTGGGGGAGGGCATACACTTTGCATGCAGAGGACCCCATTTTCCATTTCTGGGTATGATTGGGGGAAAAAACCCTACCTGAAACCATGGAGAGCCATTGTCTATCAGTGTAAACCAGCAGTCTCAAACCATGGGTCCAGGACCCACCAGAGGGTTGTGACCCAATTTTTGGTGGTTAGCAAAACTGATAGGGCAGATTAGGCTACTGTATGTGCATCAAGGGTAAAACAAACTTGGACCAGGGATGGGGAGAGCTCTGCTGCCCAATCACCATTACAGCCACACCCCTTAGTAGTTATAAATCAGGCAACAGCCTATAGGGTGGCAATTTTCAACTATTGAAAATTGACACAACACATTGGTTTGCCATGAATGGTCTGCAAGTATGTCATGTTGGATGGTCATGAGCCCCTGGCCAGCAGTGTTGCTTGCCTTGACAGTGTTAGCACCTTCTCAGTGTGCCATGAGATGAAAAAGGTTTAGAGTGCAATTCTAACCTGGAATTAGGCAGGCACAGTTAGGCCAGCAAGTTTGACCAGCACAAGGGATACCATAAAGTATATTTAGACCCCTCTTGGAGTCAGAGAGGCCAGCACACAGACGTGTGCCATCCTGCCTGACTTTATTGTGGTTCTTGTGCCAGCCAAACTTTGCTGGCTTAATTGTGCTGGCCTAACTCCCGGTTACCATAAGAAAGGCAGAGCGCCGAAGAATACATGCTTTTGAATTATGGTGTTGGAGAAGACTCTTGAGAGTCCCCTGGACTGCAAGGAGATCCAATCGGTCAATCCTACAGGAAGTCAAGCCTGATTGCTCCCTGGAAGGTCAAATCCTGAAGCTGAAGCTCAAATACTTTGGCCACCTCATGAGAAGAGAGGACTCTAAGACCCTCATACTGGGAAAGATTGAAGGCAAAAGGAGAAGGGGGCGGCGGAGGATGAGATGGTTAGATAGTGTCACCGAAGCGATGAACATGAAGTTGGACGAACTCCGGAAGCTAGTGGAGGACAGGGAGGCCTGGCGTGCTGTGGTCCATGGGGTCGCGAAGAGTCAGACACAACTTAGTGACTGAACAAACAACAACAACAACAACACCCGGTTAGGATTACACCCTGAAATGGTCTGAACCAGGACCTCTACAAAGTTTGGGAACCAGTGGGCTGGAGTCACATGAGGCATTGCCATCTCAAGACTGGGAAGGAGGTCCCACTTCACGCTCTGGAGTGCCTTGTGGCACAGTTACCAGTCGGCCCCAATTGCCTTTTTTTGGGGGGGGGCATTATTGAGTTTTCAAAAGTGTGAAAGTTTCATGGCATATTAAAATTCTCCTGTGAACTATGCAAAGTCATCCCAGGCTCAAGCACTGGTGAGAGGAAAGGAAAAGAGGTCTGAAACCTGTGCTATGATTTCTCCCCCCTCCCAAGTCAGAGCTCCACTGCATGCTTTTATTCCACTTTATAATGTATTGATTATTGCAATTATGCCCTTTTTGGATCTTCCAAAATCGCATTAGATTCAATTACAACTACTGTAAATGCTATTATACAATCGCGGCCCTGGTGCTAGAAAACTGAAATGAGATTAATTTCCGAGAGCCACCTGTGCTTCCTGGAAGACATCTTGTACATTAGAAAGCCGGGCTGCATCTGTGTTCCCGCCCACCACTGGTTAGCCTCCTCAGATATCTTTTGGAGCCTCATGCCAAGTACTTGCAATTCCAAGGTAGGGCATTGCAATGTTGAAAGGAAAACTGAGGAGCAGCAATCTGTCATTCAGTTTCTCGATTTGCCGTTTGCCACATACACATGAAGCTTCATTAGAGGGATCTTCTTAGCTCAGTATCGTTCCCTCCAGCTGAAAGCTGCCAGGGGTCCTCCCCAGCCCTATCTGGCAATGCTGGGCTTTGCGCCTTGAATGCAAGTATTCTACCGCAGAGCTACAGCCATTTCCCCACTATACAGTCAACTCTCGTTATCTGCTCTGGTTGGGTTCCTGGTAAACCCAGTGGACACCAAACTAGCGGATGTTGAATTATTGATCATATGGCTGTGCAATTTAAAATGCTGGGTTGTGACCCACCATTGAACGTTAAAAAGGGCTATTCTCCCCCTAAGGGTGTGGCCCAGGAATGGGTACCCCAACAGCGCCGCAGAGATCATGGCAGTGTGGGGACCCAGGGGCATGGAAACATACCTTGAGTCTTTGTGAAGCTTTCCAGAGTGTCCCGGAGGCTCACAGCCCCCTGTGCAACCCACCCCAGTGAGCTCTGTTTTGCAGAGCTCTGATCACAAACCTCCCACATACACACTTAAAGGGGCTTCAAACTCTGAGTAGGACTTTGAGTCGGTTTCTGTCCTATGTGATCAATGGGGCTAGGCAGGGGGTGGCTAAACTAGTCAGGAATGCCAGCAGCGGATAGCTTCAGAATAGCACAGATAGCTTCAAAGTGGCGGCTACAGATTCAGAATGACTACCATAAATAACTTCAGGATGGCCGCGGATAGCTCCAGAATGGCTGCGGATAGCCAAGAACAAGCCATAAAGTACTGTATATTTGTGGCACCTGGGGAGGAAGGGTCACCAGAACTGACCCAGCATCAGTTGGAGCTGGGCTTCAGGGCTGTGCAGACGCAGAAAAGGAACCACCAGCAGTAAGTGGCTCCACCGATCAGCAGAGGTTTTTGGGGGCAGGGGAGGACAGAACTGGGTGAGGGGAAGGCAGGGAGGGGGAGGAACAGGCCTGGGCCATGGGTGGAGACAGCAGCAGACTTTGCAGCTGAATCCTATGCTCCCTCCTGAGCAAACTCAAACTGTGTTTGTAGTGTAAACCAGTGGTGTCATTCAAATGATTTAGGAACAGGAACTCACTTTTGATTGGCACTTGTCGGGAACCCAGAACCAGCCACGGAGCCCGTTAGGATCCGGAACGCCCGTTCTGGTCCGTTCCCCCTGAATGACATCACTGGTGTAAACTCTGTGTTTCACAAATATGATCCCACAGTTGCTAGTCACAACAGAGGGCCGCAATCCCAATGCCACTGGTCATTTCTATACCACTTCTTTTGCGTTTTCTGTATATCACGCAATACCCAACATAGCAGCTAATTGCAAATACTTTTCTACTGGGGCAGCACTTTGCAGTGCCTCTCCCTGTTCTTTTGTCCTGAGTGAAGACATTATGTCTTTCTGGAATTTGATTCTTATTGACTGCAGTGTGCATCAAAGCTACCAAATATCGTACCCAGTGAATGCTGTATTTGGGGAATATCTGCACATAGCATTGCACGTTTCCCTCTTCACTCCTTCTGTGGATCCAAAGCAGTTTTGTTTTCATGCCTTCCTCTTTTATCTGCCATCACTGCCACGTCCACGTCCTAAACGCTAAATTCCTCTTTCCGATTTGTGCAGGCCAGTGGTGAGCTCTTCACTTGCAGGTTCAGTCTCCCTGGTGGCTTTTCCTCGTCCATTTTCTCAGCTCCTATTTTCTTTTGTTGTACACGCTCACCATGTGCTGTTCTCTTCCTGCTATATGCTATTCAATCACTGCCACGACAGGGTTTTGTGTCTGCTTCTTAGGGACACTTCCCCAGAAATACCAGACTCAGCACTTTGTAAACCAATTTTACTAGTTTCATTATAACTACTGGCTAGTACAGAATTTTCTGAGTCGCTTATCTCACTAGTCCAAAGTGTATTGTTTTTATATACTCAGGGAAACAGATCTATGTCAGCTCTTTTGCAGCCATAAAACCTGTAAGTCCAAAGGGTATATCAGACCTGGGCCTGGGGGCTCTGGATCTCACAGGTGCCGGTCTACTGAAATCCACCCCAATCCACCCCTGGCCCAATTCACTCCCTGCCACTGCCAATTTGCCAGGTGCAGTGGAGATTCTGTGGACTGCTGTGCATCTTTCCAGGTTTGGGACTGGCAGCAGGTCTGCAGAGCTACTGCAATGCCAGTGGCCTGTGGAACGCAACAGTGGATCTCCAGATTCCTCAATGTCTCTTATCCATAGGATTGGGCTGTTAGTCCGGCTTTTCTCCCCTTGTGTTTCAGGCAGGCTACATTAACTTTTCTAAAAAGTAAGGCAGTACAGGCATACCCGCTGGGTATCTGTTCCAAACCCCACTGTGAATACTGGGGACGCCTTCTTAAAAATAGGGGAACATCAGTGGTTTTGCTTCAACAAGGCACACAAAAGAGATTTGTTTAATGCTCCTCTATCTTTTTAATAGGCTTCTCCAGTATCCATGGTATCCGTGGATAACTGAAGCCATGGATCTCGAAGCAGTGGATACTGGGGCACACATAGAATACATGTTTATAGTAATGTCTGTCTATCCTTCACCTCATCAAGAAGAAACACCAACCATTAATAAAATAATTGCAAACGTGCTCTATGGAGGGGAAGGTTTATTGGTAATGTGATCAGCACTAGCCAGTAGATGATTTCCACAGTCACATTTTCCATTGGAAATATGCAGAACTGGATTTTTTCGAGGCTCACTCCAGAAATGTATACAAGTTTTAGGGCAGCAAAGGCATGTTCACACTAAGGACGCAATCCTAACCAACTTTCCAGCACTGGCATAGCCGTGCCAATGGGGCATGTGCTGCATCCTGCAGTGGAGCAGTAGTCAGGGAGCACTCCTCAAGGTAAGGGAACGTTTGTTCCCTTACCCCAGAGCTGCATTACCCTTACCCTGGTGCTGGAAAATTGGTTAGGATTATGCCCTAAAATGTTGGATTTGTCTTCACCCAAATGGTTGGCAGGATAGCTCACTTTAAAGACCATGGTTGGTTTCTATGCAGCATTTTCAGATGATCTGGGACCAGACTGTATGTGCTAGAAATGTAATCCACCAGAATGTATACGGAAATGGAGCATGAAAAGCAAAGGCAAAGTGGTTTCCTTTCCAAATGTCAAAGAATATTCATAGATTAAAAAAGAAAATTCTGGGCTGCGTTTAGCTAGCTTCATCGATTCTCTGCTTACAGCTACTCTAATAGCTGAGATTTCTGCACTCAGATAAATAAACTTACATGGCAAGCTTATTAGTGGCTGCTGCATGCTTCTTGGCTGAGCTCCTGCTTCTGATGGAGGCTACTGCGAAACGTAGCGACACATCGAGCTTCACTAAGCAGGTGGCTGGGCCAAAATAGCACAGGAGTGAGCTGTTTGCTGAAATAATAGCACACAAAAAATGCAGGTTGTTCCCATGTGGCTTCTGCTCTAAATACAGCGTTGTTCGAGTATTTCCTTCGGCGCAAGGAAGGAAGCATTTTTGTATCAGGATGCTGTCTCAGCCTGACAAATAGATTCACCCATGGCACCACTGCAGTGAACTCATTTGTGGATTTTACTCATTCAGGGGATTTTATAACAAATCAATTCTCCTTCCATCCCTCCTCAGTAGGTGCATGTGTTTTCTTGTGTACCTGAGCACTACTTCCGGTAAGGCAGCTTTGCTTGCCAATGACTTCTGAGCAAACACCAAGAAGATCTATGTGACTGGCTCTCTAGGCCATAGGCTCTCTGGTACAGTGTGCATGCTTTGCAAGTAGATTAATGACTGAATCCTAACCTATGACCGTGCTGCCAGCTATATTCTGCGCAGGTTAAGAGGTCACCTCAGGGTAAGGGGATATTTTCCCCCTTAACCAATGTCAAGCCTATGGGCTACTTAGATCAGCACCAGCTATTTAGCTGGCACAATCCAAGAATCTGAGAAGACTGGGAGGCAAGGCCCATTACTGTGTCACTTGAAGGCAACTCCCTGAGCACCATGTAATCTCTGCCCTTTTTGTAGACAATAAACCTTTGGACCTTAAGATATAAGTTCTCTGCAGAACTGCCTACATCGTTTGTGGTAGAACACTTTGCAAGGAACAGCTCTAAAACAGAATTTTGTACCTGCTTCAAACCCATTTTCTACCAATGATGTGCTAGAGATTGCATTTCTACCAGTGTTGCTCTAACGCCTCATTGGTAGAAAATGGTTTAAGGTAAGTGTTTGGGGCTATACCTTCCACTGTTTTTGTGCAATTTGGGCCCCAACAGTTTCAAAATGACTGGCAGAGACCTACAGTGTGTTGAAATCTATGTATATAAAAATGAACGTGTGCGTGTGTGTGTGTGTTCCAGCATAACTCTGGAATGCCTGGAGCGATTTACACCAAACTTGGTATACATATGCCTTACAGTCTGGAAAGAAATACTGCAGGGGTAAGACACCTTTAGCACCCCTAGGGTTGGGGGTGGGAAGGGAGCGACATGTAAAAATAATCAAAAATGACCGATATTAGTGTTGAGTCCATAGTTTTTGGGGTCCCTGAGATGAACAGTAACACTCCCGATGCCGTTTACATCCATGTTCAGCCCCCATCAGCTTGGGGGGTGAGAAGGGATGAAAAATAAAACATCCAAAATGCCCGACATTCGTGTCAAATCCATAGTTTTTGGGGTCGCTAAGCTGATTGGTGACAGTCCCAATGACATTTAAGCCCAAGTGTAGTCGAATAGAATGAATAGAGCTCTGTAGAACCTTCTGGAAATTTTTAGACATCATTAGGCCCCGGTCTGGGAATCCAGTCAAATACTTGCCATGTTACCAGGCATAGTCACTGAATACAAGTCTATCGATACCATAGTAGATGCCTATGAGGTCGTCAATTTCCCATCAGACTTCCTAAACTCACTTGATCCAGCTGCATTGCCACCACATCGTCTTTTACTTACAGTGGGATCTCCAATTATTTTACTATGGAATCTCGACCCACCAAAACTTTGCAATGGCACAAGGCTGTGTGTCAAGAAGATGCTGGGTAATGTAATTGAAGCAACTATCTTAACAAGAAAGGGAGAGGGCGGAACAGTTTTTATCCCATGGATACCACTCATTCCGACAGATCTCCCTTTTAACTTTAAGAGATTGCAATTTCCAGTGAGACTTGCATTCTCAATCACAATCAACCAGTCACAGGGGCAGTCTATTAAGTACTGCGGAGTGGATTTGAGATCACCATGTTTCTCCCGTGGACAACTTTATGTTGCTTGCTCAAGGGTGGGTTCACCCAAGAATTTATTTATTCTTGCTCCTGGAGGTGAAACTAAGAATGTTGTTTATAATCAAGTTTTGAGTTAAATTAATATTATAGAGAATTTGTAAAAGATTTCACTTCATAATTTTTATACTGTACTTATACTTTTAATTACCTGTACATAAAATTACTTTGCTTTTACACTATAGATATAATTCATTCCTTTTCCTGTCTAATAGAAGCTTGGGATACATAAATACCCGGGCAACGCCGGGTAAGGACCAGCTAGTAATACAATAAATTAGTGTGACAGGCTTGAAGTAAACACCAGCTTTGCAAGGAAAAAGGGAAGCCCAGGAAAAATTGTCCAGGCTTGCTTCAGAATGCGTTGTAAGGCACTGAGAGGATTGCCCCTCTCTCTGCCAGCGTCTTTGTGGGTTTACAAAGTTGCACTCCTTGTCTTCAACTGAACGTCAGTTAGCACCTGCCCCTCTGCCCGAATGCTCCCAGGAAATGTTCGCTCTCCCTTTAAGAGAAACCTTTCTTGTCACAGGGCTTTCATCAAAGATATTTTCCCAACTACTTTATGAGAACTGAAAATGGAACGCATAAATGGTAACAAATAGGGTTTGTTTGTTTTTTAAATGCATAAAAATGCAAAACATATTTTGATGCTTAAAGTATTTTCCAGAAATTAAAATGGATTACTTTTCCAATTAGAAATAATACTGTGGCTGCATCTGCTGATATTATATCACCTATCTATTGCACTTTTAAGGCTTTTAAGATTAATAAAAAATGAGAATTTAAAAAGAACACAATTTTCTGCCTTTCAAATCACAAAATCTGCAAAACAACAGTACCATTTTCAAACATCTCTAGTAATAAGGTAATAATATTGAGTATGTTATTACTAGAGGTGTTTGAAAATGGTGTTGTTATTGTTGTCTAACAATAATATGTTAGAAACTGGTGAAGTTGGGGATGTTTAGCCCTGGCACTTCTACTTTGTCTGATTGTTCCATAGCAGCCAAAATAAGGAAACATAGATATATAAGGCATTGAAAAACCAAACTTGGAACTCTATGAGGTATTTTTTTCCTTAAGAGAAATCTGAAAAACAAAACATATTCCATACATATTGTGCATGTTTTCTGCAGCCTACTTTACATCTTATCCATGAGGCTAGCTACAAATTATTGTAATACACTGTTGATCATTTCCAGTCATTTTTTAGTCTTTTGGGATTTGTGAGGGAAGGGGACTTCCAAGAGAAGGCTGGCTGACTGAAGGCCACATACTCTCCTTCTGCATCCAATTTTCTCTTTACTGGACAAGCAGCTGAACTGGGTCTGATAGCATCCGAAGTGCTCCTTTGCTGCCATGTTCCATATCTTCCAGCCTGCTCCCTGCCCCCTGCCCCCTATCCCCACCCCAAATTGGCCCATCACTTTAACTGGGCCAGTGGAGTGCCTGGGTGAATCTGGCATGCGCGGGGAGCTCTTGTTCATTTTTGCCATTGGCTCTGTCACGTGTGATGGTGTCGTGACATTTGTGCTATCGCAGGGCCATTTATGAAACTGGATCAATAGATCCGCTATAGTAAATGACCCATCAGCCAGGATTGGGCCATAGATCAGCCAGGTTCCCCACTGCCAAATCAGGATTTGAACGTAGGGAGTTCCTATCTATCTGCTTCCTCAGCAGGCCAATGATTTCATTCCACAATGGTGAATGCTGCACATTTGTGATATGCAAGGTACTCAGATAACTTGTTTCTTGGCTGGGAAAAATATTTTGGGGATGCATTAATATTTCCAGATCAATAATAAGTCCAGTTTTTAAAATTGACAGTATTTTAACATCAAGGCACTGATGGACCAGCCCCATTAGACAACTGCCAATACTTGTGGGCTATCATAATGAAGGGCAACTTGGCTGAACAGTAGCCAGCATTTTATTGCAGCAGTTTCCAAGAGATTCTGAAGAAAAGAACGTGAGTTAAAATATCCACGGGGAAATATCCATCATCCAGAATTGCAGACACTCTAGATCATATATGTTTGCACTTATCTAGCTTCCAACCCGCTCCAGCCCAAAACAACTGAGATTGGTAACAATAATTTAAAACTAAGTTGCTGAATTAGTCGATTAATAAACTCATCATTAGTCAGCTTATTGGTGGGAACCAGCATGGTTCGTGTCAGAGGCCAGTGAGGTTGGGCATATGCCAGAGCCCACAGAATGGCCAGTGGCAGGTACACCAATGGCAGATCAACAGCACTCCCAGACACACTTTGTGTGGGGAGCCGCTAACTAAGTGGATAAGTGCAAGTGAACTTGTCCTGCCGATGATATGTCATAGCTCAACAGAAGAGACCCCGCTGCTACCCAAAGTTCTTAATGCACTGCAGAGGACTGATACAAGTCCGGTGCTCTCTCATTTTGTACAAGGCATTTGAAGTGATATATCAACTTTGCTTCCCACCCTTCAATTATGAGGCTTGGTTTATATGTGTAGTCGAAGGGCAGCCTAATCTTGAACTACCACTGGCTACCACTGCATCTCACGGCAGCTAGGACGCTCCTTGAGGAAAGGGGACATTCATCCCCTTTCCTCACGGTAAGGGCGCAGGGAGGGTGATGGGTCTACTCGCTCTTGCACCGGCCTCCAAGTAAGGCCGGGAACCAGATGTCAGGAACCAGCAGCGAGAGTCATCAAATTCCTAGAAGAAAATAAGAAAACATTAAGTGACTTCTCTACAGACAAGCCAGTGAGGGTTGTTTCTTGCTAGTGTTGTTGCAGGAGTTTAGAAAAAAGGTGGCTAGGCTGTTGAATGAGCAGGCAGAAGCAACACTATTTAGGTGTGCACCCCACTTTTCACAGGTTCAAGAGATCAGCACCAATTTTATTCCGTGTCAAGTTTTAATCAACGTGGCTAAGACTTCAGCCCATATCCATTTGGGAACTATATTTTGGCTCTAGCATGTTTCAGGAATCAGGAAATGGGGAAAATGGCATTTACTTCTAATGATACATAATGGTATTTGTATATTAAATTATCTTATCTCATACTTCTTTGACAGGATTGAAAAGGCATCTCCTGGAGGAGTTGGTTATCTGCAAATATATTTAATTATTATTGATTAACTATGTGCAGGATTCAATGTTACTGGATTTCTTTTAACCATGTTTGCTAAAACCATTTTTTTTAAACATTCACGTCTCTTGTCTTTTAACATAAAAGTTTGTGTTCTTTTTGGTGTCTCCTGATGGGAGACCAGGGAGAAAAAGATTTCAAACTTCTCAATTTTCTTTAAACATGGTGATGATAAACTGCCGAGCTGTGCAAAGGAAACTTTTTTGAGTCAACTGTAACTCAATAGCAACTGTAAGCTGAACTTCTGCCACTGGAATCAGATTAAATATATCAAAGCTACAGTTAGGCATCTAGATATTGATTGCAAACTAATCAAAAGCAGGTATGTTTGCTGGCATTTAGCTTCGTTGTCCAGTCAATAAAACGGGGCCAAACTCAGACCTAGTGTAAGCTCTTGAGATACACAAAACATCCTGCAATTGCATGTTGTCTGCATCCAGGCACTGAAAATGTTCCACCGGACCCTTCCAAGCTTTTAAATGATTATATTTCATATTTTGAACCAAAATTAACAAAGGTGGATCACAAGAACTCTAAAGCATCTTCAGAAAATATGAAAGCCCTTGAAACCAAGGATAGTGCTTTCTCGTTGGCATTTACTACTGGCTGCCTTTCAAGGACACCATGCATTTAGTTATATATTTATGAAAAGGGTAATGCAGGCATGCCCGGGTATCCACTGGGGTCCTGTTCCGGATCCCCCTGTGGGTACTTGAAACCGTGGATACTGGGAGTGCCTTTTTAAAGATAGGGGAACATCAGTGGTTTTGCTGCAACAGGGTAAAAAAAGAGGTTTGTGGCGCAGCGAGTTAATCCACTGTTGCTGGGCTTTCAACCGCAAGGTTGGGAGTTTGAGACTGCGTGACGGAGTGAGCTCCCGTTGCTTGTCCCTGCTCCTGCCAACCTAGCAGTTCGAAAGCACCTAAAAAATGCAAGTAGATCAATAGGGACCACTTCGGTGGGAAGGTAACGGCGTTCCGTGCGCGATGGCGTAGAGTCATGCTGGCCACATGATCGGACAAAAACGCCGGCTCTACAGGCTTAGAAAAGGAGATGAGCACCGCCCCCTACAGTCGGTCACGACTAGACCACTCGGTCGTGGGGAAACCTTTACCTTTTTAACTTTTTAATAGTTTTTCCAGTATCAATGGTATCCGTGGATAACTGAAACTGTGGATATCGAATCAGTGGATACCAGGGCATGCCTGTATACAGTACTGCCTTTCCCCCTTCAAGTAGGAGATTAAACCATTTGCAGAAAAAAAAAACAGTTAAAAAATTCATTTGTTTGATGCAAATCTTATTTGCCACTGATGCAATGGAAAACTGTAACCAGTCACCATTCCTTACGGTGGAAAAAATAATTGTAAGGATGGCCTTTGCATCGAACGACACAGGGTAGCATTTGTTTATTCAATTATATACTTTCACATTTCCTTCACAAGCTCTGAAAGGCCATGCTGCAGCATTGCCCAATGTAAGTGTGTACGGACCTAATCAGCCCCTTAGAATGTCATGTAAGAATATATTTTGTGACCTTCCCACAGCCCACCACCACTTACCATACAGCCATGGCAAGAAGAGTGCTTGTAGTGCCAGTCGTCAAGTGTGGCACCCTGAAATGATGGCGGTGACATGATGACGTCACTGCCAATTGCTTCTGGGAGGCCCATTTTGGGGCAATTTGGAGGCACGGCCAGGTGGGAAGGCCCAAGGAGCATTTGCTCCTGATCTCATAGTCAACGAGATTTTGTCCAGCAACCCTGGTTGGTGGGCGAAGCCCCTTGCTTCACTTTTCACTTTGATAAACTCTGTTGGCCGTTTCCCAGATGCATGGATGCTTTCTATCCTTATTCCAATTTATAAGAAAGAGGATCCTTCACTTCCTTCCAATTACCGTCCTATCAGCTTATTATCCAACATTGGGAAATTATATTCAAAATTTTTGCTGTCTAAACTCTCAGCCTGGGCTTTATCCAAAAACCTTCCCGGGAAGGAGCAAATTGGGTTCCGTGCAGGCGCCTCTACCTCAGATCACACTTTCCTGCTGTCATTTTTGGCTGAAAAGTATTCCATGCATCACAAATCTAAACTTTTTGCTGCTTTTGTCGATTTGCAAGGTGCGTTCGACTCAGTCAATAGGGAGCTCTTATGGGCCAAATTAGATAACTGGGGAATCGATCAACGTTTGTTGTTTTTAATTCGCCAACTCCACATGCACAATCTTTGTCAGATCCGTATTCCTAATTCCAATGCTCTTTCTGTTAGTTTCCCGATTCTCAAGGGTGTGAGGCAGGGTTGCATCCTTGCCCCTTTATTGTTTAATCTTTTTTTAGCGGACCTGCCTTCTCATTTATCCTCTATAGAACTGTCTCTCCCGGCCATCAATGGGGTCCCTATTCCCATCCTGCTATATGCAGACGACGCAGTTTTACTAGCCCTCACCAAATCCGGTCTTCGTGAGTCATTATTTAAATTTCAAAATTATTGTAAGGCCAATGATTTAGTCATTAATTCAAAAAAGACTCAAATTATGGTTTTTTCTCGTTCCTGGTCCCCTCTTCCCTGGTCCATTGAGTCCAATTCTTATAAACAGGTACAGACCTTTAAATACCTAGGCCTGTTGTTTCACCATAAACTGTCCTGGGCCTCTCATAAAAAGTTCATTATCTCTTCCATTACTCCCCAGCTTAAGGCTATAACAAGTTTTCACTTCAATTCAGGTAACCAATTTATCCCAGCTGCCGTTCAAATTTTTAGATCCAAAATTCTTTCACATCTCCTCTACGGGGTCCCAATATGGATCCAAGCTGTAAATAAAGATATAGATCAGATAGCTGTCACCTTCTTCCGTAAAATTCTGGGGGTTCCCAATTTAATTCGTTTCTCCACTATTTTTTTTAGAAATTGGTTTCCATCTCCCTTCTACTTTTGCTTGGCTCCTCACTTTTAAGTTCTGGCTCAAATTGCACCTAAACTTGCATCCTGGTTCTCTTTTATTTGATTTACTGAAAGACTCATATACATCGTCCTGGATTCGGCTGGTGGAAAACAAGCTGGTTTCCATCGGTCTTTCTATAGAAACCTTAGCTGACCTCAGTCTCCCTCGAGCCTATATGCTCATTAAAGATAAACTTTTATTATCCGAATTTAACTATTTAAGTAGCACTCTAAATCCGACCTGTTCCCTCCTTTCTTTAGGATTGGTTCCTTCTTTTGCTCACTCCCCCAAATATTTTTATTCTTTAACTAACCCACACTACAGAAGGGCTTTCATGTTAGCCCGATTCAATATTTTCCCATCTGCATCCCATTTTGGTCGATTTCTGCACATTCCTAGAGACAAAAGGCTTTGCCTTTTCTGTAAAGAATCTCCGGACACATTGTTTCACATCCTTTTCAGATGCCCAGCTCACTTTTCCCTCCGTAACCTCCTTCTAACTCCCTGGATCTTGTTTTTTTCTGCTTCTAATGACTCTATCCTTTCGGTGTTTATGAAGGATGACAATGATTCTCTGACATTTGCAGTGGCCAGTTATTTGTACGAGATTCTCAGAAACACTCCGACAAACGCGGTCTAGATTGTTATGTTATATGTGTGTCGTGTGCCTTACTTTGTTTTTGTGCATGGTTTTATGTATTGTTAACTTTTACCAGTAATGCCAATAAAGGTTTCAGAAGAGAGGGATTACAGCCTACGGAGATCCTGGCTGCAGCAGCAAGCGATCTGCTTGCCATACCAGCACAAGGAGTCCCCAAAGTGCAAGGCCAATGTAATGACATAGGCCACATTGGCTTAAGCAGGGCGGAGCTGTGAGAAACTGTTCAGAATTGAGAAGAAGAGACTGCCAGGCAAGGGTGGAAGGCCAGGTATATCCTGTTAGGAGTATACCAGGCCGGGCTAATCCAGGGGTATTATGGGTTGATCTTGCAGATCCCATTTCCCTTCGTAAAGAAGGCTCTGAGGCCTAAACAGACATGGTCTCTATGGTGGCTTACTGGACTAGGCCTTAGCACCAGAAAGTCCAAATTCAGGCCCTAGCCATGGGAAAAGTAATGATAGCCATAGCTACTGTCTGAAAATGGTTATGTTTCCATGGCTTTGGAATGTTTCTGTGGCCCTTTGTGATCATTCACGTCATGGGTATCCTGGAAATATTGGTCTGTGCCTTCGCCTGGGAAATTCCCTGTCATCAAGAAGCTTGGCTGTTTTCTCACAACTGGGATATTTCCTGCTTGTACAGTAAAGGCAAAGAAAGCAGACACACTCTGTATTGTAGGCTTAGGGGGTTGAGGAGACACAGCAAATAGTGTTATAGTTGTCAGAATGTTGAACCAGGGGTTGGGGGACACCTGAGCTCAAACCCCGTGTTGGCAGGGGCCCATGACTGAATTTCTCCCTTTCTTGTGACCCTGACCAAGTTGGGAGTTGAGTAAAGCACATGTGTTCCGGGGGGGGCAAAACACAAAGTTTTTCAGGACCCTGAGCTACTGGATAAAGCGCCCCTCCCCTTCATCTTCACAGCCATTCCCAGCTTGGGGAGCAAAGCCTCCAAGCCAGTTCTCCCAGCCACAAATTGCTCTGGAGCCAAGGGAGAAGGGCTGCTTTCCCCAGGAGCTCAGGCTCCTCCAAAACTTTGTTTTTCTCCCTCTAAGAATGCTACTGGTGAGGCAAATACCATTTCCTCAAAAATAAGATCTACTTGGAAAATAAGCCCTGGCATGGTATTTCAGGATGCTTGTAATATAAGGCCTACCCCAAAAATAAGCCCCAGTTAAGATTGTCAGCCAGATGGACGCATTTATGTAGTACATTTGCAGAGGCGGAGGGAGGGTGTTGCGGGGATAAAGTCACTGACGGCTGTGTTGCCCGTGCACGACTAGCAGGCTACATGGACAAGAAGTGCTCATTTAAGGAGAGCTTTATTGCTGGACCTGAGAGATTGGGGCCAATGGTTCTACAGGAAATGGAGTCGCAAGAAATTCAGGCCGGAATTCGGGGTTTGGAGAGTTATGTTCCAGAAGAAGATGACATGACTGTATTTGAATAAATGTAGATTGTTGTACGTGAAAAAATAAGACGTCCCCTGAAAATAAGCCCTAATGCATCTTTTTAAGCAATAATTAATACAAGACCCGGTCTTATTTTGGGGGAAACAGGGTAGCTACTGCCTGGACCTGTCTTCTCATGTCTGGTAGCTCAAGAGCTTTTTGTTAAAACTGCTTGACACTTTTGCTTGCTCATTAATTTTGCCTTCTGTATTAGATTTTTGAGGCTTTAGGCTCCTTATAAAAGATTTTGGGAAATCTCTGTAGGGCTATAAAACGTAGCTGTAGAGCTGGGAACTGTACTAGGAATTTTGGAAATGTATACTTCGGGGAACTATTGGGACTTCTAATCCTCTGCTTTAGACATATTGGTTGAGTCTGGACTCTAACATTACCGGAAGTTTTAAATCAAACATTGCTTTAACTATAAAGCACTTGTGAATTATTGGCCCTGTGCTTCTGTGAAGCAAATCTGTACTGATTAGATCCAAAACTCCTTTCAGCCATGAAACTCCCTGGTGGTGGCTCCCTTGGGGGAGCCATTCTCTCTCTCTCTCTCTCTCTCTCTCTCATCTAGCTCAATAGGATGTTGTGGGCAGGGGGAACCATGTATAACCACCCCGAAATCCTTGGAGGAAGATGAAAATGTATTTATTTAAAAGATTTCTACCTCACCTTTCCTCTGGTAGAGCAGAGCCCATAAATCAGTGGTGTCATCCTGGCGGAATGGCCCAGTACGCCATTCCGCCAGTTCTGTGCACGGACCCGGGCCGCACCGCCTCTCCCAAGGACAGGCGAGCTGCTCCTGGGCCCGCCCGCCCACCCTCCCTCGCATCCCGAATCGCTCTGAAATGGAGCGATTCGGGCACTGTGAGGCGCAGGGAGGCGTGGCTGCCCTCCGCTATAGGGGTGGAGGGCTGTCAATCATCTGGGCGTTCCGGTTCCTGGCGCGCCCAGATGACGTCTCTGCCATAAATGTATATAATGCATTCAATTAATGTATTGATTATTTTTCATTTTCATCCCACACCTTCCTCCAATGATCTCAGGGTGGTATACACGGTTGCCCCACAGTTCTATACTACCTCTTAAAAGTACTGCAAAATGGTTCCAAGGTGATGCTCAACAATACAGTACGGCAATAAATACAAACAAGAATTATCAAAAACAATAAAAGGCATCACAACTATGCAAAATAAAGATCAGAACCTTTTTAGTATTTTCCATATAAAGAGCTCTGAAGAATGTGGTGCGCAGATGAGAGTACATGGCCATGAAGGATGGGCACACCTACATGGCTCTGACTCTGGGTTTTGGGGTTGCTCTTGTTCAATCCTTTGGCTCTCAGAAGCAGAGCCAGTTTTAAGCCCATCGGACCAATTGCTCCAACTTGGATTCTGGACCTAAAAGAGAATTGAAACAAGAGTGGCCAGCCTATGGCACGCATGCCACTAGTGGCACACTGACACTTTCGAAGTGGCACTTTTACTTCCACGGTCACAAGCACATAATGCTCCTCCTGGCTTGAAATCCAGAAAGTGAGTGAAGAGGGCCAGGGCAGGGCAGGATAGCTGAGCTGAGGCTTGACAGATCATGGGGGCCAGTGAATGCCCCTGCAGATCCAGAGAGGACCAAAATAAGGTGGAGTGGCACATTCAAGATGATGTATGTTAAACAGTGGCACACAGCCACTCCTACATTAAAATGTGCTTAGATCCATTTGGTCTATTAACTCATGTGCACTTTTTAAGCACACATTTTGATTGCTTTCCACTCTACCATAGAGATATAAAGTCTATAATAACTTTTATTTGTATCTCTCGGATTCTACCTCCTGCCAAGCTAGCAGTTTGAAAGCACGTAAAAGTAGGTACCACTTTGGTGGGAAGGTAACGGCGTTCCATGCGCCTTGGCGTATAGTCATGCTGGCCCCAATGCCACGGAAGCTTGTCCTCGGACAAATGCCGGCTCTACTGGCTTAGAAACGGAGATGGCACCGCTCCCTAGAGTCAGTCACAACTAGACCATTTGGTCGTGGGGAAACCGTTACCTTTTTAGGATTCTACAGACCTTGGCTATGAACCTGAGGCCCCACAAAAAAAAAATGCTTCCAGTTGGACCCTGCAGCTCCTAAGGTCCCTAAGTGAAAGTCTGCAAGGGTATTCCTTCCAGACTGTGTCGGTCCCCTGCACAGCTGACAGTAGGACCAGGCTACAGCATGAAGTCCACACAGATAATGCTTCTAGTGCAGGGATGTTTAGAGAAAGGGGTACATGTTTTTCCCCTGAGGCACTTTCCGCAGGATGCCTGGAAACAAACAAAACTCCACACTGAAGGACGGAGCTGTAAAGAGCAGCCATTTGCCGCTGTTTGTTAGATGGTTAGGTGTGTTTTTTTTTAATTAGGAAGTGGGGGTGAGAAGACAGGCAACTTTTCACATTTGTAAAATGTTTCACCTTTTCTTTTCCCACTGTTATTTTCAGGTTCAATTTTCTTTTGTCCCCTTAGGACTTTTCAACTGAGGCTAAGAAAGGAATAAGAGAACAAGAACAGAAATACAAGATCATTGACATTTGTGAAAAATGCAACCACCACTGAAAGGAGGAAAGGCAACCTCAAGCTTTGACTCAGCAGAGACTGACTGCAAAATAAGATGAATGGAAAAGGAGGAGGCTCGAGCACCAGAGCGCCAGGGCTTGCTGTGGAAAAAGGAGAAAGGGAACAGAGACGGGTTCATCCTTTCACGTGAACCAAGGTCATTAAAAAGAAAAGCAAAAGCAAGTTGGCTTTTTAAACCAAGGGCACACAACTGAAATCACACCGAGGCCTACATTTCCACATTTAAGAAGGCCTTATCACTGTGTAAGCCACAAAAAGCATTTTGGTTCCAGTCTTAATTCTGTTTTAACTCACCTTCTGACCACTTCCTTTTTTTCTTACTGCACACTCTCTTCTCTGTCTGTACACACAGGTCTCCACTACATGTAGTTACTCCCTCCATTTCTCAAGCCACAAATTGCTCTGCCCCATTGTCTGTTTCCCAATTAGCACTTCACCCCTCTCTACCACAGTGCTCCAATTATGGGAATATAGACAGGGGGGACACTAACGAAATCCACAAGCCCCAACTTAACTTCCAGATCATCTTCCACCTCTCTGTAGCTTTCCAAAAATAATAGCTAATGGAGGTGGGGGTGTTGTTGTCAAGAACCATTTGGGGGAGGGGTTTATTTTGATCCCACCCCTCTTACTTTTATCTCTTCACTGAATTGGGCATCAATAACCCACAAGGGCCACTCATGATCACCCAGCCTCTGAACACACATACAGTGAACACACTGTGTAATTCTGTTTCTCCCATACAGGCACAGATCCACCCCACCTTGTCCTCAACAAGTAATTAAAGGGGACACAACTGGAAGTTCGGCCACTTCTGCTTCTCTCTGATGTGAACACGGCATCCATCTTTTCCAGATATTTGCTGGGGGGCATGCTTGTACATGGCTGCAGCTTTCCATGTACACTTGGTGGATTCAGGAATGTGATTTTTTTCCAGGAAGGATGTTTGGGACATTGTCTCATCGTCACCTTGGAGCATGAGGCCACCAGAATTCCATGTGAAAAAGAGGGAAGACTGTCTTTTTCACAGGCTAAAGCTCTTTAAAAACGTAGCTGCAAGGATAGAATGCCTTGAGCCTTGGGTTGTTGGTGATATTATAAATCCTGTGAATAGAAACGGGTTGGAATGAGAGAAGGTGATGGACCAATTTGTGGCTGCGGCAACAACTGTCCAGAAGACAAGTAGTGATTTAACTCTCGTCTGCTGAAAAGATCAGTAGTTGTTTCGGTTTGCCATTTCTTCAGATTTTCATGCGTTAAACTGGTTTGGATTGAAAGGAAGGGTGATGAGAGGAAGGCTGCTGAATATGCTTTTGGGGCACACAGGCAGCAAACATGAAATCATGCAAATCAGTGTGTGCCTCTCTGGCACTTGCAGTTTCTTAAAAACCATAATGAGGAAGTCATTAGAGGTTGATGCACTGCTATGGCAGGTCATTGCTGGCCCTGAAGCAAAGCTCTGCTCTACGCACACACCCATGCAGTGGCTTTCCTATAGGGGGGCAAAATGCTAAGTCATGCAGGAGACTGAGCTCCTGTGTTAAGTGGCCCCTCTCCCTCACCTTCAGAGCCATTCATGGCTTGGAGAGCAAACCTCCCAGCCAGCTGTCTGAGCTGCAAATGCAGCTGGAGGTAAGGTGAGCAGCTCCCTTACACAGGAGCTCAGACTCCTGCAAACCCCATGAGCATGCCCATCTGCTGCTGGTGCATTGGGCAGTACTGCTGCCATTAGTGCTCTGGGTTCAGGGGTCAGCTCAGATGGGCGGGCCATCTGAAGGGTGAAGGCCCTCCAAGAGTACCTGCTTTGGCTGATCCAGTCCCATCCGGAGAGAGGCCATGGAGTGCTGGCAGTGATTTCCCTCTGAGTTATGCTTTTTCCCTAGCAGTAGAAATGTTTATTATACAAATGGACGTAGGGCCAGGTTGAAGGAAGATGTACTCGTAGAATTGTGTGTGCACCTGCTAACTGGGCAAGAGGCACTTTTTCAAGTGGTGTCCTCTTATATTTAGCAGGGGGAGAGCAATTGTCCCTCTTCACCCCAGCACAGTGTCTTTCTCGTGGCTGTTGCTGGGTGTTCTCCATTTTTTTAGATTGTGAGCCCTTTTGGGACAGGAGCCATTTAACTTTAATGTTATTATTTGCCTGTAAACCGCTTTGTGAACTTTGGGTTGAAAAGCGGTATATAAATACTAGTGATTGATTGATTGACCTCTCTAATGAAAAAAGAGGTGAGGGATAAGAACATAAGACGAGTCCTGCTGGATCAGGTCAAAGGCCCATCTAGTCCAGCTTCTTGTATCTTACAGTGGCCCACCAGATGCCTCAGGGACCACACAAGACAACAAGATACTTGCATCTCATTGCAACTCCCCTGGATCTGGCATTCCAAGGTAGCCTACTTCTAAAATAAGGAGATTGCACCACCCATCATGGCTTGTAGCCTGCGATGGACTTTTCCTCTAGAAATCTGTCTTAACCCCATTTAAAGGCACCTAGGCCAGACGCCATCACCCCCTCCTGTGGCAAGGAGTTCCACAGATTAATTGCACGCTGGGTAATTTTTGTGTGGAACTGTGTCTGCATTCAGCTGTGATGTCATGGTGTTTATCCAGTAAGCACTATCCAATAAGTCACTATTCAATAAAATCAGGAAACAAGATTACACATCTTTAAAAAAATGACAAGAGTGGAAGATTTGGGGTTTGCCATTAACTGCGCTGATATAACTGTCTTGCTTAGTGACAGGGATATAATTGTAAGGGAAGGTCCCTCATTTTTACTATTTCCTCATCTCTTGCAAAATAAAGCTTATGTACAGATCTGAGTATATATGCTCTTGACTTCTAGCTGTCATTTGACCAAAGACTCTTTAGCTCCATCTAGAGGTGAGAGGCCTGGGAAACATTCCTGTGAGAAACTGGCTTGTAACCTACATTTGCAGATACTGTATATAGCTCAGGCTCACCTCCTGCTACAGCAAAGAAAGCTGCATGTTTCTGTGTTGGAAAAGACTTGAATTCAGAGATCTTACAGCCCAAAAGCTGGGATAAAAGTGCCGAGCATCTTTATTAGCAGAAATGGAATCCACACTTTTTGTAGAACCCATTATAAAAGAATTCCTTAAACACTGCTGAGTGTACAATAGGAGATTGCTTTGCAGGATTCATTGCAATAAAGAGAGGCTTGATTCTCAAGCAAATAGGAACTGTGCATATCTGGATCCTAACCCTATTGCTTGGAAATAGAGCCTCTTGATGTCAAGCGATCTCCAAAATTGTATTTAGACTGAAGTGTAAAACTACCCCTGCTCACTGGGCAGAGAAGCACCTTTTAAAGTGGTGTCCTCTTACAGTATATTTAGTGAGGAAGAGCAAAAGTCCCTCTTTGCCCCAGCATAACATTGATTTTAGTGACTGCTGCTGGTACCTTTTCTGGTTTGTTTGGGTTTTTTTTTTTTTTAAAGTTTGTGAGCCCTTTGGGGACAGGGAACAATTGATTGAGGAGGCCGTTGGCATCCTTGGGGATCTATTCCAGGACACCCACAGATACTGAATTCCACTGATAATGACATCTGCGGGGGGGGGGGGGGAGAACAGGACAATACCTGAATCACAGGCAGGCCTAAGAAGGCCTCCTGGACATGACTGGAAGCCAAGCCCCTTCTGGTTTGCAGAAAAACCAGAAGTGACTTCCAGTTAATCTGGGAGGCAAAAACCGGAAGTGCTTTTAAAACACAACTCTCTCTCTCTCTCTCTCTCTCTCTCTCTCTCTCTCTCTCTCTCTGTGTGTGTGTGTGTGTGTGTGTGTGTGTGTGTGTGTGTGCGCGCGCGTGTGCATGTGTGTGTGTGTGTGTGTGTGTGTGTGTGCATGTGCGTGTGCCTGTGTCTGTGTGCGTGTGTGTGAAGCCCGCAGAAGCAACCTAAACTCTGTCACCAAGCTCTTTGTAACACAGAGTCCATGCACATAAGGCAGGATCATGGCTGAGGGTTTTCGATGGGTTATTCAGAAGGAGCCCCCAAATGAATGGCACAAAACAGCAGATCAAAAAAGGAATGCTTGGCTTTGGTTCCTGTGATTCATTTGGGTTCTGTTCAGCAGAGAAGTGTACAGAGGTTCTGGCTTTTGTTTTTTTGACCCAAATGTCACCGATGTCATCTTGTGCAGGAATTTTGTTCTTTGTAGGGCTTTTATTTTTGTATGTATGTCTAATCTTTCTACTTTTTTTGCATTTCACAAAAGCCATTCCTGAGAGTGAAAGTTCACTTGAAAGGGCACTCCTGTGACATAAAAACATGACCTTGGAAGTCACCTTTCTTGAGGCTACTGCAGATGCGTACTTTTGAAGATCAAGGTGCTCAGTTTGGGGCTGCAAGAGAATGGTCACCATTCAGAATGTATGGATTCCCTATTGTCAATGTTCCCCCCAAATACTACTCTCTCTTCCTGATGAATACGTTTGATAGCTGCTTGACTAAGGAAGATAAAAAGTCAGAACTGAGAGCGTTCCTTTTAATTCTGGAAAGGTTTTTCCCCCCTGGCATGAGATATTTTACTTTATTTTATTTGTTTGTTTATGCAGCTGTTAAATAGCCTGTGGTTTTCCCATTTTTTCTTCATTTTAGATGTTAGCCTGCTACTAAAACTACCCATCCCATCTCTAACCACCTCTAGTTTTAAGCAAATCAATGTAGCCAAACTATGGCTTCTAAAACAATAGATAAGGGGGCCATCAGAAAGAGTATTGTGGCTGAGTCCCCTCTGCTGTCCCGCCATGAGAACATGGCTGTCTTTCTCCCCTGGCAATATACAGTAAAACTTGTGATCTGACCTCATTCTGCATGGGACTGCATCTCATCCCAGCCCCAGCAAGCTAGTGATGTAGAACAAGGATGGGGACGCTCAAGAATGTGATGATATCACATCACGGCTTTTCATTGAGTGGGGAAGACAGGCAAGCCTGAGGAGAGGGTGAAACTCCGTGGGGCCCGGGCTTCCAGGTGGCCTGGGCCATGACAAAACAAAATGTATTGCAAAATAAATTTAGGTATCTCAATCTCAGCCTGTCTCAGGGCTGTGTTTCTACTACAGCTGGGCAGCCCAATTGTGGACTGCCCAACTGCCTGGGAGCACAGCAGTAGCCAGGTGGCTACCACTGCAGCCCCAGGAGGGTACATTTGTCCCCTTTCTCTGTGGTAAGGGCACAGGGCAGGCAATGGATCTATTCGCCCCTGCACTGACTTTTTAGCCAGCACAGATGCAAGGGCCTCTGAGCCAGCACAGATGCACACGGCCTTACTCAGTGGTCGGGAACCAGCAGCAAGCATCCTTATCCATCAGTGATGGGATCTACAAATGAACAAGGGGAACGCTGGGTGGGACTTAGGCGGGACTTTTGCTTGAGTGGCAGCCCATCCGTAGCGTTCCACGGCTGCCCTGGCCTCGGGGGGGGGGCTCCTGCTCACCGTGGGGGACAGGTGAGGGTCATGCCGGGTGCCTGGGCGAGCAGCGGGGGGCGAGCAGCGGGGGGCAGCCCCCCCCAAGGCCAGGACAGCTGTTGAACGCTACGGACGGGCAGCCAATCACGCGGAAGCTCCATGTAAGTCCCGCCCAGCGTTCCCCTTGTTCATTTGTAGATCCCATCACTGCTATCCATCCATGTTTCTCCTTCTCTGTAGTCCCTTTAAATAAAACAGAAAGTGCAGGACATGCTGAGAGCATGACCCACAATTCCAGCTTTGTCAAAAAGGATTGTGTGGGAAAGAACAAGGGAAGTGCCTACATTTTTTTTCTTTTTTT
>JAJKFI010000019.1:16246960-16264552 GCA_029204185.1 Lerista edwardsae | reverse complement strand
GGCAGGGAAGATGGCGAAACAGACCGGAACGCAACGGGCGGGCTGCCACTCACCCGTTCCTCCCGCGCAGCGTTCTGGCTGCATGACGCCGCTGGTTCTGACCCACAGTTTGGGAACCACTGCTGTAGAACATTATAACATGAAACAGTGAAATGTTGTTGCTGCTCTAGAGGGGCGATAAGGTGCCTGAAGGAGTAACACTTGAGTATTCCAGAAGGGAAGAGTTTACAAATTACCATAACCTTTGAAATAAACATGGTTGTCAGACCTGAACCTGTGCACCCTCGCTGTCACTCCAATATGGTTTGACTACAACATATGAGTCTGACAGGAAAAAAAGCATGTGGATCAATTCTGACACTGTCATTTTGTACTTTTCTTGGCTGAGATTTGCAAGGAAAGCATTCAGGTAAGAAACATGCACCACTAACTAATGTTAGGTTTTATTGGATGAACTTGAACTGATAAACTGGAAGAACGTGAGCTTCTGAGTCACAAAAAGTTATTCAGAAAAAAATGAGAAGCAACTGACACGACGCATTATTAAAGTATAAGTCTGACATGCAAACAGGGCATTATTCATTAATAGGGCGTCCTTCAGTTAGATAATAGCTGAAAAACCAAGCTCAGTGCATCAAAGACTTGTTTAGAGTGGGCAAATGACCACTCTATGAAAATTTAAGCCCCGCAATTTAAAGAAGCAGCTTATAGAACTGAATATAATGGTCCCAGTACAAATATGGCCCCTCACACCACTACTAGAATCCAACTCCAGTCTCTCTGCTAATGCAGCCATTAACACTAGACCAGTGATTTTCAATGTTTTTCTTCTCATGGCACACTAACTTCTACAGTCTCTTCCTTTTGTGATGTCACTTCCAGTTTCTGGGAGACTCTTCTGGGTTTTGTGGCTGTGTTTCTAGGCCAGCTGTAGTAACAAATTATTGGTTTCTCTTCCTCTGCCAGCTGAGGGACAGACAATTTGTTACCACAGATAGCTGCCCTAGAATCACAGCCATAGAATCTAGAAGAGTTTCTCAGCAATTTTCAACCACTGTTCTCCAAACTCCAGTGGCACATACAGTATATGGACCTTTCACAACACATTAATGTGCCATAACACACAGGTTTAAAATTGATGATCTAAACCATAGAAGTGCACTTACATCAGTTTTCAAGGGAAGCGTTTCCTTCACTCCTCCTTTTATATGTCACACTGTGTGCCTCTAATTGTGTTCAGTAATTACAGTTGACTGATATTCAACCAGGTATGTCTTTGATTGCATAACTGTCATTTAGTGTTGAGGACCAATGGGTTGTGAGCCATGATCTCAATGTCTTCCTGAAATGTGTTTGAGTAGAGGTTATCAACTGAAGGCCCTTAATTGAGCCCCCCCCCCAGAATGAGGACTGGTCCTCTAATTGCCAGACCAGAAGCAGAAGAAATGTGGACAAAGTGGAAACTGTATAGCAGGACTGGGCTGGAGTAATTGAACTCAAATCATGAGTCATTTGCAAGTCTCTGTCCCCTGCAATTCAATTCATTCATGAGTCATAACTGCCCCCTCTCCCGGAAATTCCCGAGTCATTTTGACTTGAGTTTGAGTCTTTAGTGACGCGAGCCACAGCATGGGTCAGGTGCGACTCCACAGAAAAAAAGGGAGGTACTGGTGGGAGTTGTTGTTGTTGGAATTGTTGTTTTACTCTCCCCTGATGTTCCCATCCCATCTGCAGTCGGCGATGTGCTGAAGTTCTTCACTTTAACCACCAATTCATTATGTAAATAAAAGTTGTGCTGCTGTTGTTATTCTAGCGAGTATAGCAGTGGTCTGGGAACAGGGGTAAATTACCCCAAATGGGGTAAAAATGAAATTCCTGGGGGTAATGGACGGTCGCGCTGCCGAGATACAGCCGGGCATGCATATGAATCTATATGCATGCCCGGCTGTGTCTTCGCAGCGTGACTGTCCATTACCCCCGTTCCGGTTCCGTTGCTGGCTGGCTGGCTCCGTTTTGTTTGTTTTGCTCCACCCACTTTCATTGGCCGGCAAAACGCGCCCCAGACTGCTCTGCGCCTGCTCTGCTTTTCACACCATGGCAGTTTAGAGTACGTGGACACAGTGAGGAGAGCAGCAGAGTGGCGGGCGTTGGACCTGAACCGCAGCAGAGCAGAGCGGCAGTGAAGAGGACGGCCGGGCATCGGAGGTGAGGGAAGGCATGCGTCTTTCCCCCACCCCCGCCTCCATTGCCCTGTCGGGGCACACGTCTTCCCCCCCTCCATTGCCCTGCCAGGGGAACTGCACACCCCTCACTGTCCAGCAAGGGACGTGTGGTTCCTCCCAGCAGGACATCGGAGGTGAGGGAAGGCATACGTCTTCCCCCCCTCCATTGCCCTGCCGGGAAGAACTGCGCAGTTCTTCCGCACCCTTCACTCAGCAGTTCTTCCGCACCCTTCACTCAGGCTTCTTGCAGAACATGCAGCCCCATCATTTTGATCACTGCCCAAGGCCAGATGCGGTGCTTCTTTAATGTCCCGAAGTGTCCGTGTGTGATGAAAGGTGTCTCCTAAGACTGGGTGCTGTTGCCAGGGGAGGGGCTGATTGGAATGGAGGTTTTTTTTAAAAAAACTGATCACCTAAGAGTGCAAGTCTATGAATGTCTACTCAGAAATAAGTCCCATTATAGTAAATGGCACTTACTCCCGGGTAAGTATTAATAGGATTGCACCCCATCTTAATTAAAACTGCAGTCCAATGCACACACTGCCCCAGGAGTAAAGCACATTGAATTCAATCTGACTTACTTCTGAGCAAACAGAAATTGATAGGCGCCGGCTGGCCACTGAACGTAAGGAGTGTGCAGGCTGGGGCAAATGTGACTGGCTGCAGAGTAACAGTCTGAGCCGACACCAGACTGTCCTCCTCCCCCTCAACTTGTAGCCCGGTGCAACGATCCTCCGATCCGGACTGGGGCTCAGCGTGTTGTGGGGTGTGTGGGGCACGTGCACAGGACACCAAAGAGAGGCGCCAGGCAAGCATACAGCGTGAGGGAAAGCGAGCTGCATGAGACAAAATGTGGGAACGCTTGCTGCATTTCTGTATTAGTACTATTTGCCTTCTCCAGAATGGAAAAGCAGATACTGTGCTGCTAAGTTGCATAGCCCCCTTTGTATTAGCACACATTAGGAATGGCCCTTGCCTTCTCCACAGCTATGTTTCTGTGAAGTGGGGAGGGGAGGGGGGGTCAAACTAATCGGGCAACAGATGTATTTGTTTTGCTCCCATTCATCCTGTTAATATTTAAAGTGGAGAGGATCTAATTTTTTACATTAAGAAATGTTTGTATGAGGCGAGCTCAATCTCCTTACCTACATGCACACTCCTTGTGATGTAAAAATGAGGTATTCCCTGTTTGACAAGTGCATGAAACAGATATCTACATAAAAAATGGCTACTGCTATCATTTTTTGGTTTGATCCAGAGTTGCAAACAAATCTTTTAAATTCTGAAATAAGTCTTTGGAGGCTGCCCCTTTATCTTACTTTCTGACCTTAAAAGTGTTTTTCTTTAATCCAGTACAACGGCTCTCAAACTTTTTATCACCGGGGCCCAAAGGAAGTGATGTCATCAAGCAAGAACATTTTAACACCCCTTATGACAAAATAAAATCTAACTAAGCAGGTTAGATAAGATTAAAAAATATTTAAAGAACTTTCCTAACTGTCCCAAACCCTTTACAACTTCATATTTAAATAGCATTAATTATGCTCCTTAATTAATCAAATAAAAAGCAATGGGTTCCAATATGTAATTTTTTTCTTTTGTTCTGGCGGGGGAGGGGGGGTAACATCGGTGTATCGAAATATATGTTGGGGTAAAAGGTAAAAAAGTTCCCTGACCCCTTACCTGGAGTATAGCAATGCAGGGTGCAGAAAAATGATAAGTGCTTTCAAGAAGGAGCCCCAGGCATGCACAGTGGACCAACAGGAACGAGGAGGCATCCAAGCTTGGCAAGGGGATGGGGTGGACTGCATGAGGGCAGGAACAGAAGCAGAAAGTGGGAGGGTTGTATGCATCAGCCAGAGGGCTTACAACCCAATTGCATCTCTACTCAGAAGTAGTCCTATTGCAACAGGTCATTCAGTGAGTTTTCCTCCCAGGAAACAATGGAGGACAGGAGGACTGCATGTTGCCAAACCCAAGCCGCAAGGTTGGAAGGCATTCCTCTTCTATAACTAGGAATAGCCACCTGGCTTACCTGCCTCCTTTTCCTCCTTCCAGGGCTTCTCCAGCCATCTGTTCCTATGTTAAGAAGCCCTTCCCCTCCATTGGGCTCCTTCTTATCCCCTCCCTCATCTAGAGAAAAAAAATCAGGCCATCCATCCTTCGCCCAATCGATTATCCGTTCCTTCTGAGATGGACAAGAGAGCCCACTCCCTCCCCAGTATGCTGGTTGTACCCACCTTCTTCTGGTTCCTTCTTCCTCCACCTTGTGCATGATGTAGCTACCCAAAACAAAAACCACCCCTAACCCTTTCTTTTCCCCTCATCCCCCAGTCCCTGCAACCTGGCTGGAACCTACCCTGCTGCTTGCGCCAGTTTTAATGCCAGCTTCCAGATTGCCCCACGAGGTCTTTTGCACGATGTGGAAGCCGCGAAAAAAGTAAGCAAGCACACCCAATACATATGTCTTCTTGACTCACGTTTTTCAGATTCAAGACTCCAAGTCATTGGTCCCGAGTCTCGAATCACACCTCAATCATTGACATGCATAATTTGAGTGTACAAGAGTCAGTTAAAAACATATGTTTTCCAACTCTGATTTGAGTCATGTGACTCGAGTTTCCATAGTAGTAGAAGTTTCTGCCAAATTGTTTTAGGGATGCCGGTTGAAGGGCAGGCCCATCAGTCCCACTTGCTTCTCAAAGTGACTTTCCAGGAAAACGCTTTGCTGCAGGTGTTACTGCATTTATGTGACAGAATACGTGACTCCCTAAGACAACCACATCAGCCATGAATTTGAAATGATCATATGAACGCATTTGTCAGGAAGAAAAACACTGTATTTGAAACTAACTAGCAGTCTCAAATCTTTATATGCATCCAGGCAAGCTTGTTCCATGATAATAAATATTCAGCTAATTTTTTTTAAATGGTCATTTTAATGCACTTGGAGTTTTAATAAAGATTCTATGAAATGTCAAATCTTAATTAAGATTAAAGTTCAGAGTACTCCAGAGACTGGAACTATTTAAGATTGTCCAAGCTTTATGTAAGAAGCCATAAATACATATGTTCACGCAGGAACAATATGTTCTACAACTCATTTGATCTCATCTAGATTTTCTGCTCCTTAAAATAACATGTTGTGGGTTTTTGGGGGATTGGTGTTCAGTTACCTTCCTTCATTGGATTTGTATAGCTAATTCAGCACGAGCCCACTTGAAGGAGCTGGACAGGCACGTACAGCACACATCAGCCTGTGACCCTCCTCTACAGTCCCCTTCATTATTCTGGGGCCTCCTCAAGAGAATTTTCTAGGGCAGTGGGATTCAATCCACCATTGAATGTGAAAAAGGGCCATTCCTCCTTAAGGGGAGTGGCCCAGGAATGGGTGCTGCAATGGTGCTGCAGCAATCGCGGTGCCCAGGGGCATGGAAATGGACCCGGGGGCTTTGTGCAGCCTTCTGGAGGGTCCTATAGGCTCATACCCCCTGCACGACCCTCCCGTTTGATGCAGTGAGCTCTGTTTTGCAGTCTGAGCTCACTTCTGATTTTCGATCGGATCTCAGAGGTCATGAGTGGTTTGGAGAAGGTTCAGGGCACAATCCTAACCTGTAGTTAGGACAGCATAGTTAGACCAGCAAAGTTTGGCCAGCACAAGGGACTGTGCTGTGTAAAGCACATTTGGACCACTCTTGGAGTCAGTGAGAATTGCATACGTCTGTGTGCTGGCCTCTCTGACTTAGAGAGTGGTCCAAACACACTTTATGGTGTCCCCTGTGCTGGCCAAACTTTGCTGGTCTAACTATAGGTTAGGATTGTGCCCTCAGTTCAGGGAGGATAAGGAACTAGAAAGGGTGGATCTCGGTGATAAACGTGTGCACCACGACTCTATCCCTGGTTTCCTTCCCAACTTTCCATCCCTCCTTTCCATGGTTCCCATCCTGGTTTCCATCCCTTCCTCTCTTCGGACTTATGCATGGTGTGGGTCCAAGGAGATCCACTGGCACCCAGGCAGCCTATGGGAGTGGATCTCCTTGGACCCATACCAGGCACCCACACCAGATTTCTCTGGATTTCAGATTTATCTGGATTACTGAATAATCGCATAAATATAATGAGAGATGCTTGCTCTTTTCACTATTACTCAGGGTTTGGGGTTTTATTTGGTAATATTTTCCCCAAAATTTCTTGATTAAAATAGCAAATTGCAGTGTTATGTGTTTTTATTCTACATTCTCAATCCAAGTTCTCATTTTTATTAATTTTAAATGTTTTAAAAGTGTACTAAATGGATGATGCAGGTGATATAGTGTCAGCAGATGCAGCCACAGTATTATTTCTAATTGGAAAAATAGTCTATTTTAATTTCAGGAAAATATCTTAAAACACAAAAATGCAATGTTTGTGTTTTTATTCAGATATTTTCACCACCAAAAGGCAGTTGTTAACGCCCCAAAAGTGGTTTTCAACAACAACAAAAGAATACCCCCAGCAATTACCTATTTGGGTGTCTGCTGCTCTCTTTTTCAACAATATCTGTATAAGCACACTGCACAGAGCAGAGAATAGAACTTAACAGCCTTTACGTGGTAATGAGCACAAGATCATCTACTTTCAGACTAGAAGAAACTACAGAACATTTATTTTAAGAAGTCTTGGACCAAAACGTCTGCATTTTGGAATAGTCTGGATAAGGGATCATCTGTATTTTATATTGCCATTAAATATATTTTTACATACCTCTTGCTGTCTGTCTGATCGCCTCCCCCCGCCCCAACCCCATTACGTGTGGTGTGTGCTCTATCAGTGCAGCTGCATGGGAAGACAGTGAGGAATACGCTGTAAATGTAACTTTTAATGTGTAAAAAAAAACCCATCAGCATTCTGGAGGGCAGTTTCTGAGAAGGCAACACATAAAAAAAAAATCAGAATTGTGTACAGAATGTATATGTGCACTCTCAGAATTATGACCTTTGGACATACGTGTCTACCCTATGTTTTCTTGTAATGACATTTCTGAAATGCTAAAAAACGAAGCAACAGGGTGGAAAATCTTTTACACAGCACTTTGAATATCAACGTCCAGTTCACCATAGACATGTCGCAGGGCATCACAATTCAAGCTTGCAATCAGCGTTAGGGGACCAGCCTTCCTTGGAATGCATTTTTCTTCCCAGGTCAAGGTTGAATTCCTTGGAATCTCTCTGCAGTGATAAAGAACAGTGTAAATATGGTGGCATATGGCCCATAAATCTCAGTTTAATACATGAACAGACATCTTGGTGAGGGAAAAGGTCATCTATCTTTTATCCTTCCTACCCAAAATTGGGGTTTTATCCCTAAAAGGAAAATGTTAAATACATCAGGACACCCCTTGAGAATTCACAACCAGAGGCAAAGAACATCAATTTCACAATCCATTTTTGAGCTCCCAGAAGCATTTTTGAAAATAAAACAGAAAACTGGACTTACGGCTCTTTTTTGATCCACCAAGGAGGATCAATGAGGGGAGGGCTTAGGAGGGTAATTTGGTCTGGGTCCCAAACTAAAAAAGAGCTTCAAAGTTTAAACCCTTTCAATTTTTTGCATCAGCATCAGACTAAAATGCGCCACACTTTAATTTTTTTAAAATTTTATTATGGTTAGTGACCTTAAAAGCTGGAAGTAGCCCCGAACCCACTAGATCTCTTAAGAGGGCCTGCCAGAGAGATAATCCTTATGTTCATAACTAGGAATGTGCCCACAATTACCTGCCACTGAGAATGTTTTCACCTAATGAAACTGAAACCTTCTAAAAACAGAAAGCTTAGGCGATCTCATAACGTTTTGCTTGGATTAGGAAGGTAGTGACGATATCCCAGTCTCAGTCTGGCTGACTACCAGGTATCCAACAATAATTTATCACAGTGAGTGGGGAAATGGTTGTTGGTATGGCCACACCCATGGCAAGCTTACCTTTCATTTGGTTTGGGTGCACCTGTGATTTAAATCAGGAAAATGGCACAGAGGAAAAAGGTTAAGCCCACCCTCTCTAGGCTGATGATCCTGTTTGCAGATGTCCCCCACCATGTCTAGTTTTGGCCCTGGACCTGACATAACTATAAAGCAAGTCTGAAAATGTTTCTTCTGTATCACTGAATCTACACTGTTAAAATCCCCAGAAAGAAAAACCAGAAAGATGAAATAAGATGCTCGGGATGGTTTAAAAGGTGCCTTGATTATCATTTTACAATGAAAAAAAAGAAACAGTTCTAGAAGTCTGGAGGGAACACTTCCAATGGGATGGCATCCTGGGATCATTTTTTAAAAACCTAGAATATATCCCAAAGGAAAAGAGAATTATTTTAATTTTTTGCTAATGGAATAAAGCTGAACTAATTCCATTTGCCTGAAGTAACCTTAGTGATGGATGATTCTCAGTAATGTGCTAAGCCATCAACATGGACTGGTCATTTATCATCTTCACTACATGGCGGCAACTGGGATTAATATCTAAATAATGTGCAATGGGTTGTTTTCTATGAGTGTAACTTGCCACCTCTGTGCAGTTAAATGAAAACTTCATCAGCACTGTGTGTATTGTGCTGAACCAGAAATCTCATGTTTTGTAGTTTTGCTTAAAAAGGCAGTGTCCAAGAAGACAAGCTAGACAATCGCCCAGCAGTTCTCAAAATTTTTATTGCTGCAACACACTTCAATAGCCACGGTGGTAACACTTTGCGACCCAGAATGCCTTGTGGCAAATTGTACCCTAGAATGCAAGGCCACAAGGCATTATGGGCCACAATGCTGCCAACAAGTGGGTCACATAGTGGATCAACCAGGAAGCTGCAAGGCATTCTAGGACGTGAAGGCTTTGGGGTAGCACCAGCCCCATGACC
Source organism: Lerista edwardsae (assembly GCA_029204185.1). NCBI lineage: Eukaryota > Metazoa > Chordata > Lepidosauria > Squamata > Scincidae > Lerista > Lerista edwardsae. The sequence goes on along the minus strand of JAJKFI010000019.1, from coordinate 16,255,446 downwards.
CACCAGGGGTGCCGACTTGTGACTTGCTTTTAACAATGAGGGTGCCCATGGCCACGCCCCGACATTGACATGGCCACGCCCCCCTGATGTGGCCACGCCCCCTGTCATCGCTGCCCAGCTTTGGAAGCAGCGGCTGCTTGCAGCTGCCACTTCCGAAGCCAAGCGCGGCCTGGCCTTGGAAGCAGAGGCTGCTCGCAGCAGCCTCTTCCGAGGCCGGGTGTGCAATTGCTGTGGCGATCGCATGCCCTGGCCTCGGGAAGGGGTGTTGTGGTCCAACAGCAGCCTCTCCCAAGGCCAGGGTGTGCGATGATTACGCACCCCGGCCTCAGGAAGGGCTGCTGCAGCCACTGATTGGGAAGGGTGCTGGGTGCCGGAGGGAGCTGGATTGAACATGGGTGCTCCGCCTCCCACTGAAAAAACCCGTGGGTGCCTGAAAACCCAAAGGCCCCCCCCCCAGTTGTGCCCATGTGACTCACCAAAAATCAGGCCGCAACCCACAGTTTGCGAACTGCTGCAATAGCCGATTGCATGATTGGGATCTGAGTTACAAGTGTGAAAAGTTTGGCCCTGCAGGCTTAAAACTGTAAATAGCTGCTGTTAGGAGGCCCAGTCAGGATTGGGACTACAGCACGCTGGAGTAGTGGTGATCATCCCTTCCCCTTGCACTGGCCAAGGAGGTTGCTACTTAGAATTTCAAAAATAAGTATGCAGGGTGAAACTATGTATTGAACAGGATGTGTAGTTTGGTCCCTAGCCAAACCAGCCATCATTGGATTAGAGTTATAAGTCATATACAGATGCTGAGACTACCTAGGAATTGTAATGGAAAATGCAGGAGATTACCCCAAGGAGAAAGAGTGTGGTGTCAGCAGTGGGTCCTTGTCTAGACAGGCCTGGGAAATTCAGGGTTAACCCCAGAATCTTTGCCTGCCATGGATGTGGCTTACAGCTGCAACCTAGTAGAACTGATGAGGACCCTGGGGAATAAAGATAGAAGTCTGATTGCTGGGCAGATGTGGGTGCAGAAAGGTGGAAGAGGAGTGTGACAGGAGACAGTGTGACCAGTGGCGTCTCTACAGGGAGGGCAGAGCTCTAAGTTTTGCAAGAAGCCTTACCCTGTCATGTAAATCCCTCCTCTCCCTTGCTGCTGTAGCCAGTAAGCAACGCCAAGATGTTGCTTTTCCCTGTGAGGATTGGCTAAACCGGTGCAGGAAATTTATTATTATTTATTATTATTATTATTATTTATTAGATTTATATCCCGCCTTTTTGCCCGAAGGCACCCAAGGCGGCATTACACATAAAATATAAAAATTTAACATTAAAAAACCATTTAGAAAACAATATTAAAACAATACAATAGAACAAAATAAAAACAAAGCAATAAAATTTAAAAACAAGAAGCCCTGTGGATCATACAGTATAAAATATAACAAACCAGCCAGCCAGGAGTGATTCCACTGCAAGGTAAGGCTTCTTGCAAAACGTAGAGCTCTGCCCTCCCTGTAGAGACGCCACTGAGTGTGACTGAGATTAGCTGGGACTGACTGAATGAATGGAGGCCATTTGAGACTGCTGGAACTGAGATTGCTGGAGACTATTGGAGACTAGTGTGTGGCTGCCCTGCCACAGGAGCTGCTAAGAACCACTGATTGGAGTGAGGGAAGGAGGACCTTTGTCACTTCAGCAGGCAAGCTAACTGAATTTTGCCTTCATAGGGATGGTGGAGTTCAGGGTATGTGCACAGTATTAGGGCTGTTCTAGGCAGAATAGAAGCTAATTAGTCTAAAGTGGGCATAAGACTTCAGAAAGGGAATTTTGACGGATGGGGATGTGCATAGCTGCATCATGTGAATCATTCGCCCAAGTGGAGAAATTTACCACCTATCAGGAGCACATCTGTGCTATGGTGTGTGAGAAAATCTGCTGCTGTACTACAGACACAGGCCCTTTTCTTACTTGAACGTCTTTGAGGCTGAATTCAGCAGACCAGGTCCATCAAGTCGTAAGCAGACATTTGCAAGTTTCTGTTTCAGCGGGTTGACGAATTCCACCATCACTGTCATTTCCTTACCAGCGACCTTCTCTCCAGGAACCTGAAGCAAGGATGTAAATCACAATCAGTATAACAAAATATTGTATCAGAGAAAATCACTATTGAGAAGTATGGACCAAGCATCTTTGAGAGGGGCTTCAGCTGTAAAGACAATGCAAAGCATTTACTGGCGGGTGTTTTAGGTGGTAGAATTGGCCATCCAGGGTTTTCAAATGTTTTCTGCACGGGCATCTTTCATTACGGGCATCACAGAACCTTCCTCCATGCATTGCTGCTATTTTCTGCCTCACTAAAATCGAGAGGAAGCTCGATCCAAACTAGTAGCAGTATGACCATCACAAAATGGGAGCCATCAAGAGCTTGATTTTTTGCTTTCTGTATGGGAGAACCTGTGTTCAATTCCTAGACAAGTCTACTTGCAGAGGGAAAGATGGAGCCTAGCAATCAGCCATAGCCCAGCGGTAGAATATATGCTTTGCATGCAGAAAGCCTCAGGTATCTCCAAGATAGGACTGGGGAAACACCCAGAATCTGAACCACTAGAGAGCCACTATGGGTCGGAGTAGACCATACTGAGTCCGACACATTTGGTATTAGGCTGTTTCATGTGTTCCTAGAAACGTTCATTGCGGAGAAGGAGGAAAATTGCTATTGGGTTTCAGCAGGTGCTGGATGTTGCCCCCTAGTAAAACCTCCTGAGACTTGGCTGGGTCTTTTGTCTGGTAAAGACATAAGGCGTTAGCTCTTTAAAAATAAAAGGGAAGGGAAGAAAAACCATACCGTGCTATATCATGCATAATTCATGGCAACATCTGTGGTATGTCACATTTATCTTAAGACACATGCGAATGAACCAGTTCAGCCTCTGCTTGTTAGGGTTTTATGAATTACATTAAATCTTTATTTCCCTCTCCCTGGTCTTTTTAAAAAAAGAGAGATCAGGCTCCTCTCGCTGCTGAATGGGAAGGCGAGCTGCTCCACGGAAGGGAATAGCAGTGTACCGTATCTCCACACATGCCGTCAAGAACCAAATTGGACTAGAAAGTGTACAGGATGCTCTGGCTTGGTCTTAAGCAACACTTAAAGCAGGAACACAGACCAGAAATGTTGATTTTGTATTCAAATTTCCCCTCCCACACACTCAAATGTACAGGATGTCCTTTTTGACAGACTGGAGTGTCAAACTTCATTTTTTTTCTGCAATAAATAAATAATCCAATCTCATATCAAAAGAAAACAGTCTTAGAGCCCAATCCTATCCAACGCATTTCCTATCCAGCGCATTTCCAGTGCCAATGCGCTGCATCCTGCGGTGTGGGGGCCAGTCACAAAGCCCTCCTCAAAGTAAGGGAACATTTATTCCCTTACCTCAGGGCTGCATTGGCTCTGGAAAGTCAAGAGGATGGGACCCTTGATTTTTTTTTCATACATGGAAGGTAAGAAACAGTGGTTTATAGTCATACCGCATCGGAAGGGCAGCCCAATCCTACACTGCGCTGGAGCAGGCAGGCCAGTGGGCCTGCACTGTATCCAGTGCAGTTTGCGAGGCCTGAGGAGCCTCCCCAGCGCGAGGGCATGTTTGTGCCTTTACACCAGGGGAGGCTCCAGCCTCCCCAATGGATTCCTTGGATCTGCGCCCGCAAAATTGCGGGCGCAGGTCCAAAGAAGCCTCGTGGCCCAAATCGGGGCCACATGGCCTGGGGCCGAGTCCTTGGATGTGGCTTAATTTCTATAACCTCCCTTGTAGAGATGCTTTGAGGAGGGAAGGATAGACTAGAAGGATAGAAGATATAATAGACATTATCCTGAGTTCCTTGGATGCAGGGTGAGAGATAACTGTGAATAATAAAAATGATCAACCATGACAATTTCAAGAAAGCTAAATTATTATTGGTGGTAGACTAGTCCAAGTCTTTTACTTCCCACCTCTTCCTTGTTCTGGCCAAATAATACATAGTTGGCTGAAGCAGAAAGTCATAGACTGGTAGTTGGCCTGTCTAGAGAATAGAGAATAGAAGAGAATAAGCAGAAAAATGTGGACAGGGTGCTTGTGGGTTTCAAGCAGGCAGCAATAAGGGGTTTGACTGAGACACAGATGAAGGGTGGGTCGACTGGCAGCCATTTGCAGGCAAGTTTTGGTACATAGGTCACCAGCTTCTTACTCCTGAAAGAGATACCTGGTAGAACTGATGAACCACCCGAAGAATACACTTTGGAATTAGTTGTTCTTCTTTTCCTTTTCATCAGAAAAAAGACGAGAACCACACAATCCTTTAAATGTTCAGGAATTAAAGAAAAAGCAAAACCGGGCCCCATCTGAACATGTTGTCCCATTCAAGGCATTTTAAAATGCTTCGTGTCTTCAGAAGCCCTGGCTCTGGGATTTGCCCCTTACCTGTTTAATATTCCTGCTCCATTGCAGGAGGCCAGGCCTAAGCAATTTAGGAGTTTAACCCAGGGAGTCTGTATATTCTGTTCAGCTTTGGCAAAGAACTGAAAGGATTATACATTTTTAAAATGTGGTTATTGAAGATATGAGCTTGAAGCAAAGTTTATTTGACTTATTGGCTTCCTCTGTGGAATGCTCGGAAAAGACATAATATTATTTGAGGACACTGCTGATAAACATTTGTCCTCACTAATTAGATACATAAAGGCTGGCGTCGGCAGAGAGTTTTCAAAAGAAACTTTGGTGTCTGAGGAGAGGGAATCATTTCCCTCAAACTTTCATGTCTTTCCAGTTTGTATTGTCTGCCATATTACTGCACATGTTGTTTCTCCTGGAGTGAACTTGCTGTTCAGAGCTGAATAATTGTTGCCAGAACCAGGGCTGTCCATAGGTACATTGCAACCCTACACAAAATATTACAGTGATCGTCCCCTATTGCAGTGGTTCTCAAGCTTTTCAGAATGGCATTCCTGTTGAGACCCACTGGGAGTGATGTCATAGCCAGATGGGACATCATCAATCATGATGTCACGTCATTGTGACATAATAAAATGACACTCCTGAAATGCAAATTGGCATGCTTGGACTGTAGCAATTGTACAACCATGAAACATCCCTGACAGAAAGCAAGATGAGGACAAAATATTATGCAAGAGCACTGAAATAAAAACAAAGCTTAAAAAACCCTCACTTGAAAATTAAAAGTGTTAACCTTAACAAAAGGAATATAGGAAGAGTAAGGTTTGCAGCTTCCAAGATGGCTGCTCCCAGCTTTCTGCGACCCACCTGACATCAGGTCACAACCCACAAAGTGTATCCCGACCCACAGTTTGAAGAACTGCCCTATTGGATTCTGAAGATCCTGGAGCCGATGTCTCTCCTTTACCCATCTTACCCAACCTTCCTGTTTGTCAGCCCCCAAGAGATATTCCATTATTTCAGGATACACATAACTGGAAGTTCCTTTGTTTATTATTGTGGCATTAATGTACAAGGCACGTTGCAATCTTGCCTCTAGGCAAGAGTCACTTAGCCCTGATCTCTGGTTCCTTTGGTGGTGGCTCAGCATATTGGCATACAGATTGTATTTCAAGGAGTTAGTGGTCTGCACAAATTCTTCCTGATGGGCAGTCTGTTCTTTCACAATTGGGTTTAATACTTGGGTAAAATTGTACAGTCATGTTTAGCAAGGATGCTATAGTTGCCGTTATCATAGCTTGAGATGCTCTGCTCACCTGGATGAAGTCACATCTCAGGGAGTCGCATCTCTACCTTTCCCCCCTGATCTGCCCTGATCCTGATCCAGTTGTATAAAAAAGGGTGTTGGAAATGTCCATTAGTTTCAGATCTGGCATTGGCATGGACGGCTGCAGACGTGCCTTGCATACAGCCCACAAGAGGAACATTTCTATAGGAGGAGCTGCCAATTCTATTTTGGGAGATGTAAGAACCTTGCGTAGCAATCTGGGGGATTTTGTTTGTGCAAAGCTGATAAATCTTGGTTTCTGTCTTCAATCACTCACTGGTCTGTTCCTTGTCTCTGTAGAGCAGTGGTTCCCATGCTATCCCTTAAGGACCCTGTTAGTACCCTGTTAGTATGACACTTATCAGTTTCGCTGCTGCCACTGAATACAAGTTAGTAAAAAATCCCCTTCTACTTACCTGTGTTTAGCAGTGGCAGTGAACCCTGGAAGTGTGTTACTAACGGCATCTACAGGTCCCCAGTTGGGTCTCAACCTCCATAAGGGGGTAGCATCCCAAAAGCAAATGTGGATGCCTGTGCTGGGGGGTTGCGACTCCCAGCTTGGGAACTGCTGCTATAGAGAAAAGAAGCTTTGCCCTGCTTGCAATACCAGTCTGTAACTCATAAACTGAAGTCCACAACTGAAGGAGTTACTCTGCTGCAGTGGTGAGAGTGCTTGCGCACTGGGCACATAAAAGTTCAAATCCCCAAAGGGTGACCTTGCAGCTATGTGTTTCTTCCTTTAATAAAAAGGTATGCAATCTTTGTACCTTACAAAAGGGTTCTGGAGAACTGGGACAACCTCCCCTCCCACTCCATGCCCACTTCCTCCTGTGTTTCGCCCAAATATGACCACACTACAGCCTCCATTGCCTGATGACTTAGGGCACAATCCTTACCCGGAGTTAAGCCAGCGCAGTTAGGCCAGCAAAGTTTGGCTGGCAGAAGGGCCACTGTAGAGTATATTTGGACCACTCTCAGAGTCAGAGAGGCCAGCCCACAGACATGCGTCATCTTCCCTGATTCTGAGAGTGGTCCAAATGCGCTTTACGGTGGTCCTTGTGCTGGCCAAACTTTGCTGGCCTGACTGCAGGTTAGGACTGTGCCCTGAGAAACAGAATATATGCAGAACTGGAGTAGCTATACTGGTCTCCTTGCTTGTTATATCCCTGATACTGACCGTCAGGAGCAGCTGGGGGATTTTTAGCGCAGCAGCCTTTTGCTTGGCCAAGATCTTTCCCGTTTCCTCGACACGGGCCGTGACGAAGAAATGCAGGGCAGCTTGTTCCAGTAACTGGCTCATGTACTCGCTCGACTTGATTAGCACCTCGATAGTTTGAGCTGACAGGAGGAACAAACAAACAGAGAAACACAACTGAAGCCTGAAAGCAATATAGTTGCCAGTTATTACTTCCAGTCCTGCTGATACTGTATTACCCATAGGCCATCAGATGCAATAAAGATACTTCTCACAGAGAGGGCCAACGCTTTCAAAGGCACAAGTAAGAAAACTGTTACAGAGCTGTGGCTTGTTTCCCATTTTTTTTCCTGTGACACCCACACCCACACAATGTGCACACACAATAAATCAATACAAGATGGATTTATTTAAGCCAGGGAGCTCCAAACTCTGGCCAGTGGGCCAGAGCTGGTGCCCCCTTTTTCCTTCCCCCAGGTGACCCGTGCATATTGTTCTGCCAGGGAACGAATCGATGGTCCCGCCCACGGTTCCCAGGTGTCACCGCAGCCAGCCGCTTCCTGGTTGTGTTGTCCCAGCAGGCTGAGTGCCTGCCATTCTGGGCAAGTGTGGCTGGTCACAGTGACACTTGGGAACTATCAGCATGACCGTTGCTTTGCTCCCCGGCAGAATGGTAGCATGGGGCGCGCCAGGAAGTCTTTTCACGGCTGTATAGTAGCGGTTTCCAGTTTGGAGGCCGCTGATTTAAGCCAACGTCACAGCACAAATCAATGCATGTCTACTCAAAAGTAAAATTGAGTTCAGTGGGGCTTACTTTCAGATAATGTCTCCTGTAATTTTCACAGGGACTTCATGGAGCTCTAATGGGGTCTTGTGGGGGCCACTCTGGCGTGCTTGGCGATGACATTGTCATCATTGCCAAGTTCCAGAGCACCAATTCCAGCTGTGTACCTGCACAGCTTAGAGGGAATGCTGCTTCCAGATAAGGGTGAATAGCAGTGGTTTCCAAACCCCACAGAGCCATGGAAATCAGCCAGTTAACCATGGAATGCTCATGAAAAGCCGCCATCCTATGCAACGTATAGGATTGAGCCCTAATGGGGAGCCACAGACAATGGCCTAGTAGGTCAAGGGAGCCAACAGTCAAGAAAGTTTAGGAAACACTGCTGTATAGGACTATGCTGTCAGTCACTTTTGTACATAGAGGTAAACGCCCTCCCCACATTCTTGCAGCTAACAGGAACAGGAAGGTACCTCCAGAAACAGGAAGTACATCAATAAAGAGGTGCTTCCTCATGTGAAGTTTTGAGCCATCCTTGTTTAAGGATGACAAGCCTATCCTGCTCAATGCTCATATCTGTTAGTTCACATGGGAGTGGCATGGGGGATCACTTCCCCTCTCCTATCAATCTGTAGTTTGTGAGTGATGAATGGCATCAGTGTAGCCATGCTTCGAGAGAGACATTTTTTTCTTTATTAGTATGAAGTAGGGTGTGTGTGTGTGTGTGTGTGTGTGTGTGTGTGTGTGTGTGTGTGTGTG
>JAJKFI010000019.1:16159919-16238586 GCA_029204185.1 Lerista edwardsae | reverse complement strand
GTGTGTGTGTGTGTGTGTGTGTGTGTGTGTGTGTGTGTGTGTGTGTGATCTACATCAGGAAAATCAGCACAAGGGAAAAGGATTCAAACCTTCTCTCTCTCTCTCTCTCTCTCTCTCTCTCTCTCTCTCTGTGTGTGTGTGTGTGTGTGCGTGCATGCGTGTGTGTGTGTGTGTGCGCGCGCACGCACAATCCTAAATCCCACTTAGCGCTGGCGCTGCAGTCTTGCGCCGGCTGGACGCTGTCACAAACATGCCGTAAAGCACATCCGCATCGGCGCTAAGGCGCTCGGCCGGCACTCGCAGTAGCACCAACGCTCGGGTGCCACGGCAGCACCAGCCATGCACCAGGCAAGTGTCAGCACTGCTCAGTCGGCACAGGGCCTCTGTGAGGGCGTTCCAGAGGTGTTACTAGGCGGCACAGTGGGCAGAGACTGCGGTTATGACGCAGTTGTGACGCAGGACGGCCATTGTGCCAAATCCTAAACCCCGCCCTCAGCCATGGCGGCCTCAATTCGGGCTGCTCCTGTCCACGTTCCTCTGCACCTGCAAAACAGCAGGCGCAGATCTGAGCAGGCCCATGGGGTGACTGGGGCTTACGCGGGTGTAAGGGAAAAACCTCCCCTTGGCCTGCACTTTGCTGCTGCTGCCTCCTAATGGGCCTTAGGATATTGCCCTGCTATGTCAGCCTTACAAGGCCGGCACAGTATAGGATTGAGCCCTGTGTGAGTGTGTCCCAGCACACCATAGCTACAATTTAAACCGGCCCTCCCACAGTAGCTCTTGGGACAAGAAAAGTACATTAGGAGATGCAATCACAACTTCCCTGCATAACATGTTGTTTGACCCTTAGTCATGTTTCACACTGATGCCATTCAATGAAGAATACCTTTTACAGATGCATACCTCGGCAAAAACAAAAGGTGCATCAAATTGGAAGCAGACGTGTCCATGCTTAATGGCTTGAACAGAAGCTGGGCCACATCGATACATGCCTGAATGTGAAGAACCAAAGAAATCTGAGTCTCCTACCGTCACTGGAACCCTCCCACCCCTGCCTTCCAGAGGCTTCTGGTTTTAGATCTTTCAATATTGATTATCTACTCGACCAGTTGTTAGCTGTGGGGCATTGCAAAAAGCAAAGTTACCAAAAGGTTACATAATTCTAACAGAGTCAATACATATCACATTTACAAACACTTGAAACAGTCATTTGAAAGCAAGACACCTTTATAAAATTATTTTCCTATGCTGGAGAACAAAAATCAAATCTCTATAGACAGAAGTGGCCTATAAGATGGAATTACAAAAGAACACATTCCGAATAAAATCTGCTCAGGCTGTAGCTACAATGCCATGGATTTTACATGGGAAACTACTCTGAAAATCCAGAGTTTGTAGTTCAGTATTGACCTGAAGAAAAGAGGAAGCCTGTTTAACAAACATTTCACACTATATAAAATACAGCCCCTTTTAAATTTAATTACAGCATTTGTACAGTGCCTTTCTCAGTGACCCTTACAACACATTGTGAGAGTCTTAGGGTGCAATCCCAAAACTACACTGGGCAGGCATAAGTCCCAGTGCTGTCACAAATGTGCCGTAAGGCACGTCTGCACCACAGAAGAAGGCGCTGGGCCAATGCAGGAAGTTATGCCGACAAGGGATGCCACTGCAGATGGCAAGGAAGCTGTCCCTTGTGTTTGGGGAGGGCAGGGGTAACCCGAGAGAGAGGCATAACGGGGCAGAGGGAGGGTGGCCCTGTGGGTGGGACGGCCCAGGGCGGGGGTGGAGCGCAGTCACGCAATTTTGCTGGCGCAGATCCGAGCAACCCCATTGCCCCAAGGTAAGCAGCTCCAGCTGCTGCCAAACTTGCAGCACAGGCTAGTCTGTTAGGATTGGGTGGGTACAGACTCAAGGCGGTTCATCTAGGCAGACTATACTAAGCTCATCTTGATTTCAAATGAGTTTTTACAATAATTGCTCTACAAACACTCGTAGATCCCTTCACTTCCAGATGGAATTCTTCATGGCGTTATCGTCATATCTGCTATCTGGGTATGCCTTCTGAGCTTCCAGTCATCTAAGCTGCTATTTATTTTTTCTTTCGGTAGATGACTCTCACACTCCTCCACATTCCTGCAGCATCACTTGCAATCCATCCTTCTCCCACCATGAGGTCACAACAGTGACTCCTTCTGGCTCTGGCCTTCCACAACAGCTTTGTCAGTTTTCAGTCTCCCATCCAGAATTCAGCCAGGACTGTCCTGCCTAGCAAGATTCAGGAATCGTTTCAATTCAACCACCAGACCACGCCTAGTGCCCATAGGAGCCTCTTTTCTGTAAAGATGGGAAACTGTTGGCTGTCTGGACACAAGTCCCATTGTGTTCAGTTGCACGTACCTCCAGGAAAGTGTTAGAAGAGTGCTGCCTAAGGACGCTGGACTACATGGACCTTTGGCTTCCTTCGGTAGCATTGTATTTATGAAGTCAGTTGAAAATCTCCCCTTGATTCAACTATATTGCTAATTAACCCTGCTGATGGGAAGCTGGCTGTTCCTTTGCAGTTGAAACAGCCTAATTGTCTACTATTAGTTGCCAGTCATTCAGTCTTGCCAGTTTTGCATTAAATAATCTTTTTCTTAAATAATCTGCGCTAATGAAACACTCCTTAGGTTATTATAATAGCAGTTGATTCTCAAAAGCTGCACAGAATGCTAGCTTATTCTGCTAGAATACAGACGCAAAAATCAGACCCACTGTCACACCAATGATGCATGGAAGGACGAAATCTCATCTTCACTTCAGTTCATTAATCCCTTTGTTAACTACTCATCTGGATTAGCCCTGTTTGCTCTAGTGTACTGGTGTGCCCCATATCCAAGCAGGATCCATTCCATGGAACCCTCCCACCGCATATACAGAAACCATGAATACTAGGGGTACCTGTATTCATAGCTACTCATGCATGTGCTTGCACGTGCATACACTCTCCCATTTGTGTGCAGGCATGCCCTGGTACCCGTGGTTTCAGTTATCCACGGATATCATGGATATTGGGATGCCTGTTAAAAAGATAGGGGAACAAATCTCTTTTTTTTTTTATCTTGTTGCAGCAAAACCACTGATGTCCCCCTATCTTTAAAAAGGCATCCCCAGTATCCACGGTTTCAGATATCCATGGTGGGGTCCGGAATGGAACCCCAGCAGATAACAGGGCATGCCTGCAGTTTAAAAATTTACTAGGGGGTAAAGTGTTTCTTATTTTAACAGATTGCTATAAGCAGTTAAGTTTACAGCGCGATGAAACCAGGCTGGGGGCAGCCTGAATGCTTCACAATAGTTCTAATGCTAAACAGGAAGTGGAAATTAACTGCTTCCTATTTAGCATTAATGCTAGTTTTGTGAAGCATTCAGGTTACTGGCATTGTAAGGTTAACTGCTATAGCTATCTGTTAAAACTACTTTGCCCTCAGTAAGCTTTTAAACTATGCTAACGGAAGCGCAGGGACTTTCAGGATATCTAAAGGATCATCTCTCCATATATGAATCTGCCTGTCCACTTTGTTCTTCACCTGGGGTTCTGCTCCATGTCCCCCTTTTTCAAAGGCTTGATTGGAAAGGACTTGTGACAGGGCCTTTCGGGTTGTAGACCCCAGGCTCTGGAACTCTTGTTCTTTGGAAGCTCATTGGGTTGTTTCACCATTTAGTCAAGATATTATTTGGGCAAATATTAGTTTTCATTTCATTTGGCACCTTATCCTCTGTCCTGGGTAGCAAAATGTCTAGGACCAGCCCCGTTTCAAGGTTATTGAATTTCTTGATCATCATTGCAGCTGTGAGCCCCCCCCCCCTCAGCCAATAGCTATTTAACCACCATTAAGTACCCATTAATTATTTGGTGGGAACTTTTCAAACTTTTTCAGAGAGAAAAAAAATAGATATGCCAACCTTCCTGGCCAACCTTCCTTAGCATATAGAATGGAAACTTCATGTTTGTATTGTCATATTAGACAGTAAGGAGTAAGGCTTGTGGAAAACTAAGCAGGGGCATTTAATTAATACAACTTTACATGATTTCACAAGCTCTGCTCCTTACTGGCCCTGCATTTTTGTAAGATAGCAATTGGTTTGGTTTGCAACACAAGGGGTAGGTGAAATCTTCAATCTTTAGGTGTTCAAGAGAAGTGGTTTCTGGATTATTCATTTATTTTGAGAAGTCACACAGGAGAGAGTCTTAAAAGGGGGAGGGAATTCTTTCCATGCAATAGCAGCCATCATCGTAACTTGTGGTCTTGAATTCCATCTTCTTTCTGACCTGAACATACCATCAATTCATTTCATTGGGGAACCCTCAGCTCAGGTATGACAAGCTCTGTCTACGTACTACCCTTCAGTGGCATGATGCATTGTAACCTGCCACTTGAAAGCAATTACAACGGAAAAATTCACAGTCTTCTCATACCACATGGCAAGGAAGAAATGATAAGTCTACCGTCACTGTTTTCTTGAGGAGTGCTATCCACAACTTGCCATCCTCCAAAGCCAACAGGAAGGTCTGGTCTGCTCATCCAAGCCTCATTCCAGCAGTGGTAGTTCCTGGATGCCGAAAAATAAGAGCGTCAACTTAAAAGCAGTAACATCTGTGCAAAACAACAGGGCACATTATTATCCATTATAACAGATGTTAGATTCAGCTTGGAAATGACTGGGAGCCATCACAGGGAATTTGCACAGTATCAACATATCTGTTTCGTATATAATGGTGTGGTGACACCTCTAGATCAGGGGTCTCCAAACCCCAGCCCACAGGCTGGATCCAGGGTTTGGACAAACCCTTTCGCCATGCCTCTCCCGCCATACCGTGGTCCATTTCAGAGCATTCTGAGCACAGGGGTGGCTTAACGCTGCACACCTTTGTGCCTGCAGTGGCTCGGGCAAGTGGCTATCCACTGTGGCTGCTGCTCCACTGCCGCTCAGGCCCCTGTGATCCCCTGGACCGCCTCCCCCCCCCGCCACAAGGCATGCCACTGACATAACTGGCTTGCCATGGACTGATCAGCTTGTACGTCAGCAAGGGCTAGCTTTCCATGACCGTTTTTAGCAAGATTAGGCAGCGGTGTTATGCTGCCGGAACGCTGGGCGGGACATCCGGGTGATCGACAGCCCGCCCATCGCATTCTGCAGTGTTACACCGTTTGCGTAACCAACTACGCCGCTTGCGTACGTTACGCAAGCGGCGTAACGCTGAGGAACGCGACGGGCGGGCTGTCGATCACCCGGATGTCCCGCCCAGCGTTCCGGCAGCATAACACTGCTGAGATTAGGCCAGTTTTAGGGAGGGGGCGTTACTTACTGCCAGGTGGCTCTGTGTCAGGTCTTCCTGGCACTGGGGCCTGGAGCCAGCCCAGTGCTGGTGGTAAGCTCTTACCACCAGTGCTGGAAGTGCCTTACGGCACTTTTGCTATTCCAGCTCCAGCTGTAAAGCCCTACTGCCGGAGCTGGGCCATATTGGATTGGGCCCTTGGACAGATTCAATCAATTCCAATTAACATGTGCACTTATGTTTGAGTGCTTCCATGACTGTTAAAACTAGCAATTTTAGATTATCTGTTTTTTATCCTTTTTGAAAGCCACTGAAGGATCATTGGCATCAAGATCTTAAAAATAAATGAATAAAGAATGCAATGACTCAGGACACAATCCGAACCAACTTTCTAGCGCAAGGGTAATGCAGCTCTGAGGTAAGGGAACAAATACTCCCTTACCTTTAAGAGGCCCCTGTGATTGCCCACCCCTGCAGTGCAGGATGCAGCACATGCCCCATTGGCACAGCTATGTCAAGCTGGAAAATTGGTTAGGATTGCACCCTCAATGGTGTGTCACTACATTTAGCCCTCTGTAATGCCCAGTGGATACGCTGTCTTCCCTGGCAGGCACTAATACCATATCCTATGTATCCTATAGATGCTAGAAGGACAATTGGTTATCTCCTGCTAAGGCCTCCCAAAACCTACAGCTAAACCCTCATGTAACGGATGCGCTCCGAAATAATGATGAAAAGAAGCCCACAAAGAATGTACAATCAAAATGCCCCCTCTGGAACAGACACTAAGAAGCCCAGGGTCATCCTATGTACTTTCTGCCCAGAACATTTTAAAGAAGAACTCTCATAAAAAGAAGTTTGGCCTTGTAGTTTTCATTCCACTCGTTTATTAGGACTCAAGAAAGAGTGCAAATAAGGGAGAGAAAGCCCAGGAGTCACTTTTCAGACAAGCTTCAAGAGATTTGAGCCATAGTGGGGGGAAAGCAGGAGGAGAGAGGAACTATTTCCTTTTGAAAATTTATTCGCCTCCTGCCAGTAGATAAAAAAGATAATTACATTACGATAACCACCGCTACCTTTACTCGATGTGATAATGTTAGCAATAATGTCTCAGCAAATATGAGGATTATTAAGCGCAGACTGTTTCATTAATAATGGGTGGAGAAAAGAGAATTAAGAAGTTGGGAAGTAGGGATCTGAGGCTTGTCTAACAAGACATTTCAAAGTGGAAATGAAAGCCAGGATGAAGGAGAAACTTGTCAGTTAGGCGAAATAATGAAGCAGGACGAGACGAAAAAAGAAATTATTCAAGGAAAGCAATGTGCACAGCCTGAATTTTTTTGATACTGCTGGGAATGCTACATGTGGTGGCTGGCAGATGAAAAAGAGGCACTTTAGGGTGCATGAGTTGGAAATTAAGGGCCTGATCCAGAACACCCTGTCACCAGCAGTATGTGCGTACCGCTGGCTTAAAGTGTTGCGAATGTGCCGTAAAGCATGTCCACGATACCTTACCACTCGCGCTGAGGCGGTGCACAATGAGCTCCTGGCCCCAACACAAGCAGATGGACAGATGGTGCTCCAGCAGCACTGGCTGCTGGTAAGCCTGTTCGGGGCGGGGGCGGGTGAGGAACTGGGCAGAGGGAGGGGAGGAGTGGGCTAGTGAGGGGGTGGGACGCAGTGGTGGCTTCCACCACCGGAACTTATTCCTCTCATGTTTCAGCCTGTAGCAGATCTCACAGCAGGCTGGGGGTTGGAAGGAGCCAGTCCAGTTCAAGGCTGAGGGGGGAAGACTCTTTATTCCAAAACAAAGCAAGGTAAACTTACATGGTGCTGACAGGATGGCGTGAAGGTGTCGGGGGTCAGGGGGCTACTGCTAAGTTAGTGCAAGGCTATATGGGGAAGTGCTCAGTTAATTGGTGCTTAATTGGCTGGAATTCAATAACTAACAAAGGAGTAGGGCTGTTGCAGGGGTGATCAGGCTACAAGCAGGTGGGAAACAAGGATGTTCCCATGGCCAGGGAGAGTGGGCCTTTGCCACAGGTGATAGTAATGAGGACTGCAGGATGGGCTTGTCCAATCAGTGCCAGCCAGGGCCCTTGGTTTGTGGCCAAGTCCCTGCTGCCTCCCATAGCAACAGAACCAGCAAGGACTCTGGATTGCTGGGAGGCAGACAGATGGTTTCTGGGCTCTGCACACCTCACCTTGCCCAGGAAGCCTGGCACGGGCTGCTCCATTCACCACCAGCAAAACAGCCGGTGGTGAGCTGAGGAGCCGCATTTTGGGCTGCGGGCTTTCCCCAGGGGAAGGAGATGAACGTCCCCTTCTCCCAAGTAGCCTCCAGCGGCTGCCTGGCTCCTGCTGGATGCAATGATATCCATTTTGGTACTGCTGCTCCTACAGGAGCCGGGCTGTTCAGGATTGGGCTGCCCGTTGTAACAGAAAACGGAAAGCGGGAGCACCCCTATCTTCACTGCTATTGAAGGTAGCTGAAGGCAGCATGTGTGGAAATTCTTCAGCGTAGAGGTCAGTAACCAGAGAACAATACCAAGAATAAGATTGCTTGGGGAATAATTGGGAAGGGAACATAACTGGCTGGAATGCAAGGAGGTGGTAAACTCACACTTTAGAGGGGGTTGGGCTCAGCTCATAATGGGATGGTAGTTCCTCAACTGGGGTGGGGATCTTAAGTGGGCTGCCATCTGACACCCACCTATCTGAATAACAATGCTCCATTTTTGCCCAAAAGCTACTTTCTAATCATCTGCTGGAAGGAGAGGTAACATTGCAATCTGGTTGTCTCAATTAGGATTGAATTTGGAACTGGAACAGTGTCAGGCCTCACCATCATTTATTTTGCCTTAGAACCCATTCAATATTCTCATATGGCTATAAATTACAGGATAAACAGTGGTGAACAACCTGTCTTTTAGCTGTTCTCCAATTTGAAAAATTCCCCTTTCATGGATCACTGCCTTGTCGTGGCGAAGGGGCTTGAGTAGCTCAATGAAGCTGTGAGCTATGCCATGTAGGGTTACACAAGATGGACAGGTCATAATAGAGAGTTCTGACTAAACGTGATCCGCTGGAGAAGGAAATAGCAACCCACTCCAGTACCCTTGCCAAGAAAACCCCATGGATTACAAAACTAAAAGGCTAAATGATATGACACTGGAAGATGAGCCCCTCAGGTCGGAAGGTGTCCATTATGCTACTGGGGACGAGCAGAGCACGAGTACTAGTAGCTCCAGAAAGAGTGAAGTAGCTGGGCCAAAACCGGAAGGAAGCTCAGCTGTGGATGTGTCTGGAAGTGAAAGGAAAGTACAATGCTGCGAAGAACAATATTGCATAGGAACATGGAATGTCAGATCTATGAATCAAGGTAAGCTAGATGTGGTCAAACGCGAAACGTCAAGACTGAACATCGACATTATGGGAGTTAGTGAACTAAAATGGCCAGGAATGGGAGAATTTAATTCAGATGACCATTATATCTGCTACTGTGGGCAGGAATCCCTTAAAAGAAATGGAGCAGCCTTCATAGTGAACAAGAGAGTGAGAACAGCAATACTGGAGTATAACCTTGAAAATGATAGAATGATTTCAATTTGGATCAAAGGCAAACCTTTCAAAGTCTACACCCCAGCCACTGATGCTGAAGAGGAAGAAGTTGACCGTTTCTATGAAGACCTACAACACCTTCTAGAATTAACACCCAAAAAAGATGTCCTTCTCATCATAGGGGATTGGAATGCTAAAGTAGGCAGTCAAGAAGTAATAGGAATAACAGGCAAGTTTGGTCTTGGAGTACAAAATGAAGCAGGGCAAAGACTGATAAGAGTTTTGTCAGGAGAACACATTAGTCATAGCAAACACCCTTTTCCAGCAACACAAGCGGCGACTCTACATATGGACCTCACCAGATGGTCTACACCGAAATCAGATTGATTACATTCTTTGCAGCCAAAGGTGGAGAAGTTCTATACAGGCAGTAAAAACAAGACCTGGAGCTGACTGTGGCTCAGATCATGAGCTTCTTATTGCAAAATTCAGGCTTAAACTGAAAAAAGTAGGGAAAACCACTAGGCCCTCCACGTATGACCTAAATCAGATCCCATATGAATATACAGTGGAGGTGACAGATTTGGTTGATATGGGGCTTAGATTTGGTTGATAGAGTGCCTGAAGAAGACCTCTGTCCAGAGGTCTATAACATTGTACAGGAGGCAGCAACTAGAACCATCCCAAAGAGAAAGAAATGCAAGAAGGCAAAGTGGCTGTCTGACGAGGCTTTACAAATAGCTGAGGAAAGAAGGGAAGCCAAAAGCAAGGGAGAAAGGGAAGGATATGCCCAACTGAATGCAGATTTCCAGGGAACAGCAAGGAGAGATAGGAAGGCCTTCTTAAATGAACAATGCAACAAAATAGAGGAAAACAATAGAATGGGAAAGACTAGACATCTTTTCAAGAAAGTTGGAGATATCAAAGGACAATTTAATGTGAAGGTAGGCACAATAAAGGACAAAAACGGCAAGGACCTGACAGAAGCAGATGAGATTAAGAAGACGTGGCAAGAATACACAGAGGAACTATATAAGGCTGATCTAAATGTTCCTGATAACCACAATGTTGCAGTCTTTCAGCTTGAACCTGAAATCCTGGAGTGCGAAGTCAAGTGGGCTTTAGAAAGCATCACTAACAACAAAGCTAGTGGCGGTGACAGCGTTTCAGCTGAATTACTCAAAATCTTAAAAGATGATGCTGTCAAGGTTCTGCACTCCATATGCCAGCAAATTTGGAAAACCCAGCAGTGGCCACAAGACTGGAAAAGATCAGTTTACATTCCAATCCCAAAGAAGGGCAATGCCAAAGATTGTTCAAACCACCGCACCATGGCACTCATTTCACATGCTAGCAAGGTGATGCTCAAAATCCTACAAGCTAGGCTTCAGCAGTATGTGAATCGAGAACTACCAGAAGTGCAAGCTGGTTTCCGAAGAGGCAGAGGAACTAGAGATCAAATTGCCAACATTCGCTGGATCATGGAAAAAGCAAGAGAGTTCCAGAAAAACATCTACTTCCGCTTCATTGACTATACTATGCTAAAGCCTTTGATTGTGTGGATCACAACAAACTGTGGCAAGTTCTTGAAGAGATGGGAGTACCAGACCACCTTATCTGCCTTCTGAGAAACCTGTATGCGGGTCAGGAAGTGACAGTTAGAACTGGACATGGAACAACCGATTGGTTTCAAATTGGGAAAGGAGTACGACAAGGCTGTATACTGTCACCCTGCTTATACAACTTATATGCAGAGTACATCATGAGAAAGCCTGGGCTGGATGATTCACAGGCTGGAATCAAGATTGCTGGGAGAAATATCAACAACCTCAGATATGCAGATGATACCATTCTAATGGCAGAAAGTGAGGAAGACCTAAAGAACCTCCTGATGAGGGTGAGAGAGGAAAGTGCAAAAATTGGCTTGAAGCTCAATATTAAAAAATATAAGATTATGGCCACCACTCCCATCACTTCCTGGCAAATAGAAGGGGGAGAAATGGAAGCAGTGACAGACTTTATTTTCCTTGGCTCCAAGATCACCGCAGATAGTGACTGCGGGCATGAAATTAAAAGATGTTTGCTTCTTGGGAGGAAAGCTATGGTGAACCTAGACAACTTGATAAAAAGCCAAGACATCACCCTGCCAACAAAGGTTCGCATAGTCAAAGCGATGGTTTTCCCAGTAGCAATGTATGGCTGTGAGAGCTGGACCATAAGAAAGGCAGAGCGCGGAAGAATAGATGCTTTTGAATTATAGTGTTGGAGAAGACTCTTGAGAGTCCCCTGGACGGCAAGGAGATCCAATCGGTCAATCCTCCAGGAAGTCAAGCCCGATTGCTCCCTGGAAGGACAAATCCTGAAGCTGAAGCTCAAATACTTTGCCCACCTCATGAGAAGAGAGGACTCTTTAGAAAAGACCCTCATGCTGGGAAAGATGGAAGGCAAAAGGAGAAGGGGGCGGCGGAGGATGAGATGGTTAGGGAGTGTCACCGAAGGAATGAACATGAAATTGGGCGAACTCTGGAAGCTAGTGGAGGAGAGGGAGGCCTGGCGTGCTGTGGTCCATGGGGTCGCGAAGAGTTGGGCACAACTTAGCGACTGAACAACAACTACAACAATTTGGAAAAAACAACAACCCCTGATAAGCTTCCAAGGAATCTAGCGCCCCCTAGAAAATAGTTTGAAAACTCTTTCATGGAGGCCTCCTCAAGGTAAGGGGATGTTTGTTCCCTTACCTTGGGACTGCACTGCAGCTGCACCAGCACTGGAAAGCTGGATAGGATTGGGCCCTCACTGCTGTGTGTTTAGTTGGAAAAGGGCTCCACTCTACAACGAATTTCAGTGGATAAAGACTTCAGTGAAACAATGCCCTCAGCTAAATTGTGATTGAATAATTTTAGCATGGAAGATGTAGCAGTTAAGCTGAAAACAGAAATTGGCAGTAATGGATGCAGGAATTACTGTACAGCTCAAGATCAATTCAGTGGATATGCAACATTTGCAATGATAATTGCAAATGGACCAAACAAAGCAACAGAGACTGTCAGAAAAAAAATGAACAGATGGATTTTATACCAGAAAATCTAACACACGCACCCTCTCTCACTGTGTGTGTATGTTTAATATTTAAAAAATTAGATTCCACCTATGGAATCAGCTGCATCTCTGGTGGCAGCAGGGAAGCCTCATCAGCCAGCAGACGACAGACGGCTAAAGAAAGAAGGCTAAATCCAGAAAGAAAGATCTGTAGGAGTGTTGTTCTTGGAAGATAGAACATTCTGTAAAATTGTAAAAACCTTCGGGTTTGTGAAAAAGTCTGCCTATGTAAACCGCCTTGAGTTCAATCATTAGAGAAATCTAGTGATCTTAAGAAAGGCGGTATATAAATAAATGTATTATTATTATTATTATTATTATTATTATTATTATTATTATGAGCTGGTGATCTGAAGTCAAACTGCACCTCAAGTCATATACTCAGAGCCAAAATCTATTTGCAGAACAAGGGGTTCCGCCAGAATTAACCACCTTACGGCAGTTGTAATACCCCTTTCAGCAGCATGCAGAGTCATGCATTGCTGGAGCACCAGTGGGAAGGCCAAAGCCAATGGGGAGGCACCTAAGCACTAGCTCAGCCAACTCCCGAATCCCCATTTTTCAACTTCGCTAAAAGCCCAGGTGTGTTGTCACTTCCGGAACTGACGTCACTTCCGTGGACCGGGCTACGCTTTCATTAGCTATGCCACTGCTGCAGACAAATTTGATCAATTCCTAGATCAATTTGATCAATTCCAACATATTATGTGTGTCTGTATATTTTAATTCTGTACACAAAATAGTTTTATTTAGGGTGCAATCCTAACATGGAGTTAGGCCGGCACAAGGGCCCCCGTAAAGCGCATTTGGACCACTCTCGGAGTCAAGGAGGATGACACACACCTGCATGCTGGCCTCTCTGACTCCGAAAGTGGTCCAAACATACTTTGTGGTGTCCCTTGTGTTGGCTAAACTTTGCTGTCCTGACTGTGCCGGCCTAACTCAAGGTTAGGATTACGCTTTTATTTTATTTATTTAATACATTTTCAACTTGCCTTGCCCCCACTGCCATGGGAATATTGCTCAGGGAGAACAAAAACACGTGCTTTTCTTGAAGAAATAAATGCTTTAAAATGGTTATAAACACCCTCAATGTGGCATTTTAAAAAATGACACATATATATATAAAATCGGATGTTTGTGTGTTTGTGTGTGCGTATGTTCCACATAGGCTCTGGAACGCCTGGAGCGATTGACACCAAACTTGGTACACATATGCCTTACGATCTGGCAACAAATACTGTGGGGGTAAGACCCTCCAGCAACCCCAGGGGTGGGGGTGCGAAGGGGGTGCCGTGTAAAAATGATCTAAAATGGCCAATATTGGTGTCGAATCCATAGTTTTTGGGGTCGCTGAGATGAATGGTGACACTCCCAATGCCATTTAAGTCCAAATTCAGCCCCCATCAGCATGGGGTGTGAGAAGGGGTGAAAAATAAAATGTCCAACATGACCAACATTAGTGTCAAATCCCTAGTTTTTGGGGTCACTAAGCTGATTGGTGACAGTCCCGATGACATTTAAGCCCAAGTGTAGTCGAATAGAACACACCCCTAGGGGTGGGGGTGGGAAGGGGGTGACATGTAAAAATAATCGAAAATGACCGATATTAGTGTCAAATCCATAGTTTTCAGGGTAGCTAGGCTGATTGGTGACAGTCCCAATGATGTTTAAACCCAAGTGTAGTAGAATAGAATGAATAGAGCTCTGTAGAACCTTCTGGAAATTTTTAGACATCATTATGCCCCGGTCTGGGAATCCAGTCAAATACTTGCCATGTTACCAGGCATAGTCACTGAATACAAGTCTATCGATACCGTAATAGATGCCTATGAGGTCGTCAATTTCCCATCAGACTTCCTAAACTTACTTGATCTGGCTGGATTGCCACCACATTGTCTTTTACTTACAGTGGGATCTCCAATTATTTTACTACGGAATCTCGACCCGCCAAAACTTTGCAACAGGACAAGGCTGTGTGTCAAGGACATGCTGGGTACTGTAATTGAAGCGACTATCTTAACAAGAAAGGGAGAGGGCGAAACAGTTTTTATCCCACGGATACCACTCATTCCGACGGATCTCCCTTTTAACTTTAAGAGATTGCAATTTCCAGTGAGATTTGCATTCTCGATCACGATCAACAAGTCACAGGAGTAGTATATTAAGTACTGCGGAGTGGATTTGAGATTGCCATGTTTCTCCCATGGACAACTTTATGTTGCTTGCTCAAGGGTGGGTTCACCCAAGAATTTATTTATTCTTGCTCCTGGAGGTGAAACTAAAAATGTTGTTTATAATCAAGTTCTGAGTTAAATTAATATTATAGTGAATTTGTAAAAGATTTTACTTTATAATTTTTATACTGTACTTATACTTTTAATTTCCTGTACGTAAAATTACTTCAATTTTACACTATAGATAGAATTTATTCCTTTTTCTGTCTAATAGAAGCTTGGGATAAATAAATACCCGGGCAACGCTGGGTAAGGACAAGCTAGTAATCACATAAAGATGATGGCACAAAACAATTTTGAGTAAGGCTTCTCTAGAACAGTAGAAAGCACTGAAGCAAAAGGGCACAGAGGAGAAATAGAAAGAACCATAGGTTAAATTAATGTACGCCCCATGAGGTTATGTGTATCATGTAGCAATAAATATACTATGACGAGAGGAGATTAAAGGGGAAGTTCAGAAGGTAATCTGAGAGAGAGAGAGAGAGAGAGAGAGAGAGAGAGAGAGAGAGAGAGAGTTGAGCTTCCCTTAGCTGTTATAGGCCTGCAAACCTCAATTTACTTTAATTTTGAAGTAGGCTTAGATGAAGCAGTGAAGAATGAATGCCTCCGTGAAATTAAAGGCATTAAAAACATGAAATATACATAGAGGAGCAAAAACAAATCATTCCCTGGGGCTCAGAGAATAGTTTGGCAGCACAAAGTTGTAGTTCTATTGACAAAATTCAGCAGATCTGGCTCTGTAAACTCCCAGTATGGGAGGCCACCTGGGGCCGAGCTGTATATAAGCCTCAGTGAGAAAAGGATGCCATCAGCATGGCAGGATAGTAAATAAGAGGTTAAAAATGGACCATTCCAACTACAAACTGACAAATATGCATTTAGTGTCCTCTCGATCAGTTGTCTACAACATAGTGGGATAATTAGTGGTTTCCCTAATAAGAATGCATATGAACTTTTAGGTCATTGACACTGAAATCCCATGCTTTTGCTGCTCTTCTTTAAATGCTGTTGTGCAAAATGTCTGTTGGATGTTCAATGTCACAGATTTCTGATTTTCCCCTTGCCCACCACCAGCATTCGGTGGCAGAGGATGCAAACTATGGCTGTGGAGCTCTAGAAACATACTCAACTTGTGGTTCTCAGACGTACTTATTCCGAGTTGAGCTCAAGGATAGCCAGTTCTGAGATTAAGGGCTCAATCCTAACTTAGAGTTAGGCTGGTATACATGAGCCAGCCAAGTTTATCCGGCACAAGGGACACCGTAAAGTATGTTTGGACCACTCTCGGAGTTCGAGAGGCCAGCACACAGACATGCGCCATCCTCCCTGACTCTGAGAGTGGTCCAAATACACTTTACAGTGGCCCTCGTGCCAGTCAACCTTTGCTGACCTACCTGTGCCAGCCTAACTCCAGGTTAGGATTGCACTCTAAATGCAATCCTATCCACACTTTCCTGAGAGTAAGTCCCATCGAATAAAATAGGACTTTACTTCTGAGTAGACCTGCCTAGGGTTGTGTCCTAGGAAGTAGAAGCTGGCTATACACAGCCTTAATTGACTATAATGACTTTGATGTCACAATCCCACCTCCCTGAAGCAGTTTTGCAATGTGAAAAAACAATGAAGTTTTTAAAAAAGAAAAGGAAAACAGGCACTGAATGAACTTTTATTCACAAAAGTATCAGAGATGCTTATACAAGTGGAAAAAGAAACAGGCATACTGCCTGCCTAAGCATGGAGAAAAGGCAAAACAGACAACTAGGCATTTGAAGCAGAGGTGGGAATACCTGTCGATTATGGCAAACAAGATATAATAGGGGTTAAAGTAGGCTCACCGCACTGGAGTAAATCCCATCCTCTCCTGTTTTTAGATATATGTGGATGTACCCTGTATGTGTGTTACCCTTTTAAGTTATGCAGAATTAAGTCCCACTGAGTTCAATGGGGCTGAGTTCCAAGTAAATGTGCGTAGGGTTGCAGCCAAAGCTTCTGAGCAAGAAAACATTAGGTACTTTAACAGTGAGTACTGTGGCTTTAAGAGCTTTCAGCACAATGAAGGTTCGTAAACAACCCGACAAATACAAGTGGGAATCACTGGAATGACTCATTTTGTCTTAAAAGGCCCTTGACTGGGTTATGAAAGTAAAAAAAAAAGTGAACATTTCACCATATCACTGAAATAATAAAAGGTACCATAAGAGCAGATCCAAGTTTTTATATGAAGTTTTAATTATGTTTACACTGTTTCTAGGCTTATGTAGAAATAATACAATGTGGCATCTCATAATGTATATTTTTCTCTGTGGAGGGCTGGATTGTCAATGACCTATATTATGAACCTACTGTGGTGTATAGTATTCCATCCATATATTTATAGAAAGTAGCAGTATTTAAAGACTCCAATGAGAAAACTAATAGCCCAAACCTATCCTCCATCTTGCAGATGGATGCAGTGATGGCAAAACAGCCTCTGCTGCATCCTATGCGGAAAAGGAGGCTTCTGGAGGTCTCCTCAAGGGAAGGTAACATTCTTTCCCTTGCCTCGGGGTAAGTCCCAGCACCGGTAATGGGGCTATATGGACTTGTGCCAGCAAAATCGCTGGTGCATATCCAAGTCTCCCCATGTTGGGAAATCAGACCTGGGGAGGAGTATAGGATATACTATAGGATACACTCCTATAAGGCTCTGCTGCTGTTCCTGTCCCCTCCTGGGACTTATCCACCCCTCCTGCCCCATTAATCCTTTCCCCACCTCTATTCTACCCACGGGCATTCCTAGAGGGGGGCAAAAGGCTAAGTTTTGCAGGCCCCTGAATGCCCATGTAAAGCTCCCCTGCCTTCAGAGCCATTCGCAGCTGTAGAAACAAAGCGGAGAAGATGTCTCTGCTTTGCTCTGATAGCTGCAAATGGCTCTGAAGGTAACGGGGAGGGGCCGCTTTTCATGGTGCTTCAGACACCTGAAAAACTTAGCGCTTTGAGCCTCTCAAGGATTCCACCCTCCCTCGCCCTTCCCCCAGCCTGCAGCGACCTTACCTTCTCCAGTGGGTGAAGGTATTGCCAGCAGGCGAGCCAAGGCCTTTGCGCCAACACCACAAGCCTCTGCTCTGTCACAACATCCCGCCAGCAGAGACCAGCAGAGGATCACATTGTAAGTGTTGCTTTTCATCATTATTTAAATTTGACGGCCAACTCAGAATTGCATTTCTTCCGAAGACCTACCAGATTGAGTCTTTGGTGATTTTGGAATCCACCTTTCCATCTTCATCCAAAAAGATATCCATTTGTAAATTGGCATCGTTATCATGAGCCGAGGAATAGTTGGTGACAACTCTTGCAGGAATTCCTATGCATCTCAAAACTGGAAGAGAAGAGGGAGAAATGAAAAGAACAACAACTTCGTTCCGGCCAACATGGTGACACCTGCATGAAAGGATGAGTAGATATATAGGGTGTTGGGATTACTGAGAGTAGATATACTGACTAGGTGGTTTGAGATATTTCCTGGCTACCTCCTGGAATTATTGTAGAAAATAGATTTCCCGAACTTATTTTTTGTGGTGTCATGGCTGAATTGCAATACACAAAGATTGAAGGATGTAGAAGTACAATCTGATTTATTGAAGTTAGCATAAATTAATAAGGCTATATTTTTCAAACCACTCCTCCATTATAATTGACTTCCATTTTGCCGCCTAGATCATTTCATTTACTGGATTATTTATTTTTTTTATTTTTGCTGTTTTAGCAATATAGCAAAACAAGCTGGCGCACACAGAGTGCAATTATTAAGTTTAATGGGAAAGTAAGGAAACTCACAGGCTGTATTATTTAACTGCCTGAGGCGGGCCACCTCAGCCTGCCTAATTGAATACTGCAGCCAGACTGCTGACAGTAGCTGGCTGCTGGGATCATATTACATCTCTACTGAAAGAGTTTCATGGGCTCTCAGTTTGTTTCCAGGCACAATTCAAAGTGCTAGATTTGACCCGAGTCTGAAAGTGCCTGTGATTAGGGCACCCAAAGGATGGTCTACTCCTGCACAAGCCCACTCAGAAGCTGAGCTCATCATTAGTGGTCCTTCTCCAGATGCCCTCGCTCACAGAGGTTAGATGGCTTCCTACTGGAGAGAGGCCTTTCCTGAGGTTGCACCTCAGCTATGGAGCTCCCTCCCCTTCATTCAGGTGCCAGCAGCAGCACAGCCAGAAGGGGAGGGTGCGTAGATTTTAAGCTCAGTGGATTTTGAAAAGGGCGTTCATGCAGGGCAAGTGCAGGGTAGCACGATCCTATGCAAATACATCTGAAGCGGCCTTAGGCTATTCTCTGTCTAGCCTCGTGTTGATTACATGGACTGACTGCCAGCCCCCTTCTCCAGCCAATCTCAGGCAGACCTTGCTACTGCTATGATGACAATGTTCTTCAATCTTGGGGTCAAACCCCAATGGGGTTGTGAAGCCTCAGTTCTGGGGTCGCACCGACTTACATATAAAAGGTTGAAGACGACTGGACTAGACCACCACCAGGTAAAGGGGGAGGCATCTCGTGTACTCTTTCAAGTACCAGGAGATTGTGTCCTAGTCCTGCTCAGGTTCTTAGCAATTGTGCTCAAATAACTTTCACTAATGTCATGGTAACATTTTCAGCTCTGTCTAATAAGAATATTTGGTTACAATGCACAATGCTGGGAGGGTATATTAGGAGCAGTGAATGGGCAGATAGGGTCCCAGGAGGGTGATGGGTCCCCAATCTCATACTTTATTTATTGGTACCATGGCACAAAAAAGGTTGAAGTCCACTGTATGGCAACTGGAGCTCCTTAACAGGAGACACCAGGAATTAATCCTGGAACCGAGGCCCAATGTGAGAGCACACTGCTTCCTATATGCTCACCCTTGGAAGGGCCACATCAGCACAGACAAACGTAACATGCTAACTGAGAAAAGAAGGACCCACCAATGAATATTGAATTCCCCTCATGCATCTCAAGGGCTTATGAAAAACTTCTTGAGAATTGCTGCATGGATTCTACCATTCATCTCCAGATCTTCCAATTAGACACCAAACCATCAATTCCATCTCCATTAGACATTAACATTTAAAAAAATGGATTCTCCACTCCCACTCCCCAGCTCTGGCATGGATTTTCATCCTGAGAGGTAAGGAAAAATGGCATTTGCCCTGTTCTTCATAAATTATTGCATGTTCCCCTTATTGTCTCCACACTCACTGGCACCTCCGCGGCTAATTTAGAATGATATGAGACACTGATGCCGTGACAATGGCATCCAGTAGCAGCCAACCATTTGTGATAGCCCTCCTGCCCTATTAAGGTTATTGTTTGTCAAGCTTGGGAGTAGTTTAATAAGGTGTGTGTGTGTGGGGGGGAACTGAGATCCTTTAAGACCTTCAGCCTTAATTTTTAACAGTCCTGCTGTGGCTCATATTCTACAGCCTAAGGGCACTACAGTGTTTTATGCAGAAGAGTAATGTTGCTCATTCATTTTAATTGTTTGATGACAAATTACCTGGATGCATCCAATACTATATGCACCTATTGATTAAGCTTAATTCGAATGCCCTCCCAGCCTTCTAGCTCATGAGCCATCAGGGCTCATTGGAAATAGTTCAGCTGACAATTTCAAGATTAATGACTCTGCTCCTTCTTTTTCAGAATGCTTTAGCATTTTTAACAGATGACTGTCCCACCATATTCAATATGATAACCTTGGAGAGCTGTATAGCTGCAGCAATAAAGTCTTGGAAGTTCTGAACGGCTTAAAATTAAGAGGTGGATATTGTAGGATGTGTACAGATTTAACACTGAGTACGAAACGGAACATGTGAACATGATGGCTGGGGGCTGCTTTACTTTATTGGTAAAGTCATGGGCGTTTTTTTCCTGGAGTCCTGTTGGCATGGGATTGTGATTAATAAATGTGTTTTATATTATCGATGTTTTATATTTCTAAATGTTATTTTCAATGTGTAATTTTTTTATGTAAACCACTTCAAATTTAGAAAGAAATGCCATAAATAAATAGCCCACAACTAAGCCTCCCAGGCTTATTGGGGGATCTTGATGGGCCTTTGGTGTGAACACTCACAGCTCTTGAGCCTTACAAACTATGCCAGATCTGCATACAGCCTGTATAGACCCCCCCCCCATTCAGTGGTGTCAGCCTACTGGTTCGCTGGGCGGAGTTTTCGCGGTCGCTGGGCGGGTTTCCACGGTGATCGGCAGCATGCTCGCTGCGTTCCATTGCGTAATGGTGAAAGCCCGCCCGCTGCAGCGGGCGAGCTTTCGCCATAACGCAACGGGATGCAGCGAGCACGCTGCTGATCACCGTGGAAACCCGCCCAGCGACCGCGAAAACTCCGCCCAGTGAACCAGTAGGCTGACACCACTGCCCCCATCTACTGCCATTTGTTGAGTGTTGCTGGGAAATATACAGATCAAAGAGACATAAGAACATCAGAAAAGCCCTGCTGGATCAGGCCAAAGGCTCATCTAGTCCAGTTTCCTATATCTCACAGTGCCCCACCAGATGCCTCAGGGAGCACACAAGACAGCTAGACGCCTGCATCCCATTGCCACTCCCTTGCGTCTGGCATTCCAAGGTAACCTACTTCTAATGTAAGGAGGTTGCACTACCCAACATTTGATAACATGGCTAGATTTTTCCTTTAATTCTTCTTTGCAACATTTTTGCAGATCCACTCTGTCAAGTTCTTCAGATACAAGCAGGCCTCTACCACTACATTTATGGAATTTATTCTTCACTAGATTTTACAGTGAGATACATAAACTGACAATGTGAGAGCAAAGTATGCGCCATACTTATGACTGTGTCATAGAAGATGATGACCATTAAGATGAAGAATTTTTTTTTATCTTTGTAGTATATGACTGTAGGGGAAGGCAGATTAGCCAAGAAGTAGACACATTTTTAATAGTTGACAATAACTACTAATATTGGCATGAGTATGATGTGGAAGAGAGGTTTGCACTGGAGTTCTGCCAACATTGATATAAACAGGGTGTGTGTTACAGTGTGTGTACGTGTTCCTATGAAGATATATATTAATGTCTAAACAGAGCGGTACATTTCAACATCTTCATTTTCAAAAATCTTGAATTTTATTTTTTGGCCAACTCGCTTTGCAACAACAGAGCCATAAGGACTTCCAACTTCTGCCTTATTATATTTATATTATTTTAGAATTATAATATTTTCTTCCAATTAAAACATTTCGTGCATGGGAATTAAGGAAATTATTCCTCTTATGGGATGCTGGGCTACTAGCCTGAATGATTCAGGAATGCTCAATGCCCAATGCTTACATTGACTATAAAAAAGGTTATTCTTAAACTTTGGGTCGTCACCTACCAGGTGGGTCGCAAGCCAATCCATCTTTGAAAATATGGGAAGAAGGGATGCTGGAAAGGCGGAGGGCTGTGTGGTTGTGTTAAGGTTGTAAATTTTTTCTTTTTTCTCTCTTTCTGATTCACTTTCCTATTGGAAAATGGCTGAGAAATGACCCAACATATTGCTGCATTCTCAGGAAAGCAGCAGGTTCTGGGGTCACAGTGACATCATTTCTGGCCATGACATCACTTCCAGTGGGTCTGGTAACAATTTTTTAGATTGTCATTCTAAAAAATGGCTCCTTGTGCTAAAATGTTTGCGAACCACTGAGTTATTCCATGTTCTTATTTTTTTCATGTTTGTTACAGTGAACAGAATATTGGACTTGAACCAAAGAAACCTGGGTTCAAATCCTGGCTTGCTGTAAGGCACTCTGTCTCTTAAGGCCCAATCCTGACTGAAGTTCCCCTATGTGAATGATGGGATAGGAGGTGGCTCCTATCATGGGCAACTTACACCAGCATTGCCAGTCAAGAGGCTTATGGCAAGGTAAATCTCTCCTAAGCCTGCTTCACATCTAATTTTGGTAAGGCTCATCAGAGGCATACCTAGAGGGGGATCACAGCACTAAGTTTTGCAAGCAGCCACTCCCCCTCCTCTTCCGAGTCATTCTTAGCCAATGTAGCCTCCGTTTTGTTCTAGCCGCTGGGAATGGCTCAGAAGAGGAAGGGAGCAGCTGCTTGCAAAACGTAGTGCTGTGATCCCCCCTAGGTATGCCTCTGAGGCTCATAGCCAATTCTATGCAGGTTCACTGCACAGTAAGGCTGAAGCTAGATTACACAGAGAATGTATTGCACTTTCAGAAAGCAACTCATCTCCCAGTATGGTTGGTATTAGAAGCTAATGTTACTAGAAGAAAACTGTGATTCATCTCATACTTACAGGTATTGAAGACTCCAGCGAAGACCCAGCACTGGCCATACCGCACTGGTTGTTTAGAACTATGATATTCCAAGAGAATGTCTACACTTCCAGTCCAAGCTGACGGTGGCACTCCATAATCATAAGTGTTATCCCAGGACCCAACAACGACCCCCTCGTCATCTTTAGAATTGATCTGAATCGGGGGGGGGGAAAGTCATGGCTGACATTTACATTTAAGTATTGAAAATGCTTCTGGTACATTTTGAAAAAAAATAAAGATTCACTAAAATGGCAGAAGAGCGGTAAGAATGATTATTTCAGGAAGGCAAAAAAGGTTGCGAAGACCATATGATTTCTCTCCACATATTTAACAGCAATCTCAGAAATTTTAGCAGGACTCCCTGGCAAAATGTCATTACATCATGTTGGAGAAAAAAATAAATCACCAAGAATAGTTTCAGCCAGAGTTGGCAGCCCTAACTGTCGCTCACAATTTATCCTCAACTATTCCACACTCACCCAAGAGCTAAAGTACTACCCACCATATGTTGGTTAAATAAAGAATGGAGGCAGGGCAAGAAAGAGGAAGGTTTACAAACTGTAAGAGAAAAATTGGCCAACGGAGCTATAATGGCTCATTGTGACCTCAGCAAACCTCTTTAGGGCCCAATCGTATGGGTAGGCGTGGGTGGTGTGAAATTAGGGGGAGGTGTTCCTGGGCAGGGGAGAAGGGTGGAACAGTGGGACGGACTGGCGGAGGTCTCCTCCACTGAACCCTATCCCCCATGTGGGACCCAGAAGCCCAACAAGTCTGCACCAGCAATTCAGCAGGCGTAGACTTACGAAGCCCCACTGGGAGGCTGTTGCTTTACTCAGTGTGAACTTTCCCCCCCTGTATCTTTACAGGAGCAGCTTTATGCTGACACACAAATGTTATACAAGTGATCTTGCAATTATCCAAATTAAGTACAAAACAGGCAGAGACAGTCTAGCTGACTATCCTTTCCCCCATCCAAATGACACAGGCAGTGATGTTCCTACAGAGACGCAAAACACTAAGTTTTGCAGGAGCCTGAGTTCCTGTGTAACACGGTCCCTTCCCCTTGACTCCAGAGCCATTCACAACTTGGGGAGCTGGCTCAGAGGCTTTGATTTAGTATCTGCAAATGGCTCTGGAGGTGAGGAGGAGAAGCTGTGTTAGGAGGAGAGCTCAGGCTCCTGCAACACTTAGCATTTTGCCCCGTATAGCAATGCCATTGGACACAGGATGTCAACACTTGCTTGGTACCCATGCCACACTTGAGTCATTCTCATTTGATGAGGTCAAACAAGAAAACACCAAAGATTTAACCTTACAGACAATACATGCAGGTTGGCCTTTGGTATCCATGGGGTATTCCTGGATTCCCATGGATACCGAAACCTGTGGAATCTGGGGTGGGGGGCATCAGATGACATCTGGATGATGTCTGAAGACATGGTGATAGCTCTTACAAACCTAAATGCTCTTACATGGAGATCATGAAGCTTTCTGATCACCTTCGAACTGAGTTTTCGCTATATCGCAAATTTCTGTTCACCAAAATAGTGATGGAAGTCAGTTCCAAACTATCAGTATTTATTGGAAAAGACCATGTCCTAGAAAGAAACTCTAACCTATTTTACAAAGAAAATTGGACATCAGTCTTGTATTTGTTCCAGTTTTACTCCCTTGCAATTCCATTTATGTTAGAATTTCTCCTAGGTAAGTGGCATGTGGAAGAATATGGGGCCATTGTGGTTTGTCCATCATAAAAACAGGAAAGATCTGGCTTGTCTAAGTTTGCTTGAGGTAAGGCTGTGTGAAGTGAGAGTTTTGCTGACTAATGACTACATGGATAGCTATTAGTGAGCCATACATTTCCTCCCAGCAATTGGAACCAAATCAGTGGAGGCTATGCGGAAAAGCTCCTTTGCTCTGTGCCTTGTAATTATGCTAATGTCGAGCTGCTACATTCTCCCAAATAAATCACGACTCTCATTGAAAAGATTTTGGCTGGATTAACTACTGGTTTCTAATTAGAAAATCGACTCCCCCCCCCACCCTGAAATAAGCACAGGAGACCAGGCTTTTGGTACTAAGGGCCACTTTATTAACTATTAATTACAACTTTGCAGCAACTCTGCAGCAGGGCTGTTAACATGGAGTGCGGTCCTGGTTGGGGGAAACGGCTCTAGCCGTCTGCCTCCCCCCCTTGGTCCGGATGACCAACGGGCGCACCACCTGGCTCTAGCCTGCTCACAGCTGGTCACAGACCAGCCCGGGCTATCATTGCCGCCACAAGAGGCGAGCCACTGTGCCGGCGCACCCAGGCCTTGCCTTTTGGAAGACTTTGCATGTCCAAGCAGGGACACGGGTCCAGCCACCCACCGAGCCGGTTAAGCAACGTATGGGCAGCCTAACCATCTCCCTGCCTGTGCCGCCTCAGGTAGACACAGAATGAACCTTACCTACCCGACCCGCACTCGATCTGCCTATCATAAAGTGACCAACCTATTTAAGCCACCCCTCCTAAGACCAGTATGGGGTAGGCGAAAAAACAAACCGCCCAAGCCAATCAGGTGGTGAGCAAAAAATTCCTACCTGGCCCCGACGGCGACCAGCTTTAGCTCAGACTGATACTGGGGGGGGGGAGGCGGGTTTCGCCAGTCGGGCTGCAACTGCTGAGGGTGAAGTGAGCGCACGCGCAGTGCAGCGCTTGCCCCACCCACCCCGGCTGGCCGGCCGGCCTCTTAGCAAGCCCAGCCCCCTGCGCTCACCAGGGGGGGCGGGCAAACGCGGCGACGCGCTAACTGCACGTCACTGCCATTCTTGTGAACCCTAGGACTGAGTGAGATCAGTATTCAGCAGCAGACCCAAAAGGTTTTGAGGGTTAGACCCTTCGCTGTTGTATGCCAGGACCAAAGGAAAAGGGGGGGGCACAGTCTACTGACTGAGTGGGGCTTTCAAATTTGCCAAAGTCATCACCAACCCAATGAAAACAAATCATGGTGAAGGTTTTGAGAGGCAACTGCAGGGGGCCAGAGGAAGGTTGCAGAAGTACCTTGCAAAAACTAATAATTAAAATATTTGGGCTTAAATGCCACATCAACTTCACTTTTCCAGAATGCAGCATGCCTTCAGATTGATGCCTAACACCCTAACCAGGGCCAAGTTAGCCATTAGGCCGGGTGAAGCAGGCTTGGGGTTAGTATCAAAATGCATCAACGTGTCAATTATTACATTATGTCACTATCCAGAAAGGCTCGGAGGTATCCAAGAGATCTTGGCACTCTAGGTTTGTTTTGTTATTATATTCTTATTATGTCCAATGCCATTTGGATGCTTTGGGTCGTCTCTGATGTTGGCCAGTGCTAAACTCTCCCTTTTGGCATAATTATTTCTATAATCAATTTTTTAACAAGTTGATAAGCCTCCTACCCAATAGCTGTGGAGAATCAACAGCACCACCCCTCGCCTGCACAGCCATGCACAGACACAGGCCCAACCCTGCCCCTGGCAGCATGTTAGCGTTGCCTCCTCATGAGTTCCCCTGGTTTTCAAGTCTCCTCCCAGGCTAAGAACAGAGCCTTTATGAAGGGGGAAATCATGGATCTTGTACTCCAAATTTTAGCTGTAATCATCCCGATGCACATGTCTATAATTTATGTGTATTTTTTGCCTAATTCTGGTTGACGCTTATTGATTTGGGCATTGTCACCTGTCTCTCTGCAAGCTTTTCTGTTAAACCTTACAGAAGCTGTCAGAGAAGGGGGAAATGCAAATTACAGACAGTTTGGTGGAAAGGAAATGCGGATTGTTGTTCAGTTGCTAAGTCGTGTCTGACTCTTCGCGACCCCATGGACCACAGCACGCCAGGCTTCCCTGTCCTCCACAAGCTTCCAGAGTTCGCCCAATTTCATGTTCATTGCTTCGGTGACACTATCTAACCATCTCATCCTCTGCCGCCCCCTATTAGGAAGCAGCTAACACCAGCCAAACTGGTTCAGCCAGTTTCAAAGGGAACTGGTGACGGGCTCAGATTCCTCCTGCTGTCATCCAGACAGGAAAAATATAGGTATCAAGCTTTGAGGGGGTTGGCCAGATTGACCCAGCCATGGCACGCCTCTGAACAGAGAGCAGGATGACATCCTTCCCGCTGAATGATAACTCCTAAGCAGACCGAAGTTCCATCTCTTCTCCTCTTCCAGCCATCACAGGCTCCAGCAGGGATCTCTGGACAGGGAGAGCCCCCAGGTGGGGGAGTGGTGATTCCATCATCCAATGCATAGTTAAGGACTGTGAAGGTATTGTTGTCAGGTTTTGTT
The DNA here is from genome assembly GCA_029204185.1 of Lerista edwardsae. Taxonomy (NCBI): domain Eukaryota; kingdom Metazoa; phylum Chordata; class Lepidosauria; order Squamata; family Scincidae; genus Lerista; species Lerista edwardsae. Next base: position 16,211,731 of record JAJKFI010000019.1, on the reverse strand, counting down.
TTAGAATTGTCTCTAAAATGGGAGTTGGCAACATGGGGCTTGTAAACTACCAGTGGCTCTCGGGGTGGTTACTGGTAGCTCGCGGCCTGCTCCCTTGCTCTGGCATTTTTTTTCTAATTTAAACATGGGCGGCGGGGGGGGGGGGAGAAACCAGGACTGTGAGGACTGTAATAATGATCTGCTGCCATTGTGTGTGTCAGCGCAATCCTACCCCTTCTGTCGTGTCAACACTACGTCATAAGCTGGCCCATGCAAGGGAGGGAGGTTGGGGACGGGATGTGGGCGGGCTTGGGATTCGGCTATAAGACAGAATCCTAAGCCTGATTGGGAGGCTGCGCAGCTCTGATTCGGGCCATGCGGTCTCATAAGAACATAAGAAGTGCCCTGCTGGATCAGGCCAAAGGCCCATCTAGTCCAGCTTCCTGTATCTCACAGTGGCCCACCAGGTGCCCCAGGGAGGCATGAGACAACATGATGCTTGGATCCTGTTGCCACTCCCTTACACCCGGTACTCTGAAGTAGCCTACTACTAATGTAAGGAGTTTGAATATAGCCCACGATGGACTTTTCTTCCAGAAATCCGTCCAATCCCCTCTTAAAGGCATCTAGACCAGATGCCATCACCACCTCCTGTGGCAAAGAGTTCCACAGATTAACTACCCGCTGGGTAAAAAAGTACTTCCTTTTATCTGTTTTAACTCTCCCAACCCTCAGTTTTAGCGGATGCCCCCTGGTTCTGGTGTTCTGAGAGAGGGAAAAGAACATCCCTCTATCGACGCTATCCCTTCCGTGCATTATTTTGTATGTCTCAATCATGTCCCCTCTCAGATGCCTTTTTTCTAGGCTGAAGAGCCCCAAACGCTGCAGTCTTTCTTCATAAGGGAGGTGCCCCAGCCCCATAATCATTTTTGTTGCTCTCTTCTGCACCTTTTCCAACTCCACTATGTCTTTTTTGAGGTGCGGCGACCAGAACTGTACACAATATTTGGCATGATAATATTGGCTGTTTTATTTTCAACCCCTTTTTTAATTACCCCAAGCATGGAATTGGCCTTCCAATTTAGCAGGTGCAGATCCGAGTAGCGCATTGGGGGGCTGGAGCCTCCCCTACGGTAAGGGCGCGAACATGCCTTTGCCTGGGGAGGCTTCAGCCTCTCCAATACTGCACTGGATTTGGCACAGTCCGGCCAGTCTTGCCAATCCAGCGCAGTATAGGATTGCGCTCTCAGTGTGTGTTGCTCCTTGGAAGGATTCCCTGCCCTGTTACCTTGATGTTGCAATTTTTTTTTTCTACAGTTAAATATGGGGAGGGGGAATCACAGTAGCTCTTCTCCAGTTAGTCATTTTTGTATATTTTGCTCCTGTATATCTGATGGTTGCCTACCCCTACTCGAAAATATTCAGCTGTTTTACAAATCTCATTTGTTCCAAATCTCTTTGAAACTTGGCTCTGAGTTACAACCCATGCGTGACATTCCACAGCACCTCAGCACCACCTGCTGGTCGTTTGTATGAGTGTACTGCAGTAAGCAGCGCAGGTCAACTCAACCCTTTTCTTGCCAAAGTCCATGCTTCTTACTTACGTTCTTGTTTATTTGATTTTGTAGTCTCCTACTTCTTTTGTTAAGACTTTTAATAAATGTGACATCTAACCTTGGGCTAGCCTGACATCCTAGCCCACTCCTGGGCTGATGACATCAAATTCAAAGTACTGGCTTTTTCCCAGTAAGCTGAATGTCCAAAGAGGGAGAGTGGGGAGTGGGAAGGGAGTGTGCATGGTAAACACTAGGTGCTACTGCCCTAGATCAGGGGGCAGTCGTTGGAAGCCCCTCTCTGTTTGTATTACTGTCCAAACCCAGACACTCTGGACCCTGACAATATGAAATGAGCTGATCTCATATAAGGCAGTTGGAATCATGTGTATGCTCCTTAAAAGTGAAGCTCATCATTTTTATGCCATCCTTGTCTATTGGTCTGTGAAGATTGCATGATTTTTGCATGCAGCAATGGGAGTTATATTTAAAAAAATTCAAAACTGGAGACCACTGTGCCTGGGAAAAGCCATCCCTGGCACGAATGGAGCTTATTGTTCCACCGAGGACAATCCTTGCTATACCTTTAATCTCCCCCAAACTTGGCACCAGCCAGCCACTTCTGCCCAGAAATCCAGGTGCAAAGCCTGCTGGGGCGCTGGGACCTGTAAGTGGCTGGCCAGGGGCAATTAGAGGTATGGGGATGAGGTTCCCCAATGGAAAGATAAGTTCTGTTCACCCAGATCTGGGATGGATCTGGATAGATATTGGATCAGGGTATGGAGGTGGCCATTCTAGATAAAATAGCTTCACAGCTTTCATTGTTTGGCACTAGTCAATTGCACCCTGGAGGCAGTCAGCCTATCTGAAATTCAATGGTGTGATTCAATCAAAAGAGTCTTGGACCTTAGGACAGCTGAGTTGAAACCACTGCTAGCTATAGATGCACTGAGCAACCTTGGTCAAATCACTTCTCTCTCAGTTTTTGACCCCCTATATGCAAAATGAGAACATCAGTGGTGCCCCAAAAATGGTGTTTGAAGGATAAAGTATGGCTCATAAAGCACTTTGCACAATGGTGCTTTACACAGATGGACCAAGACATTTTGCACCTGAGGCAGAAAATCCAAATATTCTCTTCCCTACAGCCCATGATGAAAAAAAACCAAACCTCAGTCCTTATCAATTTGCTTTTCTTCAATGGGAGTCCAAAATTGATGGCCTGGAGGCAGGCCAATTCACCCTTCCCAAGTGCAGAGCTGGCCTGGTGTTTATATCTGATATATAAGAAGCACATTCAGTATGCTTCTAGGTAGACCAGAAATAATAATAAGCAAATGGGGTGTCATGCCCTGCACATTTCACCCCATACATATTTATTACATACCACTGTGGAGCCCACACGGCTGATTTTGACTGGATTCCCTCGGCCAGAAAGATCCAACTGAGCTCTGTCCATCAAGTAGAGGCAAGCATCCAAAATGCCTTCTTCAAACTAAATAAAAGGGAAAAAAATACAGGAACACAGACAGGATTCAGGGCTCATTATAGAAAGCAAATAAGGAATCAATGAGAGAGAGAGAGAGAGAGAGAGAGAGAGAGAGAGAGAGAGGGAGGGAGGGAGGGAGGGAGTACAATAATGTTTTAATTCCACAGATGTTCCTGTATATATGAATCACATTCTTGTAGTTTTGGTTGTGTTACTCTGAGGATGAAAAAAGCAAGCCTTGGCCAAAGCACCAGAATATTTCTTAATAATACATTAGAGTATAGGACTTTTACATGGGAAATAAGAATAAGAAGCAACGGCTGCTATTTGAGGCAGACAGTTTTGGGAAGCGAGTTAAAAATGGCATGACAAAGGCCTGGCAGTCCATCCTGTGTACACCCCCATGAGTAACCATGCCTCTTTCCTGCCACCTATTGTTTTATGAAATAGCTGTTGTATTTAGGCTATCAATCAACAATATTTATATACCACTTTCAACACAAAGTTCACAAAGCAGTTTACAGGCAAATAATAATAATAAAGTTAAATGGCTCCCTGTCCCAAAGGGTTCACAATCTAAAAAAAAAATGCAGAACACCACCAGCAACAGCCACTAGAAAAGAGACTGCGCAGGGGGTGAAGAGGGACAATTACTCTCCCCCTGCTAAATATAAGGGGAACACCATGTGAAAAAATGCCTCTTGCCTAGTTAGCAGGGGTTACTGGGCTATAAAAGGCAGCTTTAGCTATTGTATTTAATAGCTAAATGTTGTTTTTAATAGCTAAGTAGCTATTGCCTTTAACCTGCCTTTAACCTGTAACTTCAAGACAATCCTTACCCACAGTCAGAGGAATACCAGAACAATCGGCAGGCATGTCTCACACTGCTAATTTGATGGGTTGCACCAGCTGTTCCAAGATTATAATTTGGGCCGAGAAGGAAAAGGAGAAAGAGAAAGGAAGCCAGACTGATTGACACCGAAACAGAATGAAGGAAGAGAGAAGCACACGATAGGACTGTGCTCTTGGAAGTACACGACGGAACTGCTCTTGGAGCACACGGTCGGCTTTGCCAGCCACGCAAATGGGTGTAGAGCAAGGATGCAGCACAGGTCAGATTGTGAATGTCAGCAGGAGATCAGACCTCTGCATATCCACAGGGGCAGGGCCAGGCCATTTTCACACATGACATGGAGATCAGCTTTTTGTCCCTATACTAGCCTTTTCGTGATTATTCCTGTCAAGCAGCTTTTGAATATTGCCAGTAATATTTTATATATTTTGAATATTGCCAGGGGCAGAAGATTTAGCCGAGAGGGTTAATGCCTCCATTTGCCTGAAGATAACACCTGAAGATCTCAAGGTCGTGAGCTCGGGACTGCCGGAAGTCTCTGCGAGCAGCAGACCTTGGAAACTGCGGCTGATTAACAGCTGAGTTTCAGCTGCCTCGTGGGAGGAGGAGTGTGCTGAAATCAGCTGCATCTCTGGTGGCAGCAGGGAAGCCTCATCAGCCAGCAGACGACAGACGGGTGGCTAAAGAAAGAAGGCTAAATCCAGAAAGAAAGATCTGTAGGAGTGTTGTTCTTGGAAGATAGAACATTCTGTAAATTGTAAAAACCTTCGGGTTTGTGAGAAAGTCTGCCTATGTAAACCGCCTTGAGTTCAATCATTAGAGAAATCTAATGATCTTAAGAAAGGCGGTATATAAATAAATGTATTATTATTATTATTTTAATGGCTGATAATTAAAGGAGAAGCCATTTTGAATTCCATTGGTAACCTCCAGCAGGGTGTCTATTTTACCACAAATGTTTCAGCCCTGAGCCCTGGCAGATATGCTGCGGATAGATAGTCCTGACAAGCCATGGCTGAAATGTCATACTGTACTAAATTCTCATGGTCAATCCCTCTGAGGAAGCAATCCAAGGCCCTAAGTTGGGCCGACGCTAACTGCTAGCGTCAGCCCAACGGCAGCAGCACTGGCACAAGACCCCCGACTGGCACCCTCATGCTAGCACTGCTGCCGTTGGGCCAATGCTAGCAGCAGCATTGGCCCAGTGGTGTCATTCAAATGATTTAGGAACAGGAACTCACTTTTGATTGGCACTTGTCGGGAACCCGGAACTAGCCACGGAGCCCGTTAGGATCCGGAACGCCCGTTCTGGTCCGTTCCCCCTGAATGACATCACTGCATTGGCCCAACAATGCTGGCAAAAGCCGGTGGTGCGACACTTCTGTGCCAGCCAAGTTTGCTGGCGCAGAAGTGTTTCTGGGAGGAAAGGAGGGCATTACCGGCTGGAGAGTGGGTGGGCTGGGAGGCATACTAGCCCAGGAAGGGGGGTGGAGGGAGGCATGCCAGCCCAGGGAGGAAGGTCCCCAGGCCACGTGGCCTCAGTTCAGGCCCCACAGCATCCTTGGCTCTGCACCTGCTAAACAGCAGGTGCAGTGCTGAGGAGCCCATTGGGGTGGCTGGCGCCTACCCTGGGGTAAGGGCACGAACATGCCCTGCCCCATGGATTCTCAAGCCTGCTCCCAAGCTGCACTGGATCTAGGATTGTGCCCTGAATGTAGATGGCTGGCCACTAGCTGTGCTCCTCTTGAATTTCATTATTGGCTAGAGCAGTGGGTCTCAAACGTTTTAAACCGGGACCCACTTTTTATAATGGCACTCGTGTTGGGATCCATTGAAAATGATGTCATTAACCTGGAAGTGATGTCATAGCCAGAAGTGACATCCATCACACCGGAAGTGCCGTCATTGTGACATAATCAAATGGCACCCCTGTCATGCAAACTGGCATTCTTGGACGGCAGCAGTTGCACAACCATGAAACACCTCTGGCAGAAAGCAAGATTAGGACAAAATATTATGTAAAAGCACTGAACTGAAAACAAAATTTTAAAAAACCCTGACTTGAAAATTAACTTGAATTTTGTGAGTTAACACTCACAAAAGGAACATAGGAAGGTTTGCAGCTTCCAAGGTGGCTCCTCCCAGCTTTCCACAACCCACCGGAGATCTGGTCATGAGCCACCAAGTGGGTCCCGACCCACAGTTTGAGAAACACTGGAAAGCCTTGCAAAGATACCAGCCTGAACAAGTGACCTGAAACTGTTGTCTTGAGAATGAATTCTAATAAAAGACTCTAAATTCTGGGATCCAATGACAACAAGAACAGGAATAAATAGGGGGCAGAAGTGCCTAAATAGAGCCAAATTCATTATCAAAGAGCCTGCCCTGAGATACAGTCCAATTTGCTCAGAAGAAATTGCATAGCAACCAAACATGAAACTGTCTCTCTTGGAAAACAATTGCCAAGATGGTGGCAAAGGCACACAAATTCAATTATGAGCCCCTCTAATCAGTAGTGAGCATGTGACAAAATTATATTTCTATTGAGAGCGGCACCATCACACTCAAAGAGTAAGATTTTTCTTTTTTGCCTTCGAGCTTGCCTGTTTCTTTAAAAAGGTCAAAAATAACAACAATAAATTGATCACGTCACTGATTACTTAACATAACATGCCAATGTGACGCTGAACTATCTAATGCAACTGCGTTCAGGTTGGACACTGTGCATTTGTCATCATTCATCTCCTTGGCTCCATTACCTATAATTGCATTACTTCTTTTTTTTCCCTTCTGAACAGAAGCTCATGACTAAATAATGAGGCATAATCCTATACTGCAAACCAGAGTTCACAGTGGAGGTCAACACCTTCCCAAAGGAGCTGCTACCAGAAACAAGATCATGTTCCAAGAGCTGCTTGTTTATTCTAGGGACTGGCCCACAAATCTCATTGGTGTACTTTTGTAAACAATGCTGGACCAAGAATAGCTCACTGGGTGGTTGGGTATTTTTGGGAAGGCTGGGAAGGGTATTTTTGGATGGGGGAAGGTGGAACGGGGAACAGGCCTGAGAAGGTGAGGTGTTGGCAGAGACCAGCTCCACTGTATCCTAACCCCCACTCCCAGGCTGGTCAGTCCTACGTGGGCTTCCCAGATTTGCAGCAGATATATGTACAAGCCCATAGGGTGGCTGGGGCTTTTCTCAGGTTAAGGGGGAAACTATCCCCTTAGCCCAAGGAGACTTCCTGCCATCTCCTAAACTGCTTTGGATGCAGATCAGGCCATGTGGCCTAACTGCGCCAGCACAGTTTAGGATTGGGCTGTGAGGCTGCAATCCAATTACCTGAGAATAAGCACCAATGGACATGATGAGACTGACTTCTGAGTAGACATGCTCAGGATTGCACTGTTAAGTTATTTTGCAGCCTAACACTCCAGTTTTAAGAGAGTTCATCAGTGTATTTGCTTCAAGCATGTGAGAATAAGTGTACTGTTGTGTCACACAGCACTATGATCTATGGTACTGGACCAACCCTACAGTCAGTCACAAGCAATCATAGTGTTCATTTGCCGGTAGAGAAGGACGTAGAATTGGAGCATATGTAGCAGAACTTCAGCCTGTTCCACTCAAGAGGACTTACCTGGCCAAAATTCCAGCTTCTGGATCTTATATTTGTAGGATCTCCATAGAAGATAGTTCCAAGGTCATTCAGGACATACTCTTGCCTTTCGGCTTCATCATCCAGAAACACAGCATCCTCTGCATCAGAATGTTGTTTATAAAGGCTCATTAATACAGGCGCTTTGCTTATAATAGATGTCAGATTTTAATACTGCAGAATGATGCGACGATAATGAAAAGGATGTCTTTTGTTCATCTGGCATAGCAGTGGGCTATCCTTTCTCCCCACACAATCTCTGTAATTGGAAACCAGGCAACTTAAAAGCGAAAGGATGGCAACTCCTAAGTGTTTTGAGCAGGATCCGTAAAGCATGATTAAAATGTCACCTCTTATCAAGCATTTTATGATTCTGCGCTGCTAAGTTGAAAAGTCTGAGCGCAGTGATGCAATTAGGCATCTGCATAGCAGATCAAAGAACAATTTCAAACTTCTTAATGGTAATGGAGAGCAGCTCAATGTCAAAAGATTTAAAGATGAAACCTGGACTGGGCTTAAAAGAGTGACTGAAGAACTTGGAAGAAAAGTGTGTATATTGTGTGAGAAGACTAAGGAGGACTACGCCCATTTTTATATATAAAACGCAGGTCTTGTTGCCCATGGTGGTTGATTCCAGGTGACCCCAAAGGCTTTAGGAGAGCCAGTTCTTTTGGGGTTGGGGACAAGCTTGTCCTTTCTCATCCTGGAGGATTCTTCTGCTACTCTTTTCAGGTGCAGATTTTGCATCTGCAGACCAAAACGCTCATGAGTAAGCAGCCCAACCACACAGCTGCCAAATCTGGAGCCAATCTGCTAGCTGGGAAAGCTCCAGCTTCTCACTCGAAATTGAGCCCTCCTTGGCTGACAGGTCTGCAGCACCCTTGCCTGGTCTAGTGACGGTGGACGGATAGACGCCGTTTCAAGCATCAGGTGCTTTCTAATGTACACAGGCTCCTGCAGAGCTTTCCAGCTAGGGAGGGTTCAGTTTCAAACAGAGGGCTGGAGCCTCCCAGCCAAAAGATCTGATGCTCCAGATCATCTGTTCAGACAACACACGAATATCACAGGGAGAGTTCCTCATTAAAGAGTAGCGTGTGTTCCTAATAACCAGTCCTGAAGCGGAACACTGGTCTGTGACTCCACTCAGGATCTTGGGCAAAGCCACGGTACAGCAGGAACAGATCACAGGCTGGTGCCAACACAAAGGCATGGATAAGCGAAGAGACTAGTTACATATTTTGTCCAAGGTGGAGATTGACATGGTAAAACCATCGGACTCATATATGTGTACCAGTGGGCATAAAAGGTCTGTGTTCAGATCAGTATTATATATGACCAGTCAAGTGAACTTTATTTTTCCCATTTTTATACCAACCTTCCTCCAAGGAGCTCAGGGTCTGGCCACCTTGGGCTGAGGATAGTGACTAGCCCAAGGTCACCCCCGAGGTTCTGTGGCTTGGCAGGGACTTTCACCTCAATCTTCCAGACAGATGTCCAACTCCAGAACCACTAAACCACCCTGGCCTTTTATGTGCTGTCTTGGGCACGTTTGTCTGCACATGTGTGCACATGCATGCAAGTATGCATGCAATTCTACTCAATTCAGCACATTTAGTTTTTCACTGCTGGTGGATCACTAGTCAGCATATGGGAAAACTCAGGGCACAGTCCTAACCTGGAGTTAGGCCTGCAAAATTTGGCTGGCACAAGGGACACCATAAAGCACGTTGGGACCACTCTCGGAATCAGGGAGGATGCGCACATCTGTGTGCCGGCCTCTCTGACTCCGAGAGTGGTTCAAACATACTTTACAATGCCCTTTGTGTCGACCTAACTGTGCCATCCTAACTCCAGGTTAGGATTGCACTCTCAGATGCAGAAGAATAAAAGGAAACAGTAGTTCAGTCATTTGGCTCAGCAATCAATTCCGACAATTAGTGGGGCCCAGCTCTCAGGACGCCACACACTGCATAGCGACACTATGCGTGAGCTGAGTGTTTATGTGAACAAACAGACATGCACACTATTTGCCTGGTTTCAGTAATCCTTTTACCACTTTGGGATGTGTCTCATGACGGTGGATGTACATTTCCTTCTGCTCAGACAATATTAGCAGTTTGAGATCATTTCACTGCTACTTCTGCTTCGCAAATATTGGTAAAACGAGATGGAGATTAATACATTTTTCTTTGCCAAATGCCCTACATCATGTTTTTGTTCAAGAAAAAAGAGAACGAGTTCTTTGAAACCTGGCTGGGAATCGAAGTGTGCTGCAGAAAAGGGATGCTTTGATTTTTATAGCTATTGATATGGCTTGCATTAGAATGAAACCTGTTAACTTTGATTATCAGTGCCCTACAGGTAGTTACTGTGTGCTGGTGCAACAATACTCCTAGCAAAGAGGAAATTTTTCATTTCTAATATATATTGTTTTTATGAACAAGACAAATGAGTTAGAGCCTTGGAGGCTAACACAGTTCTGGTGATTCCATGAAAGCACATAGTTTGTGGCTCCAACTAATGAAGTTAGTTCTATGGTAGATATGAGCAGTGGGTCTTTTCACTATTTTTTCTCTATTTCAGCTCCACTCTGCTGCACCAGAAGCTGGTTCTGAAAGCAAAGGGATAACATGTGATGTGGTACAGAGGAGGAAGTTTGGGGAAGGATATGGGGTTTGGGGACATCACTTTTGGTAGATCCCAGAAAGTAGTCCTGGGGGATTCCAGCTCTTTACCTTGGCCTTTGGCCTACGGTATGTCAGAGGACTTCTAGGGCGCAATCCTATGCAGCACCGGAATGGGGAGGCCGACTTGGCAGCGCAATATCCAATGCTGCGTTCACTCCCTTACCATAGGGGAGGAGTGTTTGGAGTCAATGTGGTTAACATAAGAACATAAGAAGACCCTGCTGGATCAGGCCAAAGACCCATCTAGTCCAACTTCCTGTATCTCACAGCAGCCCACCAGATGCCTCAGGGAACATATGAGACAAGATGCCTGCATCCTGTTGCCACTCTCTTGCACCTGGCATTCTGAAGTAGCCTACTTCTAACAAAAGAAGGTAGCACCACCCATCATGGCCCATAGCCCACGATGGACTTTTCCTCCAGAAAAATTGGAAAAGATTGAAAAATTGAAATTAATTCTGGAACGATAGAGGTGCTGTTGGTCTGGAGACCCACAATATTGGACCATCAACTGGTTCTGGATAGAACTGTATTTTCTCTGAAGGAACAGGTTCAGAGTTTGATGGTTCTCCTGGATCTGTGCTGCTCTTGGATCACCAAGTGGTAGCCATGGCCATAGGGGTCTTTGTGCAGCTTAGGCTGGTGCACCAATGGTGTCCATATGTTAGCTAATTAGACGTGACCGTGGCAATCTGCACATTGGTGATGTTAAGACTATATTACAGTAATGCACTCAGTTTCAGACTGCCTTTGATGATCATCTGGAAGTTACAATAAGTAAAATGCGGTTGCCTGTATGGTGATGGGGGCCAGGCAGTCTGACACGTAGACCACCGCCTTTTTCCAACCACACTGGCTGCCAATCCATTGCTGGGTGCAGTTCAAAATGGCAGTGTTGACTTTAAAACCCTGCGTTGCTTAAGACCATAATATCTGAAGAATATTTGCAACAAGCAAATAGGATTTGACCATAATGTTTTTCCTTTTCTTTTTTCCCCTTTGAGGTGCTAATTCTCATTTGCTGCTATGAAGGCGTCTCCACGGCCCAGTATGTGGGTGGCATTGTTGTCATCAACATCATATATAACAAGGGTGGGTACACTTCTGGGAACTACTGTTGTTTTTTGTTTTGTTTTTTGCCAGAGTGTTTGCCAGCACAAAATTGCTATTGGAGGAGGGAGAGAGTATCACCAAATAGTTGTCTTTACATACAAAATTCAGCAGTGCACCCTGCTCAAAATTGTGCCCCTGCAGCAAGCAAGTATGGGCTGGGTCCTGAACCAGGGTTTAAGGGAGCCAAGGAGGGCACAAGATAAAAATTTCAAACCATCAAATCTGGAGGATGGCCTAGCCGAAGGTCATCGCAGTAGCCCTGAAGCGACCTTCTGCCCACTTCTGAGGTATAAGCTCTATAGGTTACACATGCCTTACCTGTACACCAGGGATTGAAGAGTATGTATGTATCTGTCTCTGGGTTTCGACGGGTTCTGTGAATGCCAATATCAGTCAAGATAGCAACGTACATGCGGAATTTTCCCACAATGCAGTTAGCAGCAGACATGATAATCAGGCTGATGTATCTGTCTTCACTGCTGTTGATCTTAGCACCCCACTTCCCACTTTGCAGCTCTTGAACCAAAGGGACTCGGATATATGTTCCTTTGTTTGATTGTGGGTATCGTCCTGTTGAAATGGAAAAAAAGAAAAAATGGAGAAAGGACAGTGAATAATTGTCTCATATTTTGACTGTGTAGGCAAAACTGAAGCTAGAAACTGCTTAACATAACTCAGCAGTATCGCAGCATAAATAAGCACTATATCAGCTACCTGCATAATTTCACTTTCTCTTCCATTTTTGTCTTTCACATCTTTTTGATCCTCAGAATTCAAACCCAGACCTGACCCAGGCACAGTTTTGTGTTGCTCATACTAAATAGGAATACAGGCATGCCCATATTCCAAATCCTCCCATAGATACCTGAAACTGTGGATATTGGGGGGCACTTTTTTAAAGATAGGGGAACATCAGTGGTTTTGTTGCAACAAGGTAAAATAAAGAGATTTGTTTAATGTTCCCCTATCTGGTTAATAGGCATCCCAGTATCCATGGTATCTGTAGACAACTGAAACCATGGATACCGAATCAGTGGATACCAGGGCACACCTGTACATGCATTCAATGTATGAATTACATACATTGAATAACAAAAGTAACAAAAGTAACAAAAGGCTCCTTAGTACATGGCAGGCTCCTCTCCCCACTGGCTCCCACACAGTTCACCCTAAATAAAGAAGATTCCATGTCTTGATAGCAACTATCATCTGAGTGATCTGCAATCAACTGCACAGTCTGAAATCAAACACCAAAGTGGAGTCTTCCATCGTTATAGCTACAAAGACATATGGTCACACAAATGGGATGGGGCGACAGCTCGGAAGCAGAAGACATGTTTTGCATAGAGAAGGTCCCATGTTCATCTGGCTTCTCCAGGTATGGTGAAGAAAGATTCCTGGGTGAAACTCTGCAGGACATGGTTGACAATACTGGATCAGATGGACCGGTGGACAGACTCCATATGAAGCTTTTTCCATGCAAACGGAGGGACAGCACATGTTGCTCTCTCACAGGCTATACCTAATCTATACAGGTCTGTACAGGTCATACCTAATCTATAGGCCAGTACATTGTTGCAAGAGCTGTCAATGGCATGCCCTTAAGTGCCACCTGGCGCCCCCCTGTTGGAGGGACTGAGGCAGAGGAACTGTTCCAGCAGGAGGCAGGCAGATGGGTGGGATACCCAGGGCCCAGCTTGGAACCTTCTTATTACTCCTCTTTTTCTCTCTTTTGCATTGACCTAAGAATCACACAAGCCATGCTGTATAGCTTAGTATGTAAGCCGGACAGTTTTCTGCGCAGGAAATAAGATGGCCAGCTGTGTTTCGTATTGAAAGACAGGTGTAGATTAGCCCACTGTTTTCTCAGTCAACATGATTCTGTAAAGCAGGAATTGCTGTACCTGGCAAGGTGCTAGCCAGAACTGTTAATGTTTAGGAGGGGTTATCTGGGCAAAAGCACATATTTGGGGACAGAGGGCCCAATCCTACCCAACTTCCCAGCACTGACATCGCTGTGCCAATGGGGCATGTGCTGCATCTTGCAGTGCAGCAGTAGTCACAGAGGCCTCCTCAAGGTAAGGGAATGTTTGTTTCCTTACCCCAGAACTGCATTGCCCTTATGCCGGTGCTGGAAAGTGGGTTAGGCTTGCGCCCTGAGTCTCAGGTTGACATTTTAAAAGACACTCTCGCCTCATGTCATTTTCCGCTCTGTGCTCCTCTTCCTTTTCCAATCCAGTGAATGGGAGGCTGAGGAGCAGTGGGGATAAGTGGGTAGATGGACAAGGATGCTGGCCTTCTGGGACCATTATCATTCAGTGCAATTTGGTCTGATATTTTGCTTCCTCAAGCCTTGGGTGACACAACCCAGGAAACCTGCGCTATAACCTAGACAATTTGGGCCATGTGGCAAAAAGAAGAGATCTTCAAAAGAGGCAGCAGAAGAAAGAAAAGGAAAAAGCCAAATCAATAGCACATTTCAGAAGATACAGTAAAGGACACTTGAAAAGGGGCTTCAAAGGGTGGGGAGGGTTATACTGAAGAGGCAACCAAGATGAGAGGCTGGCAGCTGCTGTGCAATTGGGATCATGGAGTTGAATGCACACGCCTGCTCTGAATGGTTGCTGAACTTGACCTTTCCTCTCTTTCCAGGAGGTGCTCGAGTTCAGATCTGATATAGTACAATGGTCAACCAAACATGCAACAAAAGCCAACTCCTAAAGAAACTGAAATGCCAAAAGGAAATCAACTAGCTGAACTAGAACATCGGTAAAAGCACCAATGCGCTACAAGGGAGGAGGTGGGTTGGGAGTGGGGGTCTGAAAATATACGGATGTCCTTTTTTAACAGTGGTATCCTATGCATGTTCCTGGAAGTCGGACTGTGTTCAAAGGGCCTGCTGACTCCCAGGGAACTGCCTATAGGATTGCAGCCTAAGCATCACTGTCCATGACAGGCATGCAAGTATCAGTCAGTGAAGCTACTGTCATGCGGTGATTGAGGGAGGAGGAGAACCTGTTAAAAACAACAGCTGGGAAAAAGTGAACGGCACAAATGGCACAGTTATTTTCGGGTGCAATCCTAACACCGGGCTGAAAAAGGCAGGCCCATATCCAGCCCAGGGCTTGAAGCTGCTGCTGCACTACTGGACTAACTTGTCCTAAGGTAAAGGTAAAGGTTTCCCCACGACCGAATGGTCTAGTTGTGACCGACTGTAGGGGGCGGTGCTCATCTCCATTTCAAAGCCTGTAGAGCCAGCGTTTTGTCCGAGGACAAGCTTCTGTGGTCATGTGGCTGGTATGACTCTATGCTGTAGTGCACAGAACGCCGTTACCTTCCCACCGAAGTGTCCCTATTTATCTACTTGCATTTAGGTGCTTTCGAACTGCTAGGTTGGCAGGAGCTGGGACAAGCAACGAGAGCTCACTCCATCGCGCAGTCTTGAACTCCCAACCTTTCGGTCGGAAAGCCCAGCAACAGCAAATTAACTCGCTGCGCCACCACGTCCCAAGCTGGTGCAAACGCACTTTAGAGCACGTTTGTGACAGCCAGAGACTTGTGCCGGCCTATCGGCTGGTTTGGATTGCTCTGTCCAAGGTGTATTTATGCAATCAGTTATCCCTCCCCCTCTAAAACTGCAATCTTATGCACATATTCCTGGGAGTACAGTCCACTGAGAGCACAATTCTAATCAGGAGTTAGGTCAGCAGTTAGGCTAGCAAAGTTTGGCCAGCACAAGGGACACTGTCAGAAAAGCACGTTTGGACACTGTCAGAGTCAGGGAGGATGGCGCATGTCTGTGTGCTGGCCTTTCTGACTCTGAGAGTGGTCCAAACATACTTTACGGTGCCCCTTGTACTGGCCAAACTTTGCTGGCCTAACTGTGCCATCCTAACTCCAGGTTAGGATTGCGCCCTGAATGTATGCATAGGAGTGTGATACAAAATTGTTGATAAAGGGAGAAACAAAAGCTAAATCAAAATTAAAGTGAAAAAGAGCCCCTGAATAATGAAGGGCTGTTGATTCAAGCTTTTCTCAAGATGGTACCTTGGTTTCTTCACTGACTTCAATTATCCTTGAACTACTGTTTTCATGAGGTGAATTCTGAATCCCGTTCATCTATGCATATCAAGGTATTCTTAGTGTCCAGTCCTCTCACAAGTCCAGAGAGTTAGAATATCGTGGTTCATCACACTTAAGTGGCTAGAGAAGAAACTTTTAACCCCTGTGCAATACAGGTAAGTTTGAAATTTCTTTTCTCTTTCATTGCCTTTTATTTCAGACAGGAGTGCTCCCAATTTTTATGCCCTCTTTCTGACACCACATATTATAGTTGTGATTTAGTGACACCAGACAGACACCTAATGGATGAACTGCAATCCCATTGGGTTGTAAAATATCAGTTTGATATCTCTACTTACGCTCAGTGACACAAAATCTAGAGATTAGAAATGCCTGAAGGGAAAAAAAATGGCAAATCAATGTATATGTTTCAGGGTTCAGAAGTATTTGGAGGTGGGGAATGTCACAAAAACTTTAATCCCTGGTCTTCCTACTGCCTAAACACATAGGAATAAAGAGGATTCAACTTTATCATTTACTTCACTATGTTATTGCTTGGTGTTGGTTTGGATAGAAAAGTGAAGGTACAATGCAAGCAATGAATCACTCTGATGCTACTTAAGAAAAGGGCTTTTGCTACAGCATAATCTCCATGCATTTCAAAAGCACTTCCCCTGGAATAAATCCAAGTAGATTGTCCCAGCAAACTGTCAACATTTAGAGCTGAACTGCAAGTTGATGGGAACCAGGAGGAAAAAGGGGGTCCTCATGTTGAGCTCTTTCCCCCATTCTCCATTGTGTTTAGGAACACTTACCCATGTCGTGAGAGCATTGCCTTGTGCAATGAACTAGCTGCACATCAGTAGATGCAAGAGAATCTTTTATGTTGGTGCTGACTGCTTGATACAAGCGAGCACCAGCAGAAGAGGCGCTAGGATGATGGCTGGTAAGTATAAAATAGTTGGATTAGGTAAGGTTGCATCATGCAATCTTAGTACATCACACTAAGAGCCCAATCCAACTGACAAAAGTGCCCTCACTGTTGAGGCCAATGTTGTAAAAGTCCTAGCACCAGGAGGAACGTGGAGTCGGCCAGCGGTAAGACATACCATCACCAACTGTGAGCTCTCTTGGGATGGGGGGAAGTGGAGGGCTGAGTGGGGGTGGGACAGGAGGTGGCCTCCACTTCCAGATCCTATCCTCCATGTTGGGCCATGCAGCCCAACACAGAGGCTCTCAAGTCTGCACCGGCAAATAGCCAGTGCAGATTTGAGAGGCACATTGGCAGGCCAGTGCCCTTACCCGGGAGAAGGGGAAGTGCATCCCATTCTCATGAGGTGCCTCCTATGGCTGAAACAGTGCCCACAGGATACAGCGGTAGCTGTTTTGGCATCGCTGCTCCTACGGGGACCTGGCACTATAGGATTGGGCTGCGATTCTTTTCAGAAAGAGATGGGGGCAAGCTATTCCTCCTCCTTCTTCCTCTTATTGGGCTATTCTTCTGCAGTTCTTTTTGAGCAGCTGGAATCATACCCATAAAAAGCAACAACAGAACACTCTTAACATAAGCCAGCCAGCTTGGGCTACACATGCCCAAGCAGAACTGCTACTTGGAAGCAGTGGCGTCTCTACAGGGAGGGCAGAGCTCTAAGTTTTTCAAGGAGCCTTACCCTGTCATGTAAATCCCTCCTCTCCTTTGCTGCTGTAGCCCGTAAGCAACGCCAAGATGTTGCTTTTCCCTGTGAGGATTGGCTAAAACGGTGCAGGAAAGGAGTGATTTCCACTGCAAGGTAAGGCTTCTTGCAAAACTTAGAGCTCTGCCCTCCCTGTAGAGACACCACTGCTTGGAAGGGCTCTGACCTCTCACTTGAATAGAGCCTGGAGTGATCCGTAGCCAGCAGGACTATCTTAGCCCTTGGGCTGAGTTAGGCTGAGCTGCGCTGCACATTTAAATAGCTGCCTGTACCAGGTACAAATTTCTGTGTCAATAAGTGTACCTGGGTTCCTTTTTTACAAATCAATAATTCATGTACACAGGTTGTACCTACACTGAAAGGGACGTGCAATTAACAGTCCCCAGGGACAGACGAGCAATGATTGTGCCGAAATACACAGAGTTTAATGTGTGAATAGTTCTTTTGCAAACCTATCGGCTCAGATCAGGGTAGGGTGGGGTGGAAGGAGCCTCATTCAAACTGTGGAGTGGCTCTTGAAACAAAGCTCCCCCCATTCAGAACATTTGCTGTAGCCGATGTCCCATTGAAACACAGCATGGATGGTAGGGAAGAGTGTTCCTCTTTCAAGAAGAACCTACTCCATATCCCAATCCATACCAGAAGTGTATTGATTAGTGGCTACTTGTAATCTGGCATAAACTGTTCTAGGAATCTAGTCTGAGAAATAAATGGGTATTTTGTCCCATTGGTCAAACGTGGTTTTGAATGGGTTTGAAATACTACAGAAGGTTCTCTGTCCAGAACCTCTGAACAGAGGTAACAGTGGGATGAGCATACCAACCCTCCTAGGCAACATTGCCTCTATCACACCGTCTTTGACATCATCCATCCCAGGCCCCTGAGTTTCTGCATGGCGGGTGGCTTGTCAAACACAGTGCATTACATGACACAGCCAGCAGAGGGAAGACCAGTACTCAAAAAGCCCACAAATTTTGGCTGGGTTCCCATTTTTTGGTTGCTGTTTTGCTCTCAACTTCTTTGGCAAATATTCATTTTCATCCTGAAAGTAATATTTTGAATCCAGGAGGGTGTCCGCCACCATAACAAATTAGAGTTAAAGTATAACAAGGTTCTGGGTTTCTTTATTATTATTTGGTGCTGCTGCCTTTAACCAATTTCATTTGTTTTTAGGCATCTTTCTGCCTTCAGGAAAGGTATTACACCCCAGGAAGTTAATACATTTCCCCTTTGTTTGATTCATTTATTTTACTCAGATAGACCCTTCATACACAGAATAAAAAACTGGCTTCCAGGCATGTCCGGGAAATATAATAATTATGGCAGAATGATAAATAACTTGGGCAGCTTTGTCAGAGGGGAGGTGTCGCCTTCTGACGAAAGCCATAGTTGGTCGGCTGCTCGACAAGCAATCTCTACAAATTACCTGAACTGCCATAGAAAAGGTATCATGAACAAAAAGACACCACATTGAAATCACTGTTATTGCTGCAAATAAAGCCAGAGAAATAAATCCTTACCTATACAGTACCTGTAGAAACCTGTAGCTATAAGGCTTTGGCTCCGAGGTAACCAGGCCTATTATTTATTATTTCTTCAACACATTTGTTAGTCACTTGTTGATGAAAGCATCTCTCAAAAGCAATTTTCAAAAGCACACATATTCCTTTTGTGTTTAATTAACCAGAGATCATAATGACTCTTCGGTCACTTTAGGTGGAACATTTGGCCGTTAAGTGGTCAGGGAGGCCCAACTTTCCTGACTCTGCTCAAAAATGATATAACTTAGACTGGGGGGGGGCAATCCTTACCAACTTTCCAGGTCTGACATAGCTGTGCCAATGGGGCATGTGAGGCATCCTGCAGTGGAGTAGTAGTCACGGAGGCCTCCTCAAGGCAAGGGAATGTTTGTTCCCTGACCTTGGAGCTGCATTGCCCTTACCCCAGTGCTGGAAAGCTGATTAAGATTGTGCCATGGGACTGTTAAAGGGACTACTTTCTATAGGTGAAACCAGTGGTGTCATCCAAATGATTTAGGAACAGGTACTCACTTTTGATTGGCACTTGTCGGGGTCCGCCCACCGGAAGTGACATCATAAGCTGGAAGTGATGTCATGATTGTTGCCATGGATGTGATCATGTTTGTAATAACTTCAGCTTGTGGTTAGTGTTGATTTAACTTCTATTGCTTTGCTTTCTAGAGATGTGTATATGCATATTTTGCTTCAACTGTTCCCTGGTTAAATAGCAGGGGCCAGCTTCGAGTGGGCGGGGCCAGCTCAACTTCTAGGAACCGGTACTTGCGTAGTGGTGCGTAGTGGGTGCATGACATCACTGGGTGAAACCTCTGGCTAACCACTAAGTGCACTCTCAAAAGAGAGCTGCGGTCAATCCTGGCTCCTTGATGAGTGTTGTATACAATACAGGTGTTTTGCAAACACAGCTGTATAGCAACTCTGCAATACATTTTTAGTTGTGCACGTAAACAGAGCACCATCCAAGGTCAATGTTGTGTTGGTGCAGGCCCCCTGCACTGGCTCCTGGGTGAAGTGAACATGCTGTA
Organism: Lerista edwardsae; assembly: GCA_029204185.1. Lineage (NCBI taxonomy): Eukaryota > Metazoa > Chordata > Lepidosauria > Squamata > Scincidae > Lerista > Lerista edwardsae. The sequence goes on along the minus strand of JAJKFI010000019.1, from coordinate 16,192,082 downwards.
AAGTATTTCATGAGTGCCTCTGGAGTTGGTTGGGTGGCGCAGAAGTCCGTGCAGGCTTAAGGAAGCCAGATCCAGCCCCAGTTTGTTCAGGCTTAGCAAGCTGGTGCAGGGGGTGGGAGAGGGTGGCGGGAGGGCATAATGGAGGCTGGGCGGGTTTGGTGGTGGGGGAAGGGCAGACCAGGATGTGGTTGGGGCCCAGGGGAGGTGGAACCAGCTGCGGCAGCCCATGCCAAATCCTAACCCGCATCCCTGGCCTGAGCAGCCTTATACAGATTGATCAAATTTTTATCAGGAAAGTCGGTGTGACAACCCCACCTACATTCAGTACTCTTGTCCTAGGAGGGATATATCACATAGTTGTTTCTGAACATGTAGATCACTCCGGGTGCAATCTTAACCTGGACTTAGGCTGGCACAGTTAGGCCAGCAAAGTTTGTCTGGCACCAGAGCCATCGTAAAGCACATTTGGACCACTCTCAGAGTCAGGGAGGATGGCGCCTGTCTGTGTGGTGGCCTCTCTGACTCCAAAAGTGGTCCAAACATGCTGTATGGTGCTCCTTGGGCCAGCCAAATGTTGCTGGCCTAATTGTGCTTGCCTAACTCCAGGTTAGGATTGCGTTGTTTCTTGTGTTGAAACAAAAGTCTTACCATAATTTTGACTTTAGGACCCCACAAATCTGAGTTTTTGCAATCACATTTCAGTTAGAATGATTTGCTTGAGTTTCTTTCACCCCCTTTTCCAAAATATATTTCAGCTCTGTCTCTTGCGTAACAACTCTCTTGAGTTGTATCTACGCATGTTTGTGCAATTGAATGCAATTATGAAATTACACATTGATTTAAAGCCACAATAGTAATTTCAACATTCAAATATTTAAATATAGAATTTTGAATTGTGCCACAATTTTCCCCTTCATCTTGGCAAAAGTTGACTGGGATGCTCTATGTTCTTCAGCAGATCGTGCTCATTATGTCAATTAAAAAAAGACTAGTGTTCTCTTCATGCCATTTGCAGCTAAGTTTGTTGTCTGGCTGACTAATCAAATGCCAAGTTTATATTAAATACATGTTTCTAAAAAAAAACACTTCGTAAAGGCTCGCTAACATAGAGGAGATCACAGCAACCTGAGAAAATCGTTTCATATTGTTCTCGTTTGCTAAAAAGATCACACCCGTTAAAGAAAGCATTATTTATGATATAAAATCATGTTTCCTAAAGCCAGTGGAACACCCAAAAAATTCTGCACACCAGCTGCTAAGCTAGGAAAAACAAATCTGTGAGCTTTTTGCACAATTCTGTCATGCATCCTCATCCACAAAGGAAGATTGATAAGTGAAACAGACTACTGCACATAGCTTTGCTAGTTTGAGAACAATGCACACAACTAGTGTAGCCATAACTTTGCATTACTTATCTGGGTCCTTCTGAATGATTTGTTATAATTGACTTCGTATTACTACTACTACTACTATTGAAAAATACAAAATGATACATGTGAAAAATACAGAATATATCATTGTCTTCAAGTATAACCCACCTTTCAGCTTCAATAATCAGTGCATCTATTGCTTTAAAATGAATTTTTGCTATTTTCTGGCGCAGATCTGAGTAGCTCCATAGGGGTGGCTGGGGCTATACCCAGGGTAAACCATCCCCTTACTCTGAGTCATGCCACGGTCACCTCCTAACCATGGTTGGATATGACACAGGCTGGCCAGCCTGCCCATTTCAGCCATGGTTAGGATTAGGCTGTTAATCAGATCAGATCCAGCGGGGCTCTTCTTACACCCCTATGTTGGCTGCCACATGGAGCTGTTTCCAGTCTGCTGAACCATTTTTGTGCAATACCCCCCCCCCCAGACAAACAGACTCTTTTGTACAGCTCCATACAATGACTGAGTACACACTGCATAGATGGAAGAGAAAGGATTAGTAATAACTACTCTGAGTGTGCAATCCTACCTGAAGTTATGCCAGCACAAAGGACATTGTAAAGTATGTTTGGACCACTCTCGGAATCAGAGAGGCCAGGACACAGACGTGCAGCATCCTCCCTGACTCCAAGAGTGGTCCAAACATGCTTTACAGTGGCCCTGGTGCTGGCCAAATTTTGCTGGCATAACTGTGCTTGCCTAACTCCAGGATAGGATTTCGCCCTCAAGACTCCATGGATTTACTGGAAAACAGGAGCCAAGAAAAGGTTGAATTCAACCCAACATGCACATTTATAGACAACTAGCTTTTTGTTACCCGGCGTTGCCCGGGTAACAAATGTCATCGGGACTGTCACCAATCAGCTTAGCGACCCCGAAAACTGTGGATTTGACATTGTCGGTCATTTTGGACATTTTATTTTGCACCCCTTCTCACCCCCCATGCTGATGGGGGCTGAACTCAGACTTAAACGGCATCGGGAGTGTCACCATTTGTCTCAGCGACCCCGAAAACTATGTATTCAACACTAATATCGGCCGTTTTCAATCGTTTTTACACGGCACCCCCTTCACACCCCTGGGGGCGCTAGGGGGGTCGTACCCCCGCAGTGTTTGTCACCAGGCCGTGAGGCATACACGTGTCGAGTTTGGTGCACGTCGCTCCAGGCGTTCCAGCGGGTCAGTGTGGACGTTTTATTTTGCACCGCTTCTCGCCACCCCCACGCCAAGGGGGGCCGAACCAGGACTCCTGCTAACTGGGTAACCCCTGCTAACTGGGTAAGAGGCACTTTTTCAAGTGGTGTTCTCTAATATTTAGCAGGGGGAGAGCAATTGTCCCTCTTCACCCCAGCACAGTGTCTTTCTCGTGGCTGTTGCTGGTGGTGTTCTCCATTCCTTGAGATTGTGAGCCCTTTTGGGACAGGGAGCCATTTAACTTTAATGTTATTATTTGCCTGTAAACCGCTTTGTGAACTTTATGGTGAAAAGCGGTATATAAATACTAGTGATTGATTGATTGATTGATTGATTGATTGACTCAAACAGCATCGGGAGCATCACTGCTCATCTCAGCAACCCCAGAAACTACGGATTTGACACTAATATTGGCCGTTTTCAATCGTTTTTACATGGCACTCCCTTCGCACCCCCACCCCTGGGGACGCAAGGGGGGTCATATACCCCCGCAGTGTTTGTTGCCAGGCCATGAGGCATATGTGTGCCAAGTTTGGTGCACGTCGCTCCAGGCGTTCCATTCCATTTCCAATCTTTATTGGCATTAAAAACATGCATACAGAAATCAGGGCGACTACTGATGCAGGGGGGAGAAAGAAGGAGAGAGGGGAGGCAATCTGCCTATTGGCTTAGGGTTTTTCTCATAACCTCAAAAAGAAATTCAGCGACCTGTTCAGTGATGGCCGTGTTATTGTCACCAAGGAGACTGCGCACCTGAGCATCGGAAGAAGTTGAGGAAATTGAGGAGGAGGAAAACAGAGGATCAAGGTATGTGCTACGGAGGGATTGGTGTGCAGGACAGTGACAAAGGATATGGACTATTGAGTCGGGTTCAAGGGAGCAGAAGTGGCAAAGTCTGTTGTCGCGGGGGATGTTGTGATATCTGCCATATAAGGCAGAAGATGGAAAAATGTTAAGTCGCGCCAACATGAAAGCTCTCCTTTTAGAGGGATTAATTAATTCAATAAAGTAATTGTGGGGGGCTCCAGGCATTCCAGCGGGTCAGTGTGGACTTTTTATTTCACACCCCTTCTCGCCCCCCACACCGAGGGGGGCCGAACCAGGACTCAAACGGCATCGGGAGCGTCGTCGCTCATCTCGGCGACCCCGGAAACTACAGATTCAACACCGATATCGGCCGTTTTCGATCGTTTTTACGTGGCACCCCCTTCACACCACCACCCGTGGGGGCGCTAGGGGGGACTGACCCCCGCACTGTTTGTCACCAGGCCACGAGGCATGTGTGTGCCGGGTTTGGTGCGCGTCGCTCCAGGCGTTCCCGAGCCTATGTGGAACGTACGTACACACAAACGTACACACACACACACACACACACACACACACACACACACACACACGTTCTCCTTTATATATATAGATTTGATATATAGCAATCAGATTATAACAGAAGTGTTTAGGGGCCAGTCTAGTATATATGCATTTTATGGAGTCATTTTGGCGGGGGTCAAATACCTCCTAAGATTTAGAACTATGCATAGAAATAGATAATGCCAGGAGGTGGCATATAACTTTATCAACAGATTTACTGTCCTACCCAGGAAGATCCTAATAAAAGAGAGATTGAAGGCCTCGTTAGTGGTTGCAATCACTGAGCTGCCTTCCGAACAAGCCATTAGGAGAGCTCATCATTCCAAAGGGGATATCACATTGTCACAACCTTGTCTGCTAAAGCAATAAAGCTAGGTGGGGATTTGTGTACACTATGATTCTTGCCATCCCCAAAATCTTGGGTTTTATTTTTTAGTTCAAAAACCAAGTGTCTAGCCCCTAAGGCAGCTAGACTTAACAAGCGCTGCCTGGAGCAAATGTCAGACCAGGGGAGTGGGACCAGAATGGACAGGGCTTTGGTGCCGGGCAGAGCTCTTAGTATAAATTAGCAGAATAAATTATGCAAGCAAATATATACAAATTTCAATCTATTTGCATGCATTATATAGGCAAAATTCCAAAGAGGTACTTTAGGCATGCCAAGAGACTTGAGCAAGCCTCCAAGGCATCTCTCAGGGCCAAAATCAATGCTAAATGACAAATTCATGATTGGAGCTCCCCATAGCATTTTTTTTTTTCTACAAGCAGCACTGAAGGGGGGCTGATTTGGGCTGGAGGCACAACACAGAGGAGAAGGGGGTATAAATAGAGGAAAACATACAGGTTCAAATGGTTTCCCTTCAGTGATTTATACAATAGCAGCATCAAGGAGTAATTTGTATTGGAGAATCAACTCAAGGGAAAGGATTCTAGCCCCCCCCCCCCCCCCTCTGTTAAATGGCCCCAAACCAACTAGGACCCTCTTGCATTTGCTGTTAGAAAAAATGCAATCACAGATCTCCTGCACAAAGTCTAGTTTGGTGCTGAGCATTGGTGTAGCTAATGGAAGTGTAACCTGGTGCAGAGGGCAAAATGATGCCTCAGAAGTGACATCACAGCAGGAAGTGACATCACATTTGTAGTTTCATTTTCTTATTTTCTTGCCATAACTTTTGATAGAATGAAGATTTTACACTCTCGTTTTATTGCATTCTGCATAAAATTCCACATCAAACGGTACATAGCAAGATGGTATTATTCATACATACCAAGGTTTTAATAATTTTGGCCACTAGTGTCAAGTTCAGCTTGTTGCCCCCCCTTCAGCTTGTAGCCTGGTGCAATTGTACCTCCCTGCACTTCTTTAGCTACTACGCCCCTGGTCCTGAGATGAGTTTTCACCATTCCCCCAGTTTCAAAAGTGGGTTGCCATGTGACATGGGTTCCCATGGAAACCCAGACACACCCATAAGCTTGCCCCTCATTTTGCAGTCCATTCAGTTCCAGTCTTAGGTTGCATAACCTTTAGCCCTATCCTGGCCTGCATTGTGCAGGGACACTGACATGGATGATTATTCACCATGGATACAATAGGATGCACTGGGGGACCCATACATATTGTGGATCCAAGGAAAGGCAGAGCATTAACTGGCAAAATCCTAAAGATTCCCAATCCCATCACCTATATACATGGACTAGTCCACCCCCAGCAATCTTCACTGTAATTCAAACCAGAAGAAAAGGCATCAGGAGTAGGGGGAGAAACCTGAAATGAGCGCCTCTTTCCACCAAAGCAAAATGCATGCTATTTTATAAGTAGCAGATTTAATAAATGGCTACATGATTATTATGCAGCAACAGAAAGGAGAAATCAATAACACAAATTTCAAAAATGCAGCTAGTTCCCAGGAAGATAAATTAAATGTCAATTTAAAACCAATCCTCAAAGAGTTTGTAACAGTAGGGGAGATGGCTGTGAAGACAAATTAGCACCAGTAACTCATTTAGAGTGAAATAGTAGCTTTGCTACAAATTTGATATACCTGATAGTCTGCAGTCATACTGACTCAGAACCAAAACGCAATGCAAATGCATCGGGGTAGCAGGGAATGATGATTTGCATGTGTGAATGAGTCACCATGGATTAATCATTACATACAGAACATCCATATCACCCTATCCTGCTTTTCCAAGGAGATCCTTCATACATTCAGCCACAAATAATCTGGTACTGAATCATCAAGTCTTCAGTTACAGTCACACCCAGTTCAGGACAGACAGACTAAAGTTATTCTTTAGATAGTACATCATTAAACTTATGGAATTCACCACGTAAGTTATGGCAGTGGCCATTGGCTTAGGTGATATTTTAAGTATAGATATTTTAAGCATACATCTGCAAATGTAAAGTCTAATTGTAAGAGACAGGCAGCCCAATTCTAACGGGTACTGGAACAGGGATGCCAGCTTGCCTGCCCTCTATCCAGTGTGGGGTTGGGGCCAGTGATGTCATGCACCCACTACGCACCACTACGTGAGTACCGGTTCCTAGAAGTTGAGCTGGCCCCGCCCACTCGAAGCTGGCCCCTGCTATTTAACCAGGGAACAGGTGAAGCAAAATATGTATATACATTTCTCTAGAAAGCAAAGCAATATAAGTTAAATCAACACTAACCACAAGCTGAAGTTATTACAAACATGATCACATCCATGGCAACAATCATGACATCACTTCCGGCTTATGACATCATTTCCAGTGGGCAGACCCCGACAAGTGCCAATCAAAAGTGAGTACCTGTTCCTAAATCATTTGGATGACACCACTGGTTGGGGCTGAATGTGGGAATTTATTGTCACATGACAGCCGTCCCAATGGGGCTCCTCAGAGCTACACCAGTAAAATTGTTGACACAACTCTGAGAGGCCCAAAGAAGGCCAACCAGGCAGGGACAGGGCAGGATTTGGGTCCAATCTATGTCAGCAAGACTGGTGCCACCTCTTCCCTGGGGTGTCCATCCATGGTCAGCCCACAGTCCACCCTTCCCAAACCCTCCCCATGCCCCATTTCCTCCACCCTCCCCAAGCCCCCACGCTGACCTCCCTAGACTGGCCTGACCTTTCCAGCACAGGACTGGGAATCGGCACAGGGAGGACAGTGCATGCCTGTGCACCGTCCTCCCTGACTCCTGAGTCATTGCAAACGCACTTTACAGCATTTGAGACTTGTGCCAACCCAAGGAGTTCCTAGGATTGAGCCCACATCAGTAGTGCCAACTATGTGGGTGCTAAGGTGCTGTCGGCACCCACAATATTGTCCAGCACCCCCACATAGCTCGGCACCCCCATGTCTGTGCGTGTGAACCGGCCAAGGGCATCCCATCCCCATGGCTGCAGGCCTGCCGTACTGCCCTCGGCCTGTTCACTGCGCTGGGCCAGGCGCGCTCTGCCAGGGTCCGAGCATGTGCAGTACAGTGGTTGTGACACAAGGCGACCAATCTGCGTGCTCACGCTGCCCTCAGCTCGGCCTGTTCAGCCGCTCTGCCGGGCTCTCCGGAGATCACCAGCATGCAAAGTGGTTGCCTCACTTCTCAACCACTGCGCATGCTCACACTGCCCTTGGCTCGGCCTGTTCAGCCGCTCCACTGTGCATGCTCACTCCAGCAGCAGGGAGAGCCAATGGGATGCGGCAGCATCCCACTGGTTCCTCCTACGGCGTCTTGATTGGCTGGCTGGCTGTGTTAAGGTGGCTACATCAGGGGCATAGTTGCATCAAGGGGCGTGGTTGCATCAAGGGGAGTGGCTACATCAAGGGGCATGGTTGCATCAAGGGGCGTGGCTATAGCACCCCCAATGTTAAGATCAAGTTGGCGCCACTGGCCCACATAAATATAGCCATGCAGGCTAAGATTTTATCAATTATGGGAATGCTTTCTCATTGTTTCCTCCTTTCATTTGTTGCTGTTTGAATGATTACTGTCTGTTGTTTGTAGGGCTGAGGGTCCTTGTGCCATTGAAATGGAAAACTTATTTTCTGTGCTTTCTGCTCAGCCAGTTTCCTCTCCCCAGTGTTCTGTGAGCCCTGAACTTGTGCCTCCATGCTACCCTCAACTGCTACTACCTATTTCAGATGCACAGCTGCAGCCCATGACATTTCCCAGTTCTAGAGGTCTTGGGAATTTTTTTCTCTGCGTAACTAGGGATTCCTCATCCCCACCGTGTGCAGTAACTGACTTCTGCCTTTCCTTTCCCCCGGTATGTCCATTTGCAGCATCCCCACTTACATAACAGAACTAATATTAACAATAGCAACAACAATAATAACAACAATAATAATAATACAGGCATGCCCCAATATCCACTGATTCTGTATCCATGGTTTCAGTTATCTACTGATACCATGGTTACTGGGATGCCTATTAAAAAGATAGGGGAATATTAAACAAATCAATTTTTTTTAACTTGTTTTACCTTATTGATGTTCCCCTATCTTTAAAAAAGTGTCCCCAGTATCCACGGTTTCAGGTGAGGTCCACAGTGAGGTCCGGAACGGAACCCTAGCAGATACTGGGGCATGCATGTAATAACGGTGATGATGGCAACAGTCCCCATTTGGCACTTACCTATGACATACTCGATCCAGAATTGGTCCTTTTCTGGGTTGTAGGGGCGGTTAAAATGAATCTGCATATGGAAAGGCTGGCCTCGGCGCACAATCAGTTTGAGGTTGAAGTATTTGTCTGTGTGGTGTTCCCGCTTATTAATTTCATATTCGCGGTTGAACAAGAGGATATCCTGTACTTCCAGGACATCTAGAAATAGAGCAAGAGGTGGAAACTGTTATCATTTTAGCAACCTTGACCACATTCTCACAATTATAGATTGCGAGCCCTTTGGGTACCGGAACTGTTTCATATTTTTCTCATTAAAAGCAACATCGAGATATACAGTATTACTTGAATTACATTATGCTAAGATGTCACTCGTGCGGAAACCCTGCGGAGGTGTCACAAACTAGTTTCACTATGTGGTGGGGGAGCAGGAACCACCACTGCTGCACTCCAGAAGCCCTGATCCCTGACAAACACTGGTACCCATGGAGCAGTGGCGTGGCAAGATCATTTGGCACCCTGGGCCCATAAATTTTTGGCAGCCCCTCATGACTAAACTATTTCCAGTAATGGTCATAACATGAAATAAATAAGTAATAATGGCCAGAGAAGAAGCGCAGACCACGAACATGTTCTTTTATTGAGCTTTGTAGATATATGATATACAGTATATACAGTATATACAGCTTTGTAAATATATGATATACAGTCAAGGCTTGGCATCTGCAGTGGTTCCATTCCTGCAGGGTTTCCCTGGGCCTCAGGGAATTATGCCTTATTAAGGCTTAAAAGCATCTGTTCCCCCCCTGAAAGCTGGAAGTGGCATTGAAGTGCTTTTAGAAGGCAGGTGCAGCCTCCCAGGCCCCAGAACACCCTCCGGACGTTACCAGAGCACAGCTCCAGTCATGTTCGGAGGGTCCAAGTCAGCCCATCCCACGGGTTCAGAACCCGCAATTAATCAAAACTGCAGGTAACAAATCCGCAGATACACAGGCACAACCTGTACTATGTAAATTTGTATATTTATATTGGTATATTTATATATACCTTTGTAACTTCGCAGATGTAGTCATACCAATAAACATGCTTCTCTTGCAGGCAATTGCAATTAGTGCTAGCCAAATCGCAGCTGCCACCAGGGTCATCCCACCATCACCATCTTGGGACAGCCTCTTGTTCACCCCCTGTAGCCAGGCACCTGAAGCTAGGGTTCCCCTGCCCCAGTCACCTTCTTCATTTCCCACTGCCATGGAGAGATTATCTTTGTGATCAGAAATATCAAGAAAACGTGTAGCTAATAAGGAAACTTTCTCTTTCCATGTCCTAGTAGTAGTAGTAGTAGTAGTAGTAGTAGTAGTAGTAGTTGTTGTTGTTGTTGTTAAAGATATATAAGAGCATTCTGGCAGCCTCCCTCCACTCACCTGCCTTCTAAAGTGGAATAGTAAAGGAGTGTACAACATGCTGTCAATGGAATTTGAGTCTCTTCCCCCCCCCATCTCATCCAGACATGGATCATAATGAAGGCTTAAAGTCTCCCCTTCCCCTACACCAGTGTTGGTTCTCAAAATGGGTCCATGTACCCCCCCTCCCCGGGGTACTTGCCAGAACCTTTAGGGATACTGAAAAAAAAGAATTGAATAATGGCGGAAAAGGCAGATTAGTATTAGAATTAACAATGACTATATTAATTTGAAACATTTTTCTTACATGAGGGGTGAAATGGGCTGCCAAGGGATACACAAGTGAAAAAAAAAAGTTGGGAACCAGTGCTTTACACTACAGTCCCAATCCTTATTACTATCACATGGCGTCTATTTAAGCTTGGAAAAATGAGCACTCAGGGCCGGAATGAGTTATTTAATGTAACATGCAGTTTCTCCCCAAGGTTGTGAGTTAATAGTGACATGCCAGCTTCATGAACAAGCTGGGTTGTAAACCTAGTAGTCGTTCCCCCAATCCCCACAGCAACTGCACCATCTACTGATTCCCATTCACAATTCACTAGGTATGTTCACTCCCATTCACAATTCTCCAATGCTTCAGACAGATACCAGTTAACCGTACTATATGTAAGGAGCTCCCTCTCTGCAAAAGCTCAACTTCTATCATCTATACTATATCTATTCCATAGATTGGGAAGGGAGTCCAGCTCTTCTACAGAAACTCACAAACAGAAACAGGACTCAGTAGATCTTATTGTCATGTTTGCCATTATCGTCCAGATCCGATTGGAAAGGATTTTGGCTATTGTGGTTTGGAAAGATGCTAGTTGCTTTTCTCTTTGGCGTTCTCTCTAAGCGTTACGTCACAATTAGCACATTATGTAAATTGGCTACATCCTCATATATTTTTTAATTCTGTAATAGACATGGCACTGGGATGCCAAACAAATCAACAACACATTGCAATTTTGGTTGAAATTGTGATGCTCATTACTGATCTTTGGCTTCCTGAGTATTGGGCTCAGGCTTTTTTTTGTAGAATTTGCAGTACTTCAACAAAGTTAATTTTGGAAATAAGACTCATTTTCATCAGCCTTTAGATAAGGGATCTAGAAATGTACATCAAAGTGACAATTGTGTGATGTCTGATTCATCCACTTTTAGATAAGGGATCTAGAAATGTACATCAAAGTGACTGTTGCATGATCTTTAATGTGAATCAGATAGCTGCTATGGATTCATGAGCTTTCATCAAGAAGAAAAGAACTAGCAAGTTCTTAGTGAGACATATGAATTGTTTTTGCATGTGAGCAGTTTTTGAAACTCAGGACTTGGGGTGAGGCTACATCTCCAAATCCCACCCACTCTCTAAACTACACTGTCTGTTAAGTTTGCAATTCCAGCGAAAGTCCTGCACGTCATTATGCATGAACCCTATAGAAGCATTTTCATGCGTGCAACTACATGCAAGCTTAATATGAATGCGTGTTTATTTGTCAGGTAGACATTAATACCCTTGCCTCCCGGAGGAGCAGCAGTACCAAAATGGCTACCGCTATATGCTGTGGGATCTGCAGCAGGCATGGGAGTCTCTTCGGGGGAAGGGGACGTTCATCCCCTTCTCCCAGTTCCTGAGTGGAGGTCCTTGAGTCTCCACTGGCTATTTTGCTGGCGGAGATGGAAGCAGTCCTGTGTCAGGCTGTCCACCCTGACACAGGGATTCAGGTTCCAGGAGAAGAAGCCACCTTCCCCACCACCAGCTGGGCCCACTCCTTCCCTCCCCCACCCACTGCCCCTCACCACCTCCCCGCACCCAGATGGGCCTTACTGCTGGCCAGCACTGCTGGAGAGCTGGCCAGCTGTACCACCTGCCCTGAAGCACAGAACCAACTGGCATGGCCCAAGCGCAGGCAGTACTTACTCTCCGGGTACTGTAAACCTGCTTTATGGCACGTTTACGACATGCAGAGCCAGTGGTACAAACGTACCACTGGTGATAAGGCCCATAGGATTGGTCCTCAATGTGTTATAAAGCGCAGTCCTAACCTGGAGTTAGGTTGGCAAAGTTTGGCTGGCACAAGGGCCACCGTAAAGTGCATTTGGACCACTCTCAGAGTCAGGGAGGATGGCGCATGTCTGTGTGCTGGCCTCTCTGACTCCTAGAGTGGTCCAGACATACTTTACGGTGTCCCTTGTGCCAGCCAAACTTAGCTGGCCTAACTGTGCCGGCCTAACTCTGGGTTAGGATTACACCCTTAATCATTAATCATTGCAGAACCTGGGAAAAATGTCCAAACCCTGATTGTAGTGCCAAATGGCGCTTTCAGAATTAAATACCTGTTTTAAGTGTGGGCGTTTTTCAGTAGGAAGGTGGTGTGGAAATAAAGGCTTAACAGAACCTAGCATCATTCATGCAGCCGCACATCTTCCCTCTTCACCCCTGCGCAGTCTTTCTAGTGGCTGTTGCTGGCGGTCTGCCTTTTTTTAGATTGTGAGCCCTTTTGGAACAGGGAGCCATTTAACTTTATTATTACTATTTGCCTGTAAACCGCTTTGTGAACTTCTGTTGAAAAGCGGTATATAAGTACCTGTTGATTGATTGATTGATTGATTGATTGATTGATTGATTGATTGATTGATTGATCGATCCACTCAGGTCCCTGTGGGGCTTCTACTTTAGAGCAGTGTTCTCCAAACTTTTCAGTACAAGGGCCACATGGTATATATCACACATTTTCATGGGTCGAAAAAATCCATTTTATAAATTTGAATGTATCAGTTTTACTTGGATCTTTTTTTTGTAATCAGCATGACATGATTCAGAACAAAAGAGAAATGTGATAATTACAAAGAATGCCATGCTTGCACTGAGAAATGATATATAATGAGTAAAAAAGGCAAACATTAGCAAATGCTCTGACAAAAAAAAACCACGTTGCGTTGCTGTGGACCGAATAAAATCTTGTGGCAAGGTGGAAGTCGCCCCAGTCGTCCCTGGAGGAGCCCACATGTCCCCTTTGCTTCCCAAGTCAGGGAGCGAGGGGAACATGCCATTTGGGGGGGGGGGCCTGCATGCTCCCCTCACTTTGTGACATCATTATGTCACAGCATGCATGCCTGGAGAGCCGAAAAGCCCTGATACATATCTGCTTCCAGCCATGACATCACTTCTGGTGGGTCCCAACCAGTGGTGTCATTCAAATGACTTAGGAACAGGAACTCACTTTTGATTGGCACTTGTCGGGAACCCAGAACCCAGAACCCAGGGCACCTCGTTAGGATCCGGAACACCCGTGCTGGTCCGTTCCCCCTGAATGACATCACTGGTCCCAACATGAGTGCCATTCTACAAAGTGGGTCCCAGTGCAAAACGTTTAAGAACCACTGCCTTAGAAGCTCTAGGCAGAGCTAAATACAATGGGGAGGAGGCTGTGAATGTGGAAGAGCATACCAGGAAACCCACTAGCAGTTGAGGCAATTGTACCATAAACATCCTTATTAGCAGTGACTCTTCTTGGCCTGCATCGTTTCCCTAAGTGAGCACCTGACTTCTGATTTGAAGGGGAGTAAATGCGGCCGCATGAATGATGCAGGGCCTTTGAAGGGGCAGAATGTGTATGGGAGGCCATTCCGCTACCTCCACATGAAATATTAATCCAACAGCTGAGCCTCTTACTGTCATGTCAAACAAAAGAGCACAGTGGCTGCCCTAAGAAAATATACTGCCCCGTATGCTGCCGGCCATTACAGGAGCACTTTAATCAGACCTGTCCTTGGGTGAACCGAGGAAAGTCATGCCGGGAGCTCTCAGAGGATTCATCACGCACTATCATCGCAATAAAGCCATGTGGCAAGCAGGTTTCCGTTTCATAACGCTTATTCCCAATTGACATTTTTCCACACAGCGAAGACATGATTTGTACTTTGTTCTGTCACCTGGATCAGTAGTATGAATCACACTTTGAGAGAAGGAGAGGATCCTCTATTATCTTGAAGCACTCTAACTTCTCATTACAGGTTGAGCCTAATTAGCCGTGGATTTTTAATCCGGGGATTTGACTCAGGGCGCAATTCTAAACTGGGTTAGGCCCGCATAAGCTAAACCAGCAAAGTTTGGCTGGCACAAGGGACACTGTCAAGTGTTTTTTGACCACTCTCGGAGTCAGGGGGGATGGTGCACGTCTGGGTGCTGGCCTCTCTGACTCCGAGAGTGGTCCAAACACACTTTACAGTGTCCCTTGTGCTGGCCAAACTTTGCTGACTCAGCTTATGCCGGCCTAACTCAGTTTAGGACTGTGCTCTCAATGTGGGACCCCTGGACCCACACTGAGCCAAATTTGGCTCAATCTGAAGCCTCCATGGGCGACCGGAGCTATGCATTAAAAGTGTGTGCAGCAAACTTGCACAGCTTTGGAGGGGCTCAGAAAGACCTCCAGACCTGACTGGAGCACAGCACCGCTCCAGTCGGGTTTGGAGGGTGAGAGGGAAAAAAATCCCCCATTCTGAGCCCAAACTAAGGCACGTGGCTTCGGTGGGGCTCAGAAAACCCTCCAAAACAACCCGGAGCAAAGCTAATAATGCCCTTATGGATACACCTTTTCTATTTCCTGTTTGAATGGGCTTCATTTTTGGATACAAAGGGGGAACAACCTCCTAGGGGGTATGTATTTTCTAGTGCTTCTGTACATTGCAAGTTCTCCACAAATGCATCTGTCTGTTTTTTGTCCCGCACTCATCACCATGGCGTCCAAGCTCTTTTGTTATGTACCCTCAAGACATAACGATTGGTTGACCTTCCACTGTGCATTAGTTTCAGGATAATGCAGGCACAGCTCTGCAGGCACTTTTCAATAAACAATTGCTTACAAACTAATTAGCCAACTGACCCTACAGCTCAAAAGCCGGTCTCTAGGAGTGTGCTAGGTCCATTATTTGCCACAGGGAAACCCTGCAGACACAAAGAGCTGTAGCATGTGTCGCATACGGCTTCTCCTATAGGTCAATCGTCTTGTACTGCAGACCCTTCACTCCAGTCAATCAGCGCAAAGGGATTGTGGCTACAATCTATTATAGGGGGATTCTCAGACTCTCAGCCATCTATGCTTGAATGCAAGAGGCACATATTTTTGAAACTAACTTGGATAGAAGGAAGGGTGAGAGTTGTCTGAGTGATGCTCTCCCCCCACCCCAGATCCAAGCCTAAATAGGCAACAATCTCTCACATCCTAACAGCCAGCTGGTCCTATGGACAAGTTGGCTTGCTCTGTGCTGACATGCTAATCTCTGCTTTGAAGCAACCCTGAACTCTTTTCAGAGTAAGCTGAACACATGGGGAGGTTGAGGAGCAGAGTTGCCCCCACCCAAGCCCCACAAATGTGATATTTATTGTTACGTTGTTATTCCCACCCTTCTTCCATTACGTGAACACGGGACTCCCAGGCAGCCAATTAATCAAGTGAATTTTAATCCATGAATGTATCAATTAAATATGCATAAATATGAATGGGGCTAAAACAACAGTTTTGAAGGAAAATCATACTGTGACATACTTACAGGGATGAACGGAGCCCCAAGTGCGCCCATGGCAGGGCGACAAAACCGCGCCCCCAGCACGTCACCCCGCCCCCGTGCATCACCCAGCCACACCTCCCTGTGCCCGGAATAGCTCCATTTTGGAGCAGAACAGACGCCAGGGAGGGAGGGCCAGACAGCACATGGGTTAGTCCGCAGACTCCACGCAATGGCACCCATGGCTCGTGCCACCCTGGGCTACACCCTTCCTCCGCCTCTGCATACTTGTACCCTATTTCCCTGAATGATCCAGGAGCTGCAGGACAATCCAGGTCCTTTGGAAGAAAGAGCACTGGAGGCTTATGGGGTCTTCATATAATTTGTGTTCTTTACAAATACACAGGTCTGAGCATGGGGTGGAGCTCCTGCACATACACACCTGCAAGCAAACAAGCTACATGTGTCTTTATCATGTCTGAAACTGCCACCTCTTTCTCTTGGCTTCCATCGCTGTCTCTCCCAGATCGGTCTTTTCCACCACCCCGGCCCATGCTATCTTTCTCTTGATAAAGATGAATAATCTCATCTCTTAGCCCCTCCACTTAGATAGGTACTTGCAGGTCCAGAGGGCTGCAAATGGAGGGTCCCATTTGAGGAGTTTCTTTGGCCATTAGTATTCCTTAGGCCACTTTTGTCCAGTTTTAGGCCACTTTGTAACTGGCTAAGGACTTCCTTAGGGCTTTAGTATTGGGTTCATCCACATCCTCAAATCTCACAACACTATTTTGTCTTTAATAGCACATGCATGTCCTCAGGTGCCATCTTAGAAGAGGCATCCATCCCATGTGAAAGTGAAATTGGTGCCTTCCATCTGCAGTTTTCAGAAGTTCTTATATTTAAAAGAATTATTACTTTAAAATAATATATTGCCCAATTTAAGGCAGTGATGTCATGTAGCCAGGACACTCCGGAACACCGTTCCAGTTGTTCCGTGAAGGGCTGGCTCCGCCCACTGCAGTCATCGCTGCCGTGCGCCCCTGCAATATGCGAATGGGTTCCGGTTGTTAGTGCAGGTAGATTCCACCACTGATTTAAGGGGGAGCTTTTTAGTCAACTTGAAAAGGGATTTGACTGGTTAATCTAACTGCTCAGATGTACTATATGTTCCATTGCATTTCTATTTTTTATTTTACAACAGTTACTATATAGCCCATCTTCTATATAACATCCCTATATAGTAAATATCTAGGGACAAATAAGGGATATATGTTGTAGACTTCAAGGTACATACATGGGAGGTTCCAGGCAGTCACCCTATCCAGGCACCCACCAGATCTGAACTTCAACCAGGGTGATACATGATACAGCCATCTTTCCAAAGCTATGCAGGTCAAGGTCCAGGTCTGGTGGGTGCCTGGATAGGGGTGACTGCCTGGGAGTAAGTTGCTAGTAAGTGCGCTCAGCCTTGCAGCCAAAAGGTTGCGGCCTTGGGCACAATCCTAACCAACTTTCCAGGACTGACATAGCTATGCCAGTGCAGCATGTGCTGCATTCTGCAATTGCTTGGCAGTCACAGAGGCCTCCTCAAGGTAAGGGAACGTTTGTTCCCTTACCTCACAGTGGTATGGACCTTACCCCAGCACTGGAAGGTTGGTTAGGAATTGCACCCCTAGTTAAGCAGGCAAATGGTTTAAGCCAAACTATGTGTTACAGAGAAAGAAGGGGAGAAGGAAAACTCAAACACAGGGGTGCTAGTTTCGCCAGCAGTTGCATTGGTTTTCAAACATCTATGTCCACCCCTAAAGTACCAGAAAAACGTCTACCCAAGAGTGTAAGCCCAACAGATTTTTATCAGTGCTGTCTGTTGATTCGTAAAAGCTCTTTTTAAAAAAGAGTTTGGGAATACAGTCCTGGGATCCCATGGGCCAGCTGAACTTGAAGTGTCAACTCATTCCTTGGACAAAATAACTGGCGGGTCATATGGCAAGTCCGACACGCATCCCAGGTGGCCCGACTCACCATGATATTCCCCATCTCCATGGCAGCAGATTCTCTTCAAAATCACACCCCCACTGATTCTTCATGCCAGGACCATCTGCTCACCTCACTCCCTTGTACGCATGCCAGCAGCCACTTTACAACAACCGTGACAAGATTGTTGATAATTTATGTGAGGAAATCCCCCTGGGGTTTCCTATCAGGATGATGGTGATGCTTGGAGTAATTCTCTCCTGCATCCTCTCTACCAGCTTCGGCAAAATGCCAGCAACAAATGCAGAAACCCCAAATCGCAACGATGGCTTGAGCAGGTGCTCTCGGGGCTGGAGACGAAGGTAAATGCTGACTGAGGGGGAGGGTCACTCTTTCAGTCCCGCAGGCAAAACTGAGAACAGTTTGAGGTGGGGAGAGACATTTCAGGGAGAGGAGGGTCATTTTCAATGTTTTTGGAAAATGGCAATGGGATTATATTACTTTTTTTTTTCTTGGAGGCTGGTAAATTCAAAACATTAACCCAGAATGTATGTTGCAGTAGACTCTAGTATTCAAAATGCTTGGACAGAAACCCTATTCAGCCTGCGTTCTAAATTCATGGTGTTGTACCCAAACACAACTTTCCGGGGGAAATGCCTCAATGTCCCATGTCTGTCCCATTGACGCTTGCTGAAACACTGCCTCCACCCTGCCTTTTCTGACGAGACAAACACCATACTTGGGAGATCTTCTCCATGACACAGGACACTAGGTTCTCAGGGATGTCTCAGGGAGGAACCTATTTATCGCATGTCACTTCAGTAAGTTTAGCGTTTGTCTCTTTAGAGAAACACTGTGAGTTTTGAGGGCAAGGTTTCAGCATGGAAGCAGGGCTGTGTCATGCACTCCTGTTTGGTGCTGTATCTCTTCATTTCTTTAATAAATAAGGGCACAATCCTAACCTGGAGTTAGGCTGGCACAGTTAGTCCAGCAAAGTTTGGCTGGTACCAGGGCCCCCATAAAGCACATTTGGACCACTCTTGGAATCAGGGAAGATGGTGCACACCTGTGGGCTGGCCTCTCTGACTCTGGGAGTGGTCCAAACGTACTTTACAGTGTCCCTTGTGCCAGCCAAACATTGCTGGCCTAACTGTGCTGGTTTAACTCCAGGTTAGGATTGAACTCTAAATGACCTCCCCCAGTGGCTTTGCGTAGATGTTTAACAGCAAGGGGGACAAGATAGAATCCTGGAGCATCCTACATTTCATTGGCCAGAGTGCTGAACATGAGTCCCCCAGCACCCCTGTCTGGGACCTATCAGCTAAGAAGGTGTGGAACCACTGCAAAACAGTGCCTCCAAACCCCAACTCAACCACCTAACCCAGAAGGACACCATGGTTTATGTCAACCATGGTCAAAAACTGCTGAGAGGTTTAGGTTCGTTGTGGTCAGGTACATAATGACTAAGCAGGGCTAAAGAAAATGTTCTGTGTTGGACAAAGAAAAGATCAATTCAGATATACACCTATCGGTTTGTTGCCTGACTCTGGGCCGGTCCCACTTAGCCTCAGTTTATCTACCTGTAAAATGGGAGTATCTTTCCTCATCAGTAGCTATGATAATGAATTAAACAAGGACCTCTGAGAACCTAACCTAAACAACAGCAACAAAAAAAGAAAACAACAATGGGGCCTCATGGAAATGGGATTACCTCACACATAGACAGGACAGCTGCTCAGGATTCATTTTCCTTTTTATTGGAGTACCAACTGCATTTCAATCAAAAAATCTTTGTCAGGAGAATACTTTATGAATCAGCTCAAAAAACTCTGCATTGCAGTGACCGCTAACAAACTGGATTTTTATCGAAACACGTCAGGAACACTAATAAAAAGAAATAGCTATCCCAGCAGCTGTTCTGTCTATGTGTATGATTGTTTTAAGTTTACAGCTGTCCTTGATCTCCTTTTTCACTGAGCTGCAGTTACCTCCAAACAATGGGAGAAAGGGAAACTGAGTTATACATCCCAATCACATTCCCAATGGCAAGGGGAAGGGCAGTCCTCCAGAGATGTGGGCTTGAAGTGAAGCGCTGCATTTCTTAATGCAATGCTCAGCAGTCTGAGCCACCGTTTTGGTCTCATCCCTTCCATAAGGAGGAAAAAGTTGGCAGGACACCAGGAAGGACCTGGCTCAATTATGTCACAAACACTTATCGCAGCTATTCTTCTGAATGGGAAATGAAAGCTTTGTTCAAATGCAAAACTATGGTTCAGTTTTGCATAGAAACTGTGAATCTGTGTGGTTCAATCCCATTCCAGACTTACAAATGTTGAAATTTGGGTGCCACACCACCCTCAGGACTCTGGAGGGCAGTGTAGTATCCAGTCACCTGAGACCTCTTTACCTGCCCCTCTATGGTTGTTTCAGGAGATGTGGTCCTTAACTCTGTTTCCTCCCTCCCTCTTTCTCACATATACCCTCTTTTCTCTCCAGACTCCTAAAGAGAAGGATGTGTGCCCTGCTGGAGCTCCTTGCTCTCAGGCCAGTTCTTGCCACACTTGCACACAAAGGGAACAGCTTCAGGGTGTTTCCTACAGTGTTAGTGCCTCTGATCCTAATCAGAAGATGAACTGTAAGCAAAGTATTTCTTATGAAACTGTTGTGGGACAAGTCAAGTGTCTATGTAATGGACTGTATGGCTTCTGAAGCTGAAAGCTTTAAGCAAGAACACCACCCTTGTAGGGTAGCACAGTAACCAGCAAACAGTAGAGGTTCTGGCAACAGTAAAAGCAGCCAGTAGCAACTCTTGGTGAGAAAACACTTCTTGGCTGAAGTCAAGCTGTTAAGAGCCTCCTTAAAGTGGCTCTGTACCCAGTAGTGTCATCCGGCAACGAGCTGCCAGAACGCTAGGTGGGACTTACCGCTTGATTGACAGGCTGTCCGTGACATGTCACCGCTTGCCCACCCGCCGTGCGGGCTCCCTCCGGTTGGCGCGCCCCTCCGCTGCTTGCCCAGGCACCCGGCACGCCCCCCAGGCAAGCGGGCACCCCCTCCGAAGCCAGGGGTGCCCGCACGGTGGGCGGGCAAGCGGCGACACATCGCAGATGGGCAGCCAATCAGGCGGTAAGTCCCGCCTAGCGTTCCGGCAGCTCGTTGCCGGATGACACCACTGTCTGTACCCCATTGTGGTTATTTTGGCCTATAGGTAATACTTGTGATTGTTATGCTCATGATGGTCAGATGGAGGTGTAAGCAGAAACACCTAATGCAGGACTTAGGAAGGGGTCAGACCAGGATGTGATGGGAACAGGTATGGACCCCATCGAGGGGAGGGCAGTGCTGAGAACACCCTCTCCTTCTCTTAAACATGTACAAGTCTAACTCCATTTTGGATTTCATCCTGGGAGTTCTGAGCTGCTATCATGCAAGGAGGTCACAGAGGTGATCCTCGGGAGATAGCACAAGATAATGCAGACCATTCAGAATTGGTGCCAAGGGACATTCGGAACGTCTCCCTTCCCTCAGGGTAATGCAAATCTGGATATCTGACAAAAGAACTTGGTGAGGACAACTTCTGCCTAAATCTATTCTAATCTAAAGTAACCTGGAAAGCCTTTTTTGGACTAAGCCAAAAGGTTTCCCCACCAAAGTTTAAAGCAGCAACAGAAAAGGCTGGAACATTAGAGTGGTTTTATAAAAGAAACACAATGTTGTGTTTAGGAAAAGCATGAAGCAGTCTTAAAAGGAGCAAGGTTTTAGCTGGATAGAAAGAAATAGTGCTTTCCCAGCAGAAGGAGAAAGGGGGGGGAAGTGTTGAAAAAGACTATACCTGCCTTTATCCATTGTCAATCTTATCACCACTACTGTACTATTCAAATGCAGACTCCCTTCCGGCCACACCAGAGTAGCCTTTTATCAAGATGATTGGGTAAGGTGGGGAGGGAAAGATTCTAACTCTTAAAGTTTGCATCTTCCTGTGTAAGTACTTACCACATGGATAACTTTTGTATTAAGCAATCAAATGTGTCAAGCACTTGTGGCTAAATTTGTCTGGTTTAAATGTCTCCTTTCTGCTTTTGTGTAAAGACCTCCTTCCTGTTTAAATGTGCCAACCCTATTGTAATCTTGTCTTGCTATTAGTGCCATTGTTGCTGCTAAATGTATTTGACCATGCTTTGTAATCACAATCCTTCCCCTTCCCTGACCCTTGGTTGGGGTCACACTGGAGAGGAGGGGGAGCAGCAGCAAAGAAAGAATCAGATGTCTCACATCACCAAAATTGCCAATAGCAAGTTGCCAATGTTTTTATTTGTTGTTGCCAATTCCATATTTGCATGTTCAAATGTATAACTGATCAAGCCCAGATGCACAAATTGCACAAGTTCTGTGGTCTCCTTGGAGGCCTATTGCATCTGTGTCCATTTTACCGATGTCCTACACATGAGTAAAATGTATTTCTCTTTCTGCAACATCATAGTCCAGCTGGCATTCTTTTCATCTATGTTAAACTTGGTAAGCTATAGCAGGGGTCCCGCGGGGGATCAGTGGGCTTGGAGGTTTTGCGAACCTCAGCAGAAAAGGGGAAAGCACGCTGGGAAAAACAGACCTCTCAATCTTTGGGAGACCAGTCTCACCGCTTAAAGAGAAAGGGACTTAGAGAAATCACCTCCTAGGCTTGATTTCCTCCCATTTCAAAACCTTAATCAAGCCTCCTCTCTTCTCTGTGTTTAATTGGTTGCAGCTAACCTACTTGGTGGGAGAGACCTTTTACCATTGGAAGGGGCTTTCCTCTGGTTAATCTGTTTTACCCTCTCTCCCTTCTAACAAAGGACATATGGGTTGAGAACATTAACATGTTTCCTTCCCATGCGAACATGGCCTCTTTGGGGCACCACAATTAAATGCAGGCCCAGTCCAAGTCAAAGTGGAGCCCAAATCAAGTCAAAGCGATGTATATTGCCCTGCCCTCTTGGGAGTGGGGAGTGTACAGCAGCTTACATATATCCTCCCCACTTATCACTGCTGCCTTCTCTTCTCCTACTTCTTCCAAAGATACCAGCCAGGTGGATCGTAGGGCTAGAAGCTCTTCCATTCCTGGAAGAGCTCTTACCCAACCAATTTTGAAGAAGCAACAGGTGGTGGGGGGGAGGTGTCAAAACAACAACAATCCCAATTGTTCTCCTAAAGGTGGTTGAAAACAGACCCACAGCAACCCACAGCAGCCCTGCTTCTTCCTCCAGCTCTGTCCTCTCTGCCATTGAAATCTTTGGCAGCAGGGCTGGAAGAGGAGGTGAGTCACCCACCATCCTATTCTCAAGGACAGCAAGCAAGAAGAGGATGGGGTGTCAGCAGGCTGGATCAGGCAGTGGTCTGGGGATTCAGCAGGAAAGTGTGGGGCGTGGGACGTCTCCAATCTGCCGCTTGAAATGGAGGCGTCATCCACATTTATGGAAGGATAGGGACCTGGCCATGGTGAAAATGACTCTCCTGTTTCAACAGTGAAATTTTAACGGATTGAACTCTCCTCCATATTGTATATAGTTACATTATACATAAAAAAATACAGGCATGTCATCAGTGGTGTCATCCTCAAACGACGTTCCGGAATGCTAGGCGGGATTTACCGCCTGATTGGCTGCCCATCCGTGACATGTCGCTGCCTGCCCACCCACCGTGTGGGCACCCCTGGCTTCAGAGGGGGTGCCCGCTTGCCTAGGGGGCGTGCCGGGTGCCTGGGCAAGCAATGGAGGGGCGCGCCAACCGGAGGGAGCCCGCGCAGCGGGCGGGCAGGCAGCGACACGTCACGGACAGCCTGTCAATCAAACGGTAAGTCCCGCCTAGCGTTCCAGAACTTAATTTGAGGATGACGCCACTGCACGTCATGGTTTAGAGGTTGTTTGTTTTTTGTTACCCGTCTACTCAAGACTAAGCCTCAGAAGCTCACAAATTCACTGCCATCACCATGATGCAGCAGCCCCTGCAGACAGAACTATGGCCATTGCTGAGGAGCTGGTTTACTATGTTCAGGAACCATTTTATATGCAAGGGAGCATTCAAAATTATGACACTCCACCTGAAGTCTCTGATGTGACATCAATCCAAATAATACCATTTCAATCATTCTGAGCAATGTGTAAAATGTAGGACCCTGATGTTACAATCCCAAGCATATTCATCAAACTCCCACCCCCGCCCCCAAGTCCCAGTGAAGGAACATAATGGTCAGTCTGACTGTACAAAAGAATCAAAACTAACACAAGGAGCAGTAGTATTTTTAGGACCACACATGAAGAAGTATAAGAGGTAATCCCAAAGACCTCTTGCATTGCTGAAAAGGATGCTGGCACACAATGCTCAGATTACATGTAGTTCTTCCGGAAAAAAATGTGCCATCATCCTGCTGCCATTTAACTGGACTTCAGCAAATATAGATCAGGAGGGACTGAAATGCTGCTGATTTGGCACACAGCTGAATGCAGTCCTGTTAAGACCAGGCTGCGGCACAACCAAAATTAACAAGTTATTTTATTTTCTCTTTCCACTAATGCCTGTTGCAAAACTGGGTGTAATCCTGCACACACGACCAACAAGCAGCTAGGATTGCTTCCATGCTAGCTTCCTTTAGGGCTGCAGAGACATTGCTTTTCTGTAATTAGCAGCAATTAATTGAAAGTAGAATGAAAATGTATTTCATATAGAGCTTTATTATTCACCAGTTTCCTTCCTCCTATTACGTTTGTTCATAAATCATTCCACTTCAGCAAAGCCCCCCCCCCCCACATTAGGTAAAAGTTTGCTTATCGTATGTTCGGTCTGTTTTATCCCTTGCAGGTAAAAGACTACTGATGAATATTCTGTGTGACTTGTCCCTTCAATAGCCATTCTTAATTTCCCTCAATGGCAGTGTCTCGTCCCTTGAGGGGAGATGACTTCTAACTCTAAATAAAAAATGATGCCAAATAAAAGGCATTATCTTATTGGCCCACTGATAAAATTAAGAATATTGTGCCTTTGGGCTATTAACAAGTTTAAGCAAAATACATTCATGTGGGCAATGATCAAAGGGATAATGATCATTATTATTAACTTGGCCATAAACATCTCAGGGCACAATCCTACCTGGCATTAGACTGGCACACGTCCCCTGACCTGGAAATGTTGCAAACATGTTATAAGGCATGCCTGCACCACTCCAGAGCAGGCTAGGTGGGCGCAAGCATGTGTGCCAGCCTGTCTGTGCCAGGAACCAGCACCAAGTAAAGCCAGCTGAGTTTGGCTGGCATAGGAGTTGGGAGGGCAGGGGGAGGCGGAACGGGGAAGGACGGGGGTGGGACCAGGATCCAGCACTTAGGCCAGATCCTAACTCCCGTCCCCAGCCTAGTTGGCCCTATTTGGACTGTTCGGAGCCAAGTAGTCCCATGGGGTGGCTGGGGCTTTCCCTGGTGTAAGGGGAAAATATCCCCTTACCCTGAAGCAGCCCCCTGCTTCCTCCTACCCTGTGTTGGATACAATGCAGGCCTGCCAGCCCAGAAGCGGAGACAGGGTGCTTCAGGGAGTGACAGCGCAATGGGTGCTGGCAGCAGGGAGACGCCGCTGCGCAGAACAACCTCTGTGCTTTTTCACACCCTTGCCCTCCCTTGCATTCATATTGCTCCTTAATGGATCAATTCTGGGCACAGGGAGGCGTGGCCAGGCGACACACAGGGGCAGGGTGGCTGCGGTGGGGGCGCTGTGATGTCGCCCCGCCCCTGGGTGCACTCAGAGCCAGGAACGGCGCTGAGCCAGCCTGCCTGTTCCAGCGCAGTATAGAATGGGACTGCCCCTTACTTTATTACCCCAAATCCTCCATGCATTGCTATGGTGCATAGCCTTGAGCACATGGGGGTTCTGTTGCATTCTCCTACTCTACAATAGATGCCGCTCAGGAGGGGCCCCAGCAGTCAAGAGTGGCTTTTTCAGGCAAATGAGGGGGGTACGGTGGGACACGGGGATCTCAAAAGCCCTTGTGTGTGCACAAAACGCTGAATATGGCAAATAGTGTAGGGGTGAATAGTGGGGTAGAAGGTAGCACCGCAACTTTTCCTACAGCTGGAAGGATGACAGCATCAGCTGGTGTGCTCAGGTGCTACTGTGGAAAGTTGAAAGACTTTTGTGAGAAGAAGCGTCAGTGTCAGCAGAAGGCAAACTAAGAAATTTGTTAGCCACCCTGCCTTGCCCCCATATGTAGAGGGACAGATGGATAGGAGAAAGGAGACAGATGAATGGAACGAGCGGGAAATGATCTTGCTGCTCAGGGAGAAGACTTGGGGCTTGTGTACTTCTTTCATTGGCTAAAGGGACACATGAGACATAGAAGGTAGAAGTGGAACTTTGAGGAAATTTGCACAGGACAGCAGATCGGCAGTGCAATCCTACCAAACTCCCTGCACAGCAATGTGGCAGCACCAGTATGTTATCCACTGTACCCCACGGGGGAGTTTTGGCATCCAGAGGCTACCTTGGGGGGGAAGAGAACATGTGTTCCCCAATGTAAGCCCTTGCTGCCACCATGGGTCAACTCAGACCTGCACTAGCGATATTGCTGGCACAAGTCCGCATTGACTGGTAAAGGTAGATTGGGCCACTGAACCTTACCAGGCCTGATCTGCCCTCCTCCTGCCCTGTTGCCTCTGCATTCCACCTAATCTCCGGCCCCATTCCATCCACCCCACATCCCTCTCAACCCCTGCATGGTCTTACCATTGATGAGTGGTATTCAATGTCTGTCATTGTATGAACCCAGACTGTATTTGCCAGTGTTGTTGTGCTTGCGACATCCGTAAAGCTGTTCCCACCACCGGAACACTCATTCCAGCAGTGTAATCATTTA
The DNA here is from genome assembly GCA_029204185.1 of Lerista edwardsae. Lineage (NCBI taxonomy): Eukaryota > Metazoa > Chordata > Lepidosauria > Squamata > Scincidae > Lerista > Lerista edwardsae. The sequence continues at coordinate 16,165,683 of JAJKFI010000019.1, read as the reverse complement.
GTTTTTATTTGTGTGAAGCAATCTACTTCCAGACGTTTGGAAGGCAAATGAGGGGGTACGGTGGCTATTCTTGATAGCTTTTAAAGGCTATTCTTGATAGCTTTTAAAGTAGAAATAAGTGATACAAGAAGAACACTCTAATGGACATATAAAGTTGATTTTGTTGTTGTACAGTCTGAATGTGAAGGGGCTAATATGGGTTAGTGGATGCGGCTAATGGTGGTGTCATAATAACCTTCAGTGCCAGTTCGGGAATTTCTGCCAAATTTTCCTGTAAGGTAAAATCTCACATCTTGTCTTGCAGAAACTCCAAGCAAGACCTTTTCACATCAGGAGCTGCTTCTTTGCCATATGCAATGTCAATAATGCATCATGTTTTGTTGTTTGGGACTCCAACAACATCCATTTTAGTCCCGTCTTTATTTTCTCTCTGTGCTATTCCACCATAGCACCAGTAAATCTTATAGGTGAAAATGTAGTTTGGACTACAGGTCTAATAAACAACCATTAATCTTGTGGCCATTACCTGTATAAGCTTCCCTGGAGAAGGCAGATGCAACAACATGGAAAGTGAGTTGTGTGTACCTTTGGGCCATGAGCTGGGGCAATATTGACCAAACCCGTTTCCCAGAATTTCTGATCAGTTTCAGATGTACAGTAAAATTTCATAATATGACCGGACACAGTGGATAACCAACTTCCCATGTGGCTGCACATGGTCCATAGTAATACTACTAGAGGAAGCCACATGAAACATGACTGATTGTAGCACCCACTGCATGTCCACAAAAACCAAGACTTCCTCCATTTCATAAGTCAAAGTGTCATTCATGTTTACATCCTGCGTGTTGACTCTCTCCCTCCTTCTGAACCTGGGGTCCAGTCCAGCCTGCAGGAAGTGGTGTGTGCAAATACTGTCCCCCTTGCCTTTAATTCTGCTCAGCCAAATGGGAAAAGGTCAAATCTCGCTATCTCACAGGAATAAGGAATGAAGGATGACAGATCCGTTAGCTGCTTCTCTGCATTAGCACCCTGGCACCCAAGACTCACTTAAAAAAAAAATAAAAGAATAAAAGAAGCCTGAATTCACATTATTTTGGAAGACTGAACCACAAAAGTTTGCATCATTCCCTTGTAAATTCTGGCACACCTACACAATGTGTTGGAAATGTCGTACCTTTTGGCTTATACCCTCTTGGCAACAAACCAAATGTCTCAATTGTAGGAACCTCATCTTCTTCTGCATTGGAGACATTGGGTGGGAGTGCTCTTCGGCCAGTCAGACCAGCCCGAGTCCCTTTTTTCTTCTCCCTCTCAGTGGCTGCTGGTTCAGTCATTGCAAAGATCTCACTGGTGACCTCTTTAAAGAAAGAGCACAGAGCAGAGCAAAGGGGATATGAGAGCGCGTCAGAGCTGTACTTTCCAAGGGAGCTTATCTTGTGTGATGCTATCAAGCTAGAACTTTTTTTTATTCCCAGATATAAGAAAACAAGCAAAAATCTGCAGCATAATGTCAAAATACAACTTTTCTATGTTTCTGCAGTAACTGGTGGAACATGTTAAAGGACGGCTGGAACAAAAATCAGTCCCAAAAATGTGCATGAAAACTCCAAATTTTAAGACTTCTAGAAAATTGCACACAACAGGATTGGATTAAAAATGGAATTACTATTAGGAAGGCTAACTGATAATTTTTAAAAAATGCCTTTGATGACATAAATTTGGTGATAAATTTGGAATTTAAGTACAAAACCCAAAAAACCCAACCAATTTTCCATTACCTGACAAGATTATATTCAGTCACAATTTCTCATTGATCATTTACACACACACACACACACACACACACACACACACACACTTTCCCCACACTGAACAAGCAAACTACAAGAGAAACGGAATACTTGCTTTATGCACTACAGCTTGCTGACTAGCAGGATCTCCCTGTTTACTGGTTCAAAAAAACGGGGTGAGGAGGAGGGAAGAAGGGGCGCTTTTTTTGGAAATGTCTCTAATTGCAGCCTGCTCACAAAATGCTTCATGCTAAAACAGCTCCTTCCTAACTCATAACGATTATAAGCCATTTTACAGAGCGGCTCAATTTTTTAATTGTTACAGGCATTTTAGTCAGCTGAAAGAGAGATACCTTAGATGTCGTTCCCCTCGTTTCTCCTCAAGTTTCCCATGCACAGCAAACTCTGGCAAGAGTTATTCTTGAGCAATGGCTATATATGGGCCTCTACCACCCCCACCCCTTTCCTCATCCCCTCCCCTCCAGGCTTGCAACAGAGCCGTTACCCTCAAACACCAGCAACAGCAGAGGAGTCCCACTTTCCTGTCTTGCTTGTCCTCTCCCCACAGGCAGACTATTCAGAGCAGTTAGTGGGAAATCTCTCGGGGGATTTGTCCCAGGGGAAAAAAATGCAATGCCAACCCTCAGAGGGAAACCAAGAGTGTGGCCCTGTTAAAATGCAATGAGCAATGAGAATAGGCTATCCTGAGCAATTACAACCAGTTTACATGTCCTAATCGGCTGATCCATCATGTTCATATGATACAAAAACTTGGACAGGCAAGTACCAAAATACAATTATTATCCAGGAGCTTTCACATATACAGGAATGCCCCAGTATCCACTGGGGGTCTGTTCCAGATTCCCACCCCCGTGCATAACTGAAACTGTGGATATTGCGGATGCCTTTTTAAAGATAGGGGAACCTCGGAGGTTTTGCTGTAACAAGGTAAAAAAAAAGAGATTTGTTTAATGTTCCCGATCTTTTCAATAGGCATCCCAGTTTCACTGAATATACTGAATCACTGTGGATAACTGAAACCGTGGATACTGAATCAGTGGATACCAGGGCACGCCTGTATAGTCAAGTTAAGATCCATGTTGCGAAACAGGCCCATTTGGTCTTTCTTGGGGCAAGGATTGTCATGAGAGTTTTGGCCAAAAAAAAAGGGAATCATGGGAAAGAGAGAGCCACTTCCTCATTTCTGAAGGAGGGTTGTTTCTGCCTGAAACCTCCTCAAGCTGAGTCCCTTGGTTGCATTTCCTAAAAGACTAAATGGGTGTTTTTTGCCCCAACTCACAGTGAGCGTCTGAAAGGTGCTTTAACTCAATGAAGCTGCCTCTGCTGACCTGGCAGGACCCTTTGGTGTTCTTGACCCACATCTTTGCCCTGCCCAAGATGCAAGATCGCCTGACATCTGAGATGGCATGCCAAATGCTGCCCCCGCTCACCCAATGATGTGCCAGCTGCTGCTTCTCTCACTCTTCAGTGCTGCTTCCAGGTTGCTGAGGCTCCAGATTGCTGAAGGGAGTAGACCTAACATGAGGAGGGAGCTGCCTCATTGTTAAATAGACACATTGTTAAATAGAAATCTTACCCTCTGATCATAGTGACTACTAATCAATTAATTGTGCAGTCCTATTTGGATACCATGCCAACACTGGCACAACCATGGCCATACCCTAAACTAGTCCAGGAAATGCCATACCAGTGCAGCCCCTCCAGTAATATCCCTAGAGCAAAATTGGAAACCTGAAACCGCCTGTCATCCATAGAGTAGCTTCTGTCATCCACAGTAGCAACTGTGCCATCAGTCGGACATCCAACTGATTGTCACACAAATGGAGCTATTTCAAGCATCAGGGAAACTCGCAGATGGGGCTATGGGCCTCTCAGACTGTCCTGGAGGCCAGCACAACCCCCCAGGTCAGGTTCCTTAAGGGAGAACGGCCCAGTTCTGGTTCCCAATGATAGGTCACGACCGACCACTTTGGGAACTGCTGCTGTAGCACAGAGAGAGAGAGAGAGAGAGAGAGAGAGAGAGAGAGAGAGAGAGAGAGAGAGAGAGAGAGAGAGAGGAGAGCACTGCATGGGCCAATCATTGGGCTGGCAGGTAACACAGGGCACATACTGCAGCAGCCCATCCAAGTAGCCACACCCACAACACTACATGCACTTTGCATCATCACTGGCATCTGGTGTGACTGTCAGTATGTGATCTTCCCTATCCCCATGCCTGATTGATCCTGGTAGCAGGAAAAGGGGTGGATTTATCATTCAGAATTATCATTCTGATTTATTTATCAGAATTAGCATTCTGTTAATGATAACAGAAGAGCATCCCCTCACCACAGGGAGCTCAAGGAGTCACAGAGTGAGGATACTGCAGACTCTGGGAGCAAGGAGCCCCCCCCCCCAGAATCCCTTCCTGAGGGCAGCTGCAGTAAGGAAACACTAAGGTGAATGGGAGAACAGCCAAAATGATTACTGCTGCATCCTAATGTGGGGTGTGTGTGTGTTGCAGGGGTCTCTTCTGGGTAAGGAAACAATCATTCCCTTACCTAGGGTAAGACTCCACAACACCAGTGCACCAAATAGCTGGTGCAGGTCTGCATGGGACTATGCCATGGGATCGGATCCAGGAAGGGAACAGGATATCAGTGCCACTGACTGCCAATCACTGGCCCCTGTTCCTGGTCCCAACCCCTGTCTCCACCCTCCCCGACACATTTCACCCCTCCTCACCCCCTCCCATCTCTCCCGCTGCCTTACTTGCTCCAGCAAGTGTCAGGAGTCATGATGGAGTGGGCAGGAGGGCTCCAGCCTCCCTGCTGGTGCTCTCAACAGTGCACTAAGTGGCACGCTGTCAGACTCCGAATGCCTTTCACGACCAGGGCTGACTGCTGTAAGGCAATCAGTGCCAGCACACCAACATTAGACTCTTAGTAAGATTTGTTCTGGCCTTACACAACCAACACAAGTGCTATCAAGACACAAGGCCAGAACAAATCTTAAATACAAATAAATAAATAAATAAATAAATAAATATAATCCACCCCAATTAGCCACAGTAACATGAACTAGTAATGTCACATTACTAGGCACATTAAAGTATCGTCACTTTAATTTCTGATTGATTGAAAGTAAAAATATATGAAAGACTGGAAAACTAGGAAATGTTTTCAAAAACATTTATGGTCCAAAGGATTTTGCCTTCAAATCTAAGAACAGCATCAAAATTGGGCATCAGTTCATGAGGTCTGTCGACTCATTAGCAAACCCTATGACAGCAAATGTAACAAATATTTCTTAGGAGCAATATTTGCATGGTATTTCCAACAGGATAGCAATTGTTTCAGAAATAGACAGCTCAGTCCAATCAGATTAGACAATACGCTGCCAATCAGATTACAACAGCAATGCTTTGAGCAGCACATCTGCCACTGAATGTTATGAAGATGGGATACATATTCCATCTTCCAACTTGAACGCTATGTGAAACAGCACTATTGGAGATATCATTGATCTAGGGGGCAGGAAATGGGTGAAAATTTGTCCAGAATTGCACGGCTTCCACTGGTTGGAATGGCTGCCAATCGTGCCAGGACGAAGACCTCTGTACAATTCAGCATGTATACTCAGTAGTACATCCGACTGAGTTAAATGGGTGAATGTATGTTCACCTGGTGAATGTATACTATAGGACTGCAGCATTGTAAATTGATACCTTTGTCAATCTGTGAGTTGCTACATTAATCTTGCTACATTAATTGGAGGACTGTGCCATGCTTAAGAACATTTTCATGGAGGAGTGAACAAGTTCCAGGACAGGTTATTGAGCTACAGATAATTGCTGTGTTCTTGCTTATTTGATTTATAAATGCATTGATGTATTTATAGAGGGTCATCTCTATGCAGCTGAGAGAGAGAGAGAGAGAGAGAGAGAGAGAGAGAGAGAGAGAGAGAGAGAG
>JAJKFI010000019.1:16133808-16159909 GCA_029204185.1 Lerista edwardsae | reverse complement strand
GAGAGAGAGAGAGAGAGAGAGAGAGAGAGAGAGAGAGAGAGAGAGAGGAAAACGTTTGCTAATTCTAATGTGCTGCTGTTAGTGAACATTTTGAACACTGACACCAGCCTGTGGGTTGGAACTTCTTCTTTTGGGGGATTATTGACAAATAATTATCCCAACAATTAGAGGAAGGAAACAAGGGAATGTTTTGTCCCCTTTTTTGTTCTCCTTTTTATCAAGATTAGCTGAACTCAGTACTGGCAACATTTTTTTTCCACCTACGATAAGCAAACCCAAACTCTTATTTTTACTGTACACAGAGGACACAGTGCTTCTCTTTCAGGGCAAATGGGCTTAAGCAGCCCACTAGTATTTTCCTTAGGTATTCATTGTTTAAAAGAAGCCGTTAAATGTATATGATCAAAACTAAAATAGTAATTTCTGCCTCATGTGCCCAGCACATATGTGGTGATTTGGCTCTTATAGAACTGATCCCAACCTGGAGTTAGGCCAGCACAGTTTGGTTGGCACAAGGTGCACCTTAAAGTGCACTCTTGGAGTTAGAGAGGCCAGCACACAGACATGCACCGTCTTCCCTGACTCTCAGAGTGGCCCAAACATGCTTTACGCTGGCCCTTGTGGCAGCCAAACTGTGCTGGTCTAACTGTGCTGGCCTAACTCCAGGTTAGGATTGTGTCCCAAGATATATCACACTGCTCTGTAGGATTTTTGTTCTTTGGTATCATTATCTGGAAAAACCATCTTGCTTAAGTTAAAGCAGTCTCAGTTTGTTCAGGAACTCCTTAAGTTTTGGTGAATCTAGAGGGGGGTCAAGCAAATGTCCTGAAAAGATTAGAAACCAAATTATACTGATATGATCCATATGATCAGCTACTATTACTGTCAGATGCTAAATACCATATAGTCAATTATCAAATACAGCGAATCCTCATTTAAAGTTGTTGATAAATTCTTAGAGACTGCAACTAAGTGAAACGACTTATAACAAAACCAATTTTACCATTGGCTAATCAATATATGTAAACAAGAGTTGCATTCCTACAGCATATTTCTGGTCACAAAAACATCACCAAACACCTAAATAAAACACTTCTAATATTAAACATTGAAATAAATCTGAGCTTTTCAGGTCAGAGGAAACTCACACAGATATGGGGAAACTGTGTGTGCAAACTCCACAAAGACAGCAGCCCCGGCTGAGAACTGATTTTTTTCCCCGTCAACTTTATAATGAAACAACTTAAATCAAAACAATTATAACTGAGGACTTGCTGTACTGTCAGATATCAACTGTCAGATATAAAATGCTAAATTCAAATGTCAAGAGATGTCAGATATAGGCATTAGATATGTGGAGGTGATTCAGCAAATATTTGAGTGATCAGAATATCTGGAGAACACTTGACATCAATATTGGCAAAGGAGGAGTTGCAAAGTAATTTCAGCTCGAATGGAATCACTGATTCACTTTAACTCCTAAATGCCATACCATGAAATGACAGGCACGTGAGGCCGGAAAACCCCCAAAGCCTGATCTAGGGTTGCCAAACGTAACTGAAGTCATTGGTAGGGGGCGGAAAAAAAACCCTGATGCGATAGGATGTCATTAAGCCAAGGAAGTCCTGTTAACCCCCACCCCACTCCCGGATTGTTTTCAGGAGCCATCTAGAGATTGCTGCAGACTCACAACTCGACTGCACTCTTGGATTTTGCACTGCTCCTGGATGCCCACATGCCTTACAGGCCAACCCTATCCAGCTTTCCAGCACTGACACAGCTGCAATGCAGACCCGAGGTCAGGCCTCCATGACTGCTCCCCCTTGCCGGATGCAGCGTGCACTCCATTGGCGTGGCTGCATCAGCACTGACAAGTCAGCTAGGGTCAGCCTGTTAGCCATATCCAGAAATGGCTACTGTCATATGTCCCATGTAGTAGCGGACCCAGCTGAGGCTCCGCCCTGGCCGGGTCGATGCTTGACACTCCCGATGCTAGCTTCCTGCCGCCCTTGGCACGCTCCCCTGGCAAGCTACGCTCAGTGGTGGGATTCAAATACATTAACAACCGGTTCTATGTCCTCCTTTCTTTTTCCTGCTTCTTACTACAGCACTACGTTTTGTATGTCGATAAATTAGCAACCGGTTCTGCAGAACTGGTGAGAACGGGCTGAATTTCAACACTGGCTACGCTCCATTTCAGAGTGGCCGCAGCAAAGGGGTGGGAGGGTGGGCCACTCGCCTTTGCACTTGTGACAGCTACCGCAGGCGAGCAGGTGAATGAGTGACGGCTGCCGCTCCACTGCCCCTCCAGCCCATGTGACCCCCCCCCGAGCCCCCTCACAGCATGCCACTGGTCCCATGTGGAGCTCCTTTTGAAGAATTCTTAGGCACTACAGCTGGTTCAGAGTGCTGACTAAGGTGAACTGCCGAAAACAATTGCTGCTCATTTTAAAACATCTCTGCTGACTTCCAGGTACATTCCAGAACCCATCCAAAGTGCTAGTATTAACCTTTGCAGCCAGTCTGGGTCCAGGATGCCACAAAGGCCACTTTCTTCCATATAAACCTATCTGTACCTTAAGGTCTTTCTCCAAGACCCTGTTCCAGGTCCCCACTTCCTGGATACAGTGAAGAGTTAGCTGGGACAGGATCTTTTAAACAGTGGCATTAAGATTGTGGACCTTCCTGGATAAGTCCACTCTATTCCCTCTTAGCTGGCTGGTGAAAGTTATACTTTTCCAGAAGGCCTCTGGGATCTTCAAGGGTTGAAGAGATTTCTTTGCTCAACTTCTTCAACTGTTTTTTTTTTTACTGCTGCTTATTTAAAGAGCTATTAATTTGCTTCTCTTTTCCTCTTCGCTTTTTGTCTATTTTGGGGGAGGTATTTTGTTGTTGTTGTTGTTGTTGTTGTTGTTCAGTCGCTAAGTCGTGTCCGACTCTTCGCGACCCTATGGACTACAGCACGCCAGGCCTCCCTGTCCTCCACTAGCTTCCGGAGTTCGCCCAATTTCATGTTCATCGCTTCAGTGACACTATCTAACCATCTCATCCTCTGCCGCCCTCTTCTCCTTTTGCCTTTGATCTTTCCCAGCATGAGGGTCCTAGAGTCCTCTCTTCTCATGAGGTGGCCAAAGTACTTGAGCTTCAGCTTCAGGATTTGTCCTTCCAGGGAGCAATCAGACTTGACTTCCTGGAGGATTGACCGATTGGATCTCCCTGCAGTCCAGGGGACCCTCAAGAGTCTTCTCCAATACCATAATTCAAAAGCATCTATTCTTTGGGGAAGGTATACTTATTGTTTTTTATATATTTTATACATATATTTGAATTATAAATCTGTAGGTCACACTGTAGATCCCCCCCTCCCCAGACCCAAAGACAGGATACAAATATTATAATCATCACAGAAGAAAACTCCAACAATATGAAAAATGTGGCAATGCCACTTGCCTTCTCAAGACGTAAACACAACATTTACTCTCTGGAGGAAACCATGGACTTTCCCCAGGAGACTTCAGCTGTGAAAGTGATGTGCAAGCATTCCTGTTCAAGTCAGGCCAGAGAGTGAGAGAGAGAAGGGGGCTGGACATGACAATGCAATCATACACTGTCCCCAGTGTTTAACCATGTGGCATCTGCAATTGCTCCTTGGTGCACATTCACAGTTATCCAGAGGCTGCCAGGGAGTTTTTGCAAAATCTGACAATGAGAACTGAATGCAGAGGAGCCAAACTCTTAAAAACAGCAACAACGTCCAGGCTTTGAGTCCTAGGAGACTAATGTTCCCTAGCCTGTCATTTATTGACTTTGGGGACGGGGGGGGGACTCACTCCTTTGACAGCTCCAGATGGCAAGAAGCTTTCTTCCCCCTTGTGGCTCTGACTTCCTGGCAATGACATTTTTTCTGTCTATTACCCTGTGATGAACCTTGTTTCCCTTCCTGCAAGGCAATGGATGGATGGCTCAATTCTGCTGACATCAGGAGGTGACACTAGAGGACAAACAGAGAGCACAGAGCCCCTGGACCGTCTAAATACTCAATGATGTGTTCTATGGCCTGCAAGATACTAAAGTCTACTTGGACTAATGTGCCATTCTGTACCCAAAGGCAGGATAATACAGGGGTGCCTCCATATCCACGAATTCTGCATCTACTGTTTCAATTATCCACATATCAAGGGCCCCCCTTAACTGCCTTTATTCTTATAATTGGTTATAATAAAAGGGAATCTATGTTAAGTATAGGATTCTCCTCCTAGAAAAATCTTCTTGCTTGGGGTGAGGGCAGAGGAGAATCCTATACTTAACATAGATTCCCTTCTATCCACAGTTTCAGGTATCCACAGGGGACCCAGGAACCAATCCCTTGCAGACGCCATATTATCCATTAGGCTGACTAGGGTGACACCTAGGGACCCCACAGAGACTAGGCTCCATCAATTTGGCACTGTTACCTGCACCCTAACTCACCCTGATGTTGGAGCGCAAGGCCCGTTGGGTCCTGTTGCTCAAGGAAGACACCCTCCTTCCCCCCCCTGGGCAGCCAGGGCTCCCCACAGTGTCAGCTGGACCCATGGCATGAGTGGCCCACCAGCTTGGGGGAAGATGAGGGAGGAACAGAGGGACATGTGTGAGGAGAGGAGCTGTAGCAAGGGACAGCTAGGTGCATGCCCTCCTTTTCCTGAAGAGTTTTGGAGGGGGCCCAAAATACCTGAAAGCCTAGGGGCCTGGCCATGGGTTAATGCAGCCCTGTCCAATAGATAATATATCGTATTATATTTTATTATACTGTATATTATTATAAAATATGGTGTAATACAATGATTCCCAAACTGTGGGTCAGGACGCACTAGTGGGCTGCGAGCCAATTTCAGGTGGGTCACGAAGCACCTAAAGCAGCCATATTGAAAATATGGGGAGATGGGATGCTAGAAAGGGGGAAAGCTGTGTGGTTATTTTGCTTGTGTCAAGGTTGTAAATAGGTTTTTTTTTTTCTTTCTGATTCACTTTGCTATTGGAAAATGGTTGAGAAATAACCTAACTTATTGCTGCATTCCCAGGAAAGCAGCAGGCTTTGGCGTCACAATGATGGCACTGCCAGCTGTAACATCACTGCCAGTGGGTCCCGGACAGATTGTCATTCTAAAAAGTGGGTCCTGTGCTGAATTTCCACCTGAAATTGGTTCATGACCCACTGGTGGGTCCTGATCCACAGTTTGGGAACCACTGCCCTAAAGAGAGCCAGTATCTAACAGAGACCCTCCAGCCAGCAGCTAACACTAGGTCCAAAAATATGACCTGTACTTCAGGGCTGATATCAATGGGCTGACAGATCCATGGTTGGCATGGAGATTATGAAACCCTGAGCCACATCAGAGCAGGAGCCTCAGGAGATGCATTGTATCTAAATTTCCAGAATTATTGTGAACAGTGAATTAAGATGATAGATGCAGATGCACTTTGTATTACATGGATCTTATTTTACTGCTAGCAAGTTACACGAAAGAAAGTTGTAAAATGGCAAAAGCCTAGTGTGAGATTGCATCAGGAATTCATGTCCCAAGCCATGAAGGAACTATGCCTCTAATAAGATCTATCGTTTGGCAGAGGTTGTTTTCCCTAACAAAACTCCAACAATAGAGATGTCACCATGAAGTAGTTGCTAAATATACTGATAGTGACATGGAAAACCATACCCTCATCGCAAGATCCCACCCACTGCAATACTGGATCTGAATACCAGAACCAGATGTGCAGTTCTGTGCGCCCCTTCCCAGCAAGGCAACAATAGTATGAGGAAAGGAGCTTCAGCACTGCTTAAAGTATGCTTGTTTGGGGTTAAGGTATGTGCATTCCAGCATTGGACGTACACTCCACCGTTTGTGCATTCCGGCGCACAGAGAAGAATGGCATTTGTTTGTTTGTTAATTAATTCAAAAGAACTCACAAAATGGTGAGGCAATGCTTCAGGAGTGTGCAATACTGATCATCACTGTTTCAAGAGCCTATGAGAGCACCTCCTCAGGAATGGTCCAGTGGAAAGTCCTCTACCTTCTCCAAGATTATTTTTAAACATCCGAGATAGTGTGGACATGAGAGGAACAAGAATTTCACAGGTTATCGCTAACCATTAGCTGCCCATGACACTCACACAACCGTATGCAGATGGCCCAGCAAACTGCAAGAAAAGCACAAGCAGGAGAGAAACAGTTTTTCTTGCAGCTCAATATGGTAGCCTCTCGGTATCCATGGGGGGAGTTTGTCCAGCCAACCCCCCATGGCTATAGATATCCACAGATACTGGAGCCCAGCGTCACAATTGCTTGCCTGAGGTTGCGTGGGCGATCTGGAGGTGGTGTCAGCGCACAGCCCACTCCTTGGGCCTCAGAACACCTACTGGACATGACCAGAAGTCCAGGGCAGTGGTCCTACTCAGACGCTGAGGACGCTGTAAGTTGCTGGAGGAAGGGGCGGGGAAAGGACTCGGCAGCACCGCAGCAATCACAGCACCACGGGCATTTAGTGGCATGTCCCCTACCTTGGGAGTTAAGGGGGTGTCCAAAAGGGTTGGGTAGGCCCGCTGCCTAGCAGGAAGTAAGCTCCAATCTGGCCACAGAGCTATTTTAAGCATCGGGAAGGCCCGCAGAGGTGGCAGTGGACCTACCCAACCCTTTTGGACACCCCCTTGACCGCCCCACCCGGTAGGGCACATGCCACTCAATGCCCACAGTGTCATGATCACTGTGGCGGCACCAGGCAGTAATTTCTGGGGTCACTCCCCTTAAGGGGAAATGGTCCTTTTTTGCTCTCTGTGGTGGGTCACGGCCTACCATTTGAAGAGCACTGATCTAGAAGTGCAGGTCACATCCAGTACAGGAGATGTTTTGAGGCATGGAGACGCATTTGTGGTTGGTCAAATCCATGGGTGCTGAGCCCACCGATAAGGAGAGCCCATTGTATAACCATCCTGGAAGGCCACAAGAATTTTTTCAAATGCAAAGCTTCAAAGCTACTCATGACCTAAATCTGCGGAAGCATGGAACTTTTGGAAAGTTTTGAATAACAAAAAGTGTGGTGATCGTGACATCTTAATGACATACAGAGCTTGGTTTCTAAATTTACAGCATATGAGTCACGCTGTAGGCATGTCCTTTGCTGCCTGTGAAAAGCCTTATAATTTTAAATTGAGCTGAATATTAAATCCTTAAAACCTTGTAATGCCTACAAGCATCTGCTCCGTAACCCTAACCATAATCCTGGTGTGATGTATTCACTCAAAGGAGACCTGCTGGGTAATATTGCAGGGGATGGGAGTGGTTTCCACAGTTTCTACCTTCAGAGGTTCAGTTCCCATTCAACTCATCTGCCAGGGAACCCCAGAGTGCTGCAAAGGATTCTGAAGTACCTGGTGAATCCTGCCCTCAGTCAGGGCCGGCCCATCCATGAGGCAAACTGAAGCTGTCGCCTCAGGCAGCAGATTGGCAGGAGGTGCCCACTTTGGTAGGTCTTCTTGCTTCCACTGATCCTCCTCCACCTACTCCCTCAACTGGAAAAGGAAGAAGGGGACAGGAAGAAGTGCGGAAGAGCAGTAGGGTAGAATACTGGAAGAGCAGAGGCTGGCACATCTTAGGTAAAGGGGCAGCATTTGCCATACCGCCTCAGGCACCAAGAGAAATCGGGCCAGCCCTGCCTGCAGTTCCCCAGTTCCATTTGGGTAAATGGACATTAGGAAAAAAAATCAGAGTATGGTTCAATGGTTAGCATGTTAGGTTTGAGAGTGGGAGACTTGCCATGATGGATATTCATAGTTAGTGTGTCAAATCCCCCACTCAGCCATGAAGCTCAATGGGTGACCTTGGAATAACCTACAGCACAGATTATTTGGGGGAGGAAGAAGAGCCATCGGCTTCTGAAGGAAAGGCAGAAAGAAAGAAATATGACGAATATTAATTTTGCTACCAAATGCTGGGAAACAATGGCCGGAGCGGATGGTGCCTTTAAGCTTTGCTTGGGAGGACAGGTTGGGTATCCCTTATCCAGACTGCTTGGGACAGGAAGGTGTCCGGATTTCAGATTTGTCTGGATTTCAGAATAACTGCATAACTATAATGAGAAATACTTCCGTTTCTTCTTTTCACTGTTACCCATTTGGGTGTCTGCTGGCCTCTTTGACATTTTTCAACAATGGCACACACCACAGAGCAGAGAATAGAACTCACAGCCTGTACGTGGAAAAGCTAGAAGCACAAGACCTTCTAGCGGTCCCACTGCAGGAAGTCTAAAAAAACTCTTGGACATAAACGTCTGGATTTTGGAATAGTCTGGATTTCGGATGTCTGGATAAGGGATTATCTACCTGGAGCCTGGTCATTGTGGAAAATGAATGTGGAATTCAATAGGTCTTTAGTATGATCCAGCAGACCCTTTTAATGTTCCAAATCTATGGTCAACCACAACACAAGTAAAGCAGGGTCTTATCTGAGCTGCAGGCAGATCCTGTCCCCTTGAAAGTGTCTGCACTAGCTCAGCAGGGAAGTGTGTGGTTTATAAGTTCCAGGTTCAATCTCTGGCACCTTCAGAGGAAGCCGGAAAATCTGGAAAAGACCATGGAGAGTCATGGCCAGACAGAGTGGACAATTCTGTGCTTAATGGACTAGTTAGTGCAAGATGTACTGTATATGCTTTAACTACACCAGCTTAACAGGCCAGAATATGACTCAAGATGGCTTTGCACTTGACTTGGCAAGCGGTGATGTGGAGAAGAAAAGGGGGGCCAGAACTGGTGGAAGACCACCTGTGTGTGTGTGTGCACCCAGGTGCGCAGGCATGCAAGAGCAAGTGCATGGAATTGCAGAATGTGCAATTTTCAAGAATATACATCTCCCTAAAAGCATTGGCATTATTCATAAACGCAGCTCAGAAGCTTTGCATCCTGCTGAAAACACCAGGCTGCCAAAACAGGCATCCGGGCAAATAAATGGGGTAGCAATGATCTAACGGCCAATTATGACCCTCAAAAGCCCTCAGATCTTTTCCATGAAAAATAGCAAAGCCTACGCTGTCCTGCCCACAGCTGTTGAGCATGTGTGATCGACTCTCTCCTAATTGGATTTTAGCAGCACTGTCGAGTTGACTAAAAGAAACTGCTGTCTCCTGTTAAATATTTGCACTTGGGATTTACTTTATCTACTTCATAGGGAGTTCAGGGTACCAGCCAAATGAAACTTGAGTGACGGTGAGATGAATTCTTCCCTCAGCTGAGCAGCATATTAAAGGCTTTGTTTGGCTAAAGCCGTCTCCCCCCACTTTCTGTCAAAACAGGGGTTAAAGTCTTGCTGAAAAGAACTCATAAAAGAACTTTGCCTCGTCCTCACAAGCAATAGAATTCCAAATTAGAAACACCTCAGAGATACAAACTGTATAAGCACTTGTTGAGGCAGGAAGAACATAGAGCTGTGTTGTTGTCCAGGAGGAACAGTTCGCAACTGGAAGTCTGGACTGGCCTCAGTCCTCCCCAAATTCATTGCATTTAACTCAGACCCATGCACATTTATGTAAAAGTTACTCCCACTCTGCCCAATGGAGATTTCCCCATAAAGCACAATTAAGGCGGCAGATACTTGGATTGGTGATGGATTGCAGTCTAATAAGCACTTTACGAGCCTGTTCCATATATAAATCTCATTGACTTCTCTATTCTCTGAGGGGTAAGAAATTTCCAGCACTGCCTTTTCCAGGGTCAGTGAGGAGGGAAGACAGGAGACAGATGGTGTTTCTGTAATCGCGATTTGCTTACAGATGTACACGTTGAGCATGGGTGAACAGGCAGGCACCCTGACAGACAGTGCTGGCCTTTACAGTAGGATCAGTTCCCCCCAAAGCAAACAGCATTCCCCTGGAGCTTACTGCCACCTGCAAAAACTCCCTCCTTCGAAGGCTACATTCCAGCTTCCAGACAGTTTCGCTCCAGGCCCTACCCAATTTAAGTGAGGCACATCACAAATTCTTGCATTTAGGACTAGGAGCTACTAGACAGCAAAATATGTTTAGTTCCTAATTATACAAACAGCTACAGGTAGGTAACTTAGTTCAGTTGAGTAGCATTGCTGTTTTGTTTGGTTTGGCCTTCAGCTTTTGCTGAATGGAACAATGAATATAAGTGCTCTGGGCATGCAAATGACCCCCCCCCTCCAAAAAAAAAATACCCCATGCATACCCTGTGTATGAGGGTATGTTGAGGGAACATTCCTGAATTCAGTATAGGTCACTGGGAGGAAAAGTGGGGAATACTGCAAGAAATGTTAGCAGGAAGGAAGGGCTAATGCTAAAGCATAGTTTCTCAAGCTGTGGGTCAAGATCCATTTGGTGGGTTGTGACCTGATGTCGTGTGAGCTGGGAGCAGCCATCTTGAAAGCTGCAGATCTTACTCTTGCTATATTATTTTGTGAGTGTTGAGTTTTCAAGGGATGGTTTTTTAAGTTTTGTTTTTCGTTCAGTGCTTTTACATAATATTTTGTCCTAATCTTGCTTCCCATCAGGGATGTTTCATGGTTGTGTAGTTGCTGCAATCCAAGAATGCCAGTTTGCATTCCAGGAGTGTCATTTTATTATGTCACACCGGCAGCATGCCCTGCTTGATAATGTAACTTCTAGCTGTGACATCACTTCTGAGTTAATGACATCACTTCCGGTGAATCCCAACACAAGCACCATTCCAAAAAGTGAGTCCCAATCTAAAACGTTTGAGAACCACTGCACAAAAGAATGCTGGCAGTGGTTGAAGATCTCAGGTGCAAGATGACAGAAGAAAAAATCTTTGGGAGGTTTGAGTAACTTTCATTTCCAATGGATTAGACTTGTGATTGAATGACTTCCAAAATATGTTTCCCAATATCCCTGCAGCACCACCTCGCCCTACTAAGTTTTGTGAAGGAAGCAAGGTGCCCTGATCTGATCCAGGCCTTGCTGGCAACAACACTTCTGCCAACACTCTGATGGTGCATCATGCATTAGAATTTCCCCTAGAACTGACAGTTCAGTGGTTACCAAGAGCTTCAGCACGTCCTGGCCACAGTCAAAAGTGGCAAATGACTGGATGCACATGCCAGCAGACAGGGGACACCCACCAGTGCCACCATGCCAGAATGTTGGCACAGAGGGAGGTGGAAAGGGGTGGAACTGGATGAGGAGGGGGAGGAATGTGGAAGGGGGTACTTGTCAGATCTGAGGACTGAAGGTGGAGGGTCCTATCTGAGGAGTTCCTTGGGCCATAAACATTTGTAGGCCACTTTTGTCCATTCCAAACCAACTGGCTAAGGACTCAAATCTCACAATACTACTTTTGGCCTGATTCTTGCCTGGCCTTAAGCCGCCGAAATGTGTGCGTGTGAGAGAGAGAGAAAGAGGTGGGGATGGGCAGGAAGGAACAGCAACAGGGTGGAGAAGAGGACATATTGGGACTGGGAAAGGGGCCATTTTGGTGGCAGCGGTGCATGCTCCCTTCTTGGCCTCAATCTGCTCACCAGGGTCCACACAAACTTCCACCAGTGATAGTTGGTGCAGATCCAAGTAGACCCAGTGGGCCGGCGTGGGCTTACCCCAGGGAAAGTGTTCCCTTACCCTGAGGAGGCCTCCGCAGGCTGAAACCCCCCTGCAGGGTATAGAAGACTGGCGTAGCTGCATCACTGTGAGGTGAGTGCGGTAGGGTTGACCTGACAATTTGTGGTGGTGGTTGAAGTTTTTGTGTGTAAACAGAAGTTGTAAGGGGCTCTGATCTGGATGAAACTATGGCATGAGGGGAAGAGTTGACCTTTTGCCCCCACCATCTTCCCAATCCAGATTGGTTCTCTTCACCAAGTGGGAACCTGCAGTTCTAAGAGAATGTCCAGGGAAGCTGGATTTCATGGTACTGTTATTGCTTGAATTGGCTTGAACTGCTATTGCCTGTTCCGCCTTCCGGCAATGCCTGTTCAGCCTGTACATTTGTAAATAAATCTTTGGCGAGAGCTCCTAGATGCTACAGTGGGGCAGTGGAACAGGACGCCATGTTTTAGTGGCATCCCCACACTGGGTGTTGCTTGCAGGCTGTAGCTTCCCACTGAATTGTGCCTTTGTGTAAGGTTTTCTGATTGATATCACACCCTTATAATAAATGTGTTAATAGTTGCACACTGGATAAAAACAACAGCTCTACACAAGAACACAAGCAAAGGAATGGTGAAGGAAGTCTGTTTGCAATGCCACTCTTTTTAGAACTTCTGATGCGGTTTCTATGCAACCCTGTCATATTTTATTTCTGAGAAACAAATACATCTGCCGTCCAAGCAACTAAAACAACAAATGCATACTGTCCCTGTCAGTGGCTCATAATTAAGATAATAAAAACAGCGAAGAAAGAAATCACTGTGTCTTATGTGGGGGTGTATGTGAGACAGGCAGAAAAGACAAAGGGTGAGTCACTTTTTCTAACACTCCTTTGATTCTGACTCACAACCAGTCCATCTATCAGACACTGAGGGCTGCTTATCATTTCTTTGAGGTGTTCACTTCACACATGCTGGCAACTGATTTGACCTTCTCCCAGCCTTTCAAGGTATGTGGAGATTTATGAAGTGCTTTGGTAAAATCACGAGTAACATAAAATCAGAGTAGTCTTTTAGTCCTCTAAAAAAACAAAGGCACAATCCATTAGAAAGTGCTGCAACTGGTGGAAAACTATTTCACTTCCAGCTGCAGATTATAGGTGGATGATGTGTGCATATGGAAATACGCCAATCACCCAAGAAACATGGGACCAATCATGAATCAATTTCAATTACTGCAGAGTAACTATTTTTATTTTAACAAAATGCACATGACATAAAAAAAACTCAGGGTAGCGAACATGGTTCTACTGCTCCTTTTGTCCTCACAGCAACCCTGTGAGGGAGGGGAAGTTGAAACAGGGACACTGATCCAGTGTCATCTTGTAATCGTGAGGGATTTGTGGGCGGGGAGAGTGGAGATTTGAACTCAGCTGTCCAGGTCCAAGTTCAAAGTACTAACTCGGCAGTTTCCAAACTGTGGGTCCAGGACCCACCGGTGGATTGTGTGACCCAATTTTTGGTGGTTCACAAAACAGACAGGACAAATTAGACTATGTGCATTAAGGGTTAAACAAGCTGCTGCACGTGGGGGGAGCACTCAGAGGCAGATCTACAGGAAGGGCAAAGCTCTAAGTGTTGCAAGAAGCCTTACCCTGTCGCGTAAATCCCTCCTCTCCCTTGCTGCTGTAGCCAGTAGGCAACGCCAAGATGTTGCTTTTCCCTGTGAGGATTGGCTAAAACAATGCAGGAGAGGAGTGATTTCCACTGCAAGGTAAGGCTTCTTGCAAAACTTAGAGCTTTGCCCTCCCTTAGATCTGCCTCTGGGAGCACTGCTGCCCAATCACCATTATAGCCACACCTGATACAAAATGAAGCCCAGTAAAGCCATTGTATGGCTTATGATTGGGATATATCCTTAGGCATGTACCCAGGATGGCTGAACAAAAGGGTACTGCCTGATGCCACCCTGCCGCCACCAAGAAAAGGAGAAAAAAGCTACTTGCCTCACTCCTTCCCACAGGATCTTCTTGACAAAACCTGGAAGTGTAGGGGATGCTGGGAACTCCCAGCAATCCATGCACTGGTGACATCAGCTCCAGTACCTACCTACACACTCAATGTAGCACTGCCCAAGAAGACTGTCCAAAAGTTGCAGTTAGAGCAAAACACAGTGGCCTGTGTGGTCATGGAATCCAGATGGGCTGACTCTGTCAGGCCAGTCCCTCTTCAGCCGCAGCGGCTGCCAATTTGTTTCTAGGCAAGATTCAGAGCACAATCCTATACCCCCCATTGCACCATGCCATCAAGAGCATCTGCATTGGCGCTATTGCGCTGGACTGGCGCAAGCAGCAGTGCCGGTGCTCAGGCGCCACCATGACTATCGACAGCGCCAGCCTTGTGCCAGTCAAGCGTCGGCGTCACTCGGTCAGCGCAGAGCCTCCACGAGGGCGTTCCAGGGGCATAACTGGGCGGCGCAGTGGGCGGAGACGGGGGTTGTGATGCAAGACGGCTGTAGTGCCGTATCCTAAAGCCCATCCCCAGCCAGGGCGACCCCAATTCGGGCTGCTCCTGTCCATGTTCCTCTGCGCCTGCAGAACAGCAGGCGCAGATCTGACCAGGCCCATAGGGGCGAACGTGGCTTACATAGGTGCAAGGGGAAAATCTCCACTTGTCCTGCACGTTGTTGTTGCTGCTGCCGCCACTACCGCCGCCGCCTCCTAATGGGCTTTAGGATACAGCCTGTTATGTCGGCCTTACTAAGGATTGCACTCTCAAGGTCTTGACTTTTAAAGCCCTTCCTGGCCTGGGGCTGGGGATCCTTAAGGACCGCCTCCTTCCATATGAGACAGCCTGTCCTTTAAGGCCTCTTGTGTGTGCCATCACAACCTGAAGCTCAGCTGGCAACAACTAGGCATCAGTGATGATGCCAGAACTATGGAACTCCTTGTTGCATTACAAACTGAATCCTGTTAGCCATTAGCATGGCCTGAAAACATGTTCATTCAGCCCAGCTTTTATGTCTTCTTACTTCATGGTTGTACGCTGTTACTGTTAAATTGTTTTTTAATGATTAAATTATTTTATATATTGTTTAAAGGCTTCTCTATTCTATCTTATATTCTAATTTATTGTGGGGGTCTCCAAACTTTTTAGCTGGCGGGCCGCATCAAATATCTGGCACGGTGTCGAGGGCCAGAAAAATAAATAAATACATTCAAATTTAAATAAATACATTAGAGATGAAACTTCGAATGAATGAACGAACGTTCCAGGATTCCTCCTGGCTCTAACACACACCACAGAAATATAGCACGCTCTTTAATAGACTCCCATTCCCCCAACCCACAAACAGCTTACTTAAATGTACTGGAGTAAATATCTCAGAACCAGCAGATCACAGGAAGAGAAACAGCTAGAGCATGTTCTGAAGGCCCAGGAGGCCTCTCCAACCCTCTGAAATCTGTCTTTCAGGGGGCCTAAAAATGTCACTTCTGGGTCTTGGGAAAACCAGGAAATGATTATCTTCACAGGCATTCTGAGCTCAGCGTCCTAGCCCTCAGAACACCCCCTACAACCAGAGCACAGCTTGGAAGATGCATCCCATGCCAGAAGGTCAGGAGGGTCAGAGGTTCCTAAGGGACCAGAGGCTTGGCATGGGCCAATAGGGCCAGGGTTTGGAGATCCCTGGTGTATTGTATTTTAATATTCTTAGCTACCTTGGTTCTTTTACTGTAAAGGGAAAGGTAGGGTAAAAACCTTCTCCAATGAAAAAGCAAATACATTTTCAGGTTGGGTCAGGGGCTTTTCCTGCAAAATTGCAACCAACTTCATACACGTTACAAGGGAATATGGAATGAAATGTAAAGCTTTTCTATTACGTATGACTAGAAAAGTTCTGGGAGGCATTTGCAAATGCCTTCATCTGCTGTTGTTGGATTTCCACCTCTACTGAAATGTGAAGACTCAGGATTATTGCTTTACTGGCAATGGAATTTGCCTTCATCCTTGCTAGAGATTATTTCTCCATAGGCCTATAATACATTGTGAAGCAAATTGCTTGTCTCTGGAATTCAAGAAAGCCAGGAATTAGTAAAGAAAGCGCAGAGATGCTGAAATCCAGTTTCCCTTAAAAAAAAAAATCAACCAGATACGCAGGCCATGTCATTAATACATACCGCCTATTTGTCAAAAACAGAAGATCAAATACTGCTCACAAATGCCTGGAGTATGGATCTGTTTGCCAAGGAGTTTAGCCTGTTGCCATAACTGTAGTTCTTAGCTTAGCTATGTGAACTATCTATCGAAGGTTGCCACCTGGCTGGCTTAAATGCTAATGCTTGGGGCGTAGTCTGAAAATGCACAATTGTTTGTATTTGGTTGTGTTTGGTCCTGCAGTTGAAAGGGTAAAGGCTGGGAGCTTGTGGTAGCAGTGCCGGGTGGTGTAGGCAGTTAAGCATGATGACAGGGAATCATTGACAGGGTTAATGACACGGAGTTTTTTTTGTTTTAAAGAGAGAAAGCAAGAGTAAAGCCAATCCTTCTACTGATTGACAATGCAGGATCAATTGTCTGCTTTCCCATGCATTTTTAAAATACTTTCGGTATCCCTCCCTCTCTGTCTGTCTCTCAGTCCTGCATAGGAAATAGGGGACAGACCACTGAAACTGGAAAAACATACCAGCAAAAGGGAATGGTTTCGCTTGTTGAATATAGATAGTGTTACCAGATACAAACTGGGGCAGAGTGCCTATACCTTTAACCATTGTATAGAAGAGGGAATTTGGGCAGGTGCATTTTTTGAAACCCATGATGAGCTGCACCTACCCAAATTCCCTCTTCTTTACAATGGTTAAAGGGTTAGTGCTCTATCCCAGTTTGCATCTGGTAACCCTAAATATAGAGGACAATAGTGGTTCCTGAGAAAAACTGTTGGCCTGCTTGCCTCTGGCTCCTCGCATTGAATGCCTTTCCTTGGAGGTCCAGCAAAAGAGGTTGAAACCCAAAAGTTTCAGGTGTGGCCCAGAAAGCTGCCTGCCCTAGCTGGTCAAGATCATATAACTGAGAGCCCAATCTTACGTATGTCTCCTCAGAAGTAAGACCCATAATAGTCACTAGGGCTTACTTGCAGGTAAATGTGGATAGGATTGCAGCCTCATTGTCTTAACTATGATCAAACAGGAAACTGGCCCTTTGTTCCAATCTATGCTGATGTCAGGAGCACCATAAAGCAGCCTGAAGTTATCACCAGTCACAGTCACCAATGAGATTTGGACATGCTCACTGGCGGTCCAGGGAGCCACATTTTTAAAAAAGAATACACATTTTAAAAGTCTAAAGGACATCTTAAAAACAAAGACTTTGTTTACATTTGTCCAAGAAATAGCCTTGTTTTGAATGAAGGTGCACTTACAATATGTTGACTCAAGTGTTTGATCTGAAACGTGCATTTTTAGCTTGGATTGTTGTGGTCTAAACATCTCAGGTTTTGCTGCAGCATTCTTAAATGGGCTGAAACCCAAAACTAGTAACTTCCATGTCTGCTTTCTCTCTGTACAGGAGTTTGCTGATAAGAGTGTCAAGGCTCCTACTGTGAGATTAGGAAGCGAGGCTCATTTGGGTATTTCAAAACCTCCGTTTTCAGAGTTGCTGTGTTGCCATCCTCTTTGGATTCTAGAGGCCTCTTCATTTGAGGGAATACACTTTTTTCATTTGTTTTACTGTCATTCTTGCAGCCAACAACTTTATTGATCAAAGTGGAACTGAAAAGGGGAGCTGACAGTGACTGTTCTTTCCATAAAAACAGAAGCGCTAGCTCTGCAACCTCAAACAATCATTTTTCCCCCCCTTCAGAAATTCAAGTCATTGAACAATTGCATTGAACAATTGCAAAATATTTGTGAGTCCATTCTTTTTTAGCAGAATGCTTGGGAGAAACTGAGCATTCAACTTGCCTTAATGGGCGGGGGGGGGGGGAATAGTCAAAAGATAATTAGAGCACCATCCTAAACTAGAGTTAGGCCGGCATAAACTAAGCCAGCAAAGTTTGGCCAGCACAAGGGCCACCATAAAGCGTGTTTGGACCACTCTTGGAGTCAGGGAGGACGGCTCACGTCTGTGTGTTGGCCTCTGACTCTGACAGTGGTCCAAACATACTGTACGGTGTCCCTTGTGCTGGCCAAACTATGCTGGCTTTTCTTATGCCGTCCTAACTCAGTTTAGGATTGCGCCCTTAGCCTGTGTCAATGGCATGCGGTGCAGAGGTGGAAGGTGAGGAAGATGCCCCAGTGGAGTTCTGCGGGTTGTGTTTGTGGGATCACAGGCAGCAACAGCGGCAAGACTTTTCAAAAAACTTTGGTGGAGTGGTTCTGCCTCACCTTCCACCCCTGCACCGCACATCACTGCACTGTTAGGATGTTGCCCATCGTCACAGAACAAGACTGACCAGCTATTTTTTTTCCACCAAGGAACTGGGGAAGGACTGATGGGCCAGTACCATTTGCTCTGCCCACTCACTCAGAGCACAATCCTAACCTGGAGTTAGGCCAGCAAAGTCTGCCTGGCACAAGGGACACCGTAAAGTGTGTTTGGACCATTCTCTGAGTCAGGGAGGAAGGCCCATAGCTGTGTGCTGGTCTCTCTGACTTCAAGAGTGGTCCAAACATACTTTATGGTATCCCTTGTGCCAACCAAACTTTGCTGGCCTAACTGTACTGGCCTAATTCCAGATTAGGATTGCGCCCTCACTCATGTTCAAAGGGATTCGTTTACCGCATCAAGAACAAGCAACAATAGTGTCTTTGCCAATGTTTTCCCCTTAAGTGCCTCATTTGCCTCAAATTTGGCTTTCACACAGGAGCAAATACCTGAGGTGCCTAAGAGCAGAGCCAGTGTTGCCATTCATTTTGGGAGGGAGGGAGGTAAAGAGGCATTTCCTCATGATTCAACTCAAGAAGAATGAAGCTGAAATAAGTAACGGTAGGAGGGGACCCAGAAGTTATGCTGGGGCCAGATGAGAAATTGGTCTCCAGCTGCCTATCCCGAGATGCTTGAGATGTGAAACTGAAGCACACTATGCATTGATCTGCAGTACAGTGGTTTTGCACATTTGCCCTCCAGATAAAAATAATTGACAAAAGAAAAATATTTGACAAAAACAAACAACAAACATGCCCATTAAGTAAAGAAGCCTGCAGTCTTTGAAATATTCATAGCTATTGGCTGGAAGAGGTTTCTGGCATCTGTGATTTGAAATTTGCACCTCCTCGCTGCTGAAGTGTTATGGAATCCATTCCTCTTGCTCAAAAGTTTAAAAACTGTCACACGCAATTCTGAGAAACAGATGGGACCACTGGGAGGACGGGGTGCCGAGAAGGGAAGAGGCACAATGGTCATCAGGTAAGTAGACTCAACATGCAAACTGATGCATATTTACTCAAAAGTCCCACGGAGGTTCCTAGAAGGGGAACACAAGTTTTGCAAGTCGCGTCTTCTCCTCCTCCTCTTGGGAGCCATTCATAGCCACTGTAGCCACTGTTTTGCTCTAGCCGCTAGGAATGGCTCCGAAGGGGAGTGGGAGCAGGTCCTCACGGCACTGTGACCCCCCTCTAGGTGTGCCTCTGAAGTCCCATTCTGTTCAACGGCACTTCTCCCAGATAAGTGTGTATTGGACCGCAGCTTGTATACATGAAAGGTATGGGAATGGAAGTGTGTCTAATGTTTGTGATACGAATAGGTGTCTGAGCGAGAGAGAATGCAAGTGGAAAATGAGCTTAAAATAATATATTACAAATTTAAAAAATCTGCAATTTTTGCTCACTTCTCTGCTTCTTAGAGTGCAATCCTAAACTGTGCTAGGCTGATGGCCCTGCACTGTATCCAGTGCAGCTTTGGAGCACTGAGGAGCCTCCCCGGGGCAAGGGCATGTTCCCACCCTTACCCCAGGGGAGGCTGCAGCCTCTCCTATGGGTTCTTCAGATGTGCGCCTGCTGTCAGAGGCGGATCTAAGGGAGGGCAAATCTCTAAGTTTTGCAAGAAGCCTTACCTTGCAGTGGAAAACACTCCTCTCCTGCACTGTTCTAGCCAATCCTCACAGGGAAAAACAACATCTTGGCGGTTGCTTACTGGCTACAGCAGCAAGGGAGAGGAGGGATTGACATGACAGGGCAAGGCTTCTTGCAACACTTAGAGCTTTGCCCTCCCTGTAGATCCGCCTCTGCCTGCTGTATAGCAGGCACAGAGCCAAGGAAGCCATGCAGCCCGAAGCGGGGCTGTGCAGACAGAGGCTTGGATAAGGCCTAATGGACTAATCCCAGCCCTGCCCCCCTCCCCAGACTGGGGACACCTACCGGCCCACACACCCCGCCCAGTTCCTCCCTCCCTCCCTCCGCCCACAACTGCTCTTGTGTCAGCCGAGTTCAGCTGGCACACGAGCAGTGTGGTGCGGCCTGTGGCTGGTGCCCTTGGGTCGACACTGCTGCTAGTGTCGGCCCAACGGCACCAGCGCCTGGCATCCCCACATCAGCACTAGTGACGTTGGGCTGACGCAAGCAGCTAGTGTCAGCGCAAGGCTCTGGATTGCGCCCTTATTCTGAAATACAGGCAGTGCTGGCAGACTGATCCTGACATTTGCACTTATTGGCTAATGTCCATGACATCAGTATTGCTACTATTCTAATGATCAGAGGCTGGTACTTGGCAGCTTTATATATAGCTGTTATATAAGTGGCATATAAGTATACACACACACACGCGCGCACACACACACACACACACAGAGAGAGAGAGAGAGAGAGAGACCAGTATATGTTCTGTTTAAAAAAAAGGCTCACCTCTACATTGATTGCATCAACCACGATCAGCATCAACAGTGCCATATCCCATATTAGAGGTATTTGTCTATTTACAGAGGAATTTTTACAACATCAATTGTAAAAATGCCCTTTGGAGCAGTTTTCTAATCTTGGAGCAGAAACCCAACGAGGCATGTTTTGCATAGCTCTGTGTCTTGCACATTTGTATCGTAAACAAATATTTCATAAATGAATATATATTTACATATTATTAGAGCAATCAGAAAACCTTAATAAAATAATGCTGCTATGAATAGTATAAAAATGTGTTACATATACACAAGCCTTATAGAAGCTCTTTTTGCATTTAATTCCTGCCTCTAGAGACTCATCTTATAGGTAACAATTCTCAGAAAGTCAAATGCACACCTTAATGTTTCCTTAAACTGCCCATAATAAGGATTCCAGAGATGCACAAGAATATCATCCCCTGCAAACTTTTATTAGCCATTAGCCTGCCCTGAATATGGAGCAATCATCTCAAATGCAGTAAAACTCGGTCATTTTTCTCAATGTTTCCTTATGTAACTGACAAAATTTATTGGCATCATAAAAAGGGCATTTTAAAAAAAAATCCCCAAAGTGTCCTAGTGGTAATAGTGTCAAATATGTTTCTGTTTTCATTAGTATCCAGGCCATCACAGGGCTCAAGCCAGAGTCATTGTCCTTTTTTTCCCTTCCCTAAAGTTACTAATGCAAGATACTTCCCGAGCTCATGCTTAAACTAGTAGGCAGTGATTACTAGGGTCAACTAAACATGATCTTGATGGACCTGCATTTTAAATGGGGATCTGGCCTATTCATATGTAAAACAGGGCACTGGGTACAATTTAGAGGGCAATCCTAACCAACTTTCCAGCTCTGGGGTAAGGGCAATGCAGCTCCGAGGTGAGGGAACAAACATTCCCTTAACTTGATGAGGCCTCCGTGGAATGCAAGACATGCCCCATTGGCACTGCTATGTCAATGCTAGAAAATTGGTTAGGATTGCACCCTCAAATCATACATCCCGCTTGCATTGCACATGAATACAGTAGGCCCATACCAAAAGGTACAAGTCTGCTGTCAACATGTGAATGGAAGCTCACACACCTCTTGGCATCAGAAGCATCTTCACTATCCTTGAATTGGATTCAGTGGTGTCATCTAAATGATTTAAGAACAGGTATTCACTTTTGATTGGCACGTGTCGGGACCCGCCCACCGGAAGTGACGTCATAAGCCGGAAGTGAGGTCGTGGCAGGAAGTGACATGAAAAAAGCCCTTTTTGAGGCCTCAGACGATTTTAAACTGACCCTACAGTTGCAACAGTATTCCACAGCACCCCCAGAACATATTAAGGAGGCCTGGCATCATGTTAAAGCAGCTCATTTTTTAATGGCAAGGCAAGGCAAAGCTCCGCTCGCTGCCTGCCTGCCTGCCTGCCTGGCTCTGAGAACATGCAGGCAACTCAAACGTGCAGGAAATTCAAACGTTGCAGGGGGCGGAGTTGACGAGTGGGCAGGCGAATGGGCGGGGCCAGCCGTAATCCTAGGAACCGGTACTCGCATACCCCCGCGTACCCCCTGCATGATATCACTGATTGGATTGCTGATATGTGTAGTCAGTGGTGAAATCTAAGTCACACTGTGAGGGAGATACCTGATGTGTGGTTGCTCTTAAAATGGAACCTCAAATGTCACTTATGGGCACTCTGTTAGGCTAACTTTACTGTAATAAGTTCATGAAGGCGGCATCCAAACACAGCTAGCAGATGTGACTAGTGTGGTAGACATCCCACTGGTCAGTTTAGTGACTCTCAGAGTGCAATCCTAACCTGGAGTTAGGCTGGCAAAGTTTGGCCAGCAGAAGGGACACTGTTAAGCATGTTTGGTTGTCACTTGGAGTCAGAGAGGCCAGCACACAGACGTGCGCCATCCTCCCTGACTCCGAGAGTGGTCCAAATGTACTTTATGGTATATCTTCTGCCAACTAAACTTTGCTGGCCTAACTGTGCCTAACTCCAAGTTAGGACTGCACCCTCAGTGACTTGCTTTGGGGATTTGTTATACAGTAATTGCCCTGTTGGCTAATACTGGTTATTTTAGTTTGTACTGACTTTTTAACCTAACTTAAGGTGCACGCCTAACCAACTTTCCAGCATCAGGGTAATGGCAATACAGCTCCAAGGTAAGGGAACAAACATTCCCTTACTTTTAGAAGGCCTCCGAGACTTCAGGATGCAGCACATGCCCCATTGGCTCGGCTATATCAGACCTGGAAAGTTGGTTAGGATTGCACCCTTACCTAATTCAGCTACTGGGCATTTGGGATCCATATAGGATTTCAATGCCGTCTTCTCTTCTAATATTTAGTGGTCCATAAATTAACCCATATGAACCCATATGGATCTCACAGAAGTTGACGAGAAGCTCCTTATACAAAGCAACACTCAGCAACTCTGATCTTGTTCCAACGAGGAACATTTGTGCATTATTTGAATACCAGCAAGATAAAATATAAGAGCTCTGTTCAGTTCTGTGTGCCAGGCTTCACATACTGTAAGTTTTGGGCCTGGAAAATGTCGGTGCAGCACTCAATCAATGCTATCTCTCTATCATAGAAAATAACAGTGTAATATACTTTCTGGACAGTTTGAGATTCTTTTACCATTTTGTGTTCCCAGAGGCTTGGAAACCGATAAAGAGGGATACATGATTGAACTGACTACTGCTAGCAAGAATGTACATGTTTTCACAGAGTCTGCAGTTGCCTACATCCAGTCAGGCAATAAAAGGTTTTGGCTTATCCACTCTGGGCATATCTATCCCATAGGCTTAATAGTCATTCACTTTCCCTGAGGAGCCCTTGGGAACCTGACTTTAGGAAGAGCCAGGAAGAGCCAGCAGAGAATTCACAGCACCCTCACCAAACTCCAATCCCCAGGATTCTTTGAGGGAAGCCAAAATAGTTGATAAATGTTTGCAGTGCAGATGTGCCCTTCTGGGTCCAATCCTATTCTCTCCCCACCCCCGACACTGCCCCCACCATTGCAGAAGTGCTGAATGCAATGCAATGCAATGGCGACTGCTGCATCCTGCAGGAGGGCAGTTGGGAAGTCTCCTCTGGGTAACTCTACTCAGACCACCTCTTGCTGCTCAATTTGTGCTTCATAAGCCTGGTGGGTGAGGAGAAGTGATGAAGCTGGGGCAACTTTTGTTCTTCCCCCTTCTCCCTTCCCTCTGGAACGAGAAAGGAACTGCTGCTGCTAGCAGCGTAGTACCGTGGGTGGCACGATAAGTATTGCAGGCACCGCAACACACTGTATAACAGCCCCTCCCAGCTGCCTTCAGAGCCAATCTGGGCAGCCTTTGACAGTGAATGGGAGGGGCTGCTTACACATCGAGATGCAGCAGCTGTAATACTTACCCTCCCACCCCCACCACCCATGGCTATGCTACTGGCTGCTGCATTGATCCTCTTCCAACTTGCCCTCAGCAAGTCAGAAGAGGATCAGTGTCCCCAGTGCAGTGGTGGGCTGATGGACAGATGGGTTGGGGGCTTACCTGCTTGCTACCCTCTGAAGGTGCCAGTTCACAGGACCATTTCATGTTGCTTCATGGCAACGCCAGTGCTTGGATTGTAGATTTTGTAGGTGTCAAGCTGCACAGTCCTGGGTTAGGCCTTCTTTAATGGACCTGGTCCAATCATTTTTTTTTTTAGTGAACAGAATCTATATATGAAATCTTAGTTTCAGGCTCACTATGGATCTTTTGCATGCCTCTGCATCGTTATACAGGTTTTATCCATCACACTTGTGCATTAGATTTCCATTCTTTATTGCCCCGAGCTATTAATATCCACGTACTTAATCCATCACTTTGTTGTCCACAGCAGCTATTTTTACAATCTCAGGTTTCTTGTTATGCTGTGTACATTTGCATTGAGATATATTGGGCGAGATACAGAGTTCAGATAGTCAGGTGAAATGTTTTTCCTAGTATAAACCAGACATAGGAGCACATAGTCTGGATTAGAACTGCAGAAGGGGCAAGTGTTACACTGCCCCTCACCTCCCACCATGGATTTGCTGCATTTTGCATGTCTTCCCGCGGAGGGGGATCAAAGCACTACTGTAGGTTTTGCAAGCAGCCACTCCTCTTCGGAACCTTTCCTAGGGGCTAGAGCAAAACAGAGGCTACTTTGGCTACAAATGGCTACGAAGAAGAGGGAGAGCAGCTGCTTGCAAAACTTAGTGCCGTGATTCCCTCTAGGTATGCCTCTGCCCATCCCCAGGGCTTTCTTTTTTTTTTTTAGGAAAACCCCAGGCTAGCACACACACACGCGCGCGAGAGAGTGAGATTTTACAAAGTGGGTGAGGGTTACAATTCTCTGGAGTGTTCAGAGGGTTGAGGCAGAATGTCCAGCTCAAGGAAGGCTTCTGAAAGAGCCGGGATCATAGCTCATTTATAAACCTGCACATGATTGACTGCAGGAGCAGCAGCAAACCATCAGATCTCAATGCCGTCCTAAAGAGCTTTTAACCAACATTTGTGGAACACTTCTGGGAAAACAATCCTGGGTTTTGGCCACCTAGTCTAAAACAGTTTCTGGATTTGCTTCTTACAGAACGCTGCTGTGGTTGAACATTGAGAAATGTCCGTTAGCGCGATTACGCGCTGGCGCGGGTTGTCCCCCCAGCCCCTGGACGGACGGGCAGCTGGAGGGACTGCAGCGATTGGCTGCAGGCTGCCTCGGGGCGGGCCTATCGGCCAGGGCACGAGGCAGCCCTCCCAGCACGCCGTAGTGCGGTCCGGCTGGCGACTGAAGCAGACGCGTTTCGAGGAGCTCCGATCTGCGGCTTGCTGGAGAGGCAGCGGCCTGCGAGCGCACGCGAAGGCGCGCTTGCGGGGATCATCGGGGAGGCTCTTAGCGCGCTGCGAGGCTCAGCTGGGCAGTTCTGCGCAGCGACGGGCGGCACGAACGAGGCTCCTCGGCGAGGCGGCAGCAACGCTTGAAGCGGCGCGACAGGGAGTACCGGGCAGAGCGCGGGGCTCGTGACAAACGGTTCTGGGGCTTCCGAACGGGAGGCGATCTAGGCCCGCTCCGCCCCCCCTCCCCCCCCCCAAGCATAGCGCCGGGCTTGCCTCAGCTATTTGAGGCCCTTAGCGATTGCTCCGTTTGCCGGGGGGTTCAGGCAGATATAGGGCCCTGAGAGTCCCTGGGCAAGTAGGAATTCTCGCCCCCCCCTTTACACTCCCCCCCCTCTTGAAACGTTTGGTACCGGCATTGTTTAGGTTGGGTAGGCCGTGGTCTCATGGCAGGGAAGGGGAAGAAGACTCAGAAGAAGGGGGGAAGGCCCCTAGGCGGGCGGTTTCCACCCCAGTTCCCACCACATCCTCATCCTCGGGCGAGGAGGAGATGGGGCAGGTTAGGGAACTGCTGGCATCCATGGAGGCGAGGCGCAGGGAAAAAGCTGCGAGGAAAAAAGGCAGGGGTTCGGCTATGGGCCCTGCTGGGGCCCACCCCAGGCAGTCCACACGGCAGGGAAAAGGCTCTCATCTCATGGAATATTTATCTTCCAGGCGTACTGCTGCAAAGGAGGTTTCGGCTACTTCAGTGCAAGCAGGCAAGAAGAGTGGGGTTCGACCTTTGGGCCAAGACATGGACGATGAGACATCTGGTGAG
>JAJKFI010000019.1:16115874-16133798 GCA_029204185.1 Lerista edwardsae | reverse complement strand
CCCCCCTTGAGCACACAGGACTTGGCTGCAGTTTGGGGGGACACGGATGACGCACATGAGCAAGGGGGCAACACTGCATCCACGCCAGCCCGGGGTACCCTGCCCCCTTTTCCACTTCTGGTGCCTCAGAATACTTTACCACAGCAGTGGTCTGGCAGTTTTTACTTCCCCGCTCAAGGCACAAACATGGGGCAGGGAACTCAGAACCTAGTACCGGCAGGCCCTCAGTGGGTTAATCAATGCGCAGCTCCGCCCTTGGGGTACCTCATGGGCCCGGCAGAGGCAACCCCCTGGCAGAGCACGATGGTGGTAGACCAAAGGGACAGGCCTATGATCTCCTACGGCGAAGTGGCGCTCCCGCTTGGCGGGCACCTAGCGTTGTCCGTGAAGGAAAAAATATGGAAGGGCGAGTATGTCGACATATTCAGCCTGCTCCACATGGAGCCAGAGCCGGTCGCTAAAATAGGCGACCCCATTAGAGATGAGGAAACAACTAAGAAACGTAAGATCGACAAAACATGGGCTAACTGGCTTAACGGATACCTCATATTTGCTTCGGTCACGCTGCAAATGTATCCGGCCAAAGCCACGGCCCTCTTTAAGTACCTTGACATCATCCACAGGGCGTTCCGTGATTACACTGGTGCGGCATGGGAGGCTTATGATCAGCACTTCCGCCTGCGGGCCGCTCATGACCCAGCCCTTTCCTGGAAAATTCCCCAGTGGGAATTATGGTCACAGCTGGTGGTCCCATCGCGTCCAGCATGGGGGGATAGGTCCGACAGCGGACATCTCATTGCTCGTAGCAAGCCGGAGCCCGCGAGAGGTCAGGGTGGTGCACAGTGGGTTCAATGCCCCAAGACCTGTTATGAATTTAACGCGTCGGGGAAATGCACCAGGGCACGCTGTGCATTCACTCATGCCTGTGGTTTGTGTGGGGGCAAGCATGCCGTATCCGCTTGCCCCAAGCTCGGCTCCAACAGAGCGGGTGGGCGCGCCCCAGCAGGAACCCAAAGGCGTGGCGGCGGCCAACAACAGGCCACCCCCCCCTCAGAAGGGGCCCAACACCGATTAAGCTCCAGGAGCTTTTGGTATGGCTGCGTAAGTACCCGAACAGGGTCGCAGCCCAGTTGTTGGAGGCTGGTTTTAGGGATGGTTTTCGGATCCATGCACCGCCTCCTTCAGCCCCCTCTTTTGCCAATAATCTCTGTTCGGTGAGGGGCCTGGAGGATGTGGTATGCAAAAAGATTGCTAAGGAGCTTCAGGCGGGCAGAGTGGCCGGCCCTTTCACTTCTCCACCAATAGCAAACCTACAAGTATCACCTCTCGGGGTGGTTCCCAAGAAGGTGGCGGGCCAGTTTCGCTTGATACACCACCTGTCCTATCCCGAGGGCGCTTCAGTAAATTCGAGCATTCCACCAGAGCTGTGTTCAGTGAAGTATGCTTCTCTGGATCAGGCTGTGGCTGTAGTTCGGGGGTGCGGCAAGGGAGCCCTTATGGCGAAAGCCGACATCGAGTCGGCTTTCCGCTTGTTACCCATACACCCCGATGACTTTTGTCATCTGGGGTTCTATTTTGAGGGCGGGTTTTACTACGATAAAGCCCTGCCTATGGGGTGTTCCGTGTCGTGTCGCCATTTTGAAACCTTTAGCAGCCTTCTAGAATACGCCCTCAGGACGATAGTGGGCGGAGCCTCCTCCGTGCATTATCTTGATGACTTCCTGTTTGCGGGGCCAGCGGGTAGCGATGAGTGCAAGATCTGGTTGCAGAGTTTTACCCAACTCTGTGCTACCCTGGGGGTGCCGTTGGCCCATGACAAAACAGAGGGCCCCTCCACCTGCCTGACATTTCTTGGGATCGAATTGGACTCCAATTTACAACAGAGTAGGCTCCCCCAGGCTAAACTGAGCAGACTAGTTATCCTGCTCGAGTCAGCGGCGCAGGCCAGGAAGATCAGGCTTAGGGATTTGCAGGTGCTCCTGGGTCATCTCAACTTTGCCTGCCGGGTGGTTTCGCCGGGCAGGGCATTCTTGAGACGGCTATGTGATGCCACCATTGGCGTGAAACGCCCCGCCCATAGAATCAGGGTGTCCAGGGAAATGAGAGAGGATATCGCTCTTTGGCTCGCCTTCCTCCGTGAATTTAACGGCGTCTCATTTTGGCGAGAGTTTCAGCTCGTAGAGGCGGACCTTCAGGTCCACTCCGACGCCGCCGGAGGTTTTGGCTTCGGGGTCTATTTCCGCAGCAGATGGTGTGCCCAACCGTGGCCCGACGAGTGGCGTCGGTTGGGCATCACAAGCGACTTGACGTTTTTGGAGTTCTTCCCGATTGTAGTTGCGGTACACATCTGGGCCTCCGATTTCGTCAACTCGTCGGTACGTTTTTGGTGCGACAACCAGGCGGTGGTCTGCATCATTAACCGTCAAACATCTAGATCCGCGAGGGTAATGCGTCTGGTGAGGGCATTCGTAATGCAGTGTCTACAGAATAACACGCAGTTTATCGCTAGACACGTCCCCGGTTTACAAAACAGCTTAGCCGACGCCCTCTCTCGTTTCCAGGATGATCGCTTCTGGCTGTTGGCCCCGGAGGCCTGTCTGGATCCGGAGCCCATGCCGCATTGGCTATGGAGCCTTGGATCCTGAGAACGGACAGGGCAATGTGGGCGTCGCTGGCCCCAGCGACCAGGGCAAGCTACACCAGCAAGATGCAAGAGTTTGCGCATTTCAGGACCAATGCGGGCCTTAGACAGGTTTGGCCGATTCCAGCTGAACACCTGATCCGTTTCCTTTTTTCCCTAAAAGACAGGGGTATCGCCCCCAACTCTCTGCCGGTTTACCTGGCCGCCATCTCCTTTCAGTCAAGGGCTCATGGGTGGTTCGATCACACCGGGGATTTCAGAGTTAGACGAGTTGTTGAGGGCCTGAAACGGCAAGCTCCCCCGGTAAGGGACAAGAGACAACCAGTTTCCATTGACATTCTAGTTGGTTTGAGGTCTCAGTTTAGAGATTTGTGCACATCTCCGTTTGAGGTGTTGCTTTTTGATGCCACAGCGTTAGTTTTCCTGTTCGGGGCCTTTCGCCCCTCCGAGATTTTGGCACGTTCACGCTTTAACTTCGCATGCGCCCTCCAGTGGGATGACTGCATTCTGTTACAGGACGCACTTTATTTGTTGGTGCGTCGATTCAAGACGGATCAAGTTGGGAAGGGGCAGTGGGTGCGTTTACATAAGGCAAGAAGGGAGGAGGTATGCCCTATGAAGGCCATGGGGCGTTATTTAGAGGCAGCCCCGGCCGGGGCTGGTCCTCTGTTCAGGCACCGCAATTCCTTCCCGCTCACGCTGTACCAGTTCTCCGCTGTTTTCAAGCGTGCCCTTAAGGCTTTGGGGCAGTCACCAGGTGACTTCGGGCTCCATTCGTTTCGTATTGGTGCTGCAACGGCTGCCGCCCACTCGGGCTTACCGGATGAGCGCATTCGGAGAATTGGGCGCTGGAGATCTGGCGCGTTCCGGCGTTACATTAGGAAAGTGTAGTATCGGGGGCTTTGGCCCGTAGGCAGCCGGAAGGCTGTTGGGGTGAACACGGTGGTCACCCCCGAGTTGGCTCCCCTGTCAGGGGTTTGCCTGTGGCTCCAGGCCTTTGGTGGGGACAGTGCGCCCTGGTGGTTCGGGGTACCCGTGGGGGCCCTGCTCTTCGTTTATTCTTGGGTATTCATTGTTTTTTCTCTCTTTGACAGGTCCGCAGGCTGGTTATCCGGTCAGGATCCTTATCTGCGGACACTCGATCGTTTTCTGGGCCAGGAAGAGGGCAATGAACTCGGATTTTGGCTCCCAGTTGGGTTTGGGCAAAGCTGCCCAAGTTTTGTGGGCTGCACGTAGGGGGATGAGATGGGGGCAGCTCCTCCCAGTTGTGCGCACTTACGTTTTCTCCCGCACCCCACCCCAGGTACTCGTGGTCCACTTAGGCGAGAATGACTTGGGGCAGCGGAGTGGTCTCTCGCTGCGGCACCAAGCCAGGCGAGACTTTTATACCATCAAGAAGTGGCTGCCGGATGTAGTTATAGTCTGGTCCGGCCTTTTGCCCAGAAGAGTCTGGCGGGGTGCCAAAAGCATCCGCCGACTGGATGTGGCCAGGAAGAAAACCAGCGACTACCTGGGGAGAGTGGTGCGGGCACTAGGTGGCTGGGTGATAGCACACCCGGACATTAGGCATCAGGAGTCATC
Organism: Lerista edwardsae; assembly: GCA_029204185.1. Classification (NCBI taxonomy): domain Eukaryota; kingdom Metazoa; phylum Chordata; class Lepidosauria; order Squamata; family Scincidae; genus Lerista; species Lerista edwardsae. The sequence goes on along the minus strand of JAJKFI010000019.1, from coordinate 16,129,576 downwards.
TTTATTCCATTCGGATGGGGTTCATCTGTCGCCAGCCGGCAACGATCTATTCCTGGGTGACTTGCAGCGAGGTTTGAAGGGCATTTTGGTGGGTGAACAAGAAGGTTAAACGCAAGGTTAACCTTCTTGGTGGCAGGAGAAGCGCGGGGTAAAACAGGAATAGGGACGCTCGCGGTGTCCAGACTGGGAGGGGCAAAGTGGGGTGGATTGGCTGGGGCAACTCGGATGATGCTGGACGGCTCGAAGAGTTGCGTGGCCGATCCGCTTCACTGGCTAAAAGCTGTCAGGGCGCCTGCAGCTGGAAGCCAGCTCCCCTGGTTCCCTGATGGGGGCAACGAGGACAGGCAGGCTCTGCAGGATCAGCTTTGCCTCCTCGAGTTGTTGGTTCGCCCAATGAGATTCGAGCGGGGGGGGCACGCCTTGCCGTCCACCCAGAAGATCAGCTTTACCCCGCAGGGAGAAGGTTCAGTTAGAGCTAAGGGTTATTGTCGTTGCAAGTCACCAAGTCTGTCATTTTAAATAAATGGCCTAAGTTACATCCAAACTTCCAGTTGTCTGTCGTTATTCCGGGGTCTGGGGACAAAAGAAATATCCCTTTTGAAATGGACAGACGTTGCTTACTGATTATTATACTGACAATAATCGGCAGCTGTAGATTTGCAGGGAAACACAAGGCAGAATCATACCCTGCCTTTATAATAAAACCCACGTATTCAATGTAATTTTTATGCATATTAAAGTGATCCTATTTTGGTTGGAGTTACATTACTGTTCGGAGTCTGAATTACCTTCAAATATCAAGTTAACAGAGATACCTTGGAGGAAAAACGTTTGCATTCTCCACACGGGTTCTTGACTAATGACAGCGCATTGTTGTTTTTTTGTGCTAAAAACAGTAATTTGAGGGGCCTCCAGAGAACATAGGACGAGGCAGAAAGCCAGGTTACTGTACAAGCACCAATAAAAAGCCCAAAACAACAAGTGCACATTAGCATCTTCTTCACCGCCTAAACTCTCTGGGACCAACCGATGATCTCAGTATTGTGCATTGAAATACGCTGAATGTTTCAACGTTCTAAAATGGGGGAGAAATCCATTTCAGTTTCCAACATTCTTTTCCGATGGCCAGTAGTGCTGTAAAGGAATATTGGCTTCCCTGATAAAGGAGCAGCTCAGACGAAATTAAATTTTAAAAGGATGGAGTAAGATATATTGATCCCAACCTTTCCAGAGTGTAAAATATTAACCAGAGAGCCTTTATTTTACACCAGACAGAGCTGTTCGATCAATTAAAAACACGGAAAACTGGGATGCAAACACATAACATGGAAAACAGCTCTGATTGAAGTCTTAATTTCACCTGTTTTTTTTTTCATTGATATCCATTAAGTTTGAGAAGATTAATTTGGGTTTTTAAGCAGGAAAAGGAAAAGAGATTTTACTTCACCTTTACATGTACATTAAAGGAAATGGTTAAGAAATTCCAGTGAGAGAGCCAGAGCTGAGGTGCTCTTCCATCTGTGGCATCGATTGCTTAAATGTTCCTGTATGTATTCTCAGGGTGTTAAGCTGGAGTGGTCAGAGCATGCAAGCCAGAAAATGGTGTGGTCCAGCAAACAAAATTCAGGGGCCAAGATGTGGCTTCCAATCCATGCTCAATCATGGATTCCTTGGAAGGTTTGGAATTTGGAGGAGGAGCAGGAGGAGGAGGAGGAGGAAGTCTAGGGTGAAGAACTGAGCACAAGGTTTCCGTTTCTTTAAGGTGTATATAAGAGAAGGATGCACAGCCAGCTGCACTTGCAGAAATTCTGAAATTGTATTAAAAACCAATGGAAGGATTTTTCCCCCCCCAGTTAAAATAGCATGCAGGGGTGTGTGCAGCGGGATGTCCCCAGCTGCCTCTTCTTCCCGGCTCTCCCGGACGCAGCCATCTTGGCCAGGCCAAGGTCTTGTGAGATCTCAGAGGAGTGCTGGAGGACGTCTCATCCTCCTGTGGCACAGCACCGCTGCACTGTGAAAGAAAGAAGAACGTTTGGGAAACACTGTCCTATGCCCTTTCCCCACTTCTCTAACACCTCCATGCTTGTGTTTTACATGCCCACTTCCCTTTTAAGGATTTCCTCCTCCCTCTACTTTGCACATAGGTCCTACCAGTGTGAATGGCTAAGAAATATTGATTCCCTTCCTCTGTTATTGTTAAATTATTCCCACAATAAAATCTTCCATGTCGCAACCTTCAGACTTGTCTCCTCTTCATTTCCCACTGAATCCTTGAGTGGTGTCATTGGCCACAACACAGGATCTCAGCACACCAGGTGGTTCCCCCCCCCCACATATGCATGTTGTTAACACATGTTCAAAAAATGCACCCAATAACAAGGTTGGTTTGTCTATTTCTGAATTGGGGTCACAGACAACAACGGAAACTGAAAAGGGAAGAAATACGGAAATGCACGAAAGGATGAATTTTAAAAAGTAAGAAGAGGAAGTGATGACCGACAGTCTGACTGAGGGCCTCATCCTTTCCAACCTTCCAGTGCCAAGGCATCCCGGAGGTAAGGGTAACATTCCCCTACCTTGAGGACGCCTCGGTAACTGGCCCCCTGTTCCATCAGTGCTGGAACGTTGGATAGGATTGGGCCCTTTCAGATCTTTTCTCAGTCCATGATGAGCCAATATCACAACCAAGAGCCTATTCCAGAGGTTCTCTTCCAGAGTTTAAGAGCTGCAGGGGGAACCCAGAAACATGACTGGGAGAATTGTGCTGCTGCCAGGGGTGAAAGGATTTTTTATGACAGCCCTCATGCAGCACCGGCCTCCTGGGGGCCCCAAGGGGGGGGGGGCTGTAGACCTCTCTACAGGGCGCACCTCCAAACAGCTAAAAAAAAGTTTCAAAAATTGCCATTCTAGTTTTGCGATGAAACCTGGAAATGGCTGGTTTTTTTTACGTTCTTTAGCTGTTTGGAGGCACAGAGAGCCCTGCAGAGAGGTCTGCAGGCTCCCCGGACCCCCAGGAAGCTAGCATTGTGTGGGGCAAGTCCTTAAAAAAAAGCCCTGGCAGTAGCACGATCATGTTGCTGCCTTTGCCTCCCCTTAAAGCAGCAGAAATAGGGATTCGTAGACTGGGACATCACAATGCCACAGTTTGAGAACCTCTGGACTATTCCATCACTGAAATTACAATCAATTTCTCATGTCTGCTGGGGGTTTCAAAAGCTGGAGGGGTCACTTTGAGGCAATCAGCAACCTGACTCAAGGCATAGACTCTTGGTTTGGTTGTTTGGCGAGGTTAGATTATGTTATTTTTAGGGTGGGATTTGGAAGCACACATGTGTTCATCCATTTAATAAACAAAATACATAGGAAAAATGTGTATTTATAAAGAAATGTGTACACTGCTTTTCTGGTTCTTTAGGGAACAACCTAAGACACCCAGCAGCATAAAAATCAAAATGCAATCATGAAATATACATCATTAAACACTGCCAATGCAGCAGATAAAAATAACACGCCTTAAAAATGTATCAATGGGAGATAAAAGGGAGTGCCATAAAATTATCCAACAGTCAGACCACATGACTATAAAAATAAAAATATCTTCAGTGAGTGGCACCGCTGAGTGGCACCCCTGCTGCAGCTCTCAAACAAGTAGCGTTGGCTTGAGAGCGCCAACGGGGAGCCTCCCTTGTGCCGACTGAAACCGGTCGACTCGAGGGAGGCTCTGTCTTGTTTCAGGACAGGGATTGGCAGGGGGAAGGGGGCAGTGATGTCATGCAGGGGGTACGCGGGGGTACGCGAGTACCGGTTTCTAGGATTACAGCTGGCCACACCCATTCACCCACCCACTCATCGACTCCGCCCCCTGCAACGTTTGAATTTCCTGCACGTTTGAGTTGCCTGCATGTTCTCAGAGCCAGGAAGGCAGCGAGTGGAGCCTTGCCTTGCCTTGCCACTGAAAAATGAGCTGCTCTGGGGTTTTGGAACTGTTGGGTCACTTTAACATGATGCCTGGCCTCCTTAACATGTTCTGGGGGTGCTGTGGAATACTGTTGCAACTGTTGGGTCAGTTTAAAATTGTCAGAGGCCTCAAAAAGGGCTTTTTTCATGTCACTTCCTGCCACGACCTCACTTCCGGCTTATGACATCACTTCCGGTGGGCGGGTCCCGACACGTGCCAATCAAAAGTGAGTACCTGTTGTTAAATCATTTAGATGACACCACTGGAAGGGGGGTTGGGGTGGGACGTGGGCGAGTCCAGGATTCCGCCATACGGCTGAATCCTGTACCCGCTCAGGAGGCTGCGTGGCCCCGATCTGGGCCGCGCAGTCTCCTCGGACATGCACCTGCTGTTTAGCAGGCGCAGATCTGAGGAGCGCATAGGGGAGGCTGGAGCCTCCCCTATGGTAAGGGACCAAAACGTTCCCTTGCCACAGGGAGGCTCCAGCCTCTCCTAAGCAGCGTTGGATTTGGCACTGGCCAGCCGGCCTTGCCAATCCAGCGCAGTTTAGGATTGCGCCCTGAGTGTGGCACAATTATTCACGGGAAATCCATCCATTCCTACGAAGAATGAGCATCAATGTATTCTCATTTCAGTGAGAATTTTAGCTCTTTTTTAAAGCCTAAGCAATTAGCAAATGTCCCTAAGGCTTGTCCTGTCCTAATTCTTGTTGAAAAGATTGATGAAATTCCAAAATACAAGAAATTGCTATTGGAGGGCACATTGGGAAAAAAGGAACTTTGCAAACAGTAATTAAGATATTTTCAATTTTTTTTTTTTTTTACCAAAATCCATAACAGTTCCACTCCTGGTCTTTTGAAAATCGCCAAATCCAGTACTCCCAGTGTGGAAATGCTCCAACAAATTCTACCCAAACCAGATTATTTTCTCCTTATGAGGATAAATGTGTCCAGTAAGCAATCTCACCACCTCTTCTTGCCTCCTTATTGGTTACTTCAAGTGTATTACATTTCAGGGTTCAGACTAAAAAAAGTCGCACCTGATGCAATATGAAAGCAGGCAATTCTATTAGTAAGCCTAATACATAGCTTAGGTTGCAGTTTAGAGTCCAATCCTGAACTGACCGGCTCCTGCAGGAGCAGCGTTACCAAAATGGTGACCGCTGTGTCCCACTGGAGCCGGGCAGCTGCCGGATGCTCCTCAGAAGAAGGGGACATTCATTTCCCTTTCCCCTAGAGAAAGCGCTGTCACCAGCAATGGGGCTCCGCGGTGAATTGAGGATCCCCATGCCAGGCTGCCCAAGCCACCGCTGGTGGTAAGATCTGGCGGTGGGAGCTCCTGCACTGCTGGAGCGCAAGCTGGCCGCCCGTTTGCATTGGGGCCTGATGCTGGGTCAGCACCGCCCCCAGCGCAAGCGATCACACTGCTTTACAGCATGTTCACGACACTGTTAGCCAGTGGTACATGCGTTCCACTGGTGATTGGGCCCTCGGGATTGGGCCCCCAGGCACAGTTCTCTGACAAGTAAGCCCCACTGAATTTAATGGAGCTTACTTCTAAGTAGAAATGTCTAGGATTGCACAGCTACAATGCTTACATCTCAATGAATAGGTGGTGGTGGTGGTGGTAGGAAAGCATCATCCACTGCTCTGATCTCCTTGGAGGAAGAACACAAATGCGATAAATTGTGATGCTGGTTTGTCAGGTATGCCGTTGTCATCATCATCATTATCTTGATAATGAACACTTTCAAGTGTTCGAAGGACTTTATGTATATTTCTCAAGATAATACACATTCGTTTTGCTCTTACAACAGCCTTGTAAGGTAAGTATTATAATCCCCCCCAATTGAAGATGAGGGGGCTGAGGCTGAGACAGAGAGTGGCTTGTCTTGGAGCATTCAGTGCATCCATGGCAGGAGTGAGATACAGAACTGAGATTTTGCTCAACTGATTTTTTTGGTTGTATGATTTGTATTGTATTGTATTTTCAGTCACAGCTGTGAGCTGCCCTGGGTTCCCAAAGACATGGGGGTTATTCATCATTTAAAGTAAATAAACTCAGACCAGGGCTGCCTGATTTGTAGCTCAGCCTCTAAGCCACTGTTTTGAGCATGGAGTGCCTCAGCTTCTATTTCCTGAAATACTCCCCCTGCCTCGAGGCGAGCTCCAGCACAATCCTATCCATCGCTAGGATGCAGTGCAGGCCTGTCAGTCTGTTTGCTCCTGCACAGGTCAGGATTGCACCCTAAGCTAGTTTGGCCACCCCTGATGTGTAACAAACTTCACACTATATTTCAGTCAGTCCATGTGAAAGACAATGGGCTAGAAATTAACATATACCTGTAGGTAAATTTCTCAGTTTGCCTTCTGCTGAGCCTAATACTAAAGTGCTTTGAAAAACTAGTACAATACAGTGCTCCTTGCCTCTAACCCTCTGCATCTTTGGTCCCTGGATGGGACAGTGCATGTAGTCCCAGCTCCCCTGGTGTTTTTTCTATCATAGAGAAGGAAGTGAGGCTTAGGCTCCTCCTCAGTACTGGCATTGGCACATCTGCTCACACACCAATGCATGCCAATTATGGGGGGTTGTTGAGCTCCATCTGGATGTGTGTCCCTTATTTAAAAAGAAAAACTGTTAGTGTTTGATGCCCCTTAAGGGGGCACATCCTCTAAAAGCCACATCCCTCAGCTGTGTAGCAATAAACCAGCCACCAGTCCAGTGAAGTATCTGAGGTATGGCAGGTAGGGCACGTGTCCTGGGGGCCACTTGAAGGGGGCGCCACTGAACGGTTTCTATTAAAATTGGACAAGAGGAGGCTTTCATTGAGGCTCAAAAGGAAGAGGAGGAAGGGGGCGGCAGACTACAAGTGTCACAAGGCCGTCGTTGCCGCCACCGCCTCCTCAGAAGAAGAGAAAGAGGAAAAGAAGTTATGTTCTCAGAAGAGGAGAACCCATAAGTTACATCCTCAGGAGAGGAGAACCCGAAAGTTGCACGCTCAGGAAGGGAGAACCCAGAAGTGATGTAGATGCCAAGCAACATCATGATGTCACCTCCCCAGTCACTGTGGCCTCTAGCTACTGCCCCAGCACCAGTCACAGCCCAAGCTGAAAGTGAGCAAAAGAAAAACCTAAGTTCCTTGAAACAAACGTCCTCTTCTGGGGCTATTATTCATTGTGTGAAATAAAATCCAAAAGCAATACTCAAACAATTCACAGCTGGGGAAGATTACTGGAAGGCTTTATTGGGCTTTTCCAGGAATATCTTTCACTCTGGTACCAATAAAGAGTCTTGATTTTTGATGGACTAATTTCCCCTTGTAAAAACTAAAGCTATAACTATTATCTGTACTTGATTCTGGCCAAGTTCTCCGCATTGATTTGGATGCTTTAGGGAACTCTCTGCCAGAAAGAAGAGCCTCTTCAGAGCATCTTTTCCTTCCCCACTCACCACCATCACCACCCCGCCAACCAAGTACGTAACTGTTTTTAATCATCTCATGGTCGGTCATAAGGAGCATTTCCTGCTACATCTATGTTATACTTAACATGGGGGAAAGTGCTAAAATAGTACATTTTTTGGTGGTTGCAATTCCCTTCCTGATGGAGAGGATGAGACTACACTGTATACTTATTTTCTATTTCTCCCCCCACCCCCAATCTCTTTGGGGCAATTGGTATTCCAACTCCATTTCTCACTTACCTTTCAATTTTTTTGTGCGTTCCTGAGCTATTTCTTTTTTCCTTTGCAACATGACTTCAGAAGTTTTTGCATAAATAAGGTCAGAGCCCTTGAAAAGAGAGACCTTCAAACTAGGTGTGAAACATCTCCAGGGGAACCCATTGCAGGCTTTGAGGCTTATTTAGTAGTTCAGATTAATGGCATCACAGTCTGAAATCACAAGCTCTTTTGTAACTCACGCTCCCAGATGAGGCCTCAACATCACTGAAGTCTTAATAAAATTATCTAGATTTCCCTGACTTGTATTCGCCTAGCCATCTTGGTAACTATTCTCCTAGAAAAGAATTTACAGCCCATCCTATCCTTTTTGCCCACCATAACATATACAGTAGCTTCACACTATGGTGGAGTGCACGCATTGGGAGGCTGGGGAGAGACAAGGAACAATATTTTCCCTTACCCCTCCATAAGCCTGTCAATCACCAAAGGGTCTCCTCAAGCTTGCACTAGCAATAGAGCTGGTACAAGATCAAGGAGACAAACAGGGTGTGTATCTGGTACAAGTTGCTTGTGCTAGGGTATAAGCCCCACCGACCTCCAACATGCCCTTGTTCCTCCCCGAATCTACTCCAATCCACCCCACCTCATTTGCTCACCTCACCAACTTACTCTGTTAAAACAGAATTGGGGAAAGCTGTAAAAAATGACATGCAGAGGTTCCAATGGAGCCTGGCAGGGTCAGGGGTCAACAACACCAATTTGATCGGTAGGGCGACTTTTTCATCTGAGGTTGCAGCTACTCTTCCAAACACTAGCTGTTTTTTGGCCCAATCCTAACAGGGCCTTATACCACATGTGTTCTGGCTGTGGAAGTCCTTTACAACTGTCGTAAAGGGCAGCATGCCTTTCCATGTGGTCCGGCTGCCGCCACAAGTAACAAACAGCCAGGGCCATGTGCCAACAGACAAAGTTCCCTTACCCAGAGGAAACCTCTGGAACTTGAAACTTCCCACACGGAGAGTTACATAGGATTGGGCTGTTTCCTCTTGCTATCACAAATTTAGTCCTCGGGAATCTCATTCTGGAATGGATGCTTTGGCTCAGTATCTTATCACTAGTCAGCTTTGTCTCCTTGAAACACATCACAATATTGTGCAAGTTTACGTATGGATCTCCCTGGCTGCCATGGGTTGAAATATTGTCCTGGTTCTTGAAATTCAATGGCGTTTTTATGAGAATCCAAAATACCTACTTGTTGTGTGAGACTACACCAGTGTTGGGAACAAGTCTCAAAATTCGAGTCGAGCCCACTCATGAATTGATTCATGCATGAGTCCTAGCATGCATGTTCCGAGTCTTTTCGTGGCAAGCTGCAGCGTGGGTCAGAAATGCACATGTGCGACTACAAACAGTCAAAAATGGGAGGTACGTTGGGCATGTCAAACTTGTCATTTCAAACTTAACGTTAATGTTCCAGCTGGCCAGTAATATGCTACTGACAGCGCTTCACTCCTTCCACCGAACCATCATTTCACTTGTATAAGTAAAGCATCAAAGCCAGGCTGACCTGTGGCTCTTATTCGAGCAAGCAAACGAGCAGGTGCAGCTGCAGGGAACCTTAAGTTCCATATGAAACAGGCCACCACAATGAAAACTCATCCCCCCTCCATTCAAACTGCAATTCAGAAGAATGGAAGGGGAAAAAATTAGTCCTGGCCGTGGCTGATCATTCATTCAGAGAGAACTTTTTTTCCACACAAACCGGGCTGACCTGTGGCTGTTACTCAAGCGAGCAAGCATGCACGGCTGCTGCTACAGGAAAACTACAAGGGGCTCCATAAAACCTGCTGCAACAAAACCTCCCTCCCCGCCATTCACACCACAACTCCCGAAATACGCTCAGAATGAAAGGAAATAAAATAGCTCCAGCCAGAAAGCAATTCACTGAGAGTTTTTGTTTTTCCCTCCCTCCTTCCCTCCTGAGGTGGAGGATCAGGACTGGAAGAGTTGTGCAGCACACTGCAGCCTACAGTGCATACTGGGCATGCCTTGCAGGCATAACAATGAACTGTCATGGGCACACCTCTCCCCTCCCCTCCACCCCACCCCACCCCACCCCACCCCACCCCCTGCCTGTTCTTCCGGCTGGAAGGAATGAGCGGAGAAACAAAACCACCATTGCTTGTGACAACTTTGCCGCACCTTCCAGATCTCCAAAAGAGTTCTTTCTGACACAGAAGCTGCAACAAAGTATTGAAGCGCGCGCATGTATTGGCTGATTCGAGTTTCCTAGTTGCTGATTCGTGACTCAGTGGCCAAATTAGCAAGTCAGAGTGAGAACTAATGACACATGTCACTCGATTCAGACAATAATCAGGCCAAAACATCAGAACTCGAGTTAAAATTTGAATCATGACTCCCCCCCCCAACACTGAACTACTCCATGTTCCATTAGCAATAATTTGATCAACTCCAAGCTGCAATAGGATGTGGCTGTTTGTTTATTTATTTATTTAACCAGTGAGTGCTAAAATGAATGGAACGTTCTTTATTCTGCAGGTTCTTATGAAAACCTAACTGGAAAGCAGAACATCCAGTGGTAATTTTATTTTTGTTTCTTTATGATCATCACTGCCCTGAGATGTTTCACATTTGCCCACTGAAAAGACCTCCTTTTTGTTGACTCGTATTTTGATTCCCAGCTATTGTTCCACAGTCCTGTTCCTGTGTAGGTTCCAAGTATTTGAATAATTAGGCTTTGAGACTTCTGGCTGCTGTTTCTTGCCAAAAAAAAAGACATTCTGCTGGTATGGTTCACAGACAGCTTTATTTTACCAAAAATGTTCTGAGAATTCTTGGATCACCATCTGAATGCTTGTAGAAGAGGCTCAGATGGAATGTGTTTGGACACATCTAATACATTGTGTTTGGTTGTGAAGATGCCAGGCAGTTTCATCTCCTTTTCCACTGGGCCTCCTTGTTTTGAAGAAACCTTAATGGGTAGAAACAACCGCCTCAACTAATTTCAGAAAGTATCACAGACACCATGGATAAATCTAAACCAGCGGTCTTCGAACAGGAGACCGCTTCACTAGCAAAAAGCATTCTGCGTGCAAACAGCTTCTGCCGTTCTGCCCCTGATGCACACAAACACCCTAACTACAGCCCCCAGGGGTCTTTGTGGTGAGCCGATTCCAGGGTCTGCCCACCCAGCATGCCTTGCACATAAAGTTATGCGCAGAAGCACCTGGGGCTGTAGTGGGGGTCTTCACGAGTGTTGACCAGCAGAAGCTGGTCACCTGGGGGAAGGGCAGTAACCTGGCAACACACTCATGCTGTCCTTCACACAATGGTCCAGATCAGAAGGCATGTTTCATCTATTCTGATCCAAAACTTCCATAATCTGGGCCTTGCACTGGCAGAATTTGAGTTCCATCAGCACAAGACGCAGATAGGATTGAGGGCACAATCCACAGAGTGATGTTGCGCTGACACTACATGACTCAGCGTCACTAGCAGTACCATTGGCCCAGGAGTGCTGATGCCAAGCCGCTGTTGCACCAGCAGAGCTCAGCCGGCACAAGGGCAGTTGTGGGTGGTGGGTGGGTGGGTGTGTGGGTGGGCTTTTTTGGGCTGGGGTGGGCTGGCCGGTGGGCATGCTGGCCTGGAGAAGGGAGTGGGGTGAGGATGCGCCCAGTAGGCCACATCCAAGGCTCTGTCCCCGGACCATGCAGCCCCGATTCAGGCCGTGCGGCTTCCTCAGTGCAGTGTCCTCAGCTTCCTATACAGCAGGCTAGAGCCTCTCCTTGGGCAAGGGCACAAACATGCCCTTGCCCCCAGAGGCAGATTTAAGGGAGGGCAAAGCTCTAAGTTTTGCAAGAAGCCTTACCTTGCAGTGGAAATCACTCCTCTCCTGCACCGTTTTAGCCAATCCTCACAGGGAACAGCAACATCTTGGTGTTGCTTACTGGCTACAGCAGCAAGGGAGAGGAGGGATTTACATGACAGGGTAAGGCTTCTTGCAACACTTATATTAGAGCTTTGCCCTCCCTGTAGATCCGCCTCTGCTTGCCCCAGGGAGGCTCTCCAGTGCACCTGTGCTGGATATGGCACAGGCCCACCAGCCTTGCCATTCCAGCGCAACTTAGGATTGTGCTCTGAGCCATAGCGCTTTAGTTGGCTATATTTTGAGCTTATTAAAATTTGCACCCCTAATATAAAAGTTGGGAAGCATCACTTCTAGGACTGCGAAGCCAGGGAGTGTACATAACTCTGGTCCTCAAGCTCACAAAGGGAAAACGCAAACCATACATTTAACATTTCATCATGGCAGCTTCTTTGAAACGTATCCTATTTCGGTGTGCATTCCAAGCCTGTTCTGCCTAGCTACAAGAAAACGGGGATTTAAACAGGGCTGGAGGGTTTGCCATAAAAGAGAGATTTACTAGATTTATATTTCATAAAGTGAACTAAAATACCCTTCAGTGCATCAATTCAGAGCTGAGCTGAACAAAGGCATTCTTCACAAACTGGAATTCACACACAGAACTGTTTTTCCAAAGAAAGCCAGGAAAATCTATTTTAAGCTATTTTAAACAAATGCACATGCAGATTCTCTCACCACCCACCAAGGAAATATTTGTATGGCTAACTTGGGGGCATAACTTGGGGGCATAAGACTGACAAGCCAAATGTACTGAGTTTGAAGAGACTCAGTGGTTGCCGCCATGGTTATTCAGTCTCACTTCAGGCAGACTAGTGTACATAGGATGCAGGTGGCGTGAGTGATGGTTGCCTTTGAAAAGTCAGCTTCGAGAAGCATGAGAAGAAAATTGCACATTTTATGCAGTGTGTCCCTGTCACATTAATGCTAGGAGTTAAATGAGAGGAGCTCTCTTATCTGAGCACATCAAATACAGTGTAGTCGTGCATTTAGCTCCATAAAACAATCCTTTCAAGTCATACCTAAAAAGATTGGATTTGCAGGGCAGAATGCTCCCCCTGGGATCAGGTGAGTAGGAATGAGGGCACTCCCCTTCTTGAACTCCCAGCAGGAGAGTGATAGTGACTTGCGGTTTCAAATGGATGACCCTCATTCACGCCCAGTCCACAAGGACAGCTCTGTCAGGCAGCCTTGACAATATGTGAAAAGGCCATGGAGGTGCTAATAAATGCCGCATTTAGCTAGAAAGGGAAACGTAGTGTCTATCTGATCAATATGATGCAGCTGCATTCTATTTATACAGGCCAATAATGAGGCTTCCACGTTAGCAAAGGCTCAACCTCTTGACATAGTGGAGAAGCTTTTCCCAAGCTAATTCTTGGCCAATTCAGTGGGGTTCCTGGGGGGGGGGGTCAAAATACTAAGTTTTGCAGGAGCCTCAGCTCCTGTGTAATGCAGCCTCTCCCCCACGCCTCCAAAGCCACCCGTGACCTGGCTTGGAGGCTTTCCTCTGGAAGCAAGGGGGAGGGACTGTTTTACAGAGGAACTCAGCTCCTGCAACACTTACTGTAGCATTCGCCCCCCACCCCGCTTGGAATGCCCCTGGGCCAATTTCCTGCTTTTTAACAGTGTGGCTTAGAACAGCTGACATGGAGAGGGGCAGTAAACACTAGACGCACAGTGTTAACCAAATGTTTTAGGATTGGAACCCATCTGAAAAAAAGTTTCACTTTACCAGCCACTCAAGCCTATGTGGCTCTAATGGTGATTGGCAGCTCCCCCACCCCCCAAAGTAGCAGGTTGTTTAACCTGCTCACAAAAGAAAAGAAGAAAGACTGCAGCGTTTGGAGCTCTTCAGCCTAGAAAAAAGGCACCTGAGAGGGGACATGATTGAGACATATAAAATAATGCATGGAAGGGATAGAGTTGATAGAGGGATGTTCTTTTCCCTCTCTCAAAACACCAGAACCAGGGGGCATCCGCTAAAACTGAGGGTTGGGAGAGTTAAAACAGATAAAAGGAAGTACTTTTTTACCCAGCGGGTAGTTAATCTGTGGAACTCTTTGCCACAGGAGGTGGTGATGGCATCTGGTCTAGATGCCTTTAAGAGGGGATTGGAC
>JAJKFI010000019.1:16069175-16115474 GCA_029204185.1 Lerista edwardsae | reverse complement strand
CTGTGAGATACAGGAAGCTGGACTAGATGGGCCTTGGCCTGATCCAGCAGGGCTCTTCTTATGTTCTTACGTTAAAACAGTTTGTGAAACTGACGGGGCAGGTTAGGCTATGTGCATAAAGATGCACATAGCCTAATCTGCTCCATCAGGTTCACAAACCACCCAAAATTGGGTTGTGACCCACTGATAGGCCATGGACCCACAGTTTGGGAACTGCTGCACTAGAGCAACGTACCTGAGTTATTCTTTGATGATGCTGTCTGTGTAAATAATATTAACTTAAATTGCCCCTGGAGAAAAAGAAAACCCCCTGTAACCCACTCCAAGAATGTAGGATAAAGTGACAGATTAAAATAAGAACTGAAATGAAACCAGTTCTGACCATCATCAAGTAAGTGCCAAACTAGACATGGCATCGAAGCTCAGTGTTTGGAACTCTGGCCTGCAATCCTAAACACAGTAACCTGACAATAAGCCCCATACCATACCCAGTGGGACTTCTAAGCAGAGATGCTTACGACTGCACTGTCAAGGACTATTTATTCCTAAAAAGGAGTCGTGGGAATCTGAATTGGACTAGAACTTCAACATCGGGAAAATGGAGAAGAGAAAACCTTTTCTCTCCATTCAGTGGTCCTGGTCGACCTTGCTTTCCCCAACCCCAAAACTGCTATTATCCACAGAGGGGAAAATGTATTGGCATAAAAAATCTCCCATTCTGTTAAATGTAAACTCATCAATATGGACATGTATGGTATATGCATGTTAGGCAGTAGTAGTTTGATAATAGTTCATACTTGATAAAAGTTCATACAGATTACAATGGCTGAAGGTCTTTTGCAAGTCACTCTTAAAACTGAGGTTTGAACTTTTAAACTTCTCACATTCACCAACAAAATAAAGAGGCAACAGTCAGTCACGAGGATGTACGGTGCATTCAACTTTGCACTTTGGCTGTCTTCCAACTTCTATAGAGCATTAGCAGCCACGAGGGACTCACTCCAGACCAAAAAGCATTCTTAGCATCAGCTCACCTAGATTCTACAGAATCTATGCACACCACAGAGCAATCACTGGCGTTCCTAGAGGAGGGGCAAAACACTAGGTTTTGCAGGAGCTGAGCTCCTGTGTAAAGCAGCCCCTCCTCGTCACTTTCAGAGCCATTCGTGGCTCAGAGAATAAAGCCTCCAAGCCTTTGTAGTAGCCAGTCCCATAGTACCCAGAGTCCAGATCATGGGGAGAAGTTCTCTCCAGGCATAGTGTTTGCCTCTGCAGACAAATGCTGTACTCAAAGAGAGCCAGGTGCACGACTATGGACATGACCAACATACAGGGTGACGCTGACAAGTGTATTTCCCAGGCCAATAGCAATGGAACAGGACACATATATGCATCAACCTAACTTGTGTGATCTTTCTCCCCCCCCCTTTTCAGTATCACTTGATTGTATAGATTGTGTGTGTGCATGCTCAGTGCTCAGTGCTCAGATGAATACATTATCCTAAGTAAGGAAGGTGTCCATGTGCCATATCATCTGTCCAAGGGCCACCAAGATCAGGATCAGGCTCCAGTGCAAATGTTTTTCTGGGATTCCCAGCAAGGGTGAACTGACTAATATAATAACATTTTCACATATGTAACATAGACAGGCCCTGGGCCCTCTTCTAGACCACCAGGCCTGGGTAATCTGTATCAATGTCCCCCCTCTACTGGCCCTGCATCTACCACATGTATTAGATTTATGGATGCCCAAGTTTGTGAACAAGCTGTAATTTACTAGGACGTTCATTTTAAGTACATCCTCCTTTGCCTTTCTGAGAGTTGCTGTAGACCTGATATTTTTCATACATGGTAATAATCTGTGTCAGAAAAACACCATCACATCTGAGATGTGGCATGAATAGGTTCAAGTGGGCACTTCTGTGCTTTTGTAACTATTTCTCTGTGGTGGATACACATCACATGTGAAACAATTTTGCAGAAGAACATTCATGGCATGTGTAGAACATGCTCTTGGGAGATGGTTCTCTAGTGCCTGAGGGACAGACTAGCAGACCAATTTTTATTTTTTATTTTTTCTTACTTCCTCGTCTATTTCTCTAAAGTTAGCCAAATGGGGGAAGCTAGAAAACTGTCAGTTAATGGATAATGACAAGTCATTTCCTGTGGTCTTAAAACAAGCCATCAATTACAGGCAGCCTTTTAAATTCTACAGGCTAAAAAAGAAATTCAATATCGTTCAGCTGGTTGCATGTTGCTAAGTGACTTGAAATCCTGAAGGGGGGGGAACGGTATTAATAAGAAATGATACTTCTTTGTAGAAGAATATCGTTTGGGAAAGCATTCTACAAACCAAGACTTGGTCAATTCACTGACATCTCAAATGCCACAGCAGATTCCCTTCCATCTCCTTCCCTTGTGTCATGATCCCTGAAGGATGAAGTGAAGGAACAGGGGAAAAGACAAATTGGGGAAGGGCAATTCTTTCAGAGCAGACTCTGGTCTCCCCACGCTTGCCTGAAACTCCTGTATGGCGAGAACAAGGATGGGCGCTCAAGTTGTCGTGATGACTTGAGTCACAAAAACGCTGGTTTTTCCCATTAACTCAACTCATGGACATCACTAATTTGGACCTAACTTGGGGCCAGTGACTTGGAAAAGAGTCATGACTTGAAGTTGACTCAAGTCCTGACTCTCTTTAGTGTGCATGTGCTTGCTTACCTTTTCCCCCATCATTTCTGGGTCACCCTGAAAGACCTTGTGGGTGATCCGGAAGCTGTCCTTTAGACCGACATGGTGGGAGGAGGGTAGATGGTGGGAGGAGGGTAGAAGGTGGGGCTGTGGGGAGGGGTTAATGGGAGGAAGAAGCCTTACGATTTTGTTCGGTTGTGTTGCTTTTTTGCTCAAGAACTTGACTGGTTTCTCAAAATGACTCAGGTCTCAAGTCAAAACGACTCAAAATTTCTATGAGTCAAGTTGCAACAGGCATGCACTATGACTCATGAGTCAAGTTGTGGGGTCGCATCTTTATGACTCAAGCTTCATGGCCTCAGCACATCCTTGGACGGGAACGCCAGGAGCCAACTAGATCAATCACCTCAACTCCAACCCAAAGACATTACTCGGCCTCCTCTTCATATTCCAAGGATCCCCTTGAGGGTCCTGCTCTGAAGCCAGAAACACACACACACACACACACACACACACACACACACACACACACACACTCACTCACTCACTCACTCACTCACTCACTCACATCATTGGAGCCAAGACTTACAAAAGCAAAAGCTCCTAGGAAAAGGTGGAGCCAACCTTCCTAAATAGCCAACACAGGCACAAAGACCTCCAGTGAGCTTCAGATCCTTGCTGGAGCAGCATCTGAGTTTGTCGGTTCACATCATCTAACTGCGTTCCTCTGTTTCCCCTTACAGTTGGTTCCCCTTGGAGTTGTCTGACCAGCAGATCCCAGGGTTCTACCTCTGGTTGAGTTTTTGCCTTGGAAATATTACTGGTCTAGCCTGCTACCATGCCTGGAACACGATGCTTCTTTGCTTGAATTATGAGGGCAATATAGTAAGTAAAGAGTTGGCCTTTGACCACAAAAACCAGGTTCAAACCATTTCAGTTGGTAACAAGCTGTCACAATAGTTCATATCACAGCCTAACCATGTATGCAACTCTATGCTTCTTGGAGGAAGGGTGGAAGCAAATGTGACTAAAAAAAGATGAATGCATTTCCTATGTTATCTTGCATCTCTGTACTCCAGCTGCAAGGCCCTTCCAGACTGATGGAGCCCCTGCTTGAACCACAAGGGATAAAATACCACAAGAGATGAGACAAGGGCATGGGCATCATTTCTGATTGCCATTGTGCTCCTTGCTCATCTCAAACGGATACTGTCTCTCTGAGATAGGCCAAGTTGTTTGAGAGGCATTCCATAGGCTATTCCTGTTACAGTAAGGAAGCCATCAGAAAAAGGCGGGAGGAGCGACGCTGGTGAAGAAGGACGCAGCTCGGGGGAGCTCTCCGAGTTCTTGGCGTTCTAACTCTCCGTGGGAGGACTTCTGGACAAATTGAGGTCGTTCAACTGCTAGGCGAAGCAGTGAACCCTTGGGCGTACCCCCCTTTTATCCCCCATAGCGGCAGTTGTGGGGTTTAGAGGAGGCAGCCCCCCTTAACTCTTGGATCTCACGGAATGAGAACGACCAGCTAATGCTGGGAGAAACCAGGATACTCCCACTTCCAACAGCCCAGCGAATTTGTAAGCATTGCTTTTGAAAAAACTTTCCATGTCTACAAAGTAAATTGATGCTTAAGAGATGTTAATTTGGGGATTTGCAAATTACCCCAACAAGAAGGAAGCGGCTAGCAAGAGCAAGTGTGAAATGGCGGCTAGAGGCGTTTTTTTCCATGGTGCAAGCTGCTGGTACTCAATTAACATGATACTTAACTAACATATTCAAGCGCTAAGGAAAACCTTTTGATTGTAATGGGAAATCGTTTGTGAAGACATTTAAGTCAGCTTGGTGTTAATCATACTGCAATTGTGTTGGATTAAATAAGTCAAAACTAAAAACAAACAAACATAGAGATTTAAATTGGACGCAGAAACAAATGCAAAATTTATTTGATTGAATGGGAACTGATTGTTCTGAACAGAAGTGCTACGATATTTTAAGGGAGAGGCAGAAGCACTGCGGTTTATTAAGCCTGAACCTGCAACTTTCAAAATTAAGAAGTCTCTTTGTGCTGTGCCCCCTAAAAATGGTGACTGCTGGTTTTTGAATATAAGGTGAGGAAGACAACACAACCTCTCAACATCTTCAAAACTGTAATTCATACGTCTTTGAGTAAACTACACAACAAAGGGGAAGTGCTGTGTACCTATTTGTAAGTAAGTTTAAAGCCTGCTTTAAAGTGGTTTGTTCCCATTTGTAAGCAAGTTTAAAGCTACAGATTGAACTTTAATAAAGCATTTGGAAAAGAAAAAAAAAAAAAGAAGGAAGAAGAAGATTCATTTGGAAGGAAGACCCATTCTTACAATCTTACAAAGAACATTGAAAAGAACACTTTAAAGAACATTGAAAGTGAAATCCAGCAGGAGAAGCAGAAGAAGAAGCAGTCATTTAATTTATATATATTGATTCCATATTGTGCTGGATTTAATACTGAATTGTGCTGAAGTGTGCTGAATTTAATACTGAACTGTGCTGAAGTTAACACTATCTAATTTAACAGTATTAATTGAATAGTCATATGCTTTAAGTTAGTGGGGAATAAGAAGCATAATTATCCTCTACCCTTCATTTATTTGTTAAGATTTTTTTTTTAATAGAGTTCCAGACCTTTTTGTAGGAGTAGTTTCTCCTTCTTTCTTCCATTTTTAGTAAAGCTTAGAAAAATTAAGAACTCCTTGTAACACCCCCATATTATGACATATTTTATTTTTGTTTCTTCCCTTTTCTAGTTATTCCTTCACCTCTAACCTCTCCTTCTTTTAATTCTTAGCTTATTTAATCTGATTAAATTTAGAATTTAATTTGCCTTTGCAATTAGAAGCTGGGGGAAGGAGTCTACAAGAGATAGTTGTTTAACAGTAATTGAAGTAAAGGGTTCTGATGATGTTTTGAAGGAAAAATATTTTCATATATATAGAGAGAGAAGAGAAAAAAGCAAAACTATAGAAGGAAATTTAAATTGTTAAAAGGCTAAGTGGGAATTTTTTTTCTCCTTTTTCTTCTTTTTCTTCTGTTTGTTCTCTTTTGCCATTTATAAGAAGCTGTAATTTTGACTGATTTAAATATTTAAGTCGTATTGTTAAAGATAATATTGTAAAGAATGACAGCTAAGAAAGAAGGTCTTAGGGTAGGTGTGAGGACCTCTCCATTATTGACTTCTGGTTTGTCTAATTTGGTAAGGCAAGATCCAAAAAGTATGGAATCAAGAAAGGGGATTCAGAATCAAGATTTAATCTTAGCAGCAATAGAACAAATGCGTTTAGATATACGAGAAGATATAAGAGAATCAGAAACTAGAATAACAACAAGATTTGAAAATAAGTTAGATGAATTTCAAACACAATTAAGTAAGGTCTCCGAGGAAATGAAGATAGCTACTAAAGATAGGAAAAAAAATCAAAAAAGAAATATGTTTAGTCCAAGACGAAATCACTGTGCTAAAGAATGAGTTTGAAGAGTTAGAACTTAGACAGTTAAGGCAACAAATGGAAAATGCAAAAATGTTAATCCGTATTCGAAACTATCCGGAACAACAGAAAGAAATAACAGAGAAAGAAATTAAAAAATGGCTAGAACAAGAATTAGAAATAGCAGAAGAAATCTTAGAAGAGGGAATTGAGACAGTATATAGAAAGAACTCTAGTTACTCTAAAAGATATAATAAACCAAGAGAAATAATCATAAAGTTTAGCAGAAAGAAATTGAAAGAGGAAATTCTGACGAGATCAGAAGAAAAAGAAAGAATAGTACAAGATCATAAACTCTTGATATTAAAAGAGATTCCTTATCAGGTAAGGAAAAGAAGAATTCCTTATAAAGACTTTAATACTGTTTTAAGACAAAATCAAATAAAATATAAATGGAACTTGCCAGAAGGGGTTAGCTTCTATTATAAAGCCAAATATTATAATATTAACTCAATACAAAAAAAAGAACAATTTTTAG
The DNA here is from genome assembly GCA_029204185.1 of Lerista edwardsae. Classification (NCBI taxonomy): domain Eukaryota; kingdom Metazoa; phylum Chordata; class Lepidosauria; order Squamata; family Scincidae; genus Lerista; species Lerista edwardsae. Next base: position 16,108,787 of record JAJKFI010000019.1, on the reverse strand, counting down.
ATAAATTTGGCAAGCAATTAGGAGTGATAAATATGAAAGATATAGATAGAGAAGGAAAAGAAAGATATGACAGAAAAGGAAATTCAGATTTAAGCAGTTCAGAGGAAGAGGAAGAAATAAATTTTCAAGATGTAGAAAGTAAAGGAGAAGATTCTCAAGAAGATCTAGAATTAAGAGGTGCTACGGCACCAAGGAAAAAGAAAGATAAGGATACAACTAAGCAACAAGATACACAGGAGGGGGAAAGAAGGAACAAAACAACAAGGAAAAATAGATGAATAAATTACAAATGCAAACTAAAATTTTGTCTCTTAATATAAATGGACTTAATAACCCGATCAAAAGGCAAAAAACATTTAAACAATTAAATAAAGTTAATCCAGATATAACTTGTTTACAGGAAGTGCATATAAAAGACCAACAAAAAAAGTTGATGTATAATGAAAAATTAGGGATTGTATTTTCAGCATTGGATGTTAATAAATAAAAAAAAGGTGTGGTTACGTATGTTAAACCAGCTTTGAATCCAGAATTAATTTGGAAAGATGATCAGGGACGAATATTGATTGTACAAGTACAAATTCAAGAACATAAATTATTAATTATTAATATTTACGCACCAAATACGAAGCAGGAACAATTTTATAAGACTCTATATCAAAAGATAATCAATTTTGATAAAGCGGAAATAATCTTAGCAGGAGATTTCAATGGGGTATTTGATCCAAAAATGGATAGGAAAGCTAAAAATAAAAAAGGAGGAAAAATGCCAAAAATTGCGTTAAATATGATTGAAGAATTTTGTTTAATAGATGCCTGGAGGACACTATTTCCTGAGAATAAAGAATTTACTTATTATTCATCTGCACATACTTCGTGGTCCAGAATCGACATGATCTGGATCTCATCCACTTTAATGAAAGGATATTGCCAGGCAGAAATTCTCCCTAATACCTACGCAGATCACAATCCAATATTACTGACTCTGAACAAAAGACCAAAACGTTATACATGGAATTTAAATAATTCATTACTAGATAAACAAGAATTTGTAGATTATTTGAAAGAGGAATTATTATGGTTCTTTAAAATAAACTGCCAACAAGAAGTCTCAATACAAGTAATTTGGGATACTAGTAAGGCGTTTGTTAGAGGTTTAATAATAAAAGAAACTAAAAAACAAAATTTATTACAACAACAAAAATTAAAAGACTTATGTTACAGGCTAAAATTAGAAGAAGGTAAATCTCAGGATAACCCATCTAATTCAAAAATTCGGATGAGAATAAAAAAAATACAACATGAAATAAATTTAGAACATACTAAGCAATTTGAAGAAGATTTACGAAAGATTAAACAGAATTACTTTGAGAACGCTAACAAGCCTGGCCGTTGGTTAGCACGCAAAATAAAAAAAAGAGAAACAGAAAAATATAATTCAAAGTCTAGTTGATGAGAAAGGTCAAGAACAAAACCAATTAGATAAAATGAAAACTATTATTGAAAATTTTTACAAGGATTTATACGACAGTAAACGAATAGATCAAAGAATACAACATGAATACGTATCAAATCTCAATAAAATTAAAATAAATGAAGACCAAAGGAACATATTAGAAGAGCCTATTTCAGTAAAGGAAATTGAAACGGCAATTAAAAAACAAAAGCCTCTTAAAGCTCCAGGTCCGGATTGCCTATCAGCTCAATACTATCTAAAGACAGGAAAAGTAATCGTTCCAATCTTTAAAAGATTAACAGATGAAATTTGGAAAAAGGGTAAGATTCCAGATTCGTGGAATCAAGCTTTAATCTCGTTGATAAATAAACCAAACACAGATAAGAAACAAATTAAAAATTATAGACCAATTTCGCTTTTGAACGTGGACTATAAAATATATTCATCAATATTAGCTAATAGATTAAAAGAAATCCTAAACAATTTGATCCATAATGATCAGGCAGGATTCCTTCCTAAAAGATATCTGAAAAAAAATGTAAGAACTATTATAAACGTGCTTGAATTTTATGAAAAAAATTCAATAAGAAAATTAGGCTTAATTTTCCTTGATGCTGAAAAGGCTTTTGATAACTTAGATTGGAATTTTTTATTAAAACAATTAGAAATAATGAAATTTGGACCAAATTTTATAGCAGCAATTAGGAACATATATTCAAAACAATTTGCAAAAATAAAAATTAATGGAGAATTAACACAAGAAATTAAAATATCACAGGGTACAAGGCAAGGTTGCCCTTTATCCCCACTTTTGTTTATTCTGGCATTAGAATTCTTAAACAATATAATACGAAATGATAAACGGATTACAGGATTACAAATTGGAAAAGAAGTATATAAACTCCAAGCATTTGCGGACGATTTGGTTTTTATCTTAGACAACCCAAAAGACTCCTTGCAATATTTGATAGAAAATCTGACTGAATATGGGAAAGTTTCAGGAATGAAAATTAATTATCAAAAGACAAAAATTATTGTAAAGAATTTAAAAGAAAAAGAAGAATTAAAAAAATGGGGTATCCAAATTACTAATAAAATTAAATATTTGGGAATAACAATGACTAATAAAAATAGCAATTTGATGGGAGACAATTATTTAAAATTATTAAAAGAAATAGAACAAAAATGTAAAAGATGGGCATCCTTACAATTATCATTGATGGGGCGGATAGCAGTAATTAAGATGAGCATACTCCACAAACTAATTTTTTTTTTCAAACAATACCTATTTTATTAAAAAAGTCTTATTTCCATCAACTAGATAAAATAATCTCTAAGTTTATTTGGAATGGCAAAAAACCAAGAATAAAATTTAAACTATTACAGGACAGTAGAGACAGGGCAGGTTTTGGTTTACCTAACTTCTTTTTATATTATCAGGCAGCAGGTCTAGAATGGATAAAAAATTGGATTGCAACGTATGACATGAGAACACATAATTTAGAAACATATGATCTACCAGTCGGAATTCATTCATTTATGTTACAAGAAAAAATTAAGTATAAAGCAGGATTCAATCAGCACATATTAAGGAAATCACTATTCTGGATATGGAAATCAATCAAATCTAACTTTTATAGAGAAATACCGAGATGGGTCAAACCAATTGAAATAAATTCAAATCCGAGTTGGATAAGAACTGACAATAATAAACCATATTTTGATCTAATAGATGAAAACAACAGATTATTAACTAATGAACATTTAGAAAGGAAGGGTATTCATCTAGACTGGTGGTCCAAAATACAAATCTCGAACAGACTTAAAGAGGATAACAAGATAGGGATTAGTAAGAAATTAACAGAATTAGATAAAGAAATCTTGGATCAAAAAAACAAATTTATAAAGAGAGTTTATGCATTGTTATTGAAGGATAAGATGAATGAAGAAGCAGTAAAAGAACCATCGATAAAATGGGCACAAGATATAGGTCATTCAATCTCTTTGGACCAGTGGGATAAGGTATGGAAAGTTAACATCAAGTTAACCAAATCATTTACTTATAAAGAAAACATTTATAAAATGTATTACAGGTGGCACTTAACTCCAGATAGGTTAGCGAAAATGTCATCAAAAAACTCCGACAGATGTTGGAAATGCGGAAAAAAAAGAGGAAATTATTACCATCTCTGGTGGAAGTGCCCAAATACCAAAAAATATTGGCGTTTAATTCATACGATGGCTCAAGAAATTATTCAAGAGGAAATTCCGTTTAAACCAGAATTATTTTTATTGAATATGGTTCCAGATATTAGAGACTCAGAAAAAAGATTCTTATTAATCCATATCATGACAACAGCAAGAATAGTCTATGCTCAAAGATGGAAAGATAAGAGTATACCAAAGTTAGATCAAGTGATAACTAAATTATACGAGACAGCTATTAATGATGCATTATCAGATAGATTGAATGGGAAATGCAATGTAGGGGTAAAATGGTCCCCATTCTATGAATGGATAGATACAATATGTTGAGATAAGACATTCAACGGAAGATTAGTTTAGAGTTAATTACCTTTGTTCTTTAAACATAATTTAAGTTTATGATAGACGTCGTATAAAAAATATATTATATTACAAATATATTATAAGTAAAAAAAAGGTAGAAATGGAAAAGTATTTATGCAAACTGTGGAAAAAAAAGGATTTTTGATTAAGATATTGTTTTGCTGTAACCTTTTGTTTCTTTCCCTAAGTCTCCCCGTCCTTTGTTTCCCTTATTACCTATCCCTATGTCTTTATATTTGTAAACACTAATAAAAAAAAAAAAAAAGAAAAAAAAGAAAAAGGCTTGCACATTGTTTAAATATCTACACAAATATTACTTTTACACACAGAGGAAAGAGGAGCACTTTAGCAGTACATTAGGTTTCTCTAAAACCAGGAGGTTGCATGCAGTCATCATGATGTGTATCCTGTGATGGACCTTTCCTCCCTAAATCTGTCCAATCCTTTTTTTAATGACATCTAGGCCAGCAGCCACCACAGGTTGGCTCTTCACATTTTCACACTTCCTACCTTCCAGCACAAAAGTCCCCCAAGTGGTTTACATAGGAAAAGAAAAAAGAGAAACCCTTTCCCAAAGGGGTTCCCAAACTAAGGACACACATGGGAGATGCCAGCACCTTCCATGAGGAGGGATTCTGAAATTCAGTGAATAGGGACTGGTAAATAAGAGGAAAAACTACTTTAACGGGTGACTATCTAGTTTGCAAGGGTTCACTTGGGCTGCCATTCTATACGTGCTTAATTGGGAGTGAATTCCATTAAGGGCGCAGTCCCAACCTGGAGTTAGGCCAGCAAAGTTTGGCTGGCACAAGGGCCACCGTAAAGCATGTTTGGACCACTCTTTGAGTCAGGGAGGATGGCACACATCTGTGTTCTGGCTTCTCTCTGAATCCAAGAGTGGTCCAAATATACTCTATGGTGTCCCTCGTGCTGGCCAAACTTTGCTGGCCTAACTGTGCCGGCCTAACTCCAGGTTAGGCTTGTACTCCAAATTCAGTGGAGCTTATATCTGAGTAGGTATGCATAAGATTGCTCTATTAATCCTGTCAATTGTTTGATGTTATTTTACTAGATTCCTATAATCGTGCTTAGTTGAAAACATGGATAGAATTCCCACTATTTTCAGATCTGTCTCATTTTTACAAAGATGCATCTCTATGAAGATGCATCTCATGTAAGTGTTTCTTCCTTGGTCATTGACCCATTCGTCCTAGAGATGCCATAGAAATTCACTCATCAGGCTCAGATATGAGAGCTTATAATGTTTCCACAAAAGCCCCTAAAATTCTTTGTCTGCTCAGATTCAGATCTGAGCTGGAGAAGAATTCCTATCCATTTCCTTTCTTATCTGGCAAATTCAAATATTGGAAACGTATGTTAACAAACATTTGTATGTTATTGGAAAATGTTAACAAACCTGAGCCAGCTCTGTCATGGCTCGTACTTGCAACTTTCCAGGCTGATCATGATCCAGAACCCAAGATCATAATGGGTGCTGAGCACCATCTTACTTTCCCCCTGAAGGCAGCCAGGATGGAGAAGAGCACTGAGCTATCCTGATGGGATCCTGGCTGGATGTACTGTATTATCTTCTTCTCCAAAATCTTCTGCCCAGTAATGTTGCCTGGCCAGCCAGGTTCCAGCACTGATTCCATCACATCACATGCCCCTGTCTTCACAATTGCTCTGATTTTGAGTCAAATTGAGGTGTGGGTAGGCAGGAGGCCCCTTCAACACTCTGCTCACTGTCCTGAACACTTAGTGATGAGCACTGCACACACATCCTGCAGAGAGCCTAGCAAACCTCTGGATCACCATAGGGAAGCAAGCCACCCCGGCCTAGCTATGGCACTGCTTCTGCCTTCTCCAATGATCAAGGTGGACAGGTTGTGTCCTGTTTTAAATTCTCATTCAAACCTTTCTACTTGTCACACTTCAAAGCCTGCCAAGGGTTAATGCTAACCAGGAACAGTCGAGTAAAAAGGAATGACATCAAGCTTTCTGTCCTCAAACTGTCTTTAATTAATAATAATAATAATAATAATACTTGTATTTATATACCGCCTTTCTTAGGTCACCAGATTTCTCTAATGACTATAACTCAAGGCGGTTTACATAGGCAGACTTTATTCGTAAACTCAAAGGTTTTTATAATTTTTGCAGAAACGTTCTATCTTACAAGAACTACACACATACAGATGGATCTTTCTGGATTTAGTCTTCTTTCTGGCCACCTGTTTGTCTTCTGCTGGCTGATAAGCGGTTTCCCTGCTCCCACCAGAGAAGCAGCTGACTTCGGCACAACTCCCCCGCTCACAAGGTAGCTGAAGACAGCTCAGCTGTTAATCAGTCGCAATTTACAAGGTCTGCCGCTCACAGAGACTTCCGGTAGTCCCGAACTGGCGACCTTCAGATCTTCAGATCTTATCTTCAGGCAAACGGAGGCATTAACCCTCTCGACTAAATCTTCTGCCCGAAGAATTGAATTACTGTATTCATTTTACATCATGTGAAATGAATGGTGCTGGAAAGCATTACAAAAGCATGGCACAAACTCTCTCCGATGACATCATAATAAGGCCACAAGATGGTCCTCTTACCAGCATTTGCTTGAACTAAAAGGAATCAAAACTTCCTCCACTGTACTATGAACTCCCAGGGTTCCAAGAAAACAAGAGTTCAAAAATAAATTCTTAGGAGTCAGGTGCAAACTCATTCCACACTGATCCAAAAACAGGCACTCCCCCCATTAGCTCTTCCCACAGGCACAGCATCAGTTAAGATGGCAAGAAATGACTTTGAAACACCAAATACATCAATTAGGTGGACAGACTTGTTACCTACACACACAATGCAGTTCTGGACAAGAAAATCATGGGCATTCTCACAGGGTTCTTCAGTTCAGTTCCCCTGCCCAATGCTCAAATACTGCTTTGAAAATGTTGTTTGTCTCTTACTGACTGTGAAAACTTGCAGCTTTAAGGGCATATATCTGCACTACAAGTGTAAATCTGTTTAGCTGTTGTCATGGCTCCCCAACCAATGAAGCTTCAGAATTATGGCCCTAACATAACATTTCCAGCAGCCTCAAAAAAAAAAAAATCCCAAAGCACTTTGGAGCACTTTCATTCTATGCCAAGAAATGCTTTTCCTGCTAAATTTCAGCACACCAGGCTGTTAGTAAAGGAGACACAGAAATCTACCAAGAATGAACGTTGGCAACCTTGCTTACTCTTTCCAAAGTGACTGAGAGCGCAATCCTAAACTCAGTTTGGCTGGCATAAACTAAGCCAGCAAAGTTTGGCCAGTGCACGGGCCACCGTAAAGTATGTTTGGACCATACTTGGGGCGTCAGAGAGGCCAGCACACAGACGTGCACCAGCTGCCCTGACTCTGAGAGTGGTCCAAGCATGCTTTATGGTGGCCCTTGGGCTGGCCAAACTTTGCTGGCCTAACTCCAGGTTAGGATTGTGCTCTGAAGCACTCTTTGGGGGGGGGGGGAAGCATTAGAAGCATTTTGACCTGTAGTTTTGCAAGGAAGGTAAGTAGAAAAATAAATTTGAAAAAGTGCTCCAACTTTCGTGGATTGATCTCCACTGCCCACAGTACATTTTTTTCCTGTGCAAAGGCTGGGGTTGCTAATTGCCCCTGACTGGACAAATGCAAGCTGGTTCATATTACTAGCTATGGCATGTTCACAAGAGAGGATGGACACTGACAGTGGAGAAGGCTGGCTGTGCTAATGTGAGTCAGCACATTAAACACCTTTTTGAAATTCAGCTGTGCGGAACTGATTCCATCCTCCAAGCCAAGATTCTAGAGCAGATCTGCCAGCAATTACTGATGCTGCTAGCCATTCTGCACCTCTTCTGGCGCTACCCAGAAGCCGCAAGGCATTCTGGGGTGCCATGCAGCCAACAAAGTGAGTCACGGCAAGTAAAAAGATTGAAAAGCACTGCTCTAGCTCATTTCATCCCAACCTCTTGGAGTGGGTTACAATAGTTTAAAACAAATGCATAAAAACTAAAAACAATGGAATGTTCCAGATACATACAATATAAAAGGCATATTAGAGTGCTCACCTCTCTGTGCTGAAGGTCTCATTGTGTTGAGCAAACTTACTTCCAGGTGAATTTGATTGGAGCCTTACAATTCAATCCTATTCCCTGCAAGTCCATAGCAGCCAGTCTGTGGGGTGGGCTTCATATATAAAGGTAAAGGATTCCCCATGACCAAATGGTCTAGTTGTGACCGACTGTAGGGGGCGGTGCTCATCTCCGTTTCAAAGCCTGTAGAGCCGACGTTTTGTCCGAGGACAAGCTTCCATGGTCATGTGGCCAGCCTGACTATACGCCATAGCGCACGGAACGCCGTTACCTTCCCACCGAAGTAGTCCCTATTTATCTACTTGCATTTAGGTGCTTTTAACTGCTAGGTTGGCAGGAGCTGGGACAAGCAACGGGAGCTCACTCTATCGCGCAGTCTTGCACTCCCAACCTTGCGGTCGGAAAACCCAGCAACAGCGGATTAACTCGCTGCGCCACCACGTCCCTCGGTGGGCTTCATATATAATCCTAGACAAATTTTTCAGTTAACCTCCTGCTGAGCCCAATGTTTCTTCTTAGCTAAGGCTAAACTTTGGAAAAAAATTTCAAAGGCAGCACCGAGCACTCCTACTAAAGATGTCAGTGCTCTAGCTGTAGGTAAGTTCTAGAGCTATGTTCTTCTGCCCTCCCCCAATTGCACCCCACCTATAATAACCAAAACAAAAGATTGATAAAGAGATGAGGCCAAAAACACTTCTAGCAAGCAGCAGGGGAAGAAGGGCCTGAGCCAACGATTACACTGCAGAATTGCCCAGTTTGTGAACCATTGAACCCAACAGTCCCTGAGGGGGGTCATTATGCCTGCAGTCCTGTACTTGAGAGGAAGTTCAATCAAACTCAATGGGACTTACTCCGAGTAAACATGCATAGGATTGCACTGTATATCTCCTATTTTTCTCATCTGCTTGGGACAGCAAAAGCAGGGGGGGGATGTTATTAAGCAGCTGGCACACAATGTGCAGTTATTGAACTGCATTTGCCTTGAAGAATAGAAACAAAAGTGCAGTACTCTAACATTGAGAAGCTGTGGCAATACCAACTGAATTCAAAGTGTTGCATCTTAGCCTTTTCAATTGCATATGACCTGTTTATTAGCAGTGCGAAGAATTACTATCCTTGCCGGTCATTCCAGTGGCATTATTCCACTGGTTCCTCATATGGCTTCCCAACTCCATGTGTCCCTTAACCCTAGTCCAGAGCAGAGGAGAATCTATTGATGGGAAAAAGTCTTAACCTTTCCCCTCACCCACCAGTTCTCCCCCAGAAATCCCTTCTAGTGTTTTCAATTGATTTTGTTTTCTCAAACCAGACTCCAAAATAGGACAGGAGACTAATGCGTGGGGGGGAGGGAAATGAGAAGAGAACTGGCAGGTATATGAAAGTTTAAGCAATGCTCCTGCCCGCCAATCTCACTGCAATGGGTGCTCACTGCAATCTCACTGCAATGGGTGCTGAGCACCATCTTACTTTCCCCCTGAAGGCAGCCAGGATGGAGAAGAGCACTGAGCTATCCTGATGGGAGCCTGGCTGGATGTAGCCCCTCTCCTTGTCCATTCTCTGCTAACTTGGCGATCGCGGGGTTGGGACATGCATTTGCCTTGGTAGCATCTGGTTTGGGCCACCTGTAGGTGCCTCCTGTCCAGAGGCAGATCTAAGGGAGGGCAAAGCTCTAAGTTTTGCAAGAAGCCATACCTTGCAGTGGAAATCACGCCTCTCCTGCACCGTTCTAGCCAATCCTCACAGGGAAAAGTAACATCTTGGCGTTGCTTACTGGCTACAGCAGCAAGGGAGAGGAGGGATTTACATGACAGGGTAAGGCTTCTTGCAACACTTAGAGCTTTGCCCTCCCTGTAGATCTGCCTCTGCTCCTGTCGCATCACGGCTAACAGCCCGAAAGGACTAGTGGAGAGATGTGTTTTTATTTAATGCAGCCCCTGCTCTGAATGACAGCAGCATCCAGGCTTTGCATTCACCAAGTGCTGAGCAGCCCAAGCAGCCATGTGGGGAAAATCCTCAATATACGAAAATAGCACCATTCAATATGATTTTATTTGCAATGGGCACCTGGGACTCCGACATTAGTCGCATTTGCCAGTGTGACACTTTTAACAGTTATTAAGTTTACGAGAGTCTGACTAAATGATGTGTGTGACTCGCAAAAATGTCACCTGTCTTATTTAGATTTAGAAGATACTGACTTCAAATAAACAGAAGGGGAGGGAAATACTGTGAACTGGTCAACTTCTATGCTGTTTTTATATTTCGGCTATTCTGCTCTTTTGCGTTTGTTCTTGTCCATTGTTTTAATGGTTTTTAAAGTTCCATTAACTTTTATTTTGATATGTTGTTTTAAAGGGTTTTAATTTTTTTAAACCGCTTTGAATCTTAGAAAAGCAGTATAGAAATCTAATAATACATAAATCTATATATATAAAAACGGACGTGGGTGTGTGGGTATGCGCGTGGGTGTGTTTGTGTGTTTGTGTGTATGTATGTTCTGCATAGGCTCCTCAATGCCTTGACCGATCAGCACCAAACTCGGCACGCACGTACCTTGAGGCCTGACGACAAACACTGTGGGGGTCAGACCCCCCTACAGCCCCTGGTTTTTCGGGGAGGGGGCCCAGCGCGTCAAGAACCAAGGGGATTGCATTGGACTAGAGGTCTGCTGCCACCCTGTGGTCACAAGCGATTCTGCAGGTTATGTGGTGGGATTGCAGTAGCTGAGCTGATACACAGGCAGTACTCAAAACCGAAAGTGAAACATCTTCCCAGGCCGAGTTGCCCAGGCTAGAAAGAGCATGCTCCAGACAATTCCAGCACCCAGTCGGATCTGAGATGGACAGATTTACACAGAGCTCACTGGCCAGCTGTTCCCGTTTCTCATACTTCACTGCTATCCCACCAGATTACCTGCAGACATTGTTCAGTAAGTGTGACAGTTTCATTTCGCTCTCTTGGTTGATTGTCTACCTGCTTCCTACTTACTTTCACAGTGATAGTTTGCATTTCGGGCTCAGGGTCATCAATATTGGGGGGGAGGGCCCCCCCTAATTCATTCCTTCTCCTACTAGAACCTAGGGATACATTGTCCCCCGGGCAACGTCGGGTCACAAACAGCTAGTAATAAATAAATAAATAACCCCAAAACTCACCCTGCTCCCTGGAAAGACAAAACATTAAGAAATCTAATTTTTAATGAGTTTATATTAAAATTCTTTGCAACTGTGATGCTTAATGTCATGACCTTGAAGTAGGATTCCCTCTTTCAGTACAGAAGAAGGTGCCTGTGCCTTTAGGGGGGAAAATGTATTTGATTCACACACCCCTTCTACAATGCTAGCGCAAGGCAAAGCTGCACCCGGAGATGTTTTCTCTTCGTTTCCAACCATTAAGGAGGCTTTTGCTGCAATCCTGAGCAATGAGACCTGCAAGCAAGCGCCACTAAACTCAATGAGATTTTGTGCAGAGTAAATATGCATAAGGTCAGGCTGTTCATTTGCCAACCTTACTCAGAAGGGGAGTGTGCTGCCTAGTTTTATTACAAGACTGAAAGGGTAAACAGTCTGGGTATAAATGCATTTCATGAAACGTGATTTCGTGTCCAAATTAATGGGGTTCCTGAATAGTGGCCACAATCCAGTGCACCAGTTTGCTTCAGCCCCATGAACGGCATCTAAGTCCACGGGAAGTCTATGCATGTAATTCAGAGCGCAATCCAGATTTCATGTTTGTACCAATCTCGGAGCCAGGGAGCCGGGTGCACAGATGTGTGCCGCCCTCCCTGTGCCAGTCCCAGCACCAGGTAAAGCTGGCATCCAGAGGCCAGCACAGGGGCTCAGGAAGGGCCGAGGGACAGGGTGGGGAAGGTGGAGGAGGGCAGGTTCATGGGCGGATTGGCCCAGGGTGGGGATAGAGACAGGATCCAGCACTTACACGAGATCCTAACCCCCAACCCCGACCCAGTGGGCCCTACACTACATTTGTGCCAACAATCCGAGTAGCCCCATAAGGGTGGCTGGGGCTTTACCCGGGGTAAGGGGAAAATATCTCCTTACCCCAAGATGAGCTCCAGCTGCCTTCTAACCTGAACTGGACACAACACAGGCCAGCTAGTCTGCCTGTTCCAGGGCAGTTTAGGATTGCGCCCTCAGAGATAATAAGATCTTGTTGTTAAGAATACTTACATACCGCTTTTCAACCAGAGTAGTTCACATCCTGTGGCGCACTGTGCCTTGGCACACAATAGCTGAAAATGGCTGGCCTAGCCCCTAGCACAGAAATTTTCAGCCACTCTTCTGTTACCCGAAGCCAGTGGTGGAATCTACCTGCACTAACAACCGGAACGCAGGAAGTAGCTACCGGGATGCATGGTTGATTGGCAGTTCCTCCGCACGTCCTCGCTTCCCCCGCGGTCCGCTGCCTGCCTGCCTGGCTGAAACCTCTGGCTGCGGGCAGGCAGGGCGCAGGCGTGGCCAGCCCCATTTGCGTATTGCAGGGGCGCGCGGCAGTGACGACTGCAATGGACGGAGCCAGCCCTACATGGAACAACTGAAACAGCGTGTGAAGTTTTAGCTGGGGTCAGGAATACAAACTATTCAGAAAGGTTACATGTAGCTAGTGCTGAAAACAGGAGATGGCCCCTTTACCCTGATAGGCTAATTGATTGAGCCTGAGGGGTGTGGCAGCACAACCACCGTCAAGACCTTCCAAACTGCAGGACTCCTCCAGATCATCCCCCAAGAAGACCATCAGACCTGATAAAGCTTGCACACCTGCCAACTTCCCTTTGCGAGACTGGAATTGCTGTCTGAGGAACAAGGTGAACAACTAGGGCCTAGTCAGTGATAGGAGCCTAGTTTTCTTTGTTTTATAAGGTATCTCTGTTAGTTCTAGTATGCTTTCTTAGTTGTGTTATCCTTGTTTTATCAATAAATTACAATTAAATTTACTAGAAGCTTTGGTTGTCTTTGTATTGGAACCAGATAAGATTCAGTGGCTAAAGTGGCACGCTTACCAAATTTTAAGCTACTCATTGGAAAAAGTCCCTGTAGTTTAGCCTGACTTGTTTAGCCTGGGGAATTTTAAGGTTAAGAGGAAGTATTCTTAACTTTGGGCCCAGACTAGTAGCAGTGGTTGTGAGCCTTGTTGTGCTTAAGGTCACACGCTGCTGAAAAAATCACAGACTCATGGGGGCCCGGAACTGATTAGAGGGCATATGAGCCTGTGATTTACACTCGGTACAGTGTGGCGAGACACCATTTTGAGATGCATGCTCTCCGCATGGGAGACTTTGAGAGAGCGCGTGTCCTCCTTTTCATTGTAAAAAAGTTGGTCACCTTAGCAATGGGGGAAGTACGGCCATTGGGGGATGTGATCCCCAGGCTGGCAGCATGCCGTGACCATTTTAGCACCTTCTCAGTGTGCCATAAGAGGAAAATAGTTGAAAGCAGCTGCCCTAGAACAAACACTGAGTTATTTGACAACAGGCCTCAGAGAATTACAAGTATGATTGACTGCTAGAGTGCTTTGGGGATCACTGTTGTTCTTACAACTGATCTAGAAGGTCTATTTGACGTACAGAGCAAATGCAAAAGTTGCTAATGCAGCCATGAAGTATCTCCAAGTGGAGCCAGCTGGAACAGCTGTAGTATAATGAGGAAGCTCTTCCCACAGACCTCGTCCCACACTCCATCCCAACTTCCTCTTTCCAGCTCCCTGATCACAGTGCTAGAGCCATTCAGCTGCAGCAGTTAACTCGGAAGTTACTCTGTTTCACAATCCACTCCTCTGTTACAACCATCTACCCGCTCCCCATTTCCGTAACTTGTAAATCTCTCCTTGCTAAATTCCTTAAGAAATCCTTCTGCTGCGGACAAAGCACAGCAATGAAGGAACACAGAGTAGCTCACCAGTGTCATATCTGTTGCACCAAACATAGGATGGCATTTAAAAACAAGGCTCTTATTCCCTAAAATTATTCACCTAGACTGGAATCCTACACCATTTACCTGGGAGTAAATCTCACTGAACTCTGTGGGACTAACTTTTAAGAAACAGGCATAGGATTGCATTCTTAGGCAAAAGCAGATGAGATGTTGGGGATTTGTGACTAGATGTCTCATTTCTTTAAAATTATGTTAAGAGTAGCAGTGTGGAGGCAGGGGAAAATGGACAGACTCAGGGTGCAATCCTAACCTGGAGTTAGGCAGGCACAGTTAGGCCAGCAAAGTTTGGCCAGCACAAGGGATATCGTTAAGTATGTTTGGAACACTCTCGGAAGAAAGATGCCAGCACACTGAAGTGCACCGTCTTCCCTGACTCCGAGAGTTGTCCAAACGCACTTTAATGTGGCCAGTAATGGCATCTAAATGATTTAGCAACAGGTACTCACTTTTGATTGGCACTTGTGTCGGGGCCTGCCCACCAGAAGTGAGGTCATAGCCGGAACCCAGGAACTGCCGCGCCTCCTCGGTAGGCTGCGTGGCGGCCCAGGAGAAGGCCCGGGAGTTCCGGGCCTTCCCCAGGGCCACCGCGCGGGCTACCGATTCCCCCCCCCCAGGAACCGCCGCGCCTCCTCGGGAGGGAGCCCCAGGCAGCCTACCTGCTGCTGCCGTCGGTCTCCCTTGCTCCGCTGCCTGCCTGCCTGCCTGGCTCTGAGAACGTGCAGGCAACTCAAACATGCAGGCAATTCAAACGTTGCAGGGGGCGGAGTGAAGCGCCGATGGAGTCGACGAGTGGGCGGGCGAATGGGTGGGGCCAGCCCTAATCCTAGGAACAGGTACTCGCGTACCCCCACGTACCCGCTACATGACATGTCTGAATGTGGCCCTTGTGCCAGCCAACTTTGCTGGCCTAACTCCAGGTTAGGAATGTGCCCTCAATTATATTGGAACTGTAGAAGAGAGAGTTTACTTTCGCACCATTTATCTGAAGTAATCATATACACCAATATGCTGTTTGCCTCTATGTAGAAAACACATACATACATGTAAAGGTAAAGGTTTCCCCACGACTGAATGGTCTAGTTGTGACCGACTGTAGGGGGCAGTGTTCATCTCCATTAACACCTTCAAAGCCTATAGAGCCGGCGTTTTTGTCTGAGGACAAGCTTCTATGGTCATGTGGCCGGCATGACTCTACACCGTAGCACACGGAATGTCGTTACCTTCTCACCGAAGTGGTCGCCATTTTTCCACTTGCATTTAGGTGCTTTCAAACTGCTAGGTTGGCAGGAGCTGGGACAAGCAACGGGAGCTCACTCCATCGCGCAGTCTTGAACTCCCAACCTTCCGGTTGGAAAGCCCAGCAGCAGCGGTTTAACCCGCTGCGCCACCACATCACCATGTTTTCTCTAAAAGGAAAAATATTTATGTAGGGCTTTTTACAGAAGCAGAGAGGCACGCAAAGGGTGCTCCACGCCCTGCAAAAGGCCAGTGTTGCCCTCCAGGTAAGTAAAAAAGCCCCTTGGCAGTGCCAGTGCCACAGTGCTACAGTTCTGTCTCTACCCCCTCTCCACTCCCATCCCTGCCCCTGCAAATATTTAGGTGGTTCTCAACATCCAAGAGAACCAGTGAAATAGCGTAATGCTATGCTAACCACATATGTAAAACCACTTATTAGATGAAGCAAAAGCTAATAACAGTACCAACTTACTTTCAACCACTTAGGCCAGCCCACCTAAGACATTTGACACCTTTTAAATTGTCTATCTTACAGGGTTGCTGTGAGCTTAATAAGGATGGGGGACATGTAGACTGCCATGAACTCTGGAAGGAAGAGTGGAAGCTTGCTTGTAAATGTAATAAATTACTGGAGGAGTCCATCACACAACAAACACTGGAGTCCTAGGTTCAATAAAGTATTTGGATTATCCTTTACTTTTAAATTTGCTTGTTTCTTATTGTGAAAGCAATATACAGTACATCATTTGGGCTGATAATGTAAGAAGAGCCCCACTGGGTCAGGCCAAAGGCCCATCTTGTCCAGCTTCCTGTATCTCACGGTGGCCCACCAGATGTCTCAGGGAGCACACAAGGCAAGTAGATACAGGTGTGCCCCGGTTTCAGTTATCCATGGATATCATCAAAAATAGGATGCCTATTAAAAAGATAAGGGAACATTAAACAAATCTTTTTTTTTACCTTGTTGCTGCAAAACCACTGCTGTTTTTCTTTAAAAAGGTGTCCCCAGTATCCACGGTTTCAGGTATCCACAGTAGGTTCCATAACAGAACCTCAGCGGATACTGAGGCATGACTCTACCTGCATCTCGTTGCCACTCCCCTGCATCTGGCATTCTGAGATAGATTCTGAACAGGCAACAAGGGCTGCAATCCTATCCTATACAGACTTAAAGGTAAAGGTTTCCCCACGACCGAATGGTCTAGTCGTGACCGACTGTAGGGGGCAGTGCTCATCTCCATTTCAAAGCCTGTAGAGCCGGGGTTTTGTCTGAGGACAAGCTTCCATGGTCATGTGGCCAGCATGATTATACGCCGTAGCGCACGGAACGCCATTACCTTCCCACCAAAGTGGTCCCTATTTATCTACTTGCATTTAGGTGCTTTCAAACTGCTAGGTTGGCAGGAGCTGGGACAAGCAACGGGAGCTCACTCCGTCGCGCAGTCTTGAACTCCCAACCTTGTGGTCGAAAGCCTAGCAATAGCGGATTAACTCGCTGCGCCACCACGTCCCTTTCAGACTTACCTGAGAGTAAATCCCACCAAAGTCAGTAGGGCTTACTTCTGAGTAGACATGCCTGAGATTGCCCTGTAAGTGAACATTTGGACCAATTTCAGCTTGCAGTATGCTTTTGTGAGATGGGAATGGAGCCCCCTAGTGGTCAAAGTGCAAATCACCTCTGCAGTAACATCTCACCAGTTCTCCAGGAAGAGCATAAAGCATTTAATTACTGTACCGAATCAGAATTTGCAATAATGGTTAATGGCTCTGGTTAAATGCTCTGTAAAATAAGTTCTTTGGGAAGAAAATGACAATCAAAAAAGGTCAAAAAGGAAAATTTACTCTTGAGCTTCTCAGTGATTGTTTTCCTCTCCACTTTATAGTAACTGAGATGAAAAGTTCAAAAAAGGAATTTGTAATTACAAAGGAGGGAATTTGGACGCACTTGAGTTAATTGCATATGGTTTGCCAAAGGAAAGATGCATATATGCTTGTGTTATCAAGCTGAAGGAAAAAATGAAGATCCTTTTCTGCCATTTAACATTCTTCATACTTCTTATTAATTTTTAGTTCCTTTTTGAATAGTGAGGTAATTAGAAAGCTATAAAAACCAAAAAGCTATTTCTCATTTGTGTGGTGCTTTTCAGTGAGCAAAGGGAGGTTTCAGGTGGGTTTGAAAGAGGCTGAGAGAAGCTAGGCTACCTCAGAATGCCGGGTGCAAGGGAGTGGCAACAGGATGCAGGCATCTTGTTGTCTTGCGTGCTATCTAAGGCATCAGGTAAGCCACTATGAGACACAGGAAGCTGAACTTCATGGGCCTTGGGCCTTAGCCAGAAGGACCCATTTTATGTTCTTAAGCTCATCAATCAATTAAAAAGTATTTATATACCGCTTTTCAACATGAAGTTCCCAAAGCGGTTTACAGGCAAATAATAATAAAGTTAAATGGCTCCCTGTCCCAAAAGGGCTCACAATCTAAAAAACGCAGGACACCCCCAGCAACAGCCACTAGAAAAGACACTGAGCTGGGGTGAAGAGGGACAATTACTCTCCCCCTGCTAAATATAAGAGGAACACCACTTGGAAAAGTGCCTCTTGCCCAGTTAGCAGGGGTTGAACTTTACATTGGTGAGTGGAAAGAACACACATTTTCAAGTCCAATCCAATTGGCCCAGGCTTGAGAAAAAAATTACCTATGTGCATTGCAACACACCTGGCTAAGGAAAGACTCTTAGAAGAGCAGCAGAAAGGTTCCATTGCACTCCAAGGAGGAGCCATTTTCCACCAGTTACCTTCCACTCATATCTGTGAGCTAGCACAATCTCAGACTGCTGTAAGTGAAGTTAAACCAACAGGCCTCCTTTCCTATTTCAGTAAGGCGGTCTAAGAATTTCTCTAGGAAATAGAAATCCGTCAGCAAAGGGAAAAAAGAAAAGAAAAATTCCCCCTTAAAATAAACACACACTCTGTCTTTTGCCACCCATCCTGCCTGTAATTAGTATGTCTCACCGACAGGAGCTGCGCATGGCGAGCTGCTCCAGGCCGAGCCCATTCCTCACTGCCACGCTGCCACGAAACGGCGCTTTGACGGAATTCCTGGGGAAAGCCATGAAATATTCAACAGCTCATATTTGTAAATGGCCCAGCAACACACTGAGTAAATGACCTCTGAGGAAACGTCCGCATTAAAATGGAATAGAAGCCAGCCGAGGCGAGGGTGCTTACAAGCAGTGTGTGTTTTGTCAGGCCCAACAAGCCGCAAACACAAATGCAAGAAGAGCTGGTTAGGCGAGACGTGTTAATGCTGAGCTACAACAAATGAGGACCCAGGAAGCCTCTTTACTTCTGAGGAGCTCACTGGTGGGGCTGCCAGTACCAAGAGCGCTCCTCAGAATTGGTGCCTGGACCAAAAATACTCAGTCCCCTCCTATGTTCTGGTATCTCTCACAATTAGAGGATAGTTCCTACAGCAACAAGAAGGTATAATTCTGTTCCTTTCTCCACTTTACACATGTATGACTCCATGCTTCTTTAACCTCCATACAGTCCACTAACATTCTTTCAATGGCTGCCTATTGTCAAGTGAACCAATGCTTAAATCTATATCATTACATGAAACAGTTCAAATTTACCCATCAGTGACAAGAGACACACTCGTCTCTTTCTTCCTTTTCTACTGTACCTTTGCCCTGACTTCCTTTGAAATTTAGACTGTAAACTCCTTGGGACAGAGGCATCTACTGGACTCGATCTAAATAAATAACAAAAATACAGGCATGCCCCAGTATCCGTTGGGTTCCATTCCAGACCCGACTAGGGATACCTGAAACCGTGGATACTGGGGATGCCTTTTTAAAGATAGGGGAACATCAGTGGTTTTGCTGCAACAAGGTAACAAAGAAAGAAAGATTTGTTTAATATTCCCCTCTCTTTTTAATAGTTTTCTTGGTATCCATGATATCCGTGGATAACTGAAACTGTGGATACCGAATTGGTGGATACCGGGCACACCTGTAGCAGGAAAGCACCTAGAGATTGCCATTGCCTCATCTGACCAGGAACTCCCACCAGAAGGTTACCTGTTCCCAGGATATGCTCTATATCCAGCGAGATCAGATTGCAATTATTTTCATTTTTTGAACAGCTAGCTCTGGTATCACCTGCTTCTTTCATGGACCCCCCTGTAAAATCCATCGCAAACCCCCCCCCAATCCATGTCTATATATCAGAACATGACATTTCTGAGCACGAAGAATGCAGGTTATGTGAGTATTGAATTTCTACAGGGATATTTCTCAGGCTATGATTTTTACACATTCGGATGGTGAACAGGGATGAATTTTCTCTCCTCTTTGAGTTTTCATCACTATGCAGGTGGTGTGATTTTCAAGGAGGTTTCCAGCTCTGCAGTGCATCAATGCTGATGGTTATTACCCGAAACAGAATGTTCCACTCTGGGGACCGTGAGGGGGTGCAAAGAAATTTCAGAAAACCTGCCATATGATCTTGATAGGCAGAGCCAGCTGAATTCAGCTGTTTTTCCCGCTATCATTTCCTATGTGTTGTCCTGAAGGACGATTAACCATTAATTGCTTATCCCAAGCCCTGCAAAAGGTGAGATATTGTAGTAGCCTGAACCAAAATGGAAATACTTTTGTATTAAAAAAAATTATTTGTTAAATGTGTTCTGTTGGGACATTTTACTGTTAGGTCAATACAATGCTATTGTAGAATAAATAGGTGCACTGCAAAATTAAAATGTAAACAGACGGCACCATCTGGTGGCTAATGCAGGAAAAATCCAAAAATAGGTCTGTGTCCTGCCCACACCCAATCCCCACTGACTGCTTTGGAATACTCCAGGATGTAATGGAGATGCCATCCATTTGTTGAGAAGCCATTTTGATCAGATGGCAACCTGGTGACTTGCTACCCAACAGTCCCTGTGTAAATATGGATTGCTGAATCATATGTTTAGTGGCCCAATACTATTTAAATTCTATGCCAAGAATACTATTTAAATTCTGGCAGAACCACTCATATACTGAGCCCATCCTGGGAATGCCACACTGATGGTGCACCAAGAGCGGTGCACCAAAAGCCAAATGCCAAGCCTGGCCTGGCCCGTCCTTCTCCAGCTTCCATCAAATGCCGGCACAGCCTGTTATCCTCAGATCAGCATCCTGATGGCAGTACTCAGGGCATTTTACAGTCAGCAGGCTCCTAAACTGGCAGGGCTGCCCTTGTGCCAGCGTACATGTGGTACATCTTAGGATAGGGCTGGGCCATTAGGGAAGAAAGATAATTCACAGGAAACTGAGTGCCCAATCCTATCCAAGTTTCCAGCACCAATGCAACTGGGCCAACAGGATGTGCGCTGCATCCTCTGGTGGGGGGACAGTCACGGGCATCCCCTCAAGGTAGGGGAACACTTGTTCTCTTCCCTCGGAGCTGCATCACAGCTGCCTTGATGCTGGAAAGTTGGAGAGCATTGGGCCCTAAAACATCAATTATATTGTAGGTCTTCAAAAGGTGGATCAGGACTCAGGAGTAGGTCACAACCCAACCTCAAGTGGGTTCAACAATGTGGCCACACCATTTTGCTATGAGGTTATCAGCACCGTGCATACACGCCAAAGCTAGGGATCCTAGATGGGATATATCCTGACAGAGACTTGGCCTCAGAGAAGTACCTTTGACCAAGCCCCCCTTCAGCAGATCCCCCCATTCGCCCAGCCATTCTCCTGCCCTTCCCTGCTGTGGTCAGTCACCAGCACCCCTGTTCTGTTTAGCCTCAACTCGCTTCCTCCTTTTTTCTCCTCTGCCTTTCAAAATTGACTGCAGGCTCAACTGCTGATCCACACGCTGCAATGACCTACTTTCCAATGGATTTTGTGTTCTTTGCCTTTGATTCACCTGATCCTTGGCTTGGCTCCTATCCTCGAGTTTTGTGCTTTGCATGAAATTTGAGTTCTCTGCAAGACATTCTCTGACTGTCATTTGGACTAGAAACGCTTGGCCTCAGTGTTTCCCATCTATAAAAGGCATCAATTTCTTTTCCAGAATGTCTTCATACTTAATTCCTTAATACGACGCCACCGACATGTGTTTGTTTATACATATAACTTACAGCACAATTCTGTGTATGTGTAGCCAGGTGTAAGTTTCATTGTGTTCAGAGTAAATTCCAGTGGCATTAATGTGTGAAGTGCACCTTCATGCAGTGCACATTTAGTTCTTTATACTGGTAACACAATTGGTGTGTGAACTGGTTTGAATTGAGTTGGCCTGGTATAATGTATAAATATACTGCTTGCTGGCAGGGGACTCATAAGCACGTGGAATCACTGTAGACCTTAAAGTAGCTTTTTTTGGTGGGCTCTGCCCACTAAACTGCAGGGTTTTGCCCAAGGTACATGAGTTCTTGAAGGCACAGTTCAGGTGGGTTGGAAGTTTGATGTGAGGGGGGAAGAAGGGAGGGGTTAACTGGGGGGTTGAGGTGGATCTCTTGCATGTTGGACACTGGTACAAAGAACCAAAATGACAGAGAATGCAACAACATGTAAAGGAAAAGGAAGAAGGAAGAATATCATCACAACCTCATCATCATCAACAACATCAACCACCACCAACCTGTGATTTCCATCCAAGAATTCCAAAACTGCTATAAAGTCAGAGGAAAACCGCACATGTCAGCATGAATACTTTGGGAATACTTTGCATTGTTAAGAGTTCAGTACTGCCTAGGTCCTTTACTACGAGCAACTTGTGTAATCACAACTCTTACATATAAACTGTAGATGAGAAGGAATTCATCCATTTCTTTTTTGAGGCAGCAAGAGCCTGTCATCAGAATCACTGAACAAATGCAATGCTTTCCAATGGGACCATTCACACGTGCAGCTGTGAACAGTTAGGTATTGACCCATGTAAGTGTGGATTACCCACATAAGCCATAAGACCGGGAGCAGTTCACAGTTGCCACTTCAAGAAAGGAAAGGACAGTGGAGTTGCCAGCATGGCCACTGCCTGGGGCAGATGTCACCCCCTGCACCATGCACACAACACACACACACACACCCTATATTCACCCAGAGGGATGAGTGGCACCTGGAAATTATTCGGCAGCAACACAATAACGTCATCATGTCCTTTGTGCAGTACCAAATTGTTTTCAGGGTGGCCATTTCTGGGGCCCATCCACTGCCAAACATGGTGTCATGAAACTCTTGTTTCATGTAGACCCTATTCTTGTGTTGATGGTAGAAACAAATAGAGCTCTTCTTGTGTAAAAGGTTCAGTTGCGGGTAGTTGGCCTCATGGGAGTAGGAGACCTAAAGGAAGGAAGGAGGCTATCCTGTGGTGCTGTAAGTATAGAAGATGGAGGAGGAGGAGGAGGAGGAGGAGGAAGAGGCAGTGGCGGCAGCTGCCACCGCAGTCGCCACCGCCACCTATAAAAGCCAGTAAACTGTGTAAACTGTGCAAGGTTTCTTTTGCTTTCTCCTGAGTCCCTCTCAGACAGTTCACAAAGTTTTAATGTTGGGAGAAGTGGGTTGGGGAGCCTCCCAGTTTGTACTATTTTTAGCTGATTGGGTTTTTAGAGCATATAGAGGTTTTGTACATTTGTGTGTAATTGCTTGTGTAAATTAATAAAACGTTGGGTTTGATTCCTTAGTGTTTGAACTTCTCTGAGATATGTATAAAACCACCACTCCTGCCTCTTGAAGGGAGAGAGAAGAAATTAAAGGGAACTCCATAGAGGGTAAATTGCAAGGGGAGTTTAGCCCAGGAACTCCTTCTCACTAACGGAGGTCCTTAGCTGATAGCAGTGGTAACTACCTAAGGGAGGGTAAATCTCCCCTAACATAGCACATGGCATGGGTCTCCACTCAGTGGGGGCTCAGGTGGTGTGCCTGTCACCCCCTGGGTGAATTACCTGGGGTAGATGCCCCCCACCCCTACTTGTTATGCTACTGGCAAAAGGAGACACAGTATAAATAAGAGGGCTCTATATAGGTCAGAGCTTTGGATTTGAAGATTCAGGAAGTTCCTGCCTACCCCCTACCCCTGGTGTTGCTACCATCCATGCCCTTTGTCTCCACCTGTCACACTGCACTTGGTGGGGCTGATCTGTACCTTTGCCTATCTCCCTGTCACGGCATCTACCATTTCAATATTGTGCAAAAGCCCATAAAGTTAAAATATGGCCATCCCATGTACACAAATATGGAGGCAAGGTTGTGTACACAATGACAATGTTTACTGAATGTACATGAACGTGCGTGATATATTAAAAATAGTAGACCTAGCATGTGACAATGGAAGTTGCAGAAGTTTAAAGCCCAGGTAACAAGGTGTGTGTATGTGGAGCATGGGTGGTAAAATCATTGGGCATGCAGGGAACTCTGAACATGCTTTGTGGGTATACCCACAGCCACGCACACCACCACAGCAAGCAGCTGCCACTTCCATTAGCCTGGCTGTCACCAATCCTGAAAGCCGTGAATGTGTTCAGTGCAGTTCTACACTGATCTTGCTTGTTCATGTCAATGCTGCTATGTTGGCAAACAAACACCATCAAGTCCACCTGGTAAGCCAGGAAGAGGTGGGTGGGATTAATATAGGCATCGAGCCATTGTGATGTTGATTCCAATATCTGTTAAACACAACGAATTGCCAAACAGCTGCTCCAGCTCATCAACGCAAAGACATGAAGACGTGCGAAAGAGACAGACTTCTGACATAATGAGGCCCACAGAGTACACAGCAAGCCAGGATCTGCTTTCTCATCTCACTAAAGCCTGTTTACCAGAATGATACTGCAGCAAATTGCCGTCACTTTCATGCATCATAAAGGTAGATTAGAAAACTGCAGGAAGGGGCAATGCAAACAGTCGAGAACATGGGACCTTTGGTTTATCTAACCTCTGTGGGTTGCACAATAGATTCTGGGAGAAAGGGGGAAGGAAAATTCAGAGAGAGAAACAGAGGGAGGAAGGGAAGGAAAAAAGAAGAGAGCAGAGAAGAAGACAGTGGAGGACTGGGAGAGGGAGGGAGGGAGGGAGCACAAAAGATACACAAAGGAAGTACTGAAAATTAGAAGTGGGTATAACAATGCAGATTAAGATTAAAGGAAGTTCAGTAAAGGCCTAATCCGATCCTCAAGGTACCCCAGTGTATCTTCAGATGCAGGCCCAATGACAGCCCAGCCAGTGCAGAGGTCCACCTACCAAGGGATGCTCCACAGATGCTATTAGAACATACAAGTTTGCGCGGATGTCACTGAGATGCCCGCATAACTCCACCAGCAAAGAGGCCAAAACAGGGAGGAGACTGGAGCATGGCACGGGAGGAACAAGGAGGAGTCAATGTACACTGTTTCCTAAACTCTGTTCAGACAATGGACTCTTCCCCATGCCAGAAAAATGCTATGCCAATGACAGAGCTGGCATAGGTAGGACTACCCTGTGGGGAAGGAGGGGTGCTGTGGCATCCTTGTGTCATGCTGTGTATGGGTGGTGTACTTAGGGCATCAACTCCATGGTTGAGGAGGCATCTGTGGCCCAATGCTTTTTTCCTAGTGGCTGGCGTGGCCTCCCAGTATTGGCCACCCAGCGGCCCCACTCCAGCCCTGTGCCTGCCCCCTGGTGACACCTCTCCATCTGCCAGCGGCGGGGCTGCTTTGGGTGCATTGATTGGCGGACATCACACTGATGGTACACAGATGTCACATGGATACACACTGACTTCACATGCAGATGTCACTCAGATGTTATGTCAATGTCATTGTGATGGTGTGCTTTTGTTGATGCTGCTCCATGGACAACAGGCTGCGCTGGGGTTCCCACGAACACTGGGGGTGTTACTGGTAAGGGATAAGCCACCATTGGTTTGCCAGGATAGGCTAAGTCTTTGGCTCTTGTTGCAGTGGTGCCACTGTGCCATCATTGCCAGGGCAGACACAAGGTATGAAGGACGTCAGCACAATGTCCTAATGGGATTGGTATGGACATTATTGATGATCACTGCATTAGGAAAAAATGTGCAAACCTGCACTAACTGTGCTTCTTTCCAGTGAGGAATGCTCCAACATAGCCAATGCAAGAAACCTTCCCATATGGACAGCCCGAGAGTGACATTCTTTGTATTTGTACCATCATCGCTGCATCTGCTGCTGTCAGTTTGAGCAGATTGTGACAAACCGTGTGACTTGAAGGTCAGGATGTCATGTAGACACTGATCGCACGAGCCCTTGCCTCTGGAGCACTGGGGCTTGCAAGACGGCTGTGCCGCATTCTAAGCAGTGACCAACAGCAGGAGCCGTTCTGGTGAAAGTCAGTGGAAGGGCAGCTCATGTTCTCATTCTGTCCTCCAGACATCCAGGACCAAGCTGTATGACAAACCAGATTGCTGCCATCTATGACCTTGGTCCTGACCATCACCCCTGAGCAAGGTCTTCCCACGCAAGACGATATGAAGCATGCTCACTCACTGCACACGTCCATAGAATTCAGTGGGACTCACACGATGTAATGCTAACCAACATTGCACCAGGGTGAGGGCAAGGCAGCTCCGAGGTAAGGGAACAAACATTCCCTGACCTTGAGGAGGCCTCCATGACTGCCCCCCCCCAACTGCAGGATGCAGCACATGCCCCATTGGCACAGCCACGGCAGTGCTGGAAAATGTGGAATGTTTGTTAGGATTGTGCCCACAACCTTATAAAAATGCACAGGACCACAGTCAATGGTGAAATGGCTCAGGCATATATTTTTATTACTGGCTGACATTTGTGGGTTTTTTCCCCCTCAAAAATGTGTCTCAATACTAAGTAAAATAAGTATTTTAAATGCCTCTCCATTTAACTGAGTTTGTATTGGAGCATGTGAGTGTGTTTCCATTTCTTCCATGGGAGCGAAGAAAAACTTACTTGAAAATCTATTGACTGACTGGGACTGACCATGTCAGAATTCTCATATTGGGGGCTGGGTGGGTTAAGGGGTCAGCAGACAAGGGAGGAAGTATAAAATGGACTTTTCATTGGACGTACCTGCACTTTTCAGTTGGAACAGGGCTTTACTTTTTGTCAAAACAGGCATGTCCCAGTATCTGCTGGGGTTCCGTTCTGGACACCACCACCACCCTGTGGATACCTGAAATTGTGAATACTGGGAACGCCTTTTTAAAGACAGGGGAACATCAGTGGTTTTGCTGCAACAAGGTAAAAAAAAGAGATTTGCTTAATGTTTCCCTAACTTTTTAATAGGTGATCTAGTATGGTATCTGTGGATAACTGAAACCGTGGATACCAAATCAGTGGGGCACATCTGTGTTAAGTACAGCATGTTCCCCACCGGTGCCAGATGCCACTTCTCCATCACATTTCCTTGGATAATTGCTCAGGCTTTAACCAGACATTGCTGCTGGGTTGTTGAATCAATTGTTTGATCAAGTCAGACAGATCTATGGTCCCTCTATCCCATTTCTCAGCCAGTGTACGTGTTCTGTTCCATAGTTCAGAGTGCAGTCCTAACCTGGAGTTAGGCTGGCACAGTTAGGCCAGCACAAGGGCCACCGTAAAGCATGTTTGGACCACTCTCGGAGTCAGGGAGGATGGCGCACGTCTGTTCCAAGGTGCAATCCTAACCTGGAGTTACGCCGGCACAGTTAGGCCAGCAAAGTTTGGCTGGCACAAGGGCCACCATAAAGCGCGTTTCGACCCCTCTTGGAGTCAGGGAAGATGGTGCACTTCTGTGTGCTGGCATCTCTGACTCTGAGAGTGGTCCAAACATGCTTTAAAGCATCCCTTGTGCTGGCCTAACTGTGCTGGCCTAACTCCAGGTTAGGATTGCGCCCTCAGTCTCCTGTGCTGATGCCGAAGAAACCCGTTTCTCAGAGGTCTCCTTATCACATGCATACGGGCACTTACTATGAAGCGCCCAAGTCTTGGTTGACAGTGACACGTATAGCTGTGTGGTAAACTAGTTTTAGCATTTCATAGGAACAGAGGTGGGGTTCACATCAGTCTCCTCCATTATTACAGAGAATCCAGACAGCTTTATTGCCAAACCAGGCTTTCCAGGGTTTTTCCCCATTCTTGTCCTCCTGCCTTTTTAAAGACTTGGTTTGCTGTGATTCCCTGCCCTTTTTGCATCAAATGCCTGCCTGCCACAGCCCTGTTTCCTGCAGGGGTCTCACTGCATTGGAAGATGACCACTGAGCACCTTTTCAACTGTACTCACTCCTGACAGCAGGCAACACAACACAAAGGGCTGGCTCCAGGAGCAACAGTGGCTTCTACACGCAGGGGACCAGCTCTGGTTCTTGAAAGCCATTGAGATACTTTGGAGTAGCCCTTTGGTTACTGGACCTCACCTTTCAGACACATTGCCCCATCCCCTCCATGACCTTGCTCTTTCTTCTGCCATCTGCTGCAGCTTGATTCTCTCTGAACGCATCTGTCCTTTCCCTTTAAAATCAATTTTTTTCAAAAAAAAATCATTTTCATTTCTGCTTTTTAAATGCTGCATGTGTTTTAAAGAATGGGGAAACAACAGTGAGATTTGAGTTCAGGAAACGTGTAGTTCAAGGGAAAGTCAAATGCCAGTGAACAGAAGGAAAACCAGTTTAAGAAATGAGTAATCCAAGAGCCAAACACTGGAAGAAGCAGGAACCTGCTTTAAGCCACATCAGTGGGAAGGAGACTGGAATCCATTCCATTCCATTTCAGTGGTTGCCAGTGGCAGCCAGCCAGTGCTACTACAGGGCAGGGAAGCACCCCAGGAGCTGGGACAAGATACACCTCCTTTTTGGGCAGAGCCACAAAGACTCGGTGCAATCCTAACCTGGAGTTAGGCCGGCACAATAAGGCCAGCAAAGTTTGGCCGGCACAAGGGCCACCGTAAAGCATGTTTGAACTACTCTCAGAGTCAGAGATGCCAGCACACAGAAGTGAGCCATCCTCCCTGACTCCAAGAGGGGTCCAAACGTGCTTTATGGTGGCCCTTGCGCCAGCCAAACTTTGCTGGCCTAACTGTGCTGGCCTAACTCCAGTTTAGGATTGCACCTTGGAACAAATTCTGACCTCCCTTTTCTTTTAGATTTACAAGGTTCACCGTGAGTTCATTTCATGGCTTTTTTTTAGTCCCCCAAACCATTGTTTAACTTTTGAGATTGTGAGCCCCTTTTTGGGTCAGCACCACTAACAAGTAGAGCAAAAATACCATAA
The DNA here is from genome assembly GCA_029204185.1 of Lerista edwardsae. Lineage (NCBI taxonomy): Eukaryota > Metazoa > Chordata > Lepidosauria > Squamata > Scincidae > Lerista > Lerista edwardsae. The sequence continues at coordinate 16,080,245 of JAJKFI010000019.1, read as the reverse complement.
ACCAGTGGTTCCCAATCTGGGGTCAGGACCCACCAGTGGGTCACGAGCCAATTTCAGATGGGTCACAAAGCACCTAGAGCAGCCATACTGAAAATATAAGAAGATGGGATGCTGGAAAGGGGAAGGGCTGTGTGGTTGTTTTGCTTCTGTCAAGGTTCTAAATAGGCATTTTTCTTTCTGATTTACTTTGTTATTGGAAAATGGCTTGGAAATAATGCAATTTATTGGTGCATTCATAGGAAAGCAGCAGGCTCTGGCATCACAATGACAGTACTTGTGGACATGACATCACTTCTGGTGAGTCCTGGACAGATCATCATTCTAAAAAGTGGGTCTCGGTGCTAAAATGTTTGCGAACCACTGCCATAAGCCATACTGAGTTTATGGGATAGAGCAGAATATTAATATAAATAAAAATATGAATGAATGAATGAATGAATGAATGAATGAATGAATGAATGAATGAATGAATGCTAAGCATGCTTTCAAAGGAGTATGTCCCATTGAGCATATGATCTTGATGTTCATGAACACAGCAGTTTTGGGTCAGAAATGAACTGCCCACTTTTGTCTTTGCAATGCATGTGGGCATTGCATAAGTGTCAGGGGAAAAGAGCACTATATTAAGCAGCATATGAAGCCACCATCACCAGCCTACTCAAGAGGCCACCTGATGCAGGTTGCATCGGTGGCAGAATGTGAACGGTCCAAGGGGTGGTAGACTTGGGGTGCCTTTCACCCCACGTTTGCTGCCACCACTGCCTCCATCCAATCTGCTGTCAATGCTCGCAGCGATGATCTGCTTCCCACTTGCTCAAGCAAGAAGCAAATCGTGTCTCGATTTACCACTTTTGCACTGCATGCAAGTCTTACCTAGTGGATAATGAAGTGGCGTGAGTGAGACTCCTCCAGTTCATGATGCAGCTTGATGAGGCAACTGTTAATAGTGCTCAGTAGGCAGGCAAGAAAACTGTTTGCCTTAAGGAAACACTGAAAGGAATGAAGCAGAGAGGGCAAACAGTAAGGAGTTTGGTCCTCCAACTCTACCTCCCATTTCTGTGGTCAGAGAAGACTGGCCCAAGATCCACCCAGTAAGCTTCATGGAGTTATGGGTAGGAATTATGAATCTGGGTCTCTCCAGCCCTGAGGAGTCTCTTCCCCCTAAGCCACTGCTCTTACACCAAGGTAAGCATTAAACATTGGTCCTCACCCCATGCTCTGGGTACCCCATGCAGAAGAGAGCGACAAAAATGATTACGGGGCTGGGGCACCTCCCTTATGAAGAAAGACTGCAGCGTTTGGGGCTCTTCAGCCTAGAAAAAAGGCTCCTGAGGGGGGACATGACTGAGACATACAAAATAATGCACAGAAGGGATAGAGTCGAGAGAGGGATGTTCTTTTCCCTCTCTCAAAACACCAGAACCAGGGGGCATCCGCTAAAACTGAGGGTTGGGAGAGTTAAAACAGATAAAAGGAAGTACTTTTTTACCCAGCGGGTGGTTAGTCTGTGGAACTCTTTGCCACAGGAGGTGGTGATGGCATCTGGTCTAGATGCCTTTAAGAGGGGATTGGACAGATTTCTGGAAGAAAAGTCCATCGTGGGCTATAGGATTGTGCAGCCTCCTTACATTAGTAATAGGATACTTCAGAGTACCGGGTGCAAGGGAGAGGCAACAAGATGCAAGCATCTTGTGTCTCGTGCCTCCCTGGGGCACCAGGTGGGCCGCTGTGAGATACAGGAAGCTGGACTAGTGGGCCTTTGGCCTGATCCAGCAGGGCTCTTCTTATGTTCTTATGTACTACTGTATATGATAGGGAAGAGGAACCAGCACTCCCAGACAGTGGTATCAGTAGGGGGTGCGTGAGGTGCAAACTGCACCAGGTGACACCATTAGTGGTCAAAATTGTGAAAATCTTGGTACTTTTGAATAACACTATCATGTTATGTATAATTGGAAAGGTTGTAGAATGCAATGAAACAAATCTAGGGAACCAATAAAGTCGTTTGTATGAATTAGATCTCATTTGGGCCCAAGTCTTGGGGCCCAACCCTATCCAACTTTCCAACATCAATGCAGCAATGCTGCCCCAAGGTAGGGGAACCAACATTCCCTAACCTTGAGGAGGCCTCTGTGACTGTCCCCCCCCCACTGCAGGATGCAGCACACACCCCACTGGCATGGCTGCATCAGCACTGGAAAGCTGGATGGATTGTGCATCATCTAGTTGGCCACTGGTTTTTTGTTGGTTACTTGTTTGGTGACTGACCGTAATGTATTTAAATTAATAAAGTGAGGGGGGGGGTTACACCAACCCCAGCGATGCCACTGCATTTAGGCTGTGCATATGACATTGTAATTTATTTTGTACGGTCTGGAGGGAGGGGGGCCATCATTGGAGTGACGCAATGATCTCTTGCACCAGGTGACACCTCTGCTCCCAGAGCTTTCTAGAAAACACTGCCTCAGATCTGCACAGGCAAATGCCCAGATGTGAACCTGCCCAGAAGTCACAAGGAGAAAAACAGATCTGGCTACTCCAAAGAAGGCATATTAAAACCTTTATTTAGACTCCAAAGATAGACTTCATAGACAGTCCCTTGCTTGTTACTGAAAGCTGTGCACCATTATGAGAAATACAAAATGGTATCATCAACATCTGGGAAAGGCAGAGAAAAATACTGGAAAGAGGTAAGACAAGTTTGCACTCTGGCAGAGACTGGACTGGTTGGAATTGTCTTATAATCTGCTTAGAGCACCAGAGCAATAAAGCACGAAAGTGTTAGAAGAAGGGTGGGGGAGGGCAGAAGAGAAAGTTTCAGTGAAGCGTGTTCTGTTTCACTGAAGATGAAATGGAGTTTCAGGGAGTAACACAATCTTGGGCCTTTCATTCTTAAAACATACTAGAAAAAAATAAAAAGAGAAACATTTCCCCACTGATTAGCCATTTGCCCATTCAATTATACCTTTTCAAGACATAAGCCTGTATTGGATTGTTTAACACTTGCGCAGGCAATTAATGCAGAGTACAGTAACTTGGAGTTGTCACGTTCACTAGAAAGAGGAAGTAGACAGACTAACTCTTCAAACACGGGTAACATAACGAAGGGAGATCATTAGGCAGACCCTCTGAAACAGCATGAAAGCATTTCAGGTTGCTTCTCTCATCTTGTTGCTGATTTACACCACTGCCAGCAACAGATGGCCTCTGCACACCATCTGCAAGAACGATCGGTTGGAAATATACTACAGAAGCTGCGGTGAGATCTTTCACGTTTCATTTCATGATTGCTTGCTAGGCTTGCTTGTTCAGACTCTGTATTTCTCATCCCATTTATTGGGTAGCTTTGAGAGAGTCGTTTGCCCCGATCCCACAAACTGAGCCTGTGCATGCATGGGGCTTTTGCATGTGCAATGGGATCCTCATCCTCTGATTTCAAGACCTGAGCTGGATGCCCTAATGGCTGCGCGCAATCATTGGCTGCCTCCATTGAAATAAATGGGGGAGCCATTGTGTGCCAGGAAACTCCATGTGTGCATCAGATGGCCCTGTGCCCACAACATAGCACCATATTGGGGCAATTATTTTTTTCAATATAAACTGCTTCCATAGAGCTATTGGAGTTTAAAAAATTTTTTTGATGAGATATATAAAGCATTTGGCAGGCTGAAAAATTCTGTAGACATGGTGAATATAACAACATGGAAGAGAGAAAATCTTCAGCTTATCTCTTTTCCCAGTTTTCAGTTTATCCAGTCTTCAGCTTATCCCTTTTCCCAGTTCCCCAACATGAACTTGGGCTTTCAAACATGCACAATTTTTATCAGTTTCGGAGAAATCAGCAAGAGAGAGAGGAGAAGGCGAATACAAATCCAGCTAAAACTAATCATCAGCTTGCCAAAAACTGCAATGGCTTGGAACAATAAGATTTTATCACATTTAAAAGAATCTTGATGTCTGTAAAAAAAGAAAAAAAAGAAAATCACCCTTGTTCTCTACAGGGAAAAACTGGGTGTGACTTTTTTCCCCCAGAAAGGATTTTGGCCATATAATAGCAATGGACATTTTGCCTTCCCGCCCACTTCACCCAGACATGAAGTTTAATGTGATACTCGGAAGGAATCGTGTTGTCAAAAGCTGTCGCTGTGCTCAGCCATGCAGCGGGTGCACTCTGTGGCGGCATTTCCCATGGACTGTGGGCTTGTTTGTTCTTCAAATCCGCTGGAAAAAAGAAAAGAAACCAGCCGTTCCGAAACGAATGAAAACAAACCCGCTCGGCAGTGCTTCCTTTTCAACTCGGCAGCTCTGCTGGCCTCGTGCCTCCACCGTAGCACCGATGCACTTCACAAGCGGGACAAAGGGAATTAGCTTCACAGACATCTCATTCAAAGCAGGCACGTGACATGAACAGTGATTAATGGCAAACCCAAACCTGAGCATTTGTTTGTCCAATTCATCCACATACAAAGGCTGCCTCCATGGGCCTTTTCTTCCCTCCCCTGAAGCTCAGGCACAGCCATACAAGTCCATTAAAATGAAACCAGTGAGGGGCATGAGGAGTAAATAAATATTTTGAATGAAATCCTTTACCAGCCAACTCCATGGACGGGGAAAAAAAATCAGCTTTCAGATTCCCCCCTCCCTGCGTTAGGCAAATGTAATCAGAGCTATGAAGAAGGGTTGGCTTGGCTTGTCCCTTACTTTCAAGAGGAAAAACACATGAATCAGTCCCTGTGCCCAGTCTGACCAACGGCCCATCTAGCATCACTGGAAGCAGGGGAGGTTCTAGGAGGAGGGAGGGTGGGGAGGAGGTGTAACTGGGCGGGGGTGGGCGGGGCAGCAGGCGTGTCAGCCCAGGGAGGGAGTAGGGCCGGGAAGCAGCCATTGGGCCGCATCCAAGGCCCCATCAGGGGGACGTGCAGCCCCGATTTGGTTAGCGCGACTTCCTCGGTTCTGCGCCTGCTAAATAGCAGGTGCGGGTCCGAGGAACCCTATGGGAAAGCCGGAGCCTCCCCTGGGGCAAGGGGACGAACGTGCCCTTGGCCCAGGGAGGCTCCTCAGTGCACCGGATTTGGCGTAGGCCCACCGGCCTTGCCAATCCAGGGCAATTTAGGATTGCGCTCTAAAGCTCTATTAGGATGAGGTAATTAGTTGCAGCAAAAACAACACAGAGCTTGTGGCACCTTAAAGACGAACATATTTATTTCAGCCTTTAGTTTTTGTGGAATACAGTCCCTCAGAGGTATGAAGTACGTCATTAAAGGCAAGATCCCAACCTGACTGTCCTGCGCTGTATCCGGCACAGTTTAGGAGGCAGCTGGAGGTCACCTAGGGGTAAGGAGATATTTAAATCCCAGCCACTCATCTGGGTGGTGCAAGTCCAAGCGGCCCGGATCAGGGCCTACGAGGCTGAAGTGCCGGATCCTGGCTCCACCCCCTTTTTAGGCCAGTACACCCATGGGCTCGCCCTCCCCACCTCTTCTCACCCTGTTCTGCCTTCCCTCCGGCTTCCCTCCACCTTCTCCAAGCCTCTGTGCGTTTGCGCCACTTGTAGGCTGGCACAAGGGATTTGTGCCAGCCTATGGGTAAGTTACAGCAGGATTGTGCTGATAGTGCTACAAGCCTCTTTGTTGTATTCCACCACGTTATTTGTTACCCTATTAATCAATAATTGCAGCTTGGGCGAGGACAATTCACGCGGGAGTTGTGGCACGCGGGAAGCACGCGGCCCCTCTCCCTCTACCCAGGGCACACTCTGGCCCAACCCAAATCCGTCACTCATGCTCTTCTTCACACAGAGAAAGACTTGGAGGTTCTGATCACAAAATTCCAGCAACACGCAACATGTTCAGTTTGGCCTTTAGTTGTCAGTCAGTCTCTGGTCTTTTTTACTCATGGAGGTTGTCTTATCGGGAAATAAGCCCAACAACCACTTTCTGGGCAGAAAAATGATCTTGATGGGACCCATTTTAGGGCAGAGAAACTGTGGGTGGAGAGTAGCCTCAACTCCTCTTCCATGGATTTTTTTTTCCTGCTAGTCTTCCTCTCCACTGCTTGCTTCCTTCCTCCTCTCCACTCCTTTCCTTCCCCTGTGGCTCCAAGGATGCGTTTGCTGGCATGGAAAACCCTGCAGGAAGAAAAGCATCTGGGGAAAGCAGTTTTGAGCAGAAAATGCTCCATGTCTCGTTCAAAATGAGACCCTCCTGAACGGGGCGGTATTTCATGCATTTGTTTGTTCTACAGATAGAGCTGGACCTAGAACCAGGGCCGGCTCCAGATTGGGGGGGGGGCTTGGAGAAGTGGCTCGTCGTGATCCCCTTTCCCTCTAGCAAGTCCCCTCCTTAACCTACGGAAAGGTTGAGGAAGTGGCAACGGCAGCCCCTCCTCCTTGCCATTGCTGCCCCCCACTTGCATACCTAGGCAACCAACAAAGGAACAGATATACAAGCAGCGGATGCTCTGTCTCTCTGATGCTGTCTCTCTCCTACGGCCAGCACTGGTGGTAGGCCTTTGGGGGCACTGGCAGATCCCCAAGGACACCAGTCTTCAGTTATGGCTTGGCCCACAGTGACGGACCGCATCCAAGCAAGGTCAACCCCGGAGCTTGATGGCTGAGCAGGAATTTGAGCATGCACTTCTGCAGTCTACATCCAATGTTCTCTCTACTGCACCATGCTGTCTTTCATGAGTAGTCTCTCTCTGAACAATCTGACTCCTACAGCACATGAACAAGATTAGTACATCACCCAACTTTCAAGTTTCCCTTACATCACATTAGCAAACAAGTTCATACCCAGAAGAGGAAAAAAGAGCATCTCCCTGGTATTTCCCACTACATAGTGACTGTGCAGTCCAACTCCCTCCTTCTTGGTCTCTTGCAAGAATCCCTGTGACAGATTAAACCCAGACTCATCAACCATAGTGACACAGATCAAGAAAAAACGAACCTAGGAGCCAGTGCATTTTAGATTTGCTTTTCCCAGAGGTTGTGGGCTTAGATTAAACCCTGTCATTTAACATGAAGCATAACCAGCACTATTTCCAGAAATCAACACCGTGGCAGCAAGAAGAAAAATATCCATAAGCTTCAAGGTACTAAAATGGTTCCCTAGTGCATGTTTAAGAAGAGTCAGCAATAAAGACAGATTAGGCGCCAGATGGTTTTACAGATCATGCGAGACACAAATCAGAGCACATCAATACAGGACAACTTATAAAGCACTCCAAAACCTGACATGGGAGATGAAATGGGCAAGTCCCAGCCTGGACCTGCTTTTCAGGTCGCCAGGGGCTGTAGGTAACTCTTTTTTCCCCTCCGACCCAACACAGCCCTTTCATACCCCCTCCCACTCAAGCCTACCTCCCTGGAGTAAGCTCCAGGGTACCACTTTAATTTTCAGCAAGGAGGCAAGCAAAGTATAGTATAAAAGCCCAGTCTTATTTTCAGGATTAAATCACAAGAAAGCAATATGCAGTAAGAGAATTTTTTTTTGGGGGGGGGGGGTAGCTGCTTTTTTATACCAAGTACTGTAAATATGATAATGATGTTATTAACACAGATCAACATTGCCAGCTTTAAAGAAAAAAGCAAAGGGATTTTGCTTTTGACACATATACCTCTTACAAAGGTCCGTTTAATTGTTTATGGCAAGCGTCACACACGGCATCTGCTCCACTGTCTTCTAAATAAATCACAGTCCCTATATTTGCATTTTAAGGATGACTTTTCTAAACCTGCTAGTGAAAGGAGTTGTCATGTTTCAGAATTTAATTCCCTGCTCAAGATCTCTAGAAGTTAAATGTCAGAGAGATCTGAATGCTTCTTTTCTCTAGCATGGATATCAATGCATGCATCTTAGGGCGCAATTCTAACCTGGCATTGCGCCAGTGCAGCACTCTTGCACTGGACCAGTGCTGTTGCAAACATGCTATAAGGCACATCCGTGCTGCAGATTCTGTTGCTGGGCCAGCACAGGCAGCAGTGCCAGCGCATGAGCGCCGCACAGCCAGCCAGTTGCACCAGCAGGACAGTACAGTACAGCAGTACACCAACACTGCTTAGTTCTGCTGGCACAGGCCTATGCTGAGGGTGTGCTGGAGGCAAGGCGGGATGCCTTATGGGGCAGAGAGGTGGGTGGAAATGGGGCATGGTCATTAGGCCACATCCAAACCCCCTGTCCCCGAGCTGGGAAGCCCAGGCTGCTCCTGGCTGTGTGGAATTGCGCCTGCTATTTTGCTGGCGCAGATCCAAGCAGCCTTATTGGGCTGTGAGTGGTTTACTGCAGGGCAAGGGGATGTTTGTTCCTTTGCCCTGTGCTAAGCTGCTGCTGTCTCCTAATGTGGCTAGGAGACAGCCACATAATGCAGCGCAGGTCAGCCAGCCTACCTGTTCCAGTGCAGGTTAGGCTTGCGCCCTCAGGCCCCTAAGGCACCACTGCCTGGCATTTCACATACCGCCACTGTTGCAGTTCATTTATTCGTTCAAATATTTATAGGCTGCCTTTCTACCCCAATGCCTTCAATGTAAATGGGGAAGGGGCAGGTTCTGCCCTGGCCATAAGCACATCTGTTGCATGTTCACATATTGCATGTTCCATGTACAGTCACCTCTCCCTCACAATCAGGAACCCTATAAAGACAGTACCCCCAATCACAGTACATGCATGCACAAGCAGGTTGCTAACATGCAGCAGAGGACGCATATGACAGCAAGCTTCTCCACCATGCTTTATGAACATATGAAGAGGGCTAATAAGCAAAACTTTTCAGTTGTAAGAGGGAAATGTGTTTCCCATTTTAATGTGTGTGTTTTTCCAAACCTGTGCCTCAGCTATCAGAATGTTGGGAAACGCTGGTTTGGGGTAATATTTCTTAAGCAGATCTAACAGTGGTGAGAAAACAGTTTAACTGTGACAGTGAACATGAGTCTGAAATCATTTCTTCAACAGGACTGTTGTGAGAATTAATTAGAGAATGTCTTGTTAAGGGCCTTGGAGGTGGAAAGTACTATGTTAAATGCTGAGAATGATTCTTTTGTGTGTGCATTTCCAGCTCCTCTCCTCCTCTCCTATTTTAGCATGAAGCCAATAAAAATGAGCTGAAATAATTCACGGCCTTGCCATTGTTTGACTGCTCCCCAAAGTATAATATGGAGAGGCCAAAGGTATTGATGTGCTCTGCAGAGATAGGAGGGATTCCTGCCCCCCCCCCCCCCCCCCGCTCATAGAACTGCAGGAACTCAGCCAGATCAATGCCTGGAAACGCATCCTATTAATCTGCAAGAATCTGATTTTGCAAACGTAATTTAAAGCAACAATATGTTAGAAAGCGATCAGAGAGCTGTCTGGAAATATTGAACCAAAATGTGCAAGGACTTCAAAAAGGAATTGGAGAGGGGGAAATGGAGCTGTCCTAGAACATGATGCTTTCATTAATGATTCCCAAACGTTGAATCTTGCCTTTCTCAATGGGTCATTGGTCCAAGAGAGTCCTCGTTTTTGGGGGAGATTCTCTACTTCAGAAAGGCCTCTCTGTACATAGTTAAATTACTAGCTGGGGGAAGGGCAGTGAAAGAGAAGACAGTTCTTAAAGGACAGATGGAACATCTTCATTTTAGAAAAAAAAATCCCCTTTTTGCCCAGGTAGATAGTTCCTCACAATTAGACATACTTGAGAAGTATGGCGTACATATTTTTGTTGGGGTATCAGGCACCAGCACTGGATAAACAACAGAGCAAACAACTCTGAGCTGGTTTGAACAATAGTTTGCTGCTGGCCTGACCCAACTGCATGTTATTAAGAATATGCACATGCCATCGTTGTGCACATCCTGCCTCCCTCTGCTCATGCCTGGGCTTAAATTTTCTACCAATGATGCACTGGACATTGCATTTCTACCAATGTTACTCTTACGCATCATTGGTAGAAAATGGTCCTCTTGTTCCTGCATAATATATGGGGCAGAACGTTTCACATGCAAATTAAATACATTTGGTATTTGCACTGCATGTAGAGAGGCAGTTCAGATTACCTCCCCCCAATTCCATTAATCACCAGCATCCAGAGCAAGGAGAGGGAACATGGCATGTACATATCCTTAAATCAAGTGGGGCAGAGAATCTTTCAACTGGCCCCATTGAGTTTCATTGTTGCCTCAGTTTCAAACAGGGGGACCAGACAAATCTCACATGGAAACACAACTCCACACTCAGAGCACATCTCTGGACCATCAGTCTTGTTACAATGCATTTCAGTTTTGTCCCTTCCTTACCCGGGTTCTTTGTCTGTGTGCTTATATGCAGATTTCTTATCATGAGGGACATTCTCCATTTGGGGAAGTCCTCCTGGTTCTTCATGTTGTGGGCTGAAGAGGGTGAAAAAGATGACTTGTAGGAAAGGAAAACCTGCTTTCGTTTGAATTCGAAAATGGATAGCAGATTGAAGTCGGTGTGCGGGGAGGTTACCCTGGGCAGGGATTCAACAGTGCTGTCTTTTCTTGAACATGGCAGGGTTGAAGGTTGATGCTCAGTGTCATTCTCTCCTAGGAGGAAAAAGTAAACATTTTGACTGTGAGAATTTAGGATGCGAAAGCATTTGCAGCCTGCAGATGGCCAGATGAATGGGTGGGTGGAACTCCACACAGGATCTACAAAGAGGACTAGTTCTCTTGGCAGCAAATTGAGCTTCTTTTTCAGTTTATGCATATTTCTACACCACCAGGGCTCACCGAGGTTATTCCCTGAACCTGCTTTCAAAAGCAGAGCTCAGCCCCAGGACTTGTGAAATATAAGAGAATGCCTTTGCCCCATACGGTACTGTGGTTTTCCTTCACCAGTTGGACCATCATCACCCATCACAGAACAGGGAACAAAAAGAAGGATGTCCAAGTCAGACAATGTGACTTTCTGGCTGTCTGGCATCAGTGGCGTTCCAATCGGAGGGGATGCTAAGTCTTGCAGGAGCCTGAGCTCTTCTGTAACATGGCCCCCCTCCCCCCTCCAGAGCCATTCATGCACGGAGAGCTTGTTGTGAATTTGTGTAAATAATAGCAGAGTTGGGGGCTTGGAGACC
>JAJKFI010000019.1:16025744-16061083 GCA_029204185.1 Lerista edwardsae | reverse complement strand
TAATAATAATAATAATAATAATAATAATAATAATAATAATAATAATACTTGGATTTATATACCGCCTTTCTTAGGTCACCAGATTTCTCTAATGACTGTAACTCAAGGCGGTTTACATAGGCAGACTTTATTCAGAAACCCGAAGGTTTTTACAATGTTTACAGAAATGTTCTATCTTTCAAGAACTACACACATACAGATGGATCTTTCTGGATTTAGTCCTTCTTTCTGGCCACCCGTTTGTCTTCTTGCTGGCTGATAAGCGGCTTCCCTGCTCCCACCAGAGAAGCGGCTGAACTTTGGCACAACTCCCCCTCACACAAGGCAGCCGAAGCTCAGCTGTTAATCAGTCGCAATTAACGAGGTCTGCCGCTCACAGAGACTTCCGGCTGTCCCGAACTGGCGACCTTCAGATCTTCAGCTCTTATCTTCAGGCAAATGAACCCTCTTGACTAAATCTTCTGCCCTCAATCTACCTCTGTCTCAAACAAGAATAAGACAATGGCAACAATCCATCCTACTACAGTCATTATCCACTAGGATTAGGTTCCTGGAAATCCTTGCAGATAAAATTCACAGATCCTATGGGATCAATGGGGTTAGGTGCAAGGGGTACCTTCTCTTCCATTAGAAGAACCCTGCAGAGACCCTCAGAAAGCCAGCAGACTGCAACAGGAAGTGCCAAAAGATCTCTGAATCCTCCAGAAACTGCAGAGATCTTCAGAATGGCACCTGCAACCAGCATGGACTCCTTAAACATGGCCTGTGGCTGCTTCTGCCAGCCATTTTAAAAGGGCCAGTCTGGTCACAGCCATTCTGAAGGTCCCTGCAGGCTTTGGAAGGTCTCTGCATAGTGGATATTGAGGACAGAGGCACAGATAAGGTAGCAATTCTGCCCCTTGCAGATACGCGAGGTTACATATGAAGAGGATTGACTGTATCTTAGCAGGGTCACAAATAGAGGGAAAATGTGCTAAGCAAAAAGTGATTCTATGATTCAGATGGCTTCAATAGCATTGGGCTCAAATGAGGGATGGAGTGGAAGGTGAAATGGCCTCCCACTCCTCACCTTATTTTGCCTCTGCCTGTTTTATAGTGCAAGTTCTTTTTTTTGCCCATATGTTTTCTCAGTTCATTCTCAGGAAGATTTGGGAAAAAAATAGCATCTACCAAGATAAACATTGCTACTGTGTGGCTGCCAGTAAGTTTCCCGCCCACCCAGTTTTCCTATACTCAGCCCCTCAAATCACCAAGAAGACCCCCACCGTTCATTATACTGCCTGTGAGTGAGGTGGGAAAATTGCAGTGGCTGCCCAAACGACAGTGGCAGAAAGCCATCCATGGTTGACTACTATTACTTCTATTAATGATAATAGTACTTGACCTGTTCAGCAACAACAACATGTTAGGTATTGTTCAGGACATGGAAATGAACATTGTATAACACAAACATTGTTCATGTTGAATTTTTAAGGTTTTATAAAAAAAACTAAACAGGTCAAATCCTATTATCATTAATAGAAATAATTAAGAAGCACTGTTCCAACAATCTTGGGGGGGGGGGTTGTATCATAAAAACTTTAACTTCAATGTTATTTTTAATTAATTCTGTTGCTTAATCAGGCACTATAATGCATGTAATACAGTGGTATGCAGCTGCATGGATTTTGGAGCATGGAAACATAGCAGAGGGACGTGGTGGCGCTGCAGGTTAAACTGCTGAGCTGCTGACTAGAAGGTTGGGAGTTCAAGACCATGCAACGGAGTGAGCTCCCATCGCTTGTCACAGCTCCTGCCAACCTAGCAGTTTGAAAGCACCAAAAAAATGCAAGTAGATAAATAGGGAACACTTCGGTGGGAAGGTAAGAGCATTCCATGCGCCTTGGCATATATAATAGTCATGCTGGCCACATGACCACGGAAGCTCGTCCTTGGACAAACACCGGCTCTTTGGCATAGAAACAAAGATGAGCACCGCCCCCTACAGTTGGTCACAGCTAGACCATTTGGTCGTGGGGAAACCTTTACCTTTAACTATGGAAGCTATGCCAAAAACAGCAGCATTTTTTGAAATCCTCACACCAAAATTAATGAAATATCAAAATGTTCAAATAAACACAAATTGTTTAAATTTTATTACACAGTGTTATCCTTCTCTTAGGGCTTGCAATCTAGAAAGAGTACAAGAGTGAAGAATGGGGACAGTACTTGATAAAGGAGGAGGAAAGATAAAGGCAGAATTAACTAGGAGCAAGTTGTGCACCCAAGACATCAAGCTCCAGGGATCCAGGAAAGGCCTAGAAGAATTTTTAGAAATTAAGTTTTAGGGAAGCCTGAACATGCTACTGCTTAGTGGAACACCAGAAGTTGCTGACTGCTGTGCAAAAATCTGCTGTTACAACACACTCCCATTGCTAGCACAGGAGCACAGGCAGATAGTGTGCAACAAGGACAGACCAGCGTGTGTTGATAGCACAGTAAGCCAATTTTGCACAAAAGCCCTGAGCTCTTTCTTTGCTGCCACTGCATCTCAATCAGAAGTACGATAATAAATTGGGTTACCATCTAGCAGTGTGAGTTTCACGACCACGCAACCTCTCCTAAGAAGGCCTCTGGGGAATTGCGAGCACATTTTTACATGGCACAGAGATATCACATGGAATAATAGGCATGGACTGCATAAGCAACCAATCATACAAATTATGGAAGCCAGACTGATGGAAAAAATTAAATTCCAAGGCTCTCTGAATTGTATATTGAATTAATATATAGCAAAGAATAAGGGCACCCACAAATCTACTAGAAAGCTGTCAGGTTCTGATGAAGTACTTAATAAGAACCTTTAGAAAACACATTATAGAGAACCGGAGTCTATCCTAGGCCCAATGCAAACTACTGCTTACATATTAAATCACAAAGTCAAATCATTCTGTGGCTTCAAGTTCTGAGTCTTTAATTTTAGTAAGGCAAGAAAATTGAAGTATATTATGACATTAAGCCATAGCCAATTTCATTACATCTTGCCATATATCTTCATATAGGTGCTGCTCTGAAATGCCAATGAACCCTTCCTACAAGGTTCTGAATGGCCACCCACCCTTTAGGGTGGAGGAGGAATGGAATGAGGAATGGAATGTCAATTAGCCAAGGAGGGTATTAAAACCTCTCTGATTGCTTTTCATAGTCTCCTGTAGAATGATTCTGATTCCTGGAGACTCCAGGCCAATCCTGGAGAGCTGCCAAACGCACTGTCCACCAGAGGGTCCACCTGTGCCCTGAAAACATTAATGCCTTGACAGTGTGCAGTGAGATGAAACAGGTTGAAAATCACTGATGTAACTGGTCGAAAGAGCTCCAGCAGTACAAAGAGAGTATGAGTGATAGTGCAATCCTATGTAGGTCTGCCAGAGGTCCCCTTGAATCCAATGGGCTTACTCTCAAGTAAGTGTGTATAGGATGACGTTAGGGCAGTGGTCTCCAAACTCCAGTCTGCAGGCCAGATCCAGTGACCGCTGTTTCTGTCCTCCAGGTGACCGGTGTTTAGCGTTCCACCAGGGAGCATTGGGATAGCCGCGACTACAGCCCCCCCCCCAGTGCCACCACAGCCAGCTGTGCTTGCCCAGAATGCAGCATGCACGTCCTGCTGGGGTGACATAACCTGGAACCTGGTTGCAGGCTGAAGTCGTGGTTATCCCAATCCTCACTGGCTCCACCCAGGAGGCTTTTGGGTGCTACAATGTATTAGGGGTTGATACAACATTAGGGGTTTGATTTCTTGGAGAGAGCATTGTCCAGTACCTCTTAGCGAAACATTTTCAACCCAGACGCTATGCACAGAATGCATTTAACGAGACGTTAGTTTCCACAAGACTTGGCTTTTTCCTTCACCACAGATCTGTTTGTTTGCAGAGCATGTCTACTATGAAGGGCCTGTCGCCCTGGGATTCCAAGACATCCCCCAAGTAAGTGCTTTCCTGCTTGCTCTCTGAAATGTAAGCACTGCCTGGCAGAGGCAAACTCGGGGCTTTTTGCACCCAGGGCAATGCCTGACGTCATGATGCCGCGCAGTGTCACAACTGTGCAAAATCACCTGACTGGTGCTGAAGACGCAGGTGTGCCAATAGCTTCCCGATGATCAAAAAGGAGACATGGCAAAGGGCAGAGGTGGGGAAAGTAAGACCCTGTGGCTGGGTGTGGCAGCCTCCAATCCTTTCCAAGAATTATATCTGTCGAGTTACTCCTTCCTTTCCCCAAATCTTTATTGGCATAAGTACAACAGGTAACAATACTAACACTAAAAATACACATACAAATTATAGCTTGAGGGTTAATTTGAGAATCTCTAACAGAAAACTAGCCACAGCTTCTGTGATGAGGGAAGGAATCACTCAGAAAAGTTTCAGGGGTGTTTGGCAGGGAAGATAAACAGGGCTCTTAAAAAACTTTACGAATAGAAGAATGTGCTGGGCAGTGAAAAAGTATGTGATCGAGGGTATCTGGAACCAAATGGCAAAAAAGACATAATCGATCCTCTTTGGGGATATTTGCAAAACGGCCAGCATGATTCGCTGAGGGAAAAATGTTAAATCGGGCTAACATAAATAGTCTTCTCAACCTGGGGTTAATTAATAGGGAAAAATAATTCGGATGACACCCAAGAGAAGGGGAAAGACCAAAGAAAAATGGGGAACAAGTAGGGTTCAGATTGGCTACAAGAACCTCAAACTCATGCTGCCAGAGTTTAGATTTAATAAGGGCATGAGCCTGCTGAATTCCTAGATCGCTTAGGGATTCAAGATTCAAGTCAAGAGACAAAAGTTTGGTCTTGATCAGTTTAAGCCACTTGGAAGAAAAGTTACTCCTCATGTGTGTAGATTGTTGTTGTTCAGTCGCTAAGTCGTGTCCGACTCTTTGCGACCCCATGGACCACAGCACGCCAGGCCTCCCTGTCCTCCACTAGCTTCCTGAGTTCGCCCAATTTCATATTCATTGCTTCAGTGACACTATATAACCATCTCATCCTCTGTTGCCCCCTTCTCCTTTTGCCTTCAATCTTTCCCAGCATGAGGGTCTTTTCTAAAGAGTCCTCTCTTCTCATCAGGTGGCCAAAGTATTGGAGCTTCAGCTTCAGCATTTGTCCTTCCAGGGAGCAATCAGGCTTGACTTCCTGGAGAATTGACCGATTGGATCTCTTTGCAGTCCAGGGGACTCTCAAGAGTCTTCTCCAACACCATAATTCAAAAGCATCGATTCTTTGACGCTCTGCCTTTCTTATGGTCCAGCTCTCACAGCCATACATGGCTACTGGGAAAACCATCGCTTTGACTATGCGAACCTTTGTTGGCAGGGTGATGTCTCGGCTTTTGATTAAGTTGTCTAGGTTCACCATAGCTTTCTTCCCAAGAAGTAAACGTCTTTTAATTTCATGGCTGCAGTCACCATCTGCGGTGATCTTGGAGCCCAGGAAAATAAAGTCTGTCACTGCTTCCATTTCTTCCCCTCCTATTTGCCAGGAAGTGATGGGAGTGGTTGCCATGATCTTAGTCTTTTTAATGTTGAGCTTCAAACCAATTTTGGCACTTTCCTCTTTCACCCTCATCAGAAGGTTCTTTAGGTCTTCCTCACTTTCTGCCAGTAGAGTGGTATCGTCTGCATATCTGAGGTTGTTGATGTTTCTCCCAGCAATCTTGATTCCAGCTTGTGAGTCATCCAGCCCTGCCTTCCTCATGATGTACTCTGCATATAAGTTAAATAAGCAGGGTGACAATATACAGCCTTGTCGTACTCCTTTCCCAATTTTAAACCAGTTGGTTGTTCCATGTCCAGTTCTAACTGTTGCTTCCTGACCCGCATAAAGGTTTCTCAGAAGGCGGATCAGGTGGTCTGGAACTCCCATCTCTTCAAGAACATGCCACAGTTTGTTGTGATCCACACAATCAAAGGCTTTAGCATAATCAATGAAGCAGAGGTAGATGTTTTTCTGGAACTCTCTTGCTTTCTCCATGATCCAGCGAAGGTTGGCAATTTGATCTCTAGTTCCTCTGCCTCTTCGGAAACCAGCTTGTACATCTGGTAGTTCTCGATTCACATACTGCTGAAGCCGAGCTTGTAGGATTTTGAGCATGACCTTGCTAGCATGTGAAATGAGTGCAATGGTGCGGTAGTTGGAGCAATCTTTGGCATTGCCCTTCTTTGGGATTGGAATGTAAACTGATCTTTTCCAGTCTTGTGGCCACTGTTGGGTTTTCCAAATTTGCTGGCATATGGAGAGCAGCACTTGGACAGCATCATCTTTTAAGATTTTGAGTAATTCCGCTGGAATGCTGTCACCTCCACTAGCTTTGTTGTTAGTGAGGCTTTCTAAAGCCCACTTGACTTCACTCTCCAGGATGTCAGGTTCGAGCTCAGTGACTGTACCACTGTGGTTATCAGGAACATTGAGATCGGCCTTATAGAGTTCCTCTGTGTATTCTTGCCACCTCTTCTGAATCTCATCTGCTTCTGTTAGGTCCTTGCCATTTTTGTCCTTTATTGTGCCTACCTTAGCACGAAATTGTCCTTTGACATCTCCAATTTTCTTGAAAAGATCTCTAGTCCTCCCCATTCTGTTGTTTTCCTCTATTTCTTTGCATTGCTCATTTAGAAAGGCCTTCCTATCTCTCCTTGCTGTTCTCTGGAAATCTGCATTCAGTTGGGTATATCTTTTCCTTTCTCCCTTGCTTTTGGCTTCTCTCCTTTCCTCAGCTATTTGTAAAGCCTCGTCAGACAGCCACTTTGCCTTCTTGCATTTCTTCCTCTTTGGGATGGTTTTAGTTGCTGCCTCCTGTACAATGTTACAGACCTCTGTCCAAAGTTCTTCAGGCACTCTGTCTACCAAATCTAAGCCCCTAAATCTATTTGTCACCTCCACTGTATATTCGTAGGGGATCTGATTTAGGTCATACGTGGAGGGCCTAGCGGTTTTCCCTACTTTTTTCAGTTTAAGCCTGAATTTGGCAAGAAGAAGCTGATGATCCGAGCCACAGTCAGCTCCAGGTCTTGTTTTGACTGCCTGTATGGAACTTTTCCATCTTTGGCTGCAAAGAATGTAATCAATCTGATTTCGATGTAGACCATCTGGTGAAGTCCATGTGTACAGTCGCCGTTTGTGTTGCTGGAAAAGGGTGTTTGCTATGACTAATGTGTTCTCCTGACAGAACTCTATCAGTCTTTGCCCTGCTTCATTTTGTACTCCAAGACCAAACTTGCCTGTTATTCCTCTTACCTCTTGACTGCCTACTTTAGCATTCCAATCCCCTATGATGAGAAGGACATCTTTTTTGGGTGTTAATTCTAGAAGCTGTTCTAGGTCTTCATAGAAACGGTCAACTTCTTCCTCTTCAGCACCAGTGGTTGGGGCGTAGACTTGGATTACTGTGATGTTGAAAGGTTTGCCTTGGATCCGAATGGAAATCATTCTATCATTTTTGAGGTTATACCCCAGTACTGCTGTTCTCACTCTCTTGTTCACGATGAAGGCTACTCCATTTCTTCTAAGGGATTCCTGCCCACAGTAGCAAATATAATGGTCATCTGAATTAAATTCTCCCATTCCTGTCCACTTTAGTTCACTAACTCCCAGGATGTCGATGTTCAGCCTTGACATCTCACGTTTGACCACATCTAGCTTGCCTTGATTCATAGATCTGACGTTCCAGGTTCCTATGTAGTATTGTTCTTTGCAGCATCGCACTTTCCTTTCACTTCCAGACACATCCACAGCTGAGCTTCCTTTCAGTTTTGGCCCAGCTACTTCACTCTTTCTGGAGCTACTAGTACTCGTGTTCTGCTCTTCCCCAGTAGCATAATGGACACCTTCCGACCTGAGGGTCTCATCTTCCAGTGTCATATCGTTTAGCCTTTTTGTTCTGTAATCCATGGGGTTTTCTTAGCAAGAGTACTGGAGTGGGTTGCCACTTCCTTCTCCAGCGGACCACGTTTAGTCAGAACTCTCTGCTGTGACCTGTCCATCTTGGGTAGCCCTACATGGCATAGCTCACAGCTTCATTGAGCTACTCAAGCCCCTTCGCCACGACAAGGCAGTGATCCATGAAAGGGCATGTGTGTAGATAGAGGTTTTTAAATATTGTTTCTGCCATTTGCTGTGAGTCACCTGGAAGACCATTTGATTGAAAGGCACAGAGCCCTTAAATAAAAGCCCGATCTTATCCAGCACTGATGCAACCATGCCAACAGAGCTTGTGTTGTATCCTGCAGTGAGGGAGGGGGAAGTCACAGGGGCTCCTCAAGGTAAGAAAACATTTGTTCCTTTACCTTGGGGCTGCACCAGTGCTGGAAGATTGGCTAGGATCAGGCCATAAATGTCATAGCCCACCTTCACTGGTTCACTGGAGGATTGTTTTTTGCTTTGTTACTCTACATTTGGATTTTCTGAACGAAAAATAAAACAAGAGGAAGCATTGTGAGAGTGATGTTCCAAAATGAATCGTGGAAGGACACAAACAGGCATTGTCAGACTTATTCCAAACTAATACTTTGCTTCTGTTTCCTTACAGGGAGATTTTGCTGCAAAAGTAGAGTTCTTTAACGAAGCTCATCATACTATTGTTTGTGCTAATATCACCCTTAAACATCGCTGAGAAGTGGTTGGGTTTTTAACAGTGTCATTTGGGTATGTAGTTACAAAGCCACATGACCTGGAGAGGTTAAAAAACAGGTTAAAAAACAGTACGTATATGGAATATAAGACAGATGACGTGACACAAGGAAATAAACAGGATGCAGAGGTCTGGGTGCAATTTCTGCTAATATGACTCCATTACTTTTAGGGGAGTTACAAAAACCTCCGTGTGTCAGTTTATTGCATCAGTTTCACTGAGGTGCAATCCTAAACTGAGTTAGGCCAGTATAAACTAAGCCAGCAAAGTTTGGCCAGCACAAGGGACACCGTAAAGTAAGCTGCTCAAAACAATAAAGGGAACACTTACACAACACATCCGAGATCTGAGTGAACGAAATATTCCTATTAAATACTTTGTTCCTGACATAGTTGAATGTGCTGACAACAAAATCACACAACAATCATCAATGGAAATCACGTTTATTAACCCATGGAGGTCTGGGCTTGGTGACATACTCAAAATTGAAGTGGAAAAACACACTACAGGCTGATCCAACTTCAATGTAATGTCCATAAAGCAAGTCAAAACGAGGCTCAGTAGTGTGTGTGGCCTCCACGTGCCTGTATGACCTCCCTACAACGCCTGGGCATGCTCCTGATGAGGTGGCGGATAGTCTCCTGAGGGATCGCCTCCCAGACCTGGACTAAAGCATCCGCCAACTCCTGGACAGTCTGTGGTGCAACGTGGCGCTGGTGGATGGAGCGAGACATGATGTCCCAGATGTGCTCAATTGGATTCAGGTCTGGGGAACGGGCGGGCCAGTCCATAGCATCAATGCCGTCATCTTGCAGGAACTGCTGACACACTCCAGCCACATGAGGTCTAGCATTGTCTTGCATTAGGAGGAACCCAGGGCCAACCGCGCCAGCATATGGTCTCACAAGGGGTCTGAGGATCTCATCTCGGTACCTAATGGCAGTCAGGCTACCTCTGGCGAACACATGGAGGGCTGTGCGACCCCCCAAAGAAATGCCACCCCACACCATTACTAACCCACTGCCAAACCGGTCATGCTGGAGGATGTTGCAGGCAGCAGAACGTTCTCCCTGGCATCTCCAGACTCTGTCACATCTGTCACATGTGCTCAGTGTGAACCTGCTTTCATCTGTGAAGAGCACAGGACGCCAGTGGCGAGGTTGCCAATCTTGGTATTCCCTGACAAATGCCAAACGTCCTGCACGGCGTCGGGCTGTCAGCACAACCCCCACCTGTGGACGTCGGGCCCTCATACCACCCTCATGGAGTCTGTTTCTGACCGTTTGAGCAGACACATGCACATTTGTGGCCTGCTGGAGGTCATTTTGCAGGGCTCTGGCAGGGCTCCTCCTGTTCCTCCTGGCACGAAGGCGGAGGTAGCGGTCCTGATGCTGGGTTGTTGCCCTCCTACGGCCTCCTCCACGTCTCCTGGTGTACTGGCCTGTCTCCTGGTGGTGCCTCCATGCTCTGGACACCACACTGACAGACACAGCAAACCTTCTTGCCACAGCTCGCATTGATGTGCCATCCTGGATGAGCTGCACTACCTGAGCCACTTGTGTGGGTTGCAGACTCCGCCTCATGCTGCCACTAGAGTGACAGCACCGCCAGCATTCAAAGGTCACCCAAACATCAGCCAGAACACATAGGGACTGCGAAGTGGTCTGTGGTCACCACCTGCAGAACCACGCCTTTATTGGTGGTGTCTTGTTACTTGCCTATGATTTCCACCTGTTGTCTACTCCATTTGTGCAACAGCATGTGAACTTGATTGTCAATCGGTGTGGCTTCCTAGGTGGACAGTTTGATTTCACAGAAGTGTGATTGACTTGGAGTGACATTGTGTTGTTTAAGTGTTCCCTTTATTGTTTTGAGCAGTCATCCCCCCTGACTCTGAGAGTGGTCCAAACATGCTTTATGGTGGCCCTTGTGCTGGCCAAACTTTGCTGGCTTAGTTTATGCCAGCCTAACTCCAGTTTAGGATTGCGTTCTGAGGTATTTTTAGCTTTAATTCCATGCCACTCTAGTTCTTTCTATTTGGCACTTTGTTTAAAATCAAAGCGGAGGAAGGGACATCTTAGACAGCATTTTTTGTAAGTTGGCCTTTTTTTGCACATGGTATCCAGATAGGGTTGCTGCCAGCTGTCAGTCTGGAGATTTTACAGCCCCTTTAAAAATTCTGAGGCTTCCTTCCCTGGTGTCTGCTGATTTTCTTTCCTAAGGGCCACTGCTGAGGGTCTTTCCCACCCCTCTGCCACTCCCAACACACTTTCCACTGACCACCAATCCAAGCTCCTCCTACCTGCTACATCCTCACTCTGCCCATGGAAGCCCCTCCTATCAGCCATGATAGATAGCCTCCATGTTCAGAGGCTATATACTCAATGCTAGGGAGACAAATAACAAGGCAATTCTGTCTGCAAGTAGCTGGCAAGTGTTAGAAACCTTGCTAGAATAGACGAGGACACGCAATTTGCCCAAGTTCTGAAACAGAATGCAAAGCAGAGGCCAGTGGCTTACCTATGGGGGGACGATGACACTAGGTTTTACAGGAGCCTGAGCTCCTGTGTAACGTGGCCCCTCAGCATCATCTCCAAAGCCATTCGTGGCACAGAGAGCTGGCTCAGAGCCTTTGCTCTCCAAGCTGCAAATGGCTCTGGTGACAAGGGGGAGAGACAGTGTTACCCAGGAGCTCAGGAGCATTTTGTCTTTCTATAGGAACACCACAGGCAGAGGCCAGATCTTAGCCTCAAATACCAAATGCCCCATTCCTAGTACTACCAGTTGTTGTTTTTCCTAGTTCTCTGCTAGAATGCCAAGATACTCTGAATTGCAACTCCCTCCCCTATCCCCCAAGCCCCCCTTCCCATTCTACAGAGATAAAAGGAAAAACCAATTCAGGAAGCCTCATAAAGGAATACAGCCAACATTCCTTCTTCACAGCATGCAAATTTAACCTATTAAATTGAGTGCCTCAAGATGTGGTGATTGCCAATGACTTAGATGTGGCTTAGGCAAACTGCACTCCTTCGCAGCTTCAAGTCTGCAGCTGCCATGTGGAGGCTACACCTTATAGCAATGGTTCCCGAATGCTTTGGACTGGAGGCTCTCTTGACCCCCAGCAGGGCTACAATACCTGCTTTTTGTAAGAGCACAAGAGTTAGGCTGACACAGTCAGGGCCGCAAAGTTCGGCAGGCACAAGGGATACCATAAAGGATGTTTGGACCACTCTTGGAGTCAGAGAGGCCAGAACACAGACATGCATCATCTTGCCTGACTCCAAGCGTGGTCCAAATGCACTTTACGGTGGCCCTTGTGCAGGCCAAACTTTGCTGGCCTAACTGTGCCAACCTAACTCCAAGTTAGGATTGCGCACTAAATTTCATCTCACTGAGTCATGACAGCTCTCATGGGGCTGGAATGAGGAGAGGAGAATAATACATACCCATGGTAAGCCTTTGACCCTGACGGAGATGCTAAGCAACACACCTGTCTTCTTCTCCACCAAAACAACCTGCCTTCATCAAAGAGGCAAAACAAAAAAGGTGGGCACCATAAGAAGACATGAAAGGACAGTTGCCCTAAAGCCAGCCCTACCCCTCTGCCATGAAAACCTGACCCTCTGTGGCACCTCTGTCAGTGTGCAGGCTGTGGACTAGCCCTCAGTCTCTTGGTTCCCCAGCGGAAGGGAAATGTGCATCGGTTTCAACCTTGATTTGCTGCTCTTGAGGCTGTTGTTCAGTGCACTGAATAAGAATATAAGAAGAGCCCCACTGGATCAGGCCAACGGCCTATCTAGTCCAGCTTCCTGTATCTCACAGTGGCCCACCAGGTGCCTAAGGGTAGACAACAAGATGCTTGCATCCTGTTGCCACTCCCTTGCACCTTGAATGAAGAGCCTCCAGTGCTTCTCCCTTGCCTACTGGGTGGCAAAGCAAAAGCCTTGCTTGCTACAACAGGCAGGGGAGAAGGCACGCCAGGAGGCGAGCAAAGGGCCACTAGCTTCATTCTCTGTTTTGGAAACTTGCAAGGGATGGGAAGGATTCTCTTGAGTTTTCTCAGGACTGGAGGGTGATCCAATGCTTTCAGTCAATGAAACCTAGAAAACATGTATGCATGGAGGAAGAGAGAGCAAGCAACTTTTGTCTGCTGTCTATTTCCTCCAGGCCATTATCTCACCGCCCCCCCCCTTCTTTATCAAGGTGAGATAGGGATTCTTTCCTGCTTAGCTATACCTACCTGGGACTCCATTTCCAGTGAAAAGTAACACTTTTCCAAGCAGCCTTGCAAAACATGATAGTGGTCTTGCTTTTCTGCATTTTCCCCCACTCCCCTTCATTCTATAGTCCAGCAAATTCAGGGTGATTACAGATGGGCAAGTGCAAACACTTGGTAAATCAGTTGCCTAAGCTTAGATCTCTGACCATCTTTTGCCACACACCTACACCTGAATCCACCTTAGGAGGATGCAGACAACCAGCTACATCCTGAGAACTCACCCTAGGCTAGGCTGGTGGAGAGATTTTCACCACCACCCATTGTTGTTGAAGAATGCTTCAACAGCAGATGTCTAATTAGGTGGAAATATGTAGCAAGGGTTTTCTCCCACCCTTGGCAGGTGACTAGTTTACCATGGGAAGTCAGCACAGTAAGCACTCACCTTGTAGGCTCATATTCATCCATGAACGCACGAAACACCAGGTGATTGCCAGGTGAGGGAAAATAAGTACTGTGGGGGAGGGCAATTATAGGGGATACTAGCCACATGTGGAGTTAAGCCCCCTTCCTCCCTCCTGCCAAGTCTCCCCTGCAAATTATCTCCACCCCCACGTTTGCATTACCTTGGCAAATGTTGGTGCATGAGCACAAGTTCGCCAAGTTAACATGTAGTTCCATTCTAATTTAGAACACACTTAACAATTACTGCATCTGTCTATCCAAAATAGCCTTACAAACACAGCTACGCCTAGCAACCTAACAGTTCTTGGTTATAACCTAAGTGAAAGAACATCCTATCATGATACGCAGCACGGCGGGTGGGGTGGAGAGAATGCTTTGACAGAAACAAGGACCTGTGAACTTCTCAGTAAGGCCTTCTGGAAAAAAAACCAAGAGATGGCATTCTTGGCTGCTTTGCTCAAAAGCACCTGTGTGGGTTGGAAAGAACTTTGATGTTTTTTCAAAGAGTAACTTTGACTGCCTTCGAAAGGAGCCCTTAAAAACAAAGAGAGCCCTTTCTTTTTTAACATCCTTGTGCAAGAGCTCTTGCTGGCATTCAGGGTAGCTTCTCCAAGTCTGCCGCATTCCATTCTCTTGTCAACTTTTTGGGACACAGTTGTAGGGCACATCCCTCCAGAGCAAGGTTTTTAATTGGTGGTGCTTCGTGTCATGTCCAAACCACAGGTGGGAATTCCTAAGGCACAGTGGTCAGCAAGGCACATCCAAGTTGCAAGACCACAGATTGCTCTGAACAGCCAATTGACTACAACAAGGGCCAAGAGTGGATTGAGGCCTTAAGTCATGGTGGTCTACAGCCCACGGACCGCATGTAGGCCACAAGGCCCTTTTTGACAGGACCCAAAAGCCTGGCCATAGCCCCATCACCACCTCCTTCCGCTTCCACAGCTTGTTGGTCTCCCTGTCTCGCCATACCATGCCAGCTTCTCCGTTGGAGAAGAAGACAAAACAGTGCAGTAGAGAATCAAAAAGCCCTACCACACCCACCGCTACCTCTGCTGCTTCGGTCCTAAGCCTGCCAAATGACTTTGGCGGTTCAGTAATTGGCTGTGACATCATCACATCACCAGCAGTTACTTCTGGATCAGTGCAGCCAGGAGTCACACAGGGGTCAAGCCCCCCACCGCTACCCAAAATTGCACTGCCCTGCCTTAAATCCTTCTGGGTTTACATCATCCCCTCTTAGGCTCCACCTCCCTGTCTGGCGTCTTTTCTGGAGTCTTGAACTCAGCTTCCATCCAGGCCTGTTACTGGTGTCAGCCTGAATGCCCAGGGGTTGGAAACATGAGAATCTCATATCTCCCCCCTCTTCCGACTCCCCATGGAAAAGACCAGGCCTTTGACAGTTCACACTCTGAAATTACTGATGAAGGGAGTTGGGTTCTGGGATCCCCTGGTCACCTGTTGTTGGAACCAGCGATGGGATTCACAGATTGACAAAGGAACGCTGGGCAGGACTAATGCGGGGCCTCCACGTGATTGGCTGCCCGTCCACAGTGTTACGCAGCTGTCCTGACCTCGGGGAGGGCTGCCCCCGGTTAGCGCATCCCACCACTGCTTGCCCAGGCACCCAGCGCGACCCTCACCTGTCCCCCACGGTGAACGTGAGCCCCCCCCCAGGCCAGGACAGCTGCGGAACGCTGCGGACGGGCTGCCACTCAAGCGGAAGTCTCGCCTAAGTCCCGCCCAGTGTTCCCCTTGTCAATTTGTGAATCCCATCGCTGGTTGGAACCCAGTCCTAGGTAACTTTCCAGTTCAGCTGCCCTCTCCCTGCAGGATCACAGTTTGAACCCCTGCATGGAGGGGGAGTCAGGACGTCTTAGATTTTTCTGTAAACAGTGCAATAAACAGTGGTATAGCTGAGCAGATGCTGGGGGTAGCAATTGCACCGGGCAACAAGCTTTATCGGGGCAACAAGCTGAGCTTGACACTAGTGGCCAAAATTGTGAAAACCTTGGTAAGTACAAATAACACCATCATGTTAACATATTGTTGGAAAGGTAATTTAATGCTGCATGCAATGAAACAAACTGCGGTGGAATGTCTGTATTCTAGCAAACGTTATGGCCAATTAACCAGAAAACCTCTTATTTACTTTTAAATTTTATTTCATTGTGGAAGGGGGTGGGCTACAAAATCTTCTTTGCCTCAGGTAGCAGAAGCCTTAGCTATACCCCTGGCAGAGGAGCAAAGGAAACAGAAGCTTCCCTTATATGAATAGCCCAACTGGACCAAACACACAGTGCTGACCAATCCCTCTGGGACATTCGCATCCTATTTCACTCAACTTCACTTCAGTGCCCACTAGAGAAGAACAGCACTTCCATGGCTCTGGTTGCGGCCCTGATGGATATCAAGGCACAGACTGAGAGCGAAATCCTAAACATGTCTATTCAAAAGTAAGTTCCATTATAATCAATGGGGCTTACCCCTAGGTAAGGGTGGATAGGATTGTAGCCTGAGTCACTGGCTGCCAGCAGCCCCTCCTAAATTAGAGCAGAGGCACACTACAGGAGACAAGCAGCAAAAGACAAGAGGTAAATGCTCCCACTGCTTGAAATGTGATTATGGACAGGCTCATATTTGTTAGTAGCCGCTGTATATACCATGGAACTACAAGGGACCTTCCACAGATTTGCAGCCAGACCACATTCACAGGAATGCACTGTTGGTGTAAATCACAGGTTCACATGGAGGCCACATGAGCACTCACTCCAGTGTCCATGTCTGTGGCAGCACTTTCTCGAGCCACTGCAATCACATTACTCACTGAAGTCGTGGACAGGGCTTCCATGTGCAAGTTAGTCCTTGTAAATCAGTATCACTCAAAGGTTGCATGCCACATTTTGGATGACACACCAGCGTTCACCAACACCCGTTAACTAGCGAGTTCAGTCAATCAACAGGTACTTATATACCGCTTTTCAACACAAAGTTCACGAAGCGGTTTATAGGCAAATAGTAATAATAAAGTTAAATGGTTCCCTGCCCCAAAGGGGCTCACAATAAAAAAAAAAGGCAGACCACCAGCAACAGCCTCTAGAAAGACACTGCGCAGAGGTAAAGAGGGACAATTGCTCTCCCCCTGCTAAATATAAGAGGAACACCACTTGAAAAAGTGCCTCTTGCCCAGTTAACCCAATATGATGTTTTATATTTTGTTTTTATAACTATTTGATGTTTCTTTATATAATACATAGCACCACACATGATTTGAGTATATTTTTTTTCAAAAAAAAATACGTTTCCTCTCTCTCTCTCTCTCTCTCTCTCTCTCTCTCTCTCTCTCTCTCTGTGTGTGTGTGTGTGTGTGTGTGTGTGTGTGTGTGTGTGTGTGTGAGAGAGAGAGAGAGAGAGAGAGAGAGAGAGAGAGAGAGAGAGAGATAAGCTAGCAGAGTCAAGTTTGTCATGTTCTGAATTTTTGACTCGCTGAGCCCAAAAGCTTTGCTGCCACTAATGTAAATGATACCTCAGTGGCTCCCCCACATTTCTGAGGCACTCTTTTGCAGATTGTTGTTCAAAACTGTGGTTTGCAAACCAACTTCCATCCATGGATTCAAATACTGGTTTGATGGCTCCAAACAGACCATGGTTATGGGCAGACTCCTGTTCAAACATAAATGAACCATGGTTTTGTGTTATGTCTGAACCCAGCCTATGGTTTTCAGGATAGCTCTTGGTATCATATGACCTATGTGGCATCCTCTCTCATGTTCCATGTTTGTTCCAAATACCTGATGATGAATATGCAGTTCAGAAGGCCCCATTTCCAAGGTTCATTTATCCTATATTAAAGATATTGCCTCCCTCCCTCATTCTTCCTATCTATCCTAGCATCCCCCAGTAGGTGGCAGTGATAACCTGCTAAAAGTCACAGGCCTTGTAGCAACCATAACCTTCTGTATGAAACCAGGCTATCTGGCCTGACTAGATTAATAAAGCCTTTGGACATGTGTACTTATGCTTTTTTTAAAAAAATGAAAAGAATTGTAATCATTTATAAACATGCTGTGGTACTATTACGACCTTCATAGAGCTGCCATTAAAAAAAAAAAAAAAAAAAAAAAAACCTTGTGGGTTTGTTAATAAAGAGCACCTAGGAAGCAATCCTGAAAGCTGCTAAGCTGATGAAATCCTATTTATTGAACAGCAACAGAGTCTCTGCCTTTCTGCAACTCAGAGCACAATCCTAAACTGGAGTTAGGCCGGCATAAACTAAGCCAGCAAAGTTTGGCACACCATAAAGCGGGTTCGGACTACTCTCGGAGTCAGGGAGGATGGCACATATCTGTGTGCTGGCCTTTCTGACTCTGAGAGTGGTCCAAACATACTTTACAGTGGCCCTTGTGCTGGCCAAACTTTGCTGGCTTAGTTTATGCCGGCCTAACTCAGTTTAGGATTACGCCTTCAGTTGGTAATCCCCATAAAAGCAGATGGACTGAGAAAGTATGCAAGGGGAGAAACAGCCAAAGCCTCTCTTGCTGCTCACACTGGAGAGGAAGGGGTTACAGAACCCTTGGCTTGCACCTTGGCCCCTGACTGATGGACATCACTGTGGGTGTTTTGGGATCTGGCATTATGGGAAGGATTGCATGCAAGCCACATCCCCTGCAAGTGTCACCTGAGGCCAGGTACTTCCTGATAGCCACTTTCCAGGGTGGGGAGCGCGGGCTATTTACTGTATATCAGGCCTACTCTCAGAGGTCAGCAGCCGCCCTCAGATCACCCGGCTGGAACTAGGCTTGTTGCCATCTCGTTCCCTTCTCTCCCCCCCCCCCAACACTTGCTGCTGCTCAAAGCTGCTATGCAAAGAAGTGCATATGCTGACCCCTGCTATGCAAAGAAGTGCATCTGCAGCCCAAGAGGAGAGAAAAACCAGATTGTTTGTAATTGTATGCAAATGACTTTGGAAGGATTTGGCCTTGAAAGTGGTATGCAAATAAAAATAAAGCAAGCGTTTGTTCTAGGCCTAGAGCCATCATTTCACTTGTTGGCTACCAATCTGAGACAAGTCAAGCATGGCATCCTGTCCCCATATTGAGGACCCAATCCTATCCAAGTTTCCAGCACTGGTGCAGCCACAATTTAGCCCTGAGGCAAAGGAGCAAATGTTCTCTTACCTTGAGGTTCTCTTACCCAATCGTAACCCAATGTTCCAGTGCTGATGCCTCTGTGCCAGTGGGGCGTGCACTGCATCCTGCAGTGGGGGGGGGGCGAGTCATGGAGGCTGCCCCACTGGCACAGAGGCATCAGCACTGGAACAGTGGGTTAGGATTGGGTCCTGAGAGGATTAAGCTTTAGGCATACTTCCACTAAGGATGGAGCGACAGACAAGTTGTCATAATGTCCATGGTGCATTCATTCATTCTACTCTGTTTGCACATATTCTGAAGGAGGGTTGTGGGGTAACCTATTTGACCAGAGATGGCAATGTAAGAAAACAAACTGGTGCATACAACATGGAGGGGCAATGCCCGTCATCATAACTGAGCATTTGTTCAGTAAATTCTCCTGAGTAAGAGGGCAGACATACACACGTGTGTGTGTGTGTGTGTGTGTGTGCGTGCGTGCGTGCGTGCGCGCCTTTAAACCAGAAGCAAACATTATTACAGATTTGGTGCCTGTGGGCTTTAAAACCAAGCACCAAACACCCTGTGACACAATTGCAAGTTTTCATGAACCCAAAGAACTATATTAGATCTTTGAGTTTGGAGTTAAGTACCCTTGGACCACTTCAGCAAGGATGGAAAAAAATACTATCATATTTCTCCTATACAGACAGCAAAACTAAGACTCAAGAACTGGGCACAAACAATTCCATTCTAATTGCATGGTCACATCTTGGCCCAACATGGCGCGCGTGCGTGCACACACACACACACACACACACACACACACCATTGAGCTTAGTTTAAACCTTTCCCCTTGAAGGGGAAAGCGATTTGCTACTTCGGCTGATCTGAATTGCTGGTGGGTAGCTGAATGCAAAATAAGCACTTTCCTCTCTTAATTATAGTCTTGATGTTACATGATTTAGGCTGCTCTTGCCTTTTGTTTGCAATACGGGCTGGGCTTGCATAATAGCCTGTAACACAATAGGGCTACAGGAAGGGAGAGCACTGGGCACAAGGGCAGGGCGGAAGCACCCCATTGGAAAATTCGTGGCACAGCAGCAAATGGGTATTGCTCCTCATCACCCTTTCCCATTTATGCGAGGCTATGCAGGGCAAACAGCAGGAAGCCACTATACTAGCCTAACCCCTGCCCACTGTTTGCACACAGCTAATTACTACCACCAGCCTTTTTGGCACTATAGGGTGGCATTCCTTCAGGGTGCCTTGAGAAAGCCAAGCCAATTATGTCCTGCAAGCTGCCCCTGATTGGCAAGTGGTGTTGCGAGTGGCTTTAAAAATAAACAGAAATAAAAAGCCTTCATCTGTCAGCAATGTTCGTATTCACCGAGTGCCAAATCTTGTTAGACTCCCCAGAGGCAGAACTCCTGCTGATCGCCAGTGAAAGATTCACTTAAAAAAAAAATCAACACAGGACTAAACTCTGGGTTTCCCAAGTAGAATAGCCCTCTTAATACCCAAACATGGACCAAGCACTCTAACGTCGAATACCTTTTCAAAGATGTGTGTGTGTGTTTTTAAATAATTCACCAAGCAGAAATTTCCCATTGGCAGAATGCAGTAAACATTGCAGACTAAGCAAATCGGTGTATATTTACTGGTGTACTGAATTCGGAAAACCAGACTGGTGGGTGGGGGAGAGATGAGGCACTGGCCTAGGTTACAGCAAAGTGGGAAACTTCACCACCTCAGGAAAACCTGGAGAACTTCACTTCAGGAATTCAAATTAGCATGATACCATGAACTGATGCAACAGAGGGCAGATTCCCACTTCGCCTCATAGACCGAGTGAGATAGCCTTTCGGTCTCTGTAATTCCTAGAAAAAATGCAAACCCTCAGGAGGTTTTTATTTTAAAATGGCGTGCTGCTATTCGAAAATGACTTGGATTCCACTTTTCCTCCAAAATCCATAACATGACATACACAAGTATGAGTAGAGAGAGCGCAACTGATTCAAAGCCACCATGTTAAGTTCCCTGGCTGAAGAGAGATACAAACTCACATCTTCCTGGTCAAACTCCACGGCTCTGTTCACAACTCCATGCTAATCTTGCCCTTTGTTCCTTTAGCCGTATAATAATCTGTTCTCTTGGCCTGAACCTTTGTCCTCAGCAGTGTACTGGGTTCTCTGCCAAAGACAACTGAATTATATTTGGTGATTGTTTTCTTTGTTTCATTAGTCATTAACCCAACTCTGGTCCTTCTAGATATTTTTTTTTCACACTTTACCTTATGCCCTCAAAATCACCTTGGCTCCTTAAAGCCTTCTCGGTTTGTTGACGAATAAGAACATCCTCCAAAACGCTGATGAGGATTCCCTTACACCACAAACCAGTGCTGTCAGTTTCAAGAGCAGGCAATGGTTTATTCCTTCCTGAAACTCACAACAGGAGCAGATTCTGCAGCAAAGGTGCATGTTGCCTTGTGATCCTGCTCACACAAGTCAGACAGGGCACTGAGAACAGACCAGAAGTTGTGACATGCCTGATTGCAAGGTAAAGAGAAGTTGACTCATGATTACAATAGGTTGTGTCAGTCAGGTAAAGTACCTGTTAAATATTGCCTCACCAGTTTCTCGAACTGCGAACCACAAAGTTAGACATTGGAGTTGCTGCACAGAGTCCAAGCAGTAAGGAATTCAGAATTGAAAGCACACATTTTATTGGACCAGCATCTCTTAGTATGGATCATGGTAAGGAACTGGCAACTGTCAGGTCACTTTCTGTCAATCCCAGATGGCAAAGCAAGATAGACATGGCAAGCAGTTGGGTTGCTGAACAGAGAGGCAGGCATTCGGGTAAGTGCTCCCTGTTGCCATCTTGGTTTTTACCCCAAAGACAAATTGCTCAGAGTCAGAAACTCTATAAGGCCATACAGAAAAATCAAAGAACCCTAATGTTACCTGAACCTACACCCACAGAGGATGATTCTTAGATCAACTCCGTTTTCTGAGAACTTGCCAAGATAGTACAGAGTATGGCACATGGGTCTGGCCACCAAGCCCTTAGTTCAAAGCTGCTGGCACCTGACATTTATTCATGTACTGTTCAGAATCTATACAGTTCAGATCTGTTTTGTACAGGTCTGTTTGTCCCCTGTTTCCAGTGCAGAATATAATAGAGATGCACTAAATTCCATCAGGTTCCCTGCAACACAGCAGCAGCCTTCTTTCCAACCCACCGTCAGTCTGCTAGTGACAGTCTGCTAGTGATGAATGCAATGATGAACCAGTACTTCCTTCCACAACATTGATCTAATATCATTTGGTAAGGTAAAAGTTTCCCCACGACTGAATGGTCTAGTCGTGACCGACTGTAGGAGCGGTGCTCATCTCCGTTTCTAAGCTTGTAGAGCTGGCGTTTGTCCAAGGACAAGCTTCTGTGGTCATGTGGCCGGCATGACTATACCCCATAGTACACGGAACGCCGTTACCTTCCCAATGAAATGGTACCTATTTATCTACTTGCATTTTTAGATGCTTTCAAACTGCTAGGTTGGCAGGAGCTGGGACAAGCAACGGGAGCTCACTCTGTCACGCAGTCTTGAACTCCCAACCTTCCGGTCAGAAAGCTCAGCAGCAGCAGCTTAACCCACTGCGCCACCACGTATCCAGTTCTAAAACAGACACTGTCACTTCTCCTTTGACCCCCTTTGTCAAATCACCTCAGGGAACCTCCCTCATTCAGGCTAATTGGATTCTGACAGAAAAACACACACACAAGGCAAAAGCTTGTTAAAGTTTCAATAAAAAACCTGTTTCATTCTTAAATTCATAGGAACATAGGATAGGCATGATGCATCATCGCGAACATGGGCGCAATGCCTCTGATAAGAAAATGTAGGATACCCATATTAACTGGGCTACCCCAAAGCTGCAAAAAAAATCTTGTAATTCTTCTAATTTATTGACAAAATTACTGTATGTGCACAGGCACACACATCATCTTTT
Source organism: Lerista edwardsae (assembly GCA_029204185.1). Taxonomy (NCBI): domain Eukaryota; kingdom Metazoa; phylum Chordata; class Lepidosauria; order Squamata; family Scincidae; genus Lerista; species Lerista edwardsae. The sequence goes on along the minus strand of JAJKFI010000019.1, from coordinate 16,038,606 downwards.
TTATTATGACTGAGGTGTGCCTTGCTTCCTGTTTTACTGTGGAAAAAAATGTGGCCCCAGGAATCGTTTGGGAAAAATATGGATATAGTGTAATACATTACACTATGACATTTTCCAGAGAGATAAACCATTAGAGGGCAGCATGTACTTATTATACAGACTTTAGTTAACTAGTATTTCCATTCCCGATAACCACAACCGTATAGGAAGGAAGTGGGATAATTTTAAGCAAAAAAGGAATAAGATCCCCAAATAGGAAAAATACCTACCTCCCAGATGATCGACCTTTGTTACAGGCTGACATTAATTGGTTTAGCTACGGCTGTAGTTAGTTAATCAGAGTACATCAATTTTAATTGGCTGTGCATTTATTTGGTTGTGAACATATCTAATGTTAAATTCTGAAGCTATTTTTGTTCTAGTGTATTACTAGAAATGAGTGTAATTTCTACACTCATTTTTGTTCTAGTGTAATAAGAAATGAGAGGGGAAAATGAGAAAAGATTTATTTTTACTTTGAGTGGTAATAATACTTAACATTTGTATAGCATTTCGTGAAAGAGCTGGTGTAGCACAACGGCTGAGCTGTGAATCAGGACTTTTCTTGTACTATGAAGTCATTGGGTGGCCTTAGGTAAACCAATTTATGCTGCACCCCCCAAATAAAACGCTGGACAACGACTGGTTTGGTATGAGGAAGTCTTTATTGAACATTAACTTAAAAACCTGCAGCAGGGAATAACTAACATCCAAACGTGCTGGTGCTGGTGATTTGGGGGAAACGGCCCTAGCCGTCTACCTCCCCCAGACTTCCCCTCAGAGCGTCACATCCTGGCTCAAGGCCTCCCCCAGTCACCTATCACAGCCAATCCAGAGGATCAAGGCAGTTTGGCTGTGTTGGGGCGCACACAAATGGTATCATGTGCAAGATGTAGGGTGGCGCAAGCCCTCCAAGTACCTAACTGCAGAGGTGCACAGACTCACTTGCTCACCTTGGGACAGGGTCCCTTTTGTTCAAGGATGCACACAGAGGCAAGGTCCACAGAGTGTTTAAGCCTTCTTTATAGCTTTAGGGATTCCACAAGGTAATCAGGCACAAAAGTAAGTATCTTGCAGTACATACAGGTAGATGTCACACAGATGAACACAGTGGTACACCACTGGACAATAGCTTCACCTGTGGTATCGTCCAGACAGAAACCATGTACAAAGTCCTCTGTTCCTGTCACAGAAGTCTTCAGCTGAATAGGTTCCTACCGGCACACAGTCCTGCTCTTCACACTACCCGGGTCCAGCTTGATCAGCAACAGTTCCCCAAACAGATCAAAGTAGGAAAGAACACATGGTACGAGCTCCTGACTCGAAGCAAGTAACACACAGCAACAAGTGCTCACAGCAAGTGACTAGCTAGCAGCTACACATCAAGTAATCAAATGAGAGAGAGAGCGAGAGCGCTTCACTCTAAGCTATATGCCACTCATGCCTTGATTGCTCACAGGTGCTGTAAAAACCACCTGTCGGCTGCCCTGGGAGTCTCTGCTCCCTTAAAGCAACAAAATTCCTTCTGTTTCTTTATGCATGCTGACAGGCTGGTACAGACCTGCACAGGCAAATCCTAGTGTTGGCCTTTGCTCAACCAGCCAAGGGGTTCGCCAGCCAGCATCCCAAACCGGAAATGAATTGTCAGACCGGTACTGGCTTGCCCCTTGACCTTTCTTACCTACAGGAAGTACACGGAGCATCACCTACCTACCCAGCCAGCACATGACCTGCCAACCCAAGCAAAAAATGTAATATAACCACACCACAACCACAGCCCCAGTCTGGGGTAGGTGAAAAAACTGCCGATCAGGGCCAATCAGATATGACAGCAAAAAATTACTACCCAGCCCCGAAACCGGCAACCAGCTAATCCCAGACTGTACACAGGGCGGGTGGGAGGGGCTCCAAATCCGGTGTGACTGAGCTGGACGGCGCTCCGCCTCCAGCTAACCGTCCCACCGAGACCCCCATGTGACTGGGACAGCCAATTGGCGTCCCAACATTTCCCGCCCTTGCCCAGCTCTTGGGGGTGCCGCGCAAAGGGCAGCAAGGCTCCAGAGCCCCACTGGCATTCTTTCAGCCTCTCCTTTCTGATGATAATACTACTACAGTGGTATTCAAACTTTTTAGACTGGGACCCACTTTTTAGAATGGCACTCCTGTCAGGACCCACCAGAAGTGATGTCATTAACCTGGAGGTGATGTCACGTCAGAAAGTGACATCATCAAGCAGGAAGTGCTGTCATTGAACCTTAATAAAATGACACTCCTGAAGTGCAAATTGGCATTCTTGGACTGCAGCAATTGTACAACCATGAAACATCCCAGGCCGAAAGCAAGATTAGGACAAAATACGATATAAAAGCATGGAACTAAAAACAAATTTTTTTAAAAAATACTCACTTGAAAACTCAAACTGTTAACACTCACAAAAGGAATATAACAAGAGAGTAAGGTCTGCAGTTTCCAAGATGGCTGCTCCCAGCTTTCTGTGATCCACCTAACATTGGTCCTGACCCACAGTTTGAATAACACTATACTACTACTTATCTATAGGGTTACCAAACTGGGACAGGGTGCCTATACTTTTAACCATTGTGTAGAAGAGGGAATTTTGGCAGGTGCAGCTTTTGAGACCCTTCCAGGATGAACTGCACTTGCCCAAATCCCCTCTTCTATATAATAGTTAAAGGTATAGGCACTCTGTCCCAGTTTGTATCTGGTAACCCTACTTATCCACCTTTCAAGGTGGCTGTTTGGACGTCATGTTAAACCTTGTGAAACACTTTGCAGGTTAGAAAGTGCTATACAACTGCTGAGTTTGATTATTAAGCAATCTTTCTCTTTCTTCAATTATCAAAAAGGCATTGCTGTGAGCGGAGGTTAAAAACAGGTTCCTTTTCTGTTTGTGGGAAGTCTGTTAGAACACAAACTAGAGGTTTTCCTCCATAAACGTTTGAGTCAGAAAAAAGTACAGGGCAGTTTGAAGTACCCTCCCAAATGAGTGACTGAAAAGGGGGAGGAGCTAAACAGCCCCAAACTGTATGTAAGGGCAAGTGTCCAGCCATTCAGTGTAGGAAGCTGGAATCACTGAGTGAAAGATGGCCGGCCTTGGTAAATCAACCCAGTTCTGTTTGAGCTGTGTTGCCTCTACTGCAAGCCTGCCCTAACTGCTGGTGAAGTGCCAGTTACCAGAAGGTAAACTAGACTCAGGGGCTGAGAACTGGGAAGGGAAACTCCCTCATCCTTCAAGGCCTTCTGGAGACTGAGCAGCAGCTCAACAACCAGAACCACACAGGTTGATGTCTCGGGGTCCCAATTTACAAGAACACTACAGGCACATATTCAGATTTGGGGCAAGTTATACATATATTTCCATTTAATTATAAGTAGAGGTGTTCTTAGATTTATTTTTTTTGCAGATTTTGTTTTTTTTTTCCCCTCAAGGAAAAAGTGCAGAAAGTGGTGGTGTGTTTTTATTCCAAGAGTGCATTTTTATAAATTATAATTATAATTATTATCTCTTTAAAAGTATACTAAGTAGATGATCTAGGTCAGTGATGGTGAACCTATGACACATGTTAACACACCACAGCGTTTGGGGTGACACACCAGCGTTCACCAACACCTGACAAAAACTGAGTTTATTTAACTCATTTTTCAGTTTTGTAGTTATCTGAAGTTTCTTTATGTAATACATAAGGGAGGATTGGACACATGATTGGACTGTATTTCTTCTTTAAATAAATGAATATAAAGAATTTTTTCTTTTGTTTGGGACCAGGGGTTGACACACCAGCAGACTTAAGTTAAGCATTTTCCAAAGTTTTGACACGCCAAGCCCAAAAGGTTCGCCATCGCTGATCTAGGTGGTATGGTGTCCGAAGCAGCCTCAGAGCCCAATCCTATGCCTGTCTACTCAGAAGGAAGTCCCATTATAGTCAGTGGGGCTTACTCCCAGGAAAATGTGGATAGGATTGTAGCACCTAATTAGGTGTTAGAAAAATGATTTCAGATTTATATAAATTGCACAAGCTATGTATGTATGTACAGACGGACGGATGGACAGACAGACAGGAGAAGTGTGGAAAGTGGTTAAGTGATGGATAGAGATGTAAAGTTTCCAGAAATTTTGAAGCTTGGAAAAAAAATCCTGTTTCCGTTTTTTTTGGAAAAAAATGGAAATTTTTGGAAAAATTGAAAAAAAATGCTACATTAACACTTTTTTCCCTTTTCCAGATTGAAAGTCATTCTGTTACTTTAGGAACATAAAATATGCCTATGGACAATTTGACGGCATAAAATTATCACAATTAGCATATTAAAAATATAGTTTATCCAAACAATTATTACAAACAGAATTTCCTTTTTTAATAATATTTATTTGTAATTGTAACAAATGGAGCAACAATCTCCTGAACTGTTTACTAGTTTATGTGGAACAGACAAAAAAACCTCCACAAAACAATTTTTAAAACTCCAGAAGTAACCATTATTCATATTTCCTCTTCGCAGTATTAAATAAAAAAAATCCATTCTCATAACAAGAATTGAGGAGGGGGGAAGTGAATAGAAAAGAGTAGGACTAAGTTTCAATGAATGGGCATGAAATTTAATCAGAATCATTTTCTGAGCTGTAATTATCAGTATCAGTTTCTGCTTCTGCAGCTACTCTGTTGTGTCTGTCATTATCACAGTTATTATGAACTTCTAAAAACTGAAGATTTGCCTGGATTGAAACAAGCTTCTCTACCCTTTCACATGTCAGTTTATTTCTTGATTTAGTGTGTTTCCAAACATAGATCAGATTCTTTCAAATGCTGAAGAGGATGGAGGAGTCTGAAGAAGGCGAGAAGCAAGCGGAGGCAGAGGCTGTGTTAGAGATGTAAAATTTCTGGAAATTTTAAAGCTCAGAAAAAAAACACCCAGTTTTTGCATTGGAGGGTTCAGTTTGTAACCTAGGACTTGCTTGTCCTCAGTGCACAGAAATTAGAATAATCTGATACCATACGTATTTTTTAGAAATTATTTGGAAAATATTTGAACACCTTGTCTTAAAATATTTTATTCATCATGTTAAAATAAAATATTCCATAATCAATTTTTTTCTTATTTTCCTTTTTTCAATTTTTTGGAAAAAAAAAAACAAAAATGCTTCAGGAAAAAAACAGAAAAAAATAGTTTTTTCAGAATTTTTCTGGGGGTTTTCCGGGCCTTCACATCTCTAGCGATAGATAAGACTTTACTGTCAAAGGCCAGCCCACAAGTAAAATCAGTGCAGGACAGTAATAACATAAGTAATGTAGAGAATGGTTAAGTGTTTTAATTTTGTTATCACTGAAAAAATCACACCTCTAGTTATAAGTTGCTGAATTAGTTGACAACTCTTGTCTTGTATCAGGCATCAGTGTTGTAATTGTGGGGGTGAAATCTTGCCACCCATCTTGCCAGGGAAAAGAACAGAGACTGTTTTCAGTGAACTGGGGAGGGGGGGGATAATGTTAAGGGAGGATCTGTGAATGGCAAATAGGAAGAGGAGTTGGGGATGAGCATCATGGGGAGGTGTGGGGTTAAAAGGGGAAAAGCTTGGGTTGAGGTCAAGATCAGGCAGAGAGGAAAAATGGGCAACATAGATTACCTGCATTGATAGGGTGGGTGGGTTGTGTGCCTTGAGATTTATTATCTGAAAAATTGGTGGAAAGATTCCAGTGTGCTGTGATTTCTCTGTCTCTTCCTAACAATCAGCCCCTGAGACAAGTCATTGCCAAGTATCACATTTTCACTGCAGGTTGAATGGGGAGCAGAGTCGTCCTTCAGTCAAGTATCCCTTCCAACATTCTCCCTCAGGAAACAAGAACAGAAACATCTTGACATGTAGATGTTTTGTGGCCATGACTTTTATACCAGCACGGAGGGAGCCATGAAACCCGATCCCAGCACCTGGATACAATCTTTAGTTCTGTGGGTGATCCGACTCTGAAACTGTAAGCTTGGCTGCTGAAAACGTGTGTCATGCTTCAAGGAGCGTAACAACACACTGAGAAGCAGTGACCCCCCCCCCCGAAACAAAAGCACAACCCCCTAACTGCTCCAAGGAGCTAATTAATGTCAGGCTGTTCTTTCAGACTTTCTCCTCCCAAAAGGCAGAGTTCTTACAACATAAGCAGAGCACACATAATGCTACGATAGTAGAGTAGCATGGCAGAAACACACACTGCATACACAAACTCGCATTCTTTTATTGCTGATTCAATGAGCCAGAATATATCCCCCACCATTACCCAGTTCCACATTGATAATGACCAATGCATATTAAAAGCCAGGTAGGGATGAAATAAAATATCACAACATAGTAAACAAGCTTTTAAATTCTCTTGAACTCTACCGCAGGTTAGATGTAAAGCAAAATTGGATGGAAGAAACAAAAGGGTATAATGAATCAAGTCCCAAAGTCTGCCATTGTCCCAGGTTTTGTTTTGTTTTTTAAGTGCAGGAGGTTTTATGCAAAGGTAATGAGATTATCCTCTGGTAGGTACTAGACAGGTTTCAGTTTGCAGCAAGGGCTACTAGTATAAAGCATCAAAAATCCTCTTCCCACTTCTTTAATGTAAAGAATGTAAAAGTCATTAAGAGCTTTATTCCACCTACACACCAGCACTGAAATTATGGGATAAATCTCACTCTTTCACCAACTCTTCCCAATTGTGTGGTACATTAAGGGACAGCAACCCATTAAAGAGATCTTAAATACACATCCCAAGCAATGGCTCTCTTAGTTCTAATATTATTCGTCCACTACATTATTCTCAACAGATCAAAGTTTCATTCATATGCTTGCTTTTTTATTACTAGCTGTGTTTCTTATTTAATTCCTTTAATAGCAGCTTACTACATAAAAATTTAAGCAGTTGAGACTGTTTCTATCAGTTTGCTGTACTGTACGCTGCTTTGATCAAAGGAAAGTTGACTTATCCATGGTTTTAAACAAACACATTTTACATTAAAGGCAGGGAAAGGTTCCACACTGCTAAATTTCTGCAAGTCACAATACTATTAAATGCACAGAAACATCATTGGTTAAAAAAATACATGCTGACAATCCTAGAGATCTGGGAAGAAAACAAACTGAATCATGCCAGTGAAAGCCACACCCTTTGGAACTTTTTGTATTCAAGGGTGAAATCAAGAGCTCGATTGGTGTTGAGAATCAGAAACACCCTGGACTATCTCAACCAGAGCATCAGTGTAATGAGGCAGAGTCTTAGCCACATGAATTCTTAGAGTTAAACTTTATCTTCTAAACTCTCTCATGATGATAAACCCTTTCTGTACTGTTCCACTTCAGTCTTCAGATAGAAGATAGCATGTTGGATTGCAATGCAAGGTTCTGGGACAAAAGCTTATTTCTTGGCTCATCCCCTCCTGGCATTTGCCAGTGAATGTAGACTTGTACACACACATACACACACACACACAAACACAGAGAGAGAGAGAGAGAGAGAGAGGGAGAGAGGGAGAGAGAGAGAGAGAGCAACCTCCCTCAGCAGAGCAATCTTGGAGGACACTCCTTCCTCTGTGGGAGAAGCCAAGATAGTCCCTCTTCCATTCCCTGTTCTGTTTGAGAAGAAGGAAATGAGCAATCTCAGTGGAGGATGCCCCTTTATCAGTGTCCTGGCAATGCTGTGAGAGAGGTCCAAGCAACCTCCCTCCCTATCCACAAATGGATGTCCCATCAGGCCCCATCAGCAAGGTGGTCTCCAAGAAAGGCCAATTGTAGGTGGGCAGGTATAGTTAGAGGTGGGAGAAAACTGTGATTACAAAATAAAAACACCACCACCATCACTTTCTGAGCTCATTTTTGTAAAACACAACAAAAACCTCAAAATCTGCACAAAATATTTGATTTTTATTTATTATTTAATGGGGGAGTGAATGGATAATGACTGTGGTTTCACCTGCTGCGACTATACCACCTACCTAGGACACCTTTAAAATGATTATCATTTCTTATTATACCATCAATTTTGAATAACACTGCTGGGTGCCAGGCTGCTGGGGTGTCCAAGAGGTTACCCCAAGATGCTGGCAGTGGTGGGGGTGACCCTGGCTGGAACTAGTTGTACCCACAAGAGAAGCAAGAGAGCTGATCCAATTGACTGAGAGCTTGACTCCGAGGCAAGCCAAGGTGGAGGGGCAAGGGATGCTGTGAGAGGCCACACTGCCCCAAGACAGCTCCAGCCACCTGACTCTTAGTCCCTCCCAAGGGCATAACTAAAGAATTTCAGGGAAGTGCAATTGCACCGTGCAACAAGCTTTTTTGAGGGAGGGAACAACCTGAGCTTGACACAAGTGACCAAAATTGTGAAAACCTTGGTATGTATGAATAATACCATCATGTTATATACAATTGATGTGGAATTTAATGTAGAATTTAATGATACAAATCAGAGTGTAATATCTTCATTCTATCAAACGTTATGGCCAAAAAGCAAGAACATGAAAATACTAGTGTGATGTCACTTCCTGTTGTGACGTCACCTCTGGGGCATCATTTTCCCCTCTGCACTGAGCTACACTTCCCACTCCCATCTTTGCTTCTTCTCTTGGCTGCCTGTATGCAAGGAGTTGCTCTCTACAGCAGACCAGACTATTACCAAAAACAATTTTATCATGGGGAGTTCTAAAAATGTATGGGCCCCATGTGCCAAATGACCTTGGTGCGTCCCTGCTTGCTAATAGGAAGTACTTTATAGAGCAATGTTTTACTAATTTTTGTACTTATGCACGGGTGCATATCTTGAACACTTCACCTGTGGCTACAATCTAGTTATGTGCCCTTTCCTATTTGTTTCCAAAGGGCTTACTACACCCAAGAAGGTCTGTGCAGGATTGTCCTCTCAGATTCCAAAGGTGACCAAGGCTATGTGCACACAATTCTAACACAAATATTCAAGCCACGGATGAATTGGGCACCATATGCAATTGTGTACTTTTATACCCTTCTCCCAATCATCACACCATTAAACTATTTCAGCTGAGACTTAGCACAAAGATAAATTTTGGTGTGAATACTGCATAGTCCCACTGACCAAATCAAGATTAACTGGCACCCTGGTGTCCACCACAGCTGCACAAATGACCAGTAGAGCACAAATAGGGCTGTTCGCAAATCACTCTGTAGACAAGAGCAGACATTGGATTAATGTGGTCTATATATCACTTTGCATAAAAGAAAATAAATAACACTGTGGTCCCTCCATCTCTTTCCCACAACCATTTCATCACAGCTAATCAGGTTGTCACAGTGCACACACTCATATTCCCCACATTTCTGAACTAAACCTCCAAAGGGTTCTACTGGGAAGTCCAAAGGCAAACCATGAAGGATATTTTTAAATAAAACATTAAACAAATTACAGTCCAATCCTAACTTGGGCAGGAGCAGGCAGTTGGTGCTGCATCCTACACCCAAGGTGAGAGGAAGCTGCAGCTCACCACAGGGCAAGAGGACCCCCCTCCCCGGGCCACCCCACTCCAGGACAGCCCTCCTCCCTCTGCCCCATTCGGCCATTCTGATGGCGTATAAAAGCTATGCTTTCCTATCAAGCCTTTCTCCATCTTTCCAGGAGGCTGAAGAACCTCAGGGGATGGATGGAAAACCAGAGGACCTTTGTCATCATTGGCTGAGAGAGGAGGCAGGCACAGCAAGCAGGAAATCCAGGTGCTCTTGAGCAGCCACCTTCTGATTTCCCTGGAAGGAAGACGCACAGTCTGATCACTTATCCACACTTCATATTTGTCAGCCATCTGAAGTGTGGCTTTAATCATGGAAAACAAGGACAATTCCAAAACCTAGAACAAAAGAATGAAATTCAGATGGTAAGGTCAGTTTCTCACTGTAGTGCACTACAGACTATCCTCCCATCTCCTTCGCCATGCCCCACTAGCACAGGAAAGGAGATCTGAACATCATTCATGACTACATATCATGTCATTACAGCAATACCTCCAAAAGCTCAGGGGATGAGATTCCTGAAAGTTGGAAGCAGCCCACAGCAGCGCTATAGGAGACATTCTTGCCTATTATGGTGCTAACTGGCCTTGCGCTACTCAAAATGTACTGCTCTCATTGGTTACAGTAAAAATCTGTTGGAGCAGGACAAAGAGGGAAATAGAGCTAAAGGAAGCAAACTTATGGAAAGTATTACTGTATACTTGGTTGTTTCCAGGGTGCTTCCAGGATCTAGCCACTGTGTCCAAACATGATCCAAAATTTGATCCTCCATCATTTTTGGTGAGCTGCAGAGCTTTCGCCTATCCTCCAGATTGGTCCCAAATCCACTGTTACAATTCCACAACCAGTTTGGCATCATTCCACATCCCACCCCTGCACAACAACGTTACATATGAGATGCTAATATTCTACCTGTAAGAGTCTTTATGAGGATAGAAAAATGTAGAAAGATGGTCACAACAAACAAAAACTGGTTTTACTAAAACGCTCCGGTTCAAATGGAAGTATACCATGAGGTAGACCCACCCAAATCTTTCATGGCTCTCTGCCTAGCCAAGGATACAGATGGTGCAAGGTTTCTGCTGGAGGAACCAGGCTGTTGGAGGAAACCAAAGCCCATGCACCTGTATATTTGGGAGGGGGCGCATAGATCCCTCTCAAGGCTAAACAATGGAGGGTTTAATGTGAGTATATTTATTTATAACAAATTGGCCCATGCAAATTATGCAATTACTTTGCCTCCAGGAGAGAAAGTAAACCCTGTAGGTCTCAAGATTGTTAGACTATGCATCTGTGAATTCTGAATATAAAAGTTGCACACTGAAACTTTTCCTGGCGGTTTCACAGCTGTGTCAATCCATATATTTAACCAAATCCTTTTCAGATCAGGTTACTAGCTCTCATAATCGCCATCAATCTCGTGCATTGATTTATCCTTGCAGAAGTTACAGAAGACGTCGATCCTCCTTAAAACATAGTACTTTTTGCTGCAGTTTTCAAATAGTTTATAGGTGCATGCATGTACCCATGAGTGCGCACTCTCACACCCATCCAGATTGTCACAATCTATGGTTGCACAGAAACAAAAATAGATTTATAACACTGAGTTTCACAGTGGCATTCTGAAGCTTGAAGATCAAGGGTTATGACATTTTTACAGCCTTCCCCCTTTCTCAACATAAATATGAAGCAACTGTAAGGGAAAACATCTGGTTTCACTTTTCCTTTTCTCCAGCGTTGTTCCCATCTGACAAAACGGTGAAGCTTGCCAGTTTTCCCTCACAACATGGATTTGTTCGTGCCAGCTCCATTCCAGAGCCTAAACCCTCACTGTGTCATCGCTACAAGGTGAAAGAGCTCTCAAGATTGCAAGAGAGCACTCAGGCAGAGGCACCCCTATTTTGACCACTTGAAAGCTGCCTTGGCAGCTTGCCCGGAATCCATGGGCTTAAACCAAAATGCAGCACAGATCGCCTTCAGTCCTGGCATGGCGGGGCAATCTGCTGAGGCCTTCTGAAGCACACAATGCTGCTCTTTGAACCATGTGGGTCCAAAGCCGCCTTCCATGTTGTGATTTGTAACCAGAGCAAAAGCCACATTCGACATCTCTGTTGAGCCACACTCCTAGCTCTAGTACTACGAAAACAAACTGTAAAATTTAAATAGGGTCTATGGATGGCAGCCTTCCCTTTGAAATTATTTTTTTGATGGTGCAATAATGGAACCTTCTTTCTCTCCGAGAGAAGAGTTAGTTGAGGAAACAAAAATATCCATCGCTCTTGCTTCAGATCTTACCCAGGGCTGCTGAGAACTGGCATTGGACCTAGGAAAAGATGTCTGATTGTGCCCCTTTGCCCAAACACACTCATCCCCCACCACCCTCTGACATCCTTACCTTGAGTAGTGTTTCTTTTCTTCTACTTCAGTCAAGTCCTCCTCATTTGCTTTTTCTTCTAATAATGATCAGGCATCCAAGGACTGACTTTCCCTATCTACCTCATTATTAGTATGTGATTTTGAAACAAAGCCCAGGTGAAATAAATTTGCCTGCTCTTTTTTATGTTTTGTCTGTGCTTCAGACTTATATTTATACTCCATACTGCTAATTTCATGTTTAAACAATGCTAAGACACATACAGACTTGATCCAAGGCCATGTGCCCTAGACACATATTAAACAAGAAGAAAGGATGGAGCTGACTACTGGGGCCCGGGAATTTTGTGAGCTGAATTTGATGACCTACTAAAGGGGCCTAGTAGTTCTTGTCTGAAGCTGTAAGTTTCACCATGCTTGAATGGTACTAATACACGTTGCTGCTCATGGAGAAGACCTAGACTGCATTTCCACTACTCAGCTTTAATCCACTTTCAATGTACTTCTGTTCCCCCAAATTCTGTAATTAAAGAATTTGACAGCTGTAAGACCTACCCTTAAAGTATAGTCTCCAGAATGCATTTGGGTGAGCTCTGAACTGCTCCTAACCTAAATAGTGACCAGCTTGGCTGTATAGGTGCAAGGTTAGGATTGCACTGTAAATTCTGCTAGGTTTCTCAAGTCTGTTTCTCATCACCTTGTCTACATTCCATTCTTCAACTTTATGTGAGCAGACATAACTATTAACCGTGATTCTTCTTCAGTTGGAGAGGCTATTATTATTTTATTAATAATTATTAATCAAAATGATTATTATTTATCATTTCTCCTGGATTAGAGAAATGTGCTTTAGGTCAGATGCTTCTGTCGGGTTTTAGAATGGATTTGTGTCCATTCAGCAGAGTGTAGCCAGCAGAAACCCTGCAGCCGGAC
>JAJKFI010000019.1:16002980-16020744 GCA_029204185.1 Lerista edwardsae | reverse complement strand
CCCCCCCCTTGACTGCATCACCTTCTTCCCCCAAATAAGAGAAAAGAAGCAAGGGGCAACTGAACAGAGAGACAAAGAGGCCCAGTTCTGCCTCTCTTTGATCTGTTCCACAAGCAACAGGGAGAAAGGATCAAAGAAAGCCATGAACGCCAAAAGCAGCTAAATTAAACATGGCCCTAAAACGGTTGTCACAGAAGTGTCCTGGATTTTAATTTTGAAAATGTGATCGCTATACAGCGAAGCCATCTGCTCGATTCTTCTGTGGCCGCACATCTGGCTAACAGTTCTCAATAGCATTCCCATTTCAGAAGCCTTTCCAGCCTTTGTTGAACACCTCAGCAAATGGAAATCCCATATGCTCCAATGGGCCTTTGTTTACTGGAACCATCCCTATTTTCTAGGATCTGTCTCTGGGAAATCCTCGTCTCTATTTTGTCTTTTGGAGATGCCTTAAACCATTTTTTGTCACGTTCACTAGAACTGCCATTCTCTTCATTCCTTTCCCTCCCATGACTTGAGCAGAATTTCTCAGAGCAGAGCAGATACCTCTTAATTCTAACAGACATGAATGTAAATACATGCACATGAACATCAAGGCACCAGCATTTCACATGCTGTCATTGATTAGGTTCATTTTAAACCATTTACGATGATGGAACGTAGGAAGGAGAATGATCTTCAGCCTCCTTGGAGACCTTATTCCAAGGCTGCTGTCTTAGAGTGGCTTCCCCTCCCCCCAATATTCAGCCCGAGTCTATCTGAGGTTTAAATTCATTGGTTCTTATTCTTTCTCAGTGAAAGCCTTAGGTGATTTTAGGCTTACCTTTCTCCCAGAAATATTTTTAACTGTCAATGAATTCCCAACTAACTGTCAATGAATTCCCAACTAACCCAGCTCAGCTCTTTTCCCCCTTGAGTTCTCTCCACCTCAGTATCAGGGCCAAACTAGATGCAACACAGGGCCCACACCTCCTTTCCTTAAAGGGTGTTTTTTTTAAAATGAAAAGCAGGGTTAAAAGCCACTTTCCTCTCCTGCTGTTTTCTTCCCCTGTAGGAAAAGACATTAGTTCAGATATGGATTATATTGGCGGCGGGGGCGGGGAGTAGTTCCAAAGGCATTTTTCTCTCTCCCATAGTCCTCAGTTAACCCATTCCTTCAGTGCTGGACCAATCTCATACAGGCAAGAGTGTCCTATTCCCTAGAGCTGTGGTTCTCAAACTGTGAGTCAGGACCCACCAATGGATTACAAGCCAATTTCCGGTGCGTCGCGAAGCACCTGGAGCAGCCATATTGAAAATATGGGAAGATGGGACGCTGGAAAGGGGAAGGGCTGTCTGGTTGTTTTGCTTGGGTCAAGGTTGTAAATGGGCTTTTTTCCTTTCTGATTCACTTTGCTACCGGAAAATGACTGAGAAATAATCCAACTTATTACTGCATTCTCAGAAAGCAGCAGGCTCTGGCATCACAATGACGGCACTTCCTGCGGGTTCCGGACAGATTATCATTATAAAAAGTGGGCCCTGGTACTAAAATGTTTGAGAACCACTGCCCTAGAGATTCCAGGAGTTTCTGGCCTAATTAGCAGGATCTTCTTTCATGGTTGAGCCAGACAGTTTTTTATCCAGAATCTGCATCCCAAATTACAGTACTTTTAATGAGTAGGAGTTTCTATTCATAGTATAGTGACATAGAGCAAGATCCTCTGGTTTTCCTGAGCAGCATGAGAGGCAACCATTCTGGGGAGCATTCATTAAAAAAACTGATTATGTTCAATTATTGCCAGAGGCTGCAGAAGAGCAACAGTAACTGCGTTATTTCTCTATATGAAGAATTTAGATCAATGTTAGTGGACTCTGCACATACTAAAACCCTAAATTCTCTTTACGTTTCAATTTCCTTCACATTTGCCATATAAGGAGTCTGACTCCTCCTCTACCGGATCATATTTCAGTGCACTCAAGACAGCACCTGTGTTGTTATGTAAACTTTTTACAAAATTGATAGTACACCCTGTGTGCACGCGATTTTGACTGCAGTTGCAGGTGATAAAGACCTGAAAGAAAAGGATGCCCAAAGCAGAACCATCAGCCTGATTCTAGAGGGGGAAATGCAAGTGCCATTTCCCCACCCTTCATTCATTTATTACATATCTGATGAGGCTTAGCCAAATATAAGCGACTACAGAAGAATTACCTTGAATATAGTTACTTAGCCCACATGAACTTCAGGTGGTTGCTCTGCATTTCTACCACCATGCGCATTGCTTCGGTTATCAAATGCCACATTGCCTAATGGCAGTGATCCTGATTGGTTCGCTATGGCTGGGTTTGCCCCATGCAGAAATGACAACTAGTGTTAGCTTGCACCACTATTTGCTCAGCAAACATTTTTGGACAAAAACAGTTGATGGCAGTTACAGATTAGACAAGGAAGACCAAGTATGCTAAAGTTGGGATGTGCTATTATATGTTACCTGGACAACCAGGACAGAAACTGGAGCAGCCAAGCTGCCTAGTGGTGTCAACGATTCTGGATTCCCTTTGTGCACTCTTGGCTCAGAAACAGACTTTAACATTAAGAGCCCAGCAGGGAGCAACAGATGTCAGAGCTGGTAATTTTCCTTTCTGCCTCAGCTCCTCAAAACTGCCTCAGCTGGCTCAGTGCCCACTCACAATCCTCACTTGGAGAGCCAGCCAAACATATGCTGCCCCAGGAGTTGCCAGCTCTACTGGAGAAATGTACACATCTCAAACACACCTGTGACTATGCAGCCAACTGCATGAGCTCCTCTGCACACCTCCTGTGCTGAACTCTGGGAGCTGACCAGTATTGGGAAATGCCAGCCAGTTCCGCAACTCACACCAAAAATTGCAGCAGCTGTTGAAATGCAAACTGCCCACAGACTGACAGTTGGGAGGACTGAAGCACAGAATGTTATACTGGCTGTAGAGAACACAGCATAGGAAGAAGAGGTTAAGACATGACTAAACATCTCAGAGTCCGTGAAAGTTACGCACACTTTGCTTTGGCACATTTTCATTGAGAGAAAAGTATTCCTCACCGTAAAATGAGCGTTATATGCCCTGAATGTGCATAATAACCCAAGTCTGGCTGGTTCCAGGGTGTGGTGAAGCTGCGTATGTGCTGGAGTGGTGAGGCCAGTATTCTCACTATGTACAGAGCACCGAAGGCTAGAGGCAAGACGGGAGAGAATTCCATTTCTGCAACTAGTCCTCCAGCAAGTTAAAGAGGCTCGCTGCAGGTGCCATGCCCACAGGCTCCCAAAATCCTGGAGCTAACACAGGTATCCAGCTAGTTAGCAACAGGTGACAGTTGCTGAGAAGGGGCTGCATTAGAGATGAACATTGTATGAGAGAGATGTCATTGTACACACACTCGATTCTTTTCTTCTACTCATAGTCTCGGGTCAGACAGGACTAGCGAGAAAAAAGGAGAGTTGTTTTCCCAAGTTGGAGACAGCAAATAAAGTAGTTTATAGGGAATTAACAGTGAGTTGCAAAAAATATCACTTCCAGTGGTACATCCAGAAATTATTTTCACCCAGATGGAAACGTTTACATACACATATAATTTAAAAACAACAACAGTGAAGAAGCCTGCAGAACCTGTTGACTAGAAGTAAAAGTGGCATGCACATATAACTTCCAATTCTCTCAAGGAACCATCCAGCCTCGGAGAGCTAAAAGCGGAATGATAAATCCATTTTTTTGCCAGTGTGGTATACAGAGTTATTCTGTCTCACAATGGTCTCTGTCAAACTGCTTTTTGTAGCACTTGAAAAGCCTTCAAACAGAGATAATACTACAGGCAATTATGTCTCTATCAGACCACCTGTATGGTTTTTTTTTTTTTTTTAAGTTTCCAACATGTAGAAAACAAGTTTCCTGAACTTCATGGGCAGCGCAACCCAATCCAACTCAGCTGCTGCCCCCCCCCCCCGAGTAGTTACTGAGTAGCTATTCACGAGTCAGCTAGGCTAGTGCACAGATATGCATTGGCTTGCCAGTGCTAGATAGCAGGTAAGGTTGTGTTGGCCTGCCCAGGAGAGGATGATGGGAAGGTGTAACAAAGGCAGGACAGAGGCATTTTTGAGTGGGGGGAAGGCAGCTCAGGAGGTGAATCAGGCCCTGGAGGCGTTTGGACCAGCCACGGCAGTGGAGGCCAGATCCTAACCCTGGCCCAATCAATGTTACATGGGCTGCTCAGATTTGTACCGCAAAGTCACAGGCCTAGATCTGAGTCACATCATAGGACTGGCTAGCTCACAACACAGGGTAAGGGGAATAAAATCCCCTTTGAGTTGTGCCTCAGCCTAGTCCTACCTTGCACTGGATACAGTGCAGACAACCTGGCCTGCCTGTTCCAGCGTAAGTTAGGATGGTACCCTTAGTGTGCAATCCTATGTATGTCTATTTAAGTCTAATTGAGTTCAATGGGACTTAGTCCCAGGACAGTGCACTTAGGATTGCAGTCTTAGAGCATCGGTTCTGCAAAATGGCCCAATATTCTTACCAGCGACAATCAGGCATTCTTTGCAAATGTGCACATTATGCTCACTTTAGCACGATAAGTGATGTTCTTCCAATGAAAACATACAAATCAACTGTCTCAGTACATTCCATAGCACACCCATCAGAGCTGAACAGGTCAAACTGGCTTTACAGTTCCTCTTATCTGCAGTCACCATCCCACATGCTTAAAAGAATGATCAATTCATTTGACATTCTACTGATGTGCAGAGAAATCAGATGTATGCTTTCCCCCTCTCAAGTCTTTCCGCTTGCCTTGGATTCTTCCTAAGTGCCTCTGGCCCGAGTTACACTCTAAGACTTTACACAAATATCAGATATGCAAGGCAGTTTATTCATGTGATATTTATTCCTGTGCCAACGCCATCATCTTGTTATTAGTTTGACTGAATCAGCCACATCAATGCACCATATGCTGGAAAGTTTTGTGAGCCACTGTTGTTGGCTTCAGTGCTTTCAAGTCCACAAGTCCCACTTTGAATGTTGGTTTAAGAGTGGTGTGGTTGCCACCACAAATTGCTGCTCTTGAGGAGTTCTCTGCTTCTACCTTGGACACCCTGTCTGTAAGATTCTTTAGGGATCCAAGAAAAGCCAGAGAAGTACTCAAAAGTAAACATAGGACTTCTTCAATAAAGTAACAACAAGCCTTTATAGTGAGGCTTACCAGAATCTTTCGTTGCTGCCAGATCAGGACTACTTGGGTGAAGTGAGCTACCTTTGATACCAGAGGAGCTGTGTGGGGAGCTTTTTAATCAATCATTTAATATGGAGAAGGATACAGGGCAATCAGACATGCCCCTTCCAAAGAAAAAGTGTAGTTAGGATAAAATGAAAGCGCTCCTTATAAGGAATCTTTGAACTGGGTGCAGAAAGAATGGAGAGAGAAATTGAAATGAACAACCACCAAAAAAAGATCAAACATTTATTGTAAAAGAACAGGCATCAACAATAATATACATCATACCCTTATACCCTAATAATATACAAGATACCCTTTCACCAGGGATTCAACTCTAACAAATATATGCATGTGCTTGGCTTGTACTGTATGGATGCTTGCAATGTGTATTTTGAGCACCAGGAGAGTGTAAGAAAAAGGGACCAAGTTCCAGGACAGAATCCAGGGAAGCCTGACTGTTTTTATCCCAGTCCCTATAAATGGAAAAAGAGGGAGGGATGGAGGGATGATTGACAAGAGAGAGAGAGAGAGAGAGAGAGAGAGAGAGAGAGTTTAACATGACATTATAGTTATTCTTCCTAAAGATAGTTTGCCAGGCCTAGGTCTAGTTTCCATGAAGTGTTTTGAAGAATGATACAAGTCCACGGGTCGTATTTGTTTCACATTTGGACCACATAATCATTGGGCAAGTTCCCAATAGTTATGGGAATCTGTGGGAATGCATATGTGCTGGTTGAGGCATGGCCAGACCAAACCATCTATACTGAGTTCCTGGGACTGTGATCGATTGATCAGCTGTTTGGGAATGCAGCCCCTCTGTATGGAGGATGTTCCTTATCTGTTCACTTCTCCAGAGCCCCAAACTGATCAATGTCCCTGACTGGTCAGGCAGAAAGGATGGCACCATAACAGTAAAACTCCAACAGAAACAGCATTACACCAGTGCATTTGTAGTTTTCATCTCCTTCCCCATAATATATAGCTTTGTTGTTGTTCAGTCACTAAGTCGTGTCCGACTCTACACGACCCCATGGACACCAGGCCTCCCTGTCCTCCACTAGCTTCTGGAGTTCACCCAATTTCATGTTCATCGCTTCGGTGACACTGTCTAGCCATCTCATCCTCTGCCACCCCCTTCTCCTTTTGCCTTCGATCTTTCCCAGCATGAGGGTCTTTTCGAAAGAGTCCTCTCTTCTCATGAGGTGGCCAAAGTATTTGAGCTTCAGCTTCAGGATTTGTCCTTCCAGGCAGCAATCGGGCTTGACTTCCGGTAGGACTGACTGATTTGATCTCCTTGCAGTCCAGGGGACTCTCAAGAGTCTTCTCCAACACCATAATTCAATAATAATAATAATAATAATAATAATAATAATAATCATACATACATACATACATACATACATACATACATACATATATATAAGTAAGCTGCTCAAAACAATAAAGGGAACACTTACACAACACATCCGAGATCTGAGTGAACGAAATATTCCTATTAAATACTTTGTTCCTGACATAGTTGAATGTGCTGACAACAAAATCACACAACAACCATCAATGGAAATCACGTTTATTAACCCATGGAGGTCTGGGCTTGGTGTCATACTCAAAATTGAAGTGGAAAAACACACTACAGGCTGATCCAACTTCAATGTAATGTCCATAAAGCAAGTCAAAACGAGGCTCAGTAGTGTGTGTGGCCTCCACGTGCCTGTATGACCTCCCTACAATGCCTGGGCATGCTCCTGATGAGGTGGCGGATAGTCTCCTGAGGGATCACCTCCCAGACCTGGACTAAAGCATCCGCCAACTCCTGGACAGTCTGTGGTGCAATGTGGCGCTGGTGGATGGAGCGAGACATGATGTCCCAGATGTGCTCAGTTGGATTCAGGTCTGGGGAACGGGCGGGCCAGTCCATAGCATCAATGCCTTCATCTTGCAGGAACTGCTGACACACTCCAGCCACATGAGGTCTAGCATTGTCTTGCATTAGGAGGAACCCAGGGCCAACCACGCCAGCATATGGTCTCACAAGGGGTCTGAGGATCTCATCTCGGTACCTAATGGCAGTCAGGCTACCTCTGGCGAGCACATGGAGGGCCCCAAAGAAATGCCACCCCACACCATTACTGATCCACTGCCAAACCGGTCATGCTGGAGGACGTTGCAGACAGCAGAACGTTCTCCCTGGCGTCTCCAGACTCTGTCACGTCTGTCACATGTGCTCAGTGTGAACCTGCTTTCATCTGTGAAGAGCACAGGGCGCCAGTGGCGAGGTTGCCAATCTTGGTGTTCTCTGGCAAATGCCAAACGTCCTGCACGGTGTCAGGCTGTCAGCACAACCCCCACCTGTGGACGTCGGGCCCTCATACCACCCTCATGGAGTCTGTTTCTGACCGTTTGAGCAGACACATGCACATTTGTGGCCTGCTGGAGGTCATTTTGCAGGGCTCTGGCAGGGCTCCTCCTGTTCCACACAGCAAACCTTCTTGCCACAGCTCGCATTGATGTGCCATCCTGGATGAGCTGCACTACCTGAGCCACTTGTGTGGGTTGCAGACTCCGCCTCATGCTGCCACTAGAGTGACAGCACCGCCAGCATTCAAAGGTCACCCAAACATCAGCCAGAACACAGAGGGACTGTGAAGTGGTCTGTGGTCACCACCTGCAGAACCACTCCTTTATTGGTGGTGTCATGTTACTTGCCTATGATTTCCACCTGTTGTCTACTCCATTTGTGCAACAGCATGTGAACTTGATTGTCAATCGGTGTGGCTTCCTGGGTGGACAGTTTGATTTCACAGAAGTGTGATTGACTTGGAGTGACATTGTGTTGTTTAAGTGTTCCCTTTATTGTTTTGAGCAGTGTATATATACACACCGCCTTTCTTAGGTCACCAGATTTCTCTAATGACTATAACTCAAGGCAGTTTACATAGGCAGACTTTATTCAGAAACCCGAAGGTTTTTACTATTTTTACAGAAACATTCTATCTTCCAAGAACTACACACATATAGATGGATCTTTCTGGATTTAGTCCTTCTTTCTGGCCACCCATTTGTCTTCTTGCTGGCTGATAAGCGGCTTCCCTGCTCCCACCAGAGAAGCAGCTGACTTCGGCACACTCCCCCTCACACAAGGCAGCCGAAGACAGCTCAGCTGTTAATTAGCCGCAATTAACGAGGTCTGCCACTCACAGAGACTTCCAGTAGTCCCGAACTGGCGACCTTCAGATCTTCAGCTCTTATCTTCAGGCAAACAGAGGCATTAGCCCTCTCGAGTAAATCTTCTGCTAATAATTCAAAAGCATCTATTCTTCGGCGCTCCGCCTCCCTTATGGTCCAGCTCTCACAGTCATACATTACTGGGAAAACCATCTAGCTTTGACTATGCGAACCTTTGTCAGCAGGGTGATATCTCAGCTTTTTATTAAGTTGTCTAGGTTCGCCATAGGTTTCCTCCCAAGAAGCAAATGTCTTAATTTCATGGCTGCAGTCACCATCTGCAGTGATCTTGAAGCCCAGGAAAATAAAGTCTGTCACTGCTTCCATTTCTTCCCCTTCTATTTGCCAGGAAGTGATGGGAGTGGTTGCCATGATCTTAGTTTTTTTAATGTTGAGCTTATATATATATATAGTTTGCATGAGAATAATAAAAATGCCTTTGTGAGAATTCTAAGAATGAAAACATAAAAGGCTATAAAAACACATAATGGTAACACCAAAAGCCCTGAATGAAACCCAAGTTGGAAATGCTCCAGATTCATAGGATATGTAGAAAAAACATGAAGGGGCTCTCTAAATACTTTCTGCCATGTATCCTGCAGCTTGCATGGGAAGTGGGTGACATGCATGGGAATCTGCCAGAAGTGATGCAAGTACCTTCAATGTGTTCTGGCAGGTCCAAAGGAGAAGAGGATTAAAATGCTCCCACAATCTGGGGTGGCTGTTGGACAACATATCCATGCCATTGATCACATATCCAGATTGACAGCCCCCTCCTCACAGGCAAGCCAGCTGGCTTGCATTGTGTCCAGCATAGGTTAGGACTGGGAGGCAGCTGGAGATCAACTCGGGATAAGGGGATATTTCCCCCTTATCCCAAATAAAGATGACCCAGATATTAAGGGGCAGACATTGGGGGAATGCAGAAGGCTCAGAAAATAATTGATTTCAAACTTGGTGGCATCCCTAAGCAAATTCAACGGGAGAAGCTGTACCAGGCTGTGCCCAGCCCAGATAGAGGTTTGTTCCAGAGTTCATTTAGGGGACAGTCCTCACATGTGCTTGAACAGGCAGGCCGGGCTGCCTGTGCTGTATCCAGTGCAAGGTAGGTGCAGGCTGGAGCACAACTGGGAGTAAGGGGATTTTTGTCCCCTTATCCCACAATGCACAACCACCCCTGAGCAGTGGTGAAATTCAGCCAGTTCTCACCAGTTCTGCAGAACCGGTTGTTAATTTTAGGTTGGGAGAAAGGCAGTGACCGCCCTGAAGGCCGCAGAACCAGTTGTTAATTTATTTGAATCCCACCACTGCCCCTGAGGCTACTCGGATCTGTGCCCATGGTTTCATCTGAGAGGCCCAAGTAATGCTGTTCAGGCTGGGGATGGGGTTTAGGAAGCGGCCTGTGCTGCTACAGTTTGTCCTACCCCCACCCCAGGCCTGATCCGCTTCCCTGTCCACCCACCCCCTGACCCAAAACACAACCTCTACGCCTCCATTCCATCCTCCCACCATCCTCTCTGTCCCCCGTGCTGGCCTGCACAAACTTACCCCCACCCCCTGGGGCAGGGTACAGCACTGCTAGGTCAGCACATATCCTTGCACTGACCTAGCTAGCTCCCGGGTAGCCATGAACGTGCTTTCCGGCACGTTTGTGACACTCGCGAACTTGCATAAGGCTCCTGAGCCATCTTAAGTGCCAGTCAGGATTGCGCTGTTCATGTAGCGGCAGACATGGCACTTCTGTCCTTTGCTAAACATTGCTATTCCATTGCAATGCTAAACATTGCTGTCTCTGTGTGTTGCTTCCATATTGGCAACCGCATTTATAAGGCAACTGCAGAACTACATGCATGTGTTTGGCTAACAACCAACTGCGTTGTCTTCCCTCAGGTTTCAGGGAACAGAAGAAGAATGAAACTTTAGGGCCTACAGAATTTTACAGACTTCCACGGAAGCAACTGTTCCGCATACATTCAAGTGGCTCAAGGGGTCTGTCAGTAGCAGGAACTGGGAAGGCGCAAGGGTGTTTACATGGTTCATTACTCGCCTCACAGTTGCTGTAGCAACCAAAAGGGACAGTTTATAGAAAGAAAGGAAGTTCACATACGGGGAGCTCAGTTTTCAGATTCCAGCATCAAATGCGGGTGCAAAACAAAAGAGCAGAAGCTGGGAAGGAGAAGCTATTTAGAGAAACAAACATTCCTATGTGCAACATCGCTCAGGTGTGTGGGTGATGCCCCACTGTGCGACAATGCTGTTGTGTAAGAACAGCTCTTCCATCCGTGGTACAGCAGGCCCTGGGCAGAGATAGAGCCTAACCTATTTCACAGGGTTGCTTCTGAGTGGGAAAACCCCATAAGTGTCATGCTAAACTCCTCAGGGGAAAGGTCAATACAAATATAAAACATATAAAGTAACAATTGGAACCATCAGATAAGCTCTGACTGGCCCTCAAAATCATGGGGCAGAGGAGGAGCATGAGTGCGTACATCTCCCTCTCATGGGAGGGAGAAATCAATGCACTTGTATTTAATTTTATTCCTCCCTCCCTCCAGTATCTGGCAGATACAAACTAGGCAGCCAGAAATGTGAAGAACTTCAACAAAAGGACCTAATGAAGCTGAAGGACACCAATCTGTCCTCCAATTTTTCAAAACCAAAATGGTGGGGGAAAGGCAAGGGGAAGAGAGCCACTGCCTTCATGCCCTAGTCATGGGCTTTGTGGAGGCATGCGCTTGGCTAGTGTGGTGAACAAAATGCCACATTTGATGCAGCTTCTTATGCAGGGCTCCTCTTATGTTTTAAGACTGTCTGTGTTGCAAATTTGTGCTAGCCCAGATAAATTATGCCTGCTTGCTATCTTTATGAATCTACCAATTTTCTGAGAGTATTATCCAAAGCCCTGTTCCAAATATCCTTGAGGCTGAGCCTTTTCTGTGGTGATGCCTGATTGTGGAATACCTTCTCCAGAAACAGTCACTTATCTTTTAGGTACCAGGTTAAATTTCTCTTTTCTCAATCCATTGATGGGAAATAAAAGTGGCAGAAAACAAGTCCATGCTATCAGCTGTTTCACATTGCTAAAATTTCCAAAAGTTCCTTTCTGTATTCTTAATCTGCTACTTTGATTTTTTTGTTAAATTTACATGTAAGCTTCTTTGAAGACAAGTGCGGTGGACAGGTGGGTAAGAAACATATGAATAAGCACACAAGTTTGCTTACACTCCAAAATCTTCAATGGCACATACAAGAAATGGATGTTAGCATGTCTGCCAACAACCAGTGTAGTTCCTGGTTGGCAACCATCAGTAAGCATAATTGGAAAATCTGTGCCAAGGGGCTAAAAATAAATGACAATGCATTTTTACTTTTCAAGTGTTATTGTTTGCTCCAGGCATGTTAATAGTTAATTTCTCCATTACCTTTGGCAAACAAAGCTCAGCTATAAGTGAACGAGCTTATAAGGTTTCAGTAAAGTGAGATGCTGGTTCTTTATTTTTCCAGACTGTCAACACACTAGAAAGGAGTAACACTAATATGAATGTGGGCAAGCAAGGAAATATTGTTGTGGATCAATTTGCAAGGCTGTTATTTGCCATTAAGTATAAAAGAATCTGGTGCCATAATATTATTATCATTAATGTAAACAGTTTATCACCTATAATTGTATTATTTATTTGTGTGTTCTTTTTGAATTGCTGATGGGGGAAATGCTGACATACGCTGGCAATTCTGATGCACAGCTTTGAGTGTACACCTGGGTCTTTTTCTAGCTTTATGCATCCCAAGTGGTGCTAGAGGGGCTGTAAGGCTGTCAGTATTATTTAGCAGGCTGTGCTAACTCCTGGTACAAAAGATGGAAATGATACGGGAGCTGAAACTGTAAATGTTTCCAACAAGAGCCAGAAAAAATTGTTGAGGGAAACAGAGATACCACACAATTGGTCCAGCTCTTATTTACAGGTGACCAGATCTTCAAAACGGATTGCACAAAGTCATACACACGCTCACTCAGATCTGGCCCAAGTCAAACCCATAACCAAATTCCATCAACCTTCTTTTTAATGTTTTACCTCCACTTTTCTTTCGTTTTGTTTTTTGCACATATTTGGCCCCTGCCATCATTGCTGCCACCCCCTATCCTCTTCTGCTGCTCCTGCAAAGCTGGCCAGGTAGGAAAGCTCGGCTCCTCTAGGGAGCAGAAGCAGAACATGTTTTAGTCCAAAGATCCTCTCTACCTAGCCAGTTTTGCAGAAGCTGCAGTGGGGGCAGCACCCTTTTTTTCCAGATTGCTTTCTGGAAGGACAGTGATCTAAAGCAGGATCACAGAGACCATTGCCTTCTCCTCCAGCTCCACCACTGCACACCTTGGCGGCTGGGCTGAAGAAGATGGTAATCCGCCTCCCCACTCAATCTACAATGAAAGCGAACAAGAAGAGCTCCTGGAGACCCTTTATCCAAACAAATACAGTAAGCGAGTTGTCAACTCCCTCACTAGGGTTATGATCCAGTCTCACATTCTCTCCCATCATCAGCTCCCCATTCCCATCCATCTATTGGCATCTGGGGGTAGGATAGACTATCACTTACACCCCCCAGGACGTTTTCCAGTTAGCTTCCTCCTGAGTCTTGATGCTGCTTTTCAGTTTAAGACATTTGAAGGAAAAAGAAAGGTTCAAAGGTGACGCCTAAGGGCTCTTGCCGACGATATCACCACTCCTGCTAGAGGAGCAGTCCCAGGGCCAATGTCCCAGCCTGCAGCATGACATTATTAATCATATCTGTATCCGCTCTGTTCCTCCAAGGAGCATAAGGCAGTGAACAAGGGATTTCATTTTTCTCCCCATGTCATATTTTGAATTGAGTAAGAGCTGAAGGGGCAGCATGCAGAACAGGCAAATAGTGGACCCATAGTATTCCAGAGTTGGAAGAGAGTCACGGGGCCTATAGCATGCTGTGTTGGAGATGCACAAACGCATCTCCAGAGGTTGTTGCTAGAAGTAGCCATGGGGAGGAAATCTGTTGGGGATAGTGGGGCTAACCCTTTCCCCTGTGTCAGTTAACCAATACAAAATCACCTGCTCTTGGAGTGACCATTCATTCATTCAAGTGAATTCTATTCAGATTTTTCCTCTGAATGATCCGATTTCTTAAGGTGACACACTATAGATTAAAAAGAGCATTATGCAAAATAAAAATGAAATTTAAAGTGCAATGATCATAAAATAGTAAAGAACGGTGCTATAAAATGTACAAAAATATTAAAACAATTTACAGACTACAACCACGAAACCTAAAAGCAACCATGTAGGTTCTCCTTTCTCTTACAAAATCCTCAGTATTCCATGCTCCCAGCAAGCACAGCACCTCCCAGACAAGGCTAGAGGAAAGGAAACCCCCTCCTTATACCCAAGGTGTTGCTGCAGAGAGGGGTGGGAAGCTTAGCAATGTTCGCCAGAACAGGAAAACAAATAAGAAAAAACCACCTCAACCCAATCGTCCACTCCACTGAAGCCTATGAAACTTGCCAATCTCTCTCAGAACTACAACCATGCTGTTCTCCCAACGATAATTGGTCCAAAATTATACTATCCAGAGAAGTCTGAATGTATGTATGGGAGTGGGGAAAAAATTTCGTGTCAAAGACCCTCCAATTCTTATACATATAAAAGAATGCCTGCATGGCTGCAGCAACAAAAAAAAATATTCTGCTTCCAAGGTGTTTTCATTAATCATTAAGGCCCAGTCCTATCCAACTTTCCAGCACTGATGCAGCTGCAATGCAGACCTGAGGTAAGGGAACAAACATTCTCTTCCCTTGAGGAGGCCTCCATGACTGTCCCCCCCCCATCCCATGGCATCATGTAGCATATATGCCCCATTGGTATGGCTGCATCGGTGTTGGAAAGTTGAATAGGATTGGCCCTCAATGTTTCACCTGAAAAAATCCCTTTCTGTAGAGAGAAAAAATATAGAAAATGTACTTCTCAACACAAAAAGTGTAAGACCAGTAAAGAACTAGTTACACCCTCTTCAACAAGCTGAACGATCTAATGATATTTTGCCATTGTTCACGTGAATGTACAACCAAATATAACTCAGGTAAGCTCAAACTTACTGGAGCGAATGAAGGTGGCTCACCAGAAAGTAGCCATTACTCATTATTCATTATGTCCTTTTGCCTTCTACTGTGTTCCAGGGTGTTGATTTTTCTTGCTCTGCATCTGAATCTTTAAAAAGCAGCCCGAGACACAAAGAAGCTTTTTGCGGTTGGAGACAAAGCGATGTGAAAACCAACATTTGTGAGAGTGTGGCTGCTGTTAAAGGCACAAGTTACATCGTCAGCATAAGAGCAGTCCCATAAAAAAAAAACCCAACCCCAAACAAATTTGGAGCCTTATGAACCAGACCATGATATCCTCACTGGTTGCGTGTGTAGAAGGAGCAAGGAAGGAAGTACAGACAATGAAAAGTGGGGTTGTCAACTGGTTCATGTTGTGTTGTGACTTCAGTAAATGGAGTCCAGAATTCACATCACTCAGAGCCACTGTCCCTCAGTAGTCCTTACATGTTTTCCCTTCACTATTAACCGTCTCCAAGCGCTGCTGTCCTTTTCCTTCTCCACTCCATAACTAGGTTTATCAGTTATGTCTGGGAAAAACCCAATATAACCAGCTCTTGTGCCTTAACAGGAACTTGATTGGCTGAAAACACAGGGCATGCTCATGTGAGCATGCGTGCGTGCACTGCTGACTATGTGGAAAGGAGGAATAATATGAACACTAATGACAGATCTCCCCCTCCCCCACGTAGCTGTTTCCCCAGAGAAATGGTTATTTGGAATTCCTACAGAGCCACACATGTGACCCTTATTTGGCACAGGCCTGCCTCTCACAATTACCAGGGAATAGGGCTCCATGTACCACAGTATTTCCTGCCAATGGCCGTTATGCTGACCATGCAACTCCTATCAGAATTTTAAACATTGATGCCAGAGCACTTGTTGACCTAACTTCTGCCCCCTCAAAAAGGGCACCTTCTGCTTTTCCCCCCTAGTTCAACTATATATCTCCTTCCTCCCCCCCCCCCCCACACACACAAGCAGGTGTTATACGGTTGCTGTCTGTTTTATTCTGCAATAGAGTCATGGCATTGTTGACCAAGAATGTTTGTATCCCAACTCAGTGTTTATGGTATCAGCAAATGTTCCCAAAATATCCTCAGAGATGCACTCAGGGTGCCAGCCATTCATGTTCCTTCATGTTCCTTCATAATATGATCACACTGAGTTCAGGCCTCAGTGTGATCATATTTACTCATGGCAGAACAGAACAGTGTGAACTAGCTTAGTAAACTAAGTTTACTAGCTTACTAGAGCTAGTAAGGCTCTAACTAGCTGTGCAACAGGGTGCCCAGTGTTAAGTACAATTAGTCATTTTGAGCTCCAACACTGACAAGGTTCAGCTCTCTCCCTGAAAAGCCCATTTCCCTGCGTAATTATTAGCCCTCAGT
Organism: Lerista edwardsae; assembly: GCA_029204185.1. Classification (NCBI taxonomy): domain Eukaryota; kingdom Metazoa; phylum Chordata; class Lepidosauria; order Squamata; family Scincidae; genus Lerista; species Lerista edwardsae. Next base: position 16,004,777 of record JAJKFI010000019.1, on the reverse strand, counting down.
CTGAGCTGAGATCATGGAGCTTCCATATCCAGCACAATCCCCTACTTTGGGGTCCCCCCAAAGCTACTGTTTTTTTCTTCCTGGGCCCTTGCTGCATGTAAATTAAGAGGGTGTGTGTGACATAGATACACACTCTCTCCTATTTCTGCCTCCTCAATTTGCAGTACATTTTAAAATATTCCATCCTGCCTTTCCTAAGCTCAAGGCAGCTCCCAACAGAAATTATTAAAACAATCATACCACCATTGAATGCTGTACTGTCCTATTCTCCTACAAACAGAAACTTGGCGGCTACTACTCTATTGGGTGCTGGAATTGACTGTCTCCAGGGGGTTCCGCGTTTACAGGACTAATTTTTACAGGGAAGTTGTTACCGTGAGGAGAAGAAGAGCTCAGATTCTTCCCTGGTTAGTTTGTCTGAGTCACGTGGCAAATGGGGACATACAAAATTGCTTCATTTGAAAAATGGATTATTTCCTTTTAGCAATATCTTTTTTCACCACATGAGGACATATCTATGAAAGCTGAATTGTGTCCAAACGAACTTCTTGAGAAAACCGTCCCAAGACTTCAGAAAGCAGGTGGCAACTTCACGTTTGAATGCTTCCATATCAAAACTTCCCATATATGGTGAAGGAGCATGAAAAGGTGATGGATAGATGAATCCCTTTTCACAAAGAGTTGGAGTTGGCCAAGTGGGCCATACCTCTTCTTATGCTGCCTGTATGTGTATGTATGTACACATATGTGTGATTATGTGTTATATGCATCTTATGAATACTGCTCAATTTGCCTTAAAAGTCACAGACAGTTCAAAAGATAGTCTGAATGTAGGTAAGAAATAAACAGGAACAATAAGAAAGCTAAGAATATGCTTGAAATGCACAGACAAACCCCAGAATGACAAATACGAGATTCTGGAGAATTGGCACAATTGAAAAAGTTAACAAATCTATTTCTTTGGCCCAGGGGACATTTGTAATCCACCCCCTGGCCAGGATGCTACTGCCAGCCCCATGTCATGCCACAAGCATAATACACTTGGAAAAAAAAATTACCCCCGTGTACTGAAGATAGCATAGTAAACAAGTCAGAGCAATAATACATCTTCCAAGTGGAAGAAATTAAATTACAAGTTATTACAATCTAAAACCAGGATGAATATTGTTTTATATTGCACAAAGCCCAAGGCACTTTAATCGAGTGAACAATTGCTCTCCAGAACTGTAATTTAAAATGCAAGACGATTTGAAAAACAGAAGAGATGCCGAACTTTGGGACATACTGTACAGATATCCATTACCACCAGAACCTGCTAGGCCTGACATTTGACAGCAATCCTGCAAATGTCCACCAAGTTCTACAGTAGGAGGAATTGCTCCCAGCTCCAACCAGGTTTTGGTATATTGCATTAGCCTCATCTATAGAGGTGGAGAGGCAGAGTTGTGACAGTCTAGGAGTCCGTTCCCCTGTCCAAGGGCTCATTCCAGCAGTTACTCATTCCAGAGGGCTCATTCCAGCAGTCATTCTGGACATTCTAGCAGTCCAGGAGTACCTACTCCTGAGCCTAGAACCATAAGACTGTATGGGAATTCTGTGGGTACATCACACACCCTGCTGCTCAACTTTCCCTGGACTAGGCTGGTCTTGGATGCAGTGTTGGAATTCTCCATATTTTTGGTCTTTGGAGACCTTTAGCGTTCATGCCAGGGCTCCTGCTCTGGCTTACTACTTGATAGCCACCACGACATCTCTCTCTCTCTCTCTCTCTCTCTCTCTCTCTCTCTCTCTCTCTCT
>JAJKFI010000019.1:15859098-16002970 GCA_029204185.1 Lerista edwardsae | reverse complement strand
TCTCTCTCTCTCTCTCTCTCTCTCTCTCTCTCTCTCTCTCTCTCTCTCACACACACACAGGGTTGCATTTTGGACCTGGCGTTTGTTGCTGGGTTGGATGATGGTACTTTTCGGTTGGGGAGGATAGTCAGATTGCACTTTTATCATGGTCATGTAATTACTAGGTAAGCTTTAGGCTAATTGGGATGCCTAACCTTTGCAGGGGTGGGGGAACATCCTTGGATTGTTTCTCCTAAAAGCTAATGGAACCAGAATGGTTCCTGGGGGCTCTGGTATATTTTCCTGCAAATATAGGAGACCATAGTTGTGGATATCCTGGCTAACCTCTGAATAGGAAATGATCAGCCCACTTGTCACAATTGCTGCCAAACATCCTCCTCTTCCTCAGTTGCATCACTAGGAAGGTGCAGGCTACACTGAGTGATGCACTGGGTGTGTATGTGTGATAGCACTACTTGCCAAAAATGGTAAAATCTTGGTATTTTCAAATACCATTATATCATTCAATGAAGAATGTAAGGCAGAATGCAATGAAAATCTGTATGCTATCAAATGTTATAACAAATAACCAGAAAAGGAAAATACACTGCCTTAATGTAACAAAAAAGTGGCTTTTCTTAACTCCAAACTGACCAATGAGACTGATTGTTCCAAGAGCCAATGAGGTATTTTACAACACAGCAGTATGAGCCAACTCTCATTTCATGTATCAGAACGAATACTAGAACTCTTAGGCTGAAATCCTATGCACACCACCTGGGAGTAAGCCCCATTGACTATAATGGGACTGCTGAGTAGACATACATAGGATTAGGTTCGAAGTCCTCGGGGTGGGGGACCATATCATCTCATTTTTGTGGTTACATGGACCTTACCCAACCTTCTGAGAAAATCTGGGTTCTCCTTTCCTCACCCTTCTTAACCTACCTCTTGTCACATATCAGTCCTTTCTGCCTGAGGCCTCCTTCTGCCTCTACCATTTCAGAGTGACACCTCAACAGAAGCGATGTTGCTGAAAGGGTGGCCTGCATGATAATCGGGCTCTCCCAACACTGCCCATTCAGCAGTGCTTCTCTGTCAATGCATCACTTTGCAGCTCAGCAGCTGATTGTGGTGCTGGGAGAGCCCAATTATCCCAGGGGTCAAATAATGAGCTTCTGAGGGCTGTAGCCCATCCACCAATCTTATGTTCAACATCCCTGCTTTAGAGAATGTGTACATCTAGCTGTAATTTGCAAAATAAGGCAATATTTATGAATTATACTATTGCCTGCATCCCTTTGCATGTGCTTCACTGTTTCCGTGATAAAGATAATTATCCTTCCCAAAAAAGAGTAAAACACACTCAAACATCCACAAAAAAGCAATGTCCATTTTGCAATCCCCATTTTTTTTTAAATATAACATTTTATTGCGTAGATTGATACAGAACAGCATTGTTTTCATCATTTTGAATTTGGAAGTAACGTACAACTGAATAAGAGGAATAGAAGTACCCAAACACATTGTGTGATTCTCTGTTCATGTGGCATAAACCAGTCTTGTACACAACTCGTAGCAGCAGTTTTAAAGTTCCCTTTAGAAAATAGAGATATATATGAATTCTACACACTAATTATTGTTTCCTTGCATGGGATGAAAGTTTTAGCAGTAAACTTCCTTCTTGAGTAGAGAAAAAGAGTGAAGAATGCACACACAGCCCCCCTCCCAATTCTGTCCATCAACACTTTTCCCAACAGCATAGGAAGGACACAAAGGGAGAACCTGCAATTGATGTTTTTGGCCCCTCAAAAACATTATGGCATATGTGGCTGAAAGAAACGTAGGCAAGGATTTATTACATCACAGAAGTGTAGTTTCCCCATTTCACTTCTGGCTATTTTTGCCTTCATAATTGCTTTGAGGGTCTAGGATCTAGTGCCTGCTCTCCCTTTGTCCATCCCTTGGCCAGTATCACAGGGGGATTAACACCACACAGTTTAATCTCTGGACAGGAAGGTATAGTACTCCAGTGGCCTCTTTGGGGTGATGGGAAAAAAGAATCATTCCACAGCTGGAATTAAACCATCAGTAGAGCTAGCTCCAGATCAGCTATTCCTTTATAGCCGCCAACATCAGCTCTGTTTTAAATCTGGTTTCCTCTCTTTCTTTAAGCTTTCACAGTCAAGTGCTTATTGTAGTGATTGAATTCTCAACCTTAGCTCCATTGCAAATTCAACAAGAGAATTTCAGGAAAAAATACGTTTGCCTTTTCAAAGCCCTGAGAGAAGAGGAAAAACAAAATTTTAAAAACACAAAAACAAAGATGTAGAGAGACAATTAGCTGGACATGCAAAACTAAGCCTAAGATTCACCCATAGTTTAAACACATTATAAATTTCACAGTTTAATACAGGGGGTTGTGAATGTGAGGTGGGAGGGAAGGCAACAAGAGGGGCAAAAAGAACAAACAGGGGTTTTTCTTCCTCCATCAAATCAACTAATAAGAACATCAATAAAATGTGGCAAGATTTTATAATCAACTAGGATATAGATAAAGGCTAAATAAAGCTTTAAATCAATAGTGATTATTGCTAGCAGACGTCCCGGCAGGGTGCTGGGAAATTCTTTGCTACATTATTCCTGCAGCATAAGTTTAGTTCAGGTCTCTCAAACCTACATCTCTATCCCTCTCCCCAGGACCACATGCCCACAAGCCATGCCTTGTGACCTGCTAGGGAGATTACTAGGCATCCGGCTGGCCACCAAACTTCTGTGGAATACCCCATAGAGTCTAGCTAGGATGGAGGCAGGTTTGACAGTCCTGGTTTAGCTAATGGCTTCTCCCCCACAGTATTGTGCTATTTAGTGTGGAGAGTTGCAAAACAAAACAAAAAGACCCAACCCAAGAACAAATATATCCCAAATTATAATATTATATAATTATATAGTAATTAAAAAATTTAAGGGATGTGTGGACTGATTTTGATGAAAAGACTCAGCAGTAGGATTTTTTTCTCTAAGGAATCAATTGAACTAAGATTCCTCCACTGGAGAAATCATTTTAAAACTCACTCTTACATTGTGAATCTTAGTCATATATACTTCATGCTCTGCCTGCTTATAGAATGTCATGCCAGAAGGATTCCCCTCCCCACTCTTCCTCTGTCACCTGCTTTAAACCTCCGGAAAGTATCTGATGTGGAATAGATTTGTTTACTGTTTAGCACTTACGAAGCTGAGGAAGTATATAGAGCCACAATACCTTTCCTGAGCAAATCTCATTTGTTTGGCCAGGAATATCTCTTGGGGTATTGAGCTTGGGGAGGGTAGCACTATGAACAAAAGGGGCCCAAAAAATGCAGGAGCAACTTTGTGGAGCTCCAGAAATACTGTGCCTGCCCTTGAAACTGAAGGACAAGACAAGTTCAGCACTCTGAAAAAAATTCCACAGCTACTGTATTAGAATGTACGTAGCTGATCCACATAAGTCAGTATGAACAGGAATACTGGGGTGTAAACTGGCTTAAACCCTACTGCAGACTATGGCTATGATCCAGAGGAGCCCCACATGAATGTTTTGTTATATGTAAGAGAACAGAGGGCTCACACAGTACGTTTCACCACCCCACTGTTCTTTGGAAGGCTCTGTTCCTGTAAAAGGGAAGTCACTGTGAGCAATGGGCTCTGTGTTACAGTCAGCAAAACGGTGAGATTACTTTATTCTAATGGTACTTCCTTGTACCTGCAGGTTAAAGATGCAAGGCATACAGAACTGGGTAAATCACAGCCAAAGGCATGAGCCTCCATTGTGTTGGAAAGGTCAAACAAGAGTACAACATACCAAACTTTGCAGCTCTAGCAAAACAAGTTTGCAAGACCTGTGCCCCACACTAATACCTGACCTTTCCAGACACGCTCAAGAGTGAGCGGTTTTTGCATCTGAGTTTAATATGAAGATACATGCAACAATCAAGTCAACAACACACAACTGAATAGAAGCCAGTTCCACTGAAATGAATGGGGTTTCTCCCCCAAAATAAACGGGCTTAGTGTCTGAGTGAAACAAAGCTGACACCCAAGCACACCAGTTCAACTTGCCTGTGGATAACAGTCCTAATATTGGCAGCTTGAAATATCTCCTGTTGCCAGCAACAGGCCACACAGTCCAATACCAACTCCTAACATGGTTAAAAATTTAGAAAAAACACACATCAGAGTCTAAGCATCAACCTCAGAAACCTTGTGAAGGAAGTTTATTTTGTCAATCTGACATGTCTAATAGTTATCTGTAGTTTTATTGCCAGTAGTATTTTTATTTTCTTGCTTTAAAGCACATTACGGTAGCAAGATAATTTAAGGCTTTAAAATTAATTTTCTTTTCCATCTTTCAGCTGGAAGACTGAATATCTTGCTCTTTAATGTAAAAAAAATGCAACTATTGCCATTTCAAATATAGAGGTCATAGGACTTGCAGTGTCTTCCACATGCCTTTGGAGGATTCCTCACACTCTTTTTCCTGTTATCACTCACCCCTTTCCCCTTCATGAATCCAGACTAAACTGTCACTACCAAGATCAGCCCTGTGCATTTCCAACAACTGCTTATGGAGCCTCATCCTCAAGCCTTTATGCAACTCATCTGTGGATAATGAATGTATCTGGGGAAGGGAAGGGCACTGCGGTGGCAACCCTGGCCTTGTAAATGTCCAATTGGACATGGGAACAAATCCAACATGTGTACCAACTATATACACATGCTTTATGCAGGGTCTCCAGTTGAACATGTGTATGGTTTGTCTCACAGTATCATGCAACCAACACAGCAGGATGGGGTTTGCCACTGCAGAGCCCCTCTGACCCTCTGTGCTCACACACATTTGATGTATCCAGGTTGGCCATGTGAACAGGGCTTTAGCTATCCCTCCATTAAACACTCTAGTCAGAAGGTTCCGTGTCAATACAGTAGAAGAGCTGCAAACCTAATGGGGAGAGTCAGCGAGAGATCAGATCAAAAATATTTAAGCAGGCAATCCAAGCTGCGTCATAGATCTCCGTGGGCAAATATTGCCCATTGGTTGTCTGCTGAACGCAGAGATTAGCAAACTGACAAAATTTATAAAATATTAAAATAATAAAATATCGAAGCACAAATCAAACATATATATAACAGTGGGTGCATAATTTCCATAGGTTTTTTTTAAAGTCGCTATGCAACTCTTTCTGCATACTCAAAAGTCCACAATGGCCAGAAAGAGCCTTTTACAAAATTGACAGTAGCTAGAACATAATCATTGCTAATGTAGAAGAACACACACACACACACACACACACACACACACACACACAGAAAGCATATGAGGTTGAACATTTTGTTTTTTCCTGGTTTTGGCTTGGACCAACTCTGAAAACCTTAATCGGCCATCTTAATATCTGGAACTGGATTAACTCTCCTCCATGTGGCAAATTCAAAAGTGTCTAGCAAAGGAAAAGGAACGAAACAAACCAACCAACACTTCATCTCTAGTTCCTCTGTTGGGGATGCCTTAAAGTCTTCTTCCAGTTATTGGCTGCAGCTTCCAGGGGCTTCCGTGCCCCTCTGACCCCTTGTTTCCAGCTCAGAGAACACACAAAAGCGGCTATCACAAATATACAAGAACAAGCTCGCACTCCCCCAATACAAAAAGGTAACATTAATGCTTAAATGAAAAAAGGTCCTCTCCAAATAATTTCATTAAAATATATATATATTTTTAAAAATCATCTTTTTTGTTTAAAAAAAAAATCTATGATACCAAAAAGACCTAATAAAGTAGTAAGGCACTCAAATCAGTATAGAACTGTAGTCTTGCATTATTTATACTGAAAGGCTTATGGCACTGAATCCAGGCTGCCTCCCTCCCTCCCTTCCCCTGCTGCATGGCAACTGCAGGTTGACCAGCCTCCAAAGAAAGCTCGCTCTTTCAACGTTCTTCACGTGCCAGATCTGTGTGACAGGGCATGGCCGATGCCCAAGCTGTCATTCCACTCCCAAGAGCTGCGGTGCACTCTCTGCAGGGGCAAGGATGTGACTCATGGAAGATTTTTTCTTGTGCATCTCCTGAATGAAGTCCTGAATTAAGCCTGATGGGCTCTCACGATCCCCATTCCCTTGAGACTCCTGATCTTTTGCCGTCTGCTTCTGTGCATTCTTGCTGGACTCTGTAAGACAAGGGCCAGCTGTTCTCGTGGCAGGCCTGTCCTCCTTGCAAACAAAATCCTTTGCAGCATTGGCAAGGCTCTCTTTCCGGCTCCGAGTGACAGGGGAATGGCTACCGAGCCCCATGAGCGAGTCACACTCGTTTTCCGAGACAGGATTGGTGCTGCTGTGGAGAGACTCATTTTCGCTATCCTCATCACCTCTTGAGCGGGTGTCCTCTCGGTCGCTCTCCTTCCCATGGTTTCTAGTATTCTTTGCCTTCTGATGGATACGCTGATGGCGAACCAAGCTATGTTTTAGAGTAAACGTCCGTTCACAGGTTTGACATTTGTAAGGTCGCTCCCCTAGGATAAAAGACAAAAATAAATAAATACAAGGTTATAAATTCTCTTCCTCCTTTATAGGTTCTCTTGAAAATGTGGAACTGCAAACTCTGCATGTAACAAGTGGAATCTGATACAAGGCAAGGGATATAATTGTGCAACTTTCTAGTTTGGAATTTTATTTTTTTTTACAAAGCATGTGTTAACAGAATGAAAACACTGGTTGTGCACTTCTACTACAGAAGATACTGTGCCACAAGAGCAACAGTTCATGTGCTTACACATGATCTCATTGGCAACCAATAATGCAAGTCCTATTGATAGGCACAGGAAAATGCACTTCCATTGCATTATTTGGATGAAGCAGTTACATGGATGGGGATAAACAAAACCTAGTTTTAAAAGCCTTCCATGTTGGAAAGAAGGGTGTTCTTCATGTCTGTGGTACATGGCAAGCTCAACTTCAGATCACTATGCATTAGAAGGCGGCTTATTATCAAAAACCATTAGGCATACCTATGGCACAATAAACATATTCTATTTGTGAAACTGCCATACCCTAGAAGCCAAATTGCCCAATTCCTTGCTTTTTCATCATTAGAACATGGAAACATGGGGGGGGGGAGCATCCACAGCATGGCAGATGGTATTTGGCCCTTTCGCCATGGGGACTAAATGACAGTAGTCTACTTGGCTTTACAGTACCAGATGTGGCAATGACCAGGTCAACAGTACACTGCTAGGAAGGAGCAGCTGCCCAGCCCTTCAAGAGAGGCATGGATTGGACAAGGAGGGAGAGATCAGGAGGAAACAGCAACTAGAGAAGCTTCTTCCTTGCAGGAGCAACAACTACAGGGCAAGCCACCCAACCTCCTGCACATAGCTACTATCTGATGGTAGCGGTACCTGCAAAAGTGACATTTTGAAAAGTGGTACTGGCAACAACTACAAAAATCGAAAAACCCTGCTCTAGGGGCAGCCTTTGTCCTTGGAAGCTACATGCTAGAATTTGGACCAGAGAAAGAAGGAAAGCCAACAAGTGGGGCAAGGCGAGTCCTTTCATCAAGAATGGGCAAATAATTTGAAGAACAGTGTGCCGTGGTGGACTCAGTGATGAGTGCATTTATTGTTCAACATTACAGGAAAATAATATGCTCCACATTTTATTGTATTGGTTTACTACACACCGCATAAAGAACCTGCCATAAGAACTGCCTCCACTGGGAACCACAACTCATCCATCCCTCTGCAGCATGACCTACTTGCAGGGGTCATCAAGTCGAGTTAGATTCTTCTAGGAGTACTGCATTCCAGGTCATAGGCAGGATGCAGCCAAAGCTAATCACTTTAAGACTCGCCTGCTTAAACCTCTTCCTATGAAACTACTGAAAAGTGCACAATTTGGCTGGATCATGCTGCGCCTGCTGTTTAGATACCACAGATGCTGTTTAGATACCTGCTGTTTAGATGCTTACATTTCCATATTAAATGCTTCTCCATACTGCAAGCTTCTTGGGATTCTATAGGCATATTGAAGCAGCTATTCATGACAGTTTGCTCATTTGTTACCCTCGCTGCTCCCTGTCCCGAATCTTCCCTTCCCAGTCCCCTCATCTGCTCCAATGCAGCATGAGTGTGCAGGTAGCTACTGGTCATTTCTGCTGGCAGCTCCCTTGCACTTGGCAGCAGTTCACTATTTACAGCAGCGCTGCACCATTTACAACAGTAAATGCTTGTATAGGCGTAAGCCCCACTGAATTAAATGGGACTTGCTTCTGCATACATGTGCTTAGGATTGCACTGCAAGTCTATCATATGTTGCAAACCTGCCAACATGGTCTTGTAGATTGGAGAGACTATTGCTTCCTCCCTTGAAGAACCTCAGGAAGGGCCCTGGTCCTTTCACTAACATTTAAAGGTAGACCAAATGGTCTAGTCGTGACCGACTGTAGGGGGCGGTGCTCATCTCCATTTCAAAGCCTGTAGAGCCGGCGTTTTGTCCGAGGACAAGCTTCCGTGGTCATGTGGCCGGCATGACTATACGCCGTAGCGCACAGAATGCCGTTACCTTCCCACTGAAGTGGTCCCTATTTATCTACTTGCATTTAGGTGCTTTCAAACTGCTAGGTTGGCAGGAGCTGGGACAAGAAATGGGAGCTCACTCCCGGAAAGCCCAGCAGCAGCAGATTAACTCACTGCGCCACCACGTCCCATCTCTAATAACGTTTACATCCATGCTTAAAAATATTATTCAATGCCGGCTTCAATTGTGCAAACAGATAAAAAGGGTTGTATCCAAAGGAAACTAATGACTAAACACTGAGGTGAGACAAATTAGACACAATTCGACTTCAATCCCATTCATTTCAACAGGACCAAGTCATGACTTTATTTGAATACCACCCCATTAGTAGATGCTCTTAAGAATTATACAACAATTAGTTTTACACACTGCTTGCAACATGAATGGTTTATGAAGTTGCCAACTCGTCACTCTTTAAGCTGGCTTGCTTTCTGCAAGAAGATCTAGTCAATCTTATGAAATTCAGCCAGCAGCAATGACAGGACAGTTTTCCTTTGCAGTCTAAACTGACTCCCTTCTGTTTAAAAATGATGAAAATTATTTTCCCAATTGGCAACGTGCAGCCCTGGAAACATGAAAAACAGCCAAACAGCGCATGAATCAGCACTTCCTTTTCAGCCTTCTACAGATGAGCAAATACTTTTATGTGCTGAAAATGAACTGAGCTCTGCTTTCCTAGGAATTTCTTTTGTTAAGATAGGGGGTGGGGAGTGTCCCATTTTGAAATTAAAATCTAAAAAAAGGTAAAGATAATCTAACACCATCTCTTTGAATAAGGACTTCAGCTAAGCATTCTTTGTCTGTACTCAGACCTAGTTGATGTCTGGAAGATATCCAGATTGTAATCCTCAATTCCTCTGTACTTTGTATTCTACCATTCCTTTCCTTATTCATTCAGTTTTAATTGTTGAATTTGGGAGGAAGTATGTCTACATCCAAATAGGAATCTGCTTTTACCTGCTCAGAGCACCTATAGATACTTCAGGCACATGCCCCCATAATCTGTAAGTACATACATACCCTTTATAGCCAGCTACACCATAGTAACTTGCACCTGCAGGTTAATTTTCAGAATTGTTGCTACAGATGTAAACATTTTCACTAGAGTGATTCATGCAAATTGTTTCAACTGACAATCAGAATACCTGAACCTTCATCGGGTTCAGTTTACTAGATCATTTCTCAAGCAAACTGCAGGGGTTAGCACATTCCAACAGAATGATCTCAAGTGCATGTCTTCATGAGACTAGTTTCATATGAAACATATGACAGCATGTTTGTTCTCTGCCATGTTGTACTTGCTTTAAATACCTACACTCCTAAACTTAAATGCCTTCTATCACAAGTCTACTTTTAGTTAACATTAAGCCTTGAGCAACCTGAGTTTTAATCAAACTATTGTCCAATCACTGAATAACGTAAGACGGTGATTCTTAAACTTTTCAGACTGGGACCCACTTTTTAGAATGTCACTCATGTTGCAAGCCACCAGAAGTGATGTCATAGCCAGAAGTGCCATCATCAAGCAAGAAATGCCATCACTGTGACATCATAAAATGATACTCCTGGAATGCAAACTGGTGTTCTTTGACTGCAACAATTTCACAACCATGAAACATCCCTGACAGAAAGTGAGATTAGGACAAAATATGACGTAAAAATACTGAACTAAACAATTTTTTTTAATAACCCTCACTTGAAAATTCAAGCTGTAAACATTCACAAAAGGAACTTAGTAAGAGTAAAGTCTACAGCTTCCAAGATGGATGCTCCCAGCTTTCTGCAATCTCCCTGACATCAGGTCGCAACCCACTAAGTGGGTCCTGACCCACAGTTTGAGAAACACTAATATATAAGAAACAACTCAGGTCTAATTTTGCTTCACAACAATAAAGATGTACTAAATCTGGAGCATTTCTATGCTGCGTGTGTTGAGAACTGTGTGACTAATCACTCTTTAGGCTCTTGGCTTCAATCATCCTAACTGGCATATATACCCTTCCCCTCTGGCACAATCCTACTGGCACAAGGCAGGTTATAACATTTGATGTTCTCTCCTTTCCCTCAGGCTCATCTGTTGATGTTTGATGTTACATACTCATTAACGGTAAGGACATGCAAGTTGGGTGAAAAAGACATTATGGGAATGGGTGAGTTGCACAATTGGTTTCTAGGTGGGCTGAAGCATCACCTAGGCTGAAGTTGCCAGCTGATATAACAGTCCCCTGGGGACAGAGAAAGGAAGCATAGATACTAGATAGTTCTTGAAATTCTGCTTAGAGATAACATGAAGCCCCTTCCCCATTCTGCCAGAATGTCATTCCACATCCAGATGGAATTCTGCAGTAACACAAATGAAAAGGAAAACTAATCCAACAATTAGTCAGCCCTTCCTTGACCAGATAGCACCCAGCTATCTTAAAAAAAAAAAAGCTATACTTTTTTTTTTAAAGCTATACTTAAAAAAAAAAGACCTTCCAAGATAAGGAGTGTGTCAAAGAGCACCTGAACTACTTGTAGTCAATGTGCAGAAAGATTTGTTCTTGGTATTCCTTCCCCATCATTAAGCTTGAAAAATGGCTAAGGTTGAGAATATGCAGCATGTCATGCTGCATATGGACTACTACAGGGATTTGCAGTATGTGAAGAGGGCAAATTCCCCCCCCCATAAATGTGCTCTAGTACAGTTTCTCAAACTGCGCATCACAGCCTCAGGCCAGGTGGGCCACAAGTTGGGTTCACCCACCCACCGTTGCCTCCGCCTAGTTCCAAACTGGAGCCAGACGCACGCAACTGGAGGCCACTACCAGGTTGCAACCCACCTCCAGAAGCCACTCCCGTGAAACAGCGGGCCCAGAATGTCCTCCAAAGGCCTCCGTGAGACTTGAAATGCCTCTGGAGGCGACTTCTACATCACTTCAAGGCCTGTTTTGGGTCACAACAGCAGGGCCAGAGGCCAAGGTGGGTCATTGCTCTGATAAGTTTGAGAACTGCTATTCTAGTAATTTCTCTCTTCATTTTGAATATTGTTGCCCTACCCCTCCAATCAATTTCCCATTGCTAAGTATTAAAAAGGAGCATAAAAGACCAAAGACACAAAGCCTTTGTCCCGCTACAAATGCCTGTAGTCATAATGCTACAAATACTACAGGTCCAACCTTTTAATACACTGATGTGACTCAAAACTGATAGCCACTGCAGGTAAGGACCCCTCTGGAGAAGGGGAAAAACACACTTCCTCGTTCTATAAACTGCTTTTCTAGGAAGTCAATTAGAACTGCTATTTTCAGATTGAGAGCCTCGGAGATCCTCTCTCACTGAAGAATGGAATGTGAAAGTGATTAATCACTTTCGCATTCCAATCTTCAGTGAGAAAGGGTAAAGGGAGAGGGTCTCTTTTCTTAGAGTGAGCTGAAAATAGCAATTCTAACTGACTACCTCACAGCCTCGTGTTTTAACTGCTTTTATTTAACATGGGTTTTGTTAACAGCACCAGAACCAAACCCCAGCAGATAACAAAACTCGACTGTACTGAGTGACCTTCTCTTACCTGTATGGGACCTCATGTGCCTTGTCAAGTCTTGTAGAGACCAAAATCGCTTGTTGCACACGGTACATACTTTCTTTCTTTTGTCTGCCTTTGATTCATTCTTTGCCCCACCGTTAGCCTTTAGTTTCTGGTCATCATCGCTCTTCTCAGAAGATTTTCTTCCTGTGCTCTCGCCCTCAGAGATGCTTTCACTCTCCTCATTCTCCTTTCCTGTTGCCTCCCCATCTGTGGGAGACTCCACTACCTTTATCTCCCTTGCAGACTCTACCTGCTCAAGAGAAGGGTCCTGAGCAGTAGGGACTTGGCTTCTATCCTGAACACCCTTGCTTTCATCCTCGCTGCTTTTTTCATCCTTCCTATCTTCGCGTGCATGAGCTTTTCTGTGACGGGTCAAAGTGCCGGCAAACTTGAAGGATTTCCCACAAGTGTCACAGGTGTGTTTGTTTTCAGTCTGAGCGCCACCACTGCCAGTGTTCTGGTCACTCTCAGCCAGCTTGAAGTCCATCAGCTTGCTAGCAAAATTGAGGTCAAGGCTTCTGTTGCTAATACGGTCTTCTTCTGGCCCCTCTTCATCCTCACTGAGTTTTGCTTGTGCATCTTCCTCTCCTTGGGACGAATCAGTCTTCTCCTCCTCTTTGGGACTGCACTCAGGTTCTTGCAGTTCAGTTACCAACTCTGGGGGATCTCTCTCGCCCGAAGTCAAGTCTAGTGCTTCACTTCCTGCACTTGCGTTCTCCAGATCAGACTGACTATCTACAAGGGGAAAAATACCAAAATGCATTATTAAACTCCTCCACAATCACAAATACTCTACCTAATTACAAGTCATCACAAAGCCTCCGTAGCATTCCGTCTAATGTCTCCAACACCACCCAGGTATGCTGTCTGGCAGAAGATAACATCAGAATGTCAATGGGGCATATAAATTGCTTCCTGAACTGTTGTTGTTGTTGAAAAGCAGTATATGAATACCCTTAATATGTGGACAAGTAATCTTAATCATTGTACAACTGCTGGATTTCTTGGCTCTCCAAGTCAATACAGCAGCCTTATAACCATCCTTGATACAACATACTGTACAATGCTCCTTGTTTTCCTATTGAATCAGGGCTGGAAGAGCTTTGTTATCAGCAAAAGGTATTACCATCTTCCCTCTCCCTCCCCTCCCCCTGCCGGCCCCCCGGAGGGTCTCAGTGTGGGGAGAAGCCCTAGCGGAGCAGAAATGGCAAGGGGTGTGGCTATAATGGTGATTGGGCAGCAGTGCTCCCCGCCCCCCCCCCCAGCAGCAGCTTGTCTAATCCTTGATGCACATAGCTTAATCTGCCCTGTCAATTTTGCGAACTACCAAAAATTGGGTCATGATCCGCTGGTGGATCCCAGACCCATAGATTGAGAATTAAATTGCCGCTCCATGTCCAAAACTGCAGTAATACTACACAAAATTATTCACAAAATTTAAAAATGTGGTTAAAAGTTAAAAATCTGGGGGCTTGAAGGCCAGTCTTCAAAAAGCATTTCTACCTAACATTTTGCCTGTTTCTACGGCAGGAATTATCAAAGGAAACGGTACACACCAAATGGTCCGTTGGTCCTTCAGTGTAAGTTGGTCCTTCAGTGCAACAGTCAGTTCACAGTAGATCTTAAAGTGCTGCACACACTTTTCCTCCCTCTCATTCTTAAAGCCACAGATCCTTGTATTTTTGAGAACCAGTAGCCAGGCATCACTGACACAGTTTCTTCCTTCCTTAAATTTTAACTGTAAACATTTTCTGAATGCCGACCATGAAGGTTTTAGCAGGTATACTACAACTATTGTTACAACTTTGTGGCCTGAACAGCCATGATCACCTCTCACATTTAATATACATTTAGGTTGTTTGGGAGGAAAAATACCTTATACTGTATATTACAAGGACTGAAAAGCTGCATTCATGAAACCCTGAATTCATGAAAGCTTAATACCTATAGGGATTTAGAAACTCTGGTAAAAGTAAGTTTAAGTTATTTTCAGGCTAAAATACAGAGCGTGTACTATTTGCAAATCAGAACCACAAAACCTGTACAGGGAGATTCTTTAGAAGAGATTACAACTTCCAGACCAAGCTTGAATTTGATAGAAATAATCAAGCTCTAGGTGTTTTGAACTCACAAATGATAAAATGTGAAGAAGTACTAAGGTTGGCAAGAACCACCAACAGATCCACCATGTGAGCAATAGGCACACATGGAGATCAATGTTTCTGGACCAGACACCTCTGTTGGTATAGAAATCTGCAATCCTTTTCAATTAGGTAGAACTCTTCACTATATAGCTAATCCAGAGAGCACATAAAATACCGTAGTTTAGAAATAAATTCATAACTGCAGCTTGATAGCAGCTTCATCATAATGCTCCTTGCATTTCAGACCAATACATCAGAAAGGGGGCTACATCCTAAAAGATGGGATTAACAGCCCAAGAGTCCACTGGGCACAAGAAAAGCACTGAAACCCAAAAGGGGCTTTTACATTTGCAAGCCAACCAACCCAATACTGATTGATAGTTTTCAGTAGAAAGGTTGACTCTGCCCAATACCAGATGCTCCCAAACTGCAAATTGCATGAGGCACTCACTGGGGCATCATGGAGTATCTGACGCCCAGCAGGAGGCTGTGTTGCGAACAGTGGCAGAAGGCTGGGTATGTCAGGCACAGCTCCTGCACATGCATTTTCAGGCACTTAGAAAAGCCTGCACACATGCCCAGGGCCCCGTACCCCATACTGGATCACTGCAGGCCTCTGAACCCAGAAGTGAGTTGCAGTGACATCACTGCATGATGCAAAATTGCATGATGAATTATGCAATGATGCAACTGCATGATGCATTACCATTCACTTCTGGGTTCCGAGCACTGGGAAAGGGTGAGGAAAGTTTGGGAAGCGCTGCCTGCATCCTTTCCCTTACAGAAAGAACAGTCATAATGCCACATGTTAAAAATCAGACATACAGGATCAAAAGCACACAAGTTTTGAAACTTATTTTTGTTCGCAAAGAACCTGGACCCTCCCCCTGAAACCACAAATTTAGAATTTGTCTTTCTAGCACAGTAACATTTGCCAGCATTTCTCAATTTCTGTGCAACCACAGCAACTTCCCCATTGTCCTTATCAGTTCCTCTCATAAGGCCCAATCCTAGCCAGCTTTCCAGTGCCAGTGCTGCTGCAACTTAGCCCTGAGGAAAGGGAACAAGTATTCCATTACCATTCCATTACTGTAAGATGCAGTGCAATGCC
This sequence comes from Lerista edwardsae, assembly GCA_029204185.1. Classification (NCBI taxonomy): domain Eukaryota; kingdom Metazoa; phylum Chordata; class Lepidosauria; order Squamata; family Scincidae; genus Lerista; species Lerista edwardsae. The sequence continues at coordinate 15,987,564 of JAJKFI010000019.1, read as the reverse complement.
CCGTTGTCATGGCTGCACCAATATAGGACTCTGCCCTTAATCAGCATTGAGTACAACCTAGACAGCTAAGCAGCTTAAGCCCAACATATACAAAATGCAGTACTTCCAACCCTATTCCCAAAAGATCTCTTACCCAGCACAGCTGTCATTGTCAGGACAGGAAAAATCCCAGCTATCCGATTGCTGAGTTCCTAGAGCCAATGGCTAGATTTTAGGGTTTGGATATAATATGGTAAATGCAGGTCCAAATCTCCACCTAGCTATAATGTGCAGAGGGTAGCTTTGGATAGTCACTAACCTCAAGTATCATCTACCCTACAGTGTAAATAAGGATAAACACGTGTGTGTGTGTGTGTGTGTGTGTGTGTGTGTGTGTGTGTAAGTAAAAAATCTGATACTAGGCCGTAAGAATTAGATTTTTTTCATATCCACTTATAAATGATCTTTTGCGTATTTCAAGCTTATTGTCATCAGAAATTTGAGCCTGGGTTACAGCCATTAAAAAATCTGCTTATGTTAGCAAAATTTTATCTTAATCCTTCAGTGAGACTTCTAATGTATGGCCATTGTTTATTATCATCACTATATACGTATCATCCAGTAAACGCTGATAACAGAAAATACATTTAATTAATAATAAGATGAGTGTGTGTGTATGTTTAAAGTCGTACATTGCTTCTGGCTTTTGCAAGAGTACTGTAAATTAGGAAGCAATGTTAAAACTATGCATTCTTGTCATGGCTAACGAAGACAATCTTTCAGGGTGGGGTGGCGTCAGGAATTCAGCTCGTTTTTTAAAACCCTGAAGTCCCAGAGCCTAACTGGGTGGAGACAGAAAACAAAGAAACAGGCCTAACTGAAACAATTACATATGTGAGTGTGAGATAAAGGAATAGATCATTTGCATAACAGTCAGTTATGTAACACAGGCATACCAGGTTGGAGGACTTCAGTTATAAGTGTGTTTTGGGTGTGTGTTCCCCCATCCCCAAGACTGATTTTTCTCCTTTCAGTGTACCCAACAGAGAAACTACAACAGGAGCCAGCAAGATCTGAAAGGCTTCCTTGCCTGCTAAATATAGCTAGTAAGATTCCCAAGATCAAAAGGCACACCACATGTGCTGGCAAAGGTGGTCAAATAATGCATCCTGCAGCACTCAGGCAACCAATAAGACACTGAGAACAAAAAAGGCTGTTTCTTTGCACAGCTATTTTGGTGCTGCATTATAGTCTTCCTCTATTTTTGCCCTCACAACGTCTGAAAGCTCACAACGTCACCACGCCACATTGATTGCCAGCTTTCCCAGGTTTCTGGAATAGCAATGAAAAGTATTGGTAACCGCTCAAGTCCATTGTAATCCTGGCTGCTTTTCATTTTTTCTGAGCGACAAACTTTCTTTTCCAACCGCAAGCAGCTTCCACTAGGTGGAACACTTTAGTAACTTTGTATTCTTGCAAATGGAAGGATTTGCATATAATACTTGACAATGTACTCAAAACCGCCGTTAATGGTATATTTTGTAATAAAAACTCGTAAAACATTATTTTTCCCCCTCTTCTTCCCACTTATGCATCACATAGATCACAATCTACATGTTTTGTAATTTTAAATAGGAGCAAGATAGCACTTCTGGAGTTAATTGATAATGGGAAAAAGAATGGGAAAACATACACCTTTATACAAAATATAGGAATATAATATTTCTTCAAATTTCATTAATTTATACATTTAATGTATATTTATTATACATTAATTTGTAATTTATACCCACATGCATGATGGCTGCTGTGAGACAAGAGGCACAGTCTGCCTTGTCTCTTACTTTACAACAGCCATCAGGCAGGCTGAGTAGCCTGTGCTGTATCCAGTGCAGGTTAAGAGCAGGCTGGGGTGCAATATGGAGTAAAGGGATTTTAGTGCCCTGTGTCGCATACCAGTTAGCCAGCCAGCTCTATGGGACCACTTGGATATGCGCCTGCAATTTTGTGGCTGCAAATCCAAGTGGCCTGTGTAACGCTGGTTGGGCCAGGGATGGGGCCCAGGCCAGTCTCACCCTCCTCCTGGGCCCAATCTGCCTCCTGGACCCACATACAATTGTCACTGTTCCACCCTCCCACCTCCATCTTCCACTGCTTGCACTGGCCTACCCAGGCAGGCACAAACGTACCTTGTCCTGGTATAGGTCTGGCACTCCTGGGCTAGTGCATATCTATGCACTGGCCCAGCCTGCTCCCGAGTAGCCACAAAGGTGCTTTACTGCATGTTCGTGACATTCAGAGGCCGGCACAAGGGACTTGTGCTGACTCAGGGCAGCATTAGGATTGCGCTGTCAGTCGTGTAAAAAATAACTGGTTAAGAATGCTTCGTTTCCCAACCATCAATCCTAACCCTGAAAAATACTTTCCCAATGGCTGCACAGAATCATCCATTAGTATCAAAGAAAAATACCAGAACCTACAAAATTTATCACTAAGGCTAACACAAAAGCCAGTTACTTCTCAGCATGGAAACCCAGATCTACATCTACTGAGTCTAAAGAATTTCACTATCATAGCATCGCATTAGCTCGTGGGATAAAGGTAACAACGAAGAAGAGTGCAATGATAATTTATAGATTTATTACATCACATCAAATAATTCTGGTCTTCATGTGGACATATTTCTTCAGGGGGGGGGAACTCACTGGACACAAACTATGCACTTCAACTGTAGTTGGTAAATGAGGGAATCTAGCAAATGAAGGAATTTGGGAAAAAACTCAACAAGTTGATAACCTCCTTGGTTAAACCATGGCTTGTAAAGTAGGATATATAAATCTGTTAAATAAAAGGCCAATTAGAGTGAAATGCCTCAAATCTGAGAAAGGTGGCTAAGAAATGAGAAAATCTGAGAAAAGTGGGTAACACCAAATTGAAAAGTTCTGGCATACAGTTCTTCCATCTGAATTTCAAAAGCCAATTTATTTTTTAACTGAGGAGAATCTCATATCTGACTATTACAGCGCCAGGAGATCAAATCCCTATCCAATTTCATTTTAGTTCTATAGATTTTATTTAATTATTCAATGAGAGTCAAAATCAGGTCAAAAAAATTTGCTATGATCCTTTAACTGTGTATGAAGAAACTACTTCTCACTGCAACAACGATTTGCAGATTGTTAGTTACAAATGTATGTGCAGTTGCAGAATGTTGCTGCAATGATTAAAGTCTATAGTCTTAAGCGGTCAAAACAGAAACCATGAAAATCACAGCTACCGTAGTTTGCTATTAACGTGTTCTTTTCTTAATACAAATCCTTCTTGAGGCTGAACTCAACATTAAGGCAATACAACCAATTATAACAATGCAGATCAAGCCAATTTCCTATAAAGTAGAGTGTGGGGACAGAAATGTAGTCCAGGACGGGTAGGTGAGAGAGATATTGAATCCTCACCCTACCTGCATTCTCTTCTCTACTCCAAAATGGCATCTCTCTCTGGTGGGAGTTACTTCTCATGTCAGAGCCAAACCAGGGCAGAAATGCCCAAGGAGAAGTTGGGGAGAAGAGAGAGAGAAGCAGCACAGGCAGGGCTCAGCTCACAGTTCACCCATACTAATTCCACCCTCCATTTTGTAGGCAAATGGCACCACCTCACATTGTAACACACAGGTCATGCTGCCAATCTAGCTTGGCCCTCAAGTCTTTGAAAGCCAACCTCATTTAACTAGGGGCTCAACACAAAAGGAACATGGCTTAAATTCTGGAACAACCTAAAAGAGCTACCTGTGCTATCATGAGCTCCAGCATCACTCTCTTTAGTCTGGGGGATAAGCCCGTTTCTTCTCAGACAGTAGTTGGCAACTCCGTGTTTGCGTAAGAGGTGGCGTTCACAGTTAGATTTGGTGGAAAAGAAGGCATCACATTTTTGACAGGGGAAGGGCTTCTGACCTGAATGGAGCAGGGAAAAAAAACATATTTATCTATTTTTCTAATGAGTCATAGGAGATTGTGTGTGTAGTGTTTCTATTCCTTCTGCTGACTTCTTTTTAAAACCTATGGTTAATTTACAGCTTGATCCTGAGTTTTTACTCGGTGGTCAGTACCTCCAAGTTTGATGCAATCTACTTCTTAGTAAACTGATGTTAACTCATACAATCAGCTCAAACCAAGCTGAATATCAAACTCGAAAATTCAAACCTCCAGAGAATTTGCCTGTGTATTATTCTAAAAGTAATGTAATTTAAACTTAAAGCAGAGCAAATATTGGAAAAACTAGAATGGCTGAGAAAAGCCAACAGTATCGAAGTGAACTACTCTAATACATAGCCTGCACTTCAGATCTTGAGATCCCATGCTGCCAGACAAAATCAGTGTTAACTGCATATTCAGTAGGCATCAAGAAATCACAGTATCTGTTGCTGCTTTTAGGATTAGTTTACAAATTGCAGTTGTCATGTGGAGATGCTTTCAAAAGAGGACTTGTCTATTGGTACTAAAATACCTTCCATTGTTATTATGGGAAGCATCTTTACTGTATACATCATTGCTCCATCCAGGACATATTTATCAGGATAACATGTTAGAGCTACAATCATTTGGGGAAATGTTGACAAAAGTCAAATGTAATGTGTGAACTACCATTAGAGCTAAAACACAGATGACCCGAAGAAAAACAGCTAGGACAGGTGGAAAACAAACTGCAGCAGCACAAGGAGAATGCTTAGAAAGAGAAGAGGGATTAGGATGGGACACATTACAAATGCCACATTGAGGCTGGTTGAAAAAGCCTCCACATGGTCACTGTTTAACACCACATCTAGCCACAATCTGGAACATCAACAGCATGGAGGCTCATCATAGGATGCCCCGCTGCTGCATGAAGCAGGTGCCCCAAAGCCACACAGAATTCAGAATACGCCAGAGGTGGCCAACCCGCAGCACACCATGTGGCACGTTTTATATACAGAACCTTGAACGTGCCACTCCCAACTTATCTTGGACACGCTTAGCAGGTTTTGTCGGCCCATGTGACCTGCCAAGCATCTGCTTGGCTATCTTCGTCCTACCCTGGGCCTTGTCATTCTTTCTTTGTGCCAGAAGTACACTTGCAGCTGTGGACCCATGTTGGCCAGCTCGGCCATGACAATCAACTTTGCGTGCACTACTTAGGAATTGTCCGCGTGCCACAAGTTAGCCACCTCTGGAATAAGAGCTCATCCTACTTCCCTTAGATCTATAAGTTTCTTAGTTGTTGCTCTGTGTAAGTATAGATCCTATGTACATTCCTGCACAGAAGGTTCAAGTGCCTGCATACTTGTGGCTGATAGTAAATAAAATGTGGATTCTGATGGAAGTGTACAACACTGCTCTGCTACAAACAGCCCAAGTTGGAAACCCCTCCACTGAAGATCTCCACACACTGCAAAAGTTGGAGGTTATTTGCTACTCCAAATCTGGCCACTTTAAATATACAGTATATGCACAACATCAAGGACACCTCTGTAGTGCTGCAGGACTGACCAAAACACAAAATGACTTCAAAGGGTCAGGACCCCAATTGATCTCCCTGCAGGAATAAGTTCTGAACACACTGAATAAAAGGAACAAGCTCAGCAAGATTAGAGGACAAGAACAGTGACTGAAATGCACACACAAAAAGTTGAACTCTAAAAAATGACACAAATGCAACTCAACAGGATCTGTAAGATTCTACATGATAGAAGAATAAGATGAGGAAAAGAGCAAGGAGGAATCGGATTCAAAAGGAAAGTCAGGATTGTGGCTTCTGCTGCCTCTCTTAAGTACAATGCTGGCTTTATAGATGTTTCTTACATCAATCTTCCACCATAAATTGGCTCCTATTCTAATTAACATCTGAATCTAAGGGAGGATCATGTGTTGTCTAAACAGCACTGCATCTGTTAAGCGTGGCAGTCATGTGGCTTCCTCTGCCAAGTTTTGTCACTTCAATTTTTGGTTTGCTCCCTGCTTCAAATAGTAAAAACATTTTGCCGGTCCAACTGCAAGCAGAGACCTGGATGTAGTGTGCACATTAGATAGCTGGTTAATTAAGGCTACAATTCTTGCACCGGTTTGTGCATCCCTGGGTTGATTCACACAATGTTTTTAAAACAGACTTACAAAGTGTTACTACTCCCACGGTGAGTTATATTTTAAACAGTACTGGAATGTAGCCAATCCAGATTGGAAGGAGAAACCAAAGTTGATGACTAATGAAAAAACTGAGAGAATACCTAACTAACCTTCCATTTTGCCCAACAACATGTTCCATGTAGCCTAGAACTCTGCACAATCTTGTACCAGCTGAAGTCAGTATAATTTAAAGACACATCATAGCCCAATCCTTACTAAAGGACACAACAATAGAATGCAGAATGCCGGTGGAATGCCATAAACTGCTTTGTGACAGTTCTTTGCTAAAGCTGGCATGTTATCAGGAAGATTGGAGCTTTCCTGTGCACAATGGCAGCCGCTGGGATGCCCACTGGACCAGCTAAGTCCAGCCCAGGGGCAGGGGTCAGCAAGGAGGGGATGGAATGGTCAGAAGATGGAGATGGCAGATTGGGCAAGGAGGTGGGCAGAATTTGCACTAGCATGCACCATATCCTAACGGTCTTCCTGGACCAGATCCACCTGCATGGACCAACTTAGACTTAAGCCAGTGAAATCACTGCCACTATATATATATATATAGCATTCATTATCCCGAAACCATCTTGACAACAACTTTATGAATAATAGTCCTGCTATGCTAAACTAATCAGAGAGGAGCAGATAATCCAGGTAAATTTATCCACATCTATTTAATATTAAGAGACCTACTACAAATTAAACCCATCTTTCCCTAAATGATCTAATAATGCACTTCCTTAAACAGATTTGGATAACTGTATTTCAAAGTTGTTTTTAAACAACTCTTGAGAAAATTTGTTAGGCTGACAAAAACCTTAAATACAGTATGGTGTAAATTTTTAAAATCCGTTCACCAAGGTTGATTAGTTTGATATGTCAAGTTTAGTTCTTTATTGTTTGGAATATAGTTGCTCTGTTTTGCATCTCTATTTGAACCATGAGAATAATGGCTCAGGATTGACTAGGAAACAATGCCTCCCCAAGGCAATATGGTTTTACATTCATCCAATAAATTCACATGCCCAAGCAAGACAAAAATCACAGGAAACCACCACACAAGTCTGCTCCCCACCTGGAGCTAGCAAGAAGTATGGCTGTGCATCAGCACATAACACCAGTCTGTTCTGCATGCCACAGCAAATCCATGTTTTGGTGATTTGGGTTCAGGCAGGGAGCAATTACACACAGTGGCCACACTATTGGCTGGGTTCTTGAGAGGTTACATGCAAATTGTAATTATGACAAAAATGTTTATGCCACCAAACTTTTTTTTTTTTAATGTAAACTTCAGCACCAAACTTTATCGTAGAGTAATAATACTAAAAGATGGTATTTGTGTGCAAGCGCACTCCCCACTTTGAATTCGGGTTGCTTTCGTTTCAAGGTTTATGTGTGTTCACTCACGCAAGATCTGTCCCAGCCCCACAAAGCTTATCTGTTATGGTAGGAGCTGAAAAATTTGCATTTTTATCTAGCAAAACGTCTCCAGCCACTGATTAGAGTAATAGTTTAGAAATGAGTCAACTACCATTTACAACTTGCTATGCCATCCAATTACACAGAAGTATAATGATTGTTTAGTTTATGAAATTTGAGACTGAAAAGGGAATAGGAGAGATGAAAGAACATCAAGAAGCAACAAATCAGAGATGGTAAAGATACTGTGACAATGGAGTTTGTAGAACACAGCTATGAAATCTGAGAGGCTATTTGTAAAACTCTCAAGAGAGCTGCCGATGGCTGCTCTTGTACTGAGCGTTTCCAAGCTGAGGTGCTGTCTGCCATTTTCCACTAAGAGGAAAGATATGGAAGACCACAGGTGGTGGTGGTAATAATCCAAGCTGTTCAATAAACCCAGGTTTACCTAAAAAACCAAATGGTACTTAAGTTGCGCCTAGTGTACCCCATCAGGAAGAATGGCTTCTCCTTCCTCTTACATATTAAAACACACACAAACATAATACAGGTAGATTATCCCTTATCTGGACATCCAAAATCCAGACATTTTTGTCCAAGACTTTTTTTTTTAACTTTCTGTAGTGTGAACACTAAAAGGTCTTGTGCTCATTCACATGCACAGGCTGTATGTTCTAATATTCTCCGCTCTGTGGTGTGCGTCATTGTTGAAAAATGTCAAAGAGGCCAGCAGACATCCGAATGGGTAACAGTGAAAAGAGCAAGAGGAAGCATTTCTCATTAAATTTACAATTATTCCAAAATCCAGACAAATCCGAAATCCAGACACCTTCCCATCCCAAGCAGTCTGGATAAGGGATACTCAACCTGTACAACTTTGACCAAGTAACAGCAGCAATCTTCTCATGGCAGCATCAGATTTTAGGAATGTGCCACAATTCTCTTCCTTTGTGTTGCACAAGCAATGAGTCATCAACATAACTGCTGACAGCTGAAACCACAGCACAGGCAAGAGCAGACTTCAGCAGGCTTTCAAGGATGATCTGAATAGTGTCAGATCCACCATAACTTGCAGAGAAAAGTTTTGAGTCTTTTGTGCTTCACTGACCGGGCAACAAAAATTTTAAAAGCCAAGGGGGAGCCTGGAGATGGGGCACGGAATGGGAAAAAAGCGGAAACTCATTTTGCTGCACGTTGCTATAGTGGTCTGGAATCTCACTGTGTGCATTTGCAACACAGAACAGTTAAATGCTGTCCTTGCAATGGGAGTGGAATTTACTTAAAAAACAAAACCTTTGTACAATTAAAAATGTCCAGGCTTGAAGGCCATGGACTAACAAACTACCTCAGGGCAAGAGGCATTTTATTGGTCCATGGCCTTCAGGCCTGGACATTTTAAATTGTACTATTGTTGGACATTCAGGTGATGAAAGCCTTAGTATGTATGTAAAACCTTTTGTTTTTTGAAAGTCTGTTCATAGACTGTCAATGAAACCATCTTGTTACGTCACATAAGCATGTGGTGATGGGTGCCATACTTGTTTTGGTACCAGTAAGTTAAAATGCTGTGTGTTGGGAAAGGACACTTGGGGTGCTATTGATATATGAACTGGTAAACTATGGGTTGCCCTCAACTTGCAAACCAGGATTTGATTACATGGGCTCAAGGCTCATTCCTGTAGTACTATACATGACTATGTGTCAAATAAATGAGCTAGTAAATGAGCTACTCAGAAATATGATCAGTAACCACATGCTTCACAATTAATGAACAGCTATATCCCTCCATGCCAAGGAGGATATAATACTCTTATTAGCTTGTAGTTCACCATGTAGGGTAAAGTTAAATTCTCTCTGCTATTTCCAAATTGGCAGATTCTGGTACTTCCATTGGTCTCTTGCAGGGGTAAATTCCATCCCCTGGCCTCTCAATAATAAAGGCATGCTGTAAGAAAAAGGCACCGTTATATAGGCCAAAGACTGCTTCCCAATGAAAGTCTCTTACCTGTGTGAGTAAGCATGTGCCGCTGTAAGGAACTCGCCCAAGGAAAGACTCTAGGACAATGAGGACAGTTTATTTTCTGAATGCCATTGGAGTAAGCATTTCTCTTTCCTCTCAGCAGCATGTCCTCAGCCGTCTCTCTTTCTTCCTCGCTTGTTCCATTTCTGTCAGCTGCTTCTTTGAAGTCTGCAGTAGACTGCAGAAATGTGCTAAACTTATTCGTATCGGTGGTCGCCAGCATCTTCTCTATGCTAGCAAACTCCCCGCTCGACTCCAAATCCACGCTGCCACTGGCTTTCGGCTTGCTTTTCAGTCCTTTTTTCCGGCCTCTTTTCTTCGCAGAGCCAGCGGCGGCCGATTTTGGAGGCCCACTCGGACTGCACGCCCTCTGCGTCGCATCAGTTGGAGCGCCGGGGTCCATCTGGACAGCGGTCGCCACTTTTGGTTTGGAGCCCCCCAGCTTTTCAGACACAGAGCTGCTGGCTATCTTGGGAACAGAGTCTGCGACCTCCGTTTTCAGTAAAGCAGGAGCGGATGACACAGATGAAATGATCTGTGCAATGGAGGCAAGCGGGGGCAGCTCTTTCGTTACGAGGGGCTTTGGCAAGAGAGGTGGTGGCTTGGGCCTCAAGGGTCGCAGCATCGCTGAGTTCCCCAGAAGAGGAGAAATGATTGGGACCGTCAAATGCAGTGGACCCTTCACTGGCTGGGAATGTCGGAGAGCTCTGTTGTTTTCCAGGTTGCCATTAGCTGGAGGAGACTGCTGACAGTTCTGGAGCTTTTCATCATTCCCACTGAGAGGCTCTTGCTTCTTATCCTCGCTTGGCGTCTCGTCTTTGTCCTTCTTTGGAGCCTTGGGAATTGACAGGTCTATGGGCTCCATCGAACAGTCATACAGAGAAGAACCAAAGGGGTTTTCTTGTTTTACCAGCATAGAGCTCAGGTTTTTGTTCTTTTGCGAGAAGTCTAAAGGCTCATCAAAATCCATAGGGAAGCTACTTGTAGATTCAAGTTTGATCGATGCATGAGAGGGGGCGCCCCTTAAGAAGCCATTCTGTGGTTCCAGGAAAGGTGCAATGGGCTTACAGTCCATGTAAGCACTATCTTCCAGTAGAGGAGGGTCTGGCTGGTTCTCTGGAGCGGTGCAGTCCACTGCCAGAATATAGCTCTCTAGCTCCCTCTCTTGGATGTGCAAGTGCTGCTTGAGAATGTGATGGACGCAGTTCCGCTTGGCTGAGAAGGCAGTGCCACACTCTTTGCACTCAAAGGGCTTCTTCTTCTGGCAGCTGCTGTGCGTCCTCATGTGGATTCGGAGGGCGCGGTAATGCTTCAGGTCCTCCCCGCAGAACTTGCACACAGTGTCTGGCGAGCAGAAGGCATCCACCATCTCTGCAGTGTTACTGGTGACGTATTCAATGCTCTTCTCTATGTCCTTCCTAGTCATCTTGAGGTGCTTCTTCCGCAGGTGCCTTTCGCAGTTTGCTTTCACCGTAAAAGGGTAGTGGCAGATTTTGCAGATGTAGGGCCTCTCCCCACTGTGCGTCCTCAAGTGTCGGATCAGCGCCGCCTTGTCAGCTGCAATGTAGTCGCAGATGTTGCACTGGTATGGGGAGATACCCAGGTGGGAGCGAATGTGAGCCCTCAAGACCCCCGAGAACGCAAACACCTGGTCACAGTAACGACAGGGATACAAGACTTTCCTCATGGCTGGGGTCTTCTTGTTTGCTGCCCCAGCCATGATGGCTTTGAAGTCTCTCTCCATGACCTCTTGCTTTATTTTTGTCTCCATCGTCAAAGGCATAAGGGCCTCGATGATGCTGTCCTGATCCAGCTGCGTCTTCCTTTCGTGCTGACTCAAGGCGTCTACCTTGGCCTGAGGAGAAGGGCTGGATTTGGTGCCCGACTGACTGTGTGGAAAGTGGGAGTCTGAAGTGGACTCTTCAGAGGTTTGGACCACCTTGGGTGGCACTGGAGGAAGGCTTGGACTGATGCAGCCAGGGGAGGCTTGCTGGGTGTTGACTAACGGAGGAGGCGTCGACGTTGCTACAACTGTCCGAGGCGCTACCAAGGGCTTTGGCTTCAGGGGAGGCATATGCTTGAATATGGACTGCACAGGGAGGGGAGGGGCCTTGGAAAGTGGTGGGAGGCTGATCTGTGGGGTTGCTGAAGAAGCCATCTTTAAGATCTGCTGGATGTCTGCTAACTCAGTGGAAATGGGCTTGACAACAATGCTGTTGTCCGGCTGTATTATGAAGCCTTTCTGGAAAGGCTGTAGTGATAGGAGATTCATATTTTCTTTTGTCGCCGGGATGACTGAGAAAGCCCCTCCCACAGAAGCAGCCTCCAGAGGGGACATGTTCAACTGGTTAGCACTACCGCGTTCCTGAGGTAGGTTACAGTTCTGTGTTCTTAGCTGCATTTCTTGGACCTCATCTGGCATAAGCTCCTCCTGATCGACAGGCTTCACGTCTTTGGTGTGCTGCAGTCCCAAGGATGCCATGTAAGCTTTCAGGTCGGCATCCTCTGGCTGCAGTTTGTGGTTTTCTCTTCCCTGATCTGTTGCATGGGTTTCTGTGTGCAGCTTGAGTGCAGAAAGCATGGGGAATGCCTTGTTGCACATCTCACAGACATAGCGGTGAAATTCACTGATGCATCTTCGCAGATTTGTTTCACACCAGACCTAAGAAATGCCACAAGAAAACATCAAAAATTAAGTAAGAAAAAGCAAGTAGAAAAGGAAAACAATTCACATTCCAGAATGACACCTCTTACAGGACCATAAGCTCTTGAGCTATGCAGGACTCTTCCATTAGGCAGAAACAAAAGCATCAGTTAATTCAGATTAAGAATAAGCATAAGTCATTCAGTAAAACATAATTCAGGAGTAGGAGCACAGGAGCCAGGATGGTGTAGTGGTTTGGGAACTAGTTCTGGAAGATCCACAGTCATTTCCTGCTCAGGCATAAAGCTTCCTGGATGACCTTGAGCAAGTCACTATCTTTCATCCTCACCTACCTCACAGGGTTGTTGTGAGGACAAGAGGAGGGGAGAAACCACATACATGCCCTGAGCTCCTTGGAGGAAGAATGATATAAAAATGTGGAAAAAAAGAATAGATAAGTAATCAAGAGTGTGAAGGTGGTTCACACAGCAATCAATATCTTCTCATTAAAACAGTTGCCATTCTGGAATTTTAAGTACATTATAGATTTAAAATTCTGTTTAATAAACATCCCATCTCAGACATCCCATGGAAAAAAGGTGGCAAACCCATTTATATCGATACTTATCAAGCTGCCACAATGACATTTCCTTAATTTAGGCTTTTAAAGCAAGACAAACAGGTATGCTCCAAGACTGCTGCTTAATATCTAATTTGTCTCACTGAATGCAGATGTGGGCAGAATAGCTATGTTGGGATTGTGTTTTGTTCCCAGTCATTTTAATGTCTTATTAAATTCAACATGAAAGAATGGACATGATTTGTATAATCAGCCAAAGAAGATAGTTATACCTGAGAAATGCGGGGAAATTTTCTACAGGAGAAGTCGGTAAATCCCAAATCATGGAAGCCTGCTGGAATTGAGGGGTTGTTCTGAATAAAAGGCTTTCCCAATGGATCCTTTGGAAGTTGTTTATGAATGACTGCATTGTGCCTCAACAAACCCCGATGGGTGCGGAAGGTAATACAACAGATGTCACATCTAGGAGGAAGGCAAAAGGAGAAGAAAGAAATAGGAATATATTAAGCTTTTGCTATCGTATGGCTTAACATGTACAAGACAAGAAACACCACTAGTAAAACATAGTGAAACATAGGCAGCTACTGCTGCATCCTTTTCACTTTTAATGACTGAAGTAATAAAACTAGCACAACTCCGGAAAGTTGCTGGTTATTAAAGTCTTTTAATTTGCTATTTGCCTACAGTAAGTAGTCACTACCTGCCACTCAGCAAGCACCCAGGTGGCAAGCTGCACCTACTCCTAACAGGCCCCCTTGTTTAGTTCAGCTTCTAGCCTTATACATAACAGTCGAACAGGCTTTTGAGGCTACAAGAAGGAAAGCCAGCCAGCTGTGCCCCCAGGAACTGGCGAACGCTAAGTAGTTCAGTTCTTGTTTTCTGTGCCACAAAGCACTGAAGAGAACGAAGAGGGTTGGTAGAAAGGGCAACAGTGTAGAAGGTGGGATTAATGATAATCTCCTAAATCATTGTTTCCAAGGCTATACTCTCGTCTATAGCAATCAAAATGCAAGTGCCAGACAACAAAGAAAGCCTTGAAGCAACCGAGCTATAGGTTCAGTAGGACTCCTTGTTGCAACTTCAGATAGGCAGGCAAACTAGAGGACAGCAGTCAATCTGAAAGGCTGAACTGCATTGCTGCAAAACTACTTTCAGTTTGCTAGGTAACAGTGGATGGTGTTAGCTGTAACAGAAAACAGTGGTTTTGTACTATGAAAACAAGTCTCTAGGAGCAGGTTCTCCTCTTTTGAACATGAGGAGAGTAATGCTTTTGCATTCTATTTGAAGTAAACTAGAGTTGAACATTATATATGAACCCCCAAAAAAACCTGTGGTCTCGTTCAAACCTCAGTTAGGAAACATATCAAAATAAGAAACCAGATTGATCCTGGTTCAATAAGAAACCTACTAATGGTGGTTTGAGTGTAGCCACAGTTCCTCAGGTACAAACAAAACACACAACTGGTTTACTTGAAATCAAAAGCACATGTTTTTACTCTCCAACTCTCTTGTACAAAGCTCTACAAAGCCTGTACTCAAATTTGGGGGGGGGGCGGGAAATGTGAGCTGTCCAATGTGTAGGTGTCCAGTAAGTGCAGGTCTTGGGCATTTGGCATCTCAAGTGTTAAAATTCCACTTCCCTACCTAGAAAGTTCCATGGCCCGGCAACAAACCCCTCACCCTTCCAGCTTAGTCCTATAGATTGTTAAGCACAAAAAGATTCTTGCACACATGGCACATTCCTCCAGCCACTGCAGCAAGCCAACCATCTTTCAGCAGTTTTGCAATTTAAAGCAAGTAATTCCAAAAATAACTGGGAGCTGCTTACTGACTACAACAAGAAGTCAACAATGGTGGTGTGATAAGCTGGTTCACTGGTTAGGAATAAATCTTTGCTCGGACACAGGTTTGTCCTGCTTCCCTTATGAAAGGTCTTAGTGGTTCTACTGTAATCTAGGCAGCTGAGAATCATGGGGGGAAAGCTCTAGCTGGCAAGTCACGAAGGGATCAGGGACTCACCAAATGTAGCAAAAACATAACACACCACAAGCCCAGACAGCACCACAAGTAACTCTCAAACACTTGTCATGATGATATGACTACAGACTGAAACGAAAGCCAGAGGAAGAAAAATAGTTCATCAGAAATATGTGAAACAGCCTTTATCACTTCATTTCAACACACCAGAGGACCATCACTACCACCACCACCTTTTCTCTGTACTGGTACCTTGTTCCTAAACTTCTCCAGAGACAATGAGGGTCATTGTCAGTGCGCTCCCAGGGCCTGAAAGACAGAGAGCTGTAGAGCTGTAGCCTCTTAAGGTCACCAGGGATTTGCAAACCTCACTTGGGTCTGTCAAACTGTTGCAATGCTACACTGCAATGAGATTATGCCAAAGCAAGTAGCTATAAAAAAAAAATTCAGCCTATACAAGTCTGCAGAGGGGGTGTGGAGAAAAAAGAG
Organism: Lerista edwardsae; assembly: GCA_029204185.1. Lineage (NCBI taxonomy): Eukaryota > Metazoa > Chordata > Lepidosauria > Squamata > Scincidae > Lerista > Lerista edwardsae. The sequence continues at coordinate 15,972,304 of JAJKFI010000019.1, read as the reverse complement.
GAAGAGAAGCAAGGGGGAGATAAACCAGTAGCTCCCTTTTTGCTGCCTAAAAAACTGGTATCTATGGCTAGCAGGGAGCCTCCCCAACTCCCATTCTACAAAGGCTGGTCTTGTTGATGACAATGCCACTCAAGGAGAAGTCAACATGAACCCTCAACCTGGTGCTGCTGCAAGGGCTCACAAGACAATCAACAAAAAAAAGTTACTATTCAACAACATGTTTTTGTCTTTTATTGGCCAGCCTTCCTACACATACCACTGTTGACCATTTGTGGCATTAAAGGGAGGAATAAAACCAGCTTTTGTGAAATGTCCCTGCCTCATGCGAATGCTTCCATTATCCAGGCAAGAGGCTCTTTACAAAATTAGTGCAGAATACAGAGGAGTCCAGACATCTATGTGCATGTACACTAGAAGACTGCACAGTGCATGTTCTTTGAAATATTTGCAAACTAGGGCTTCCATGTGAACACACGGAATTGCTTTTTAATCTTTTTTTTTTGCTCAAATATCACCTTTTGCAAGCACCACCACCACCACAACTACTACTACTAGCACCACTACGACCACAGATGGCAGCCTACAGCTTGCCCCACACTTGAGACCTTTGCTCTGTACTATCCTTCCCTAAAACCATGCCTCTTGAGTGCCAGGCAGCTATGTGGCTATATCTTGCCACTAGTCCACCACCGCAACCTTCACTTAAGCAAGATTAGGCCACGCAGGGCAGTGCCTTGTGGTCCCCCAGCAGTGGGGTCAAGAAACACCTGACATATTTGAAATACGGTACCTCTACATAGTTGAATAGCACTGTGATTTTTTTTTAAAGCAGACTACAGTCAGGTGTGCTTAAATTCTGCTGATTGATAAAAGCATGCGTAATTATGTGATGAAATTCAGTCCATTAATAAGCATTAGTGTCCTTTTCCAGGAAACACGCAACAGCAGCAAAAGCAAAGAAATAGAAATGTAGTGTATGTTTAAATGCAATAAGGTGCTCTCTTACTTTTGGGTCTAAGCTAGTAAGAAGCACGTAAATAATAAAAGCAAATATTGTTAGAGAAAATCGCTCTGAAAAGCAATTTCCTTTTTTCCTTGTTTAATGGCTTTTAAATGAATCTTTAAGAGCAAGATGTTATATATGCAAACTGAAACATATGTTTTGAAACATATGGTAACACTTTGCAGGACAATGTTAAAAACAACAACCTTGCAATCTATAAGACTGTCATGTCAAATATGGATGGGATGGTGACACAAAGCAGAGATTGAAGGAGACAAGGAGGATTTACCCAGAACAGTTAACAAGATTGACAGTTATAAGATGATGCACTTCCAAGGTAGTTTTCCAGCTGTTCTTGGGGGACAGTCTGATTTGGGATATGATAACCAATATTTGAGAGCCTTCTATTACCCTATCAGTAACACCACTTTTTTAAGTCTCTGAAGATGGACACAGACAGTGCTTTTGTTATCCTTTTTGTTCTCCAATTGCCTTCAAGATACAATACAGTCAGAATCGCTCCTCATATACTTATAAACTGGCACAAAATGGATGCACACATATACATTATCCCTTTATGCCAGGTGTTCAATGCATTTTTTTTTTGTAGTTCAGGTCACTAGCCGGCTTTCTCTGCTTTTCTTTATAAAAATATTGTTGCAAAGGGCATTTGTACAATACGCACACTCCAGAATTATTCCCCTAAGTTTGACATAAACAGATCTTCCCTCCCAAAAATATATGGATATTACTCTTCCGCCATTGCATTTTCACACTGCTGAACACAGGTACAAGTTTAGCATTTTAATGATGATCTGGCTAAAGTTAAAGAAAGCTACAAAGCTGGAGGAGGCAGGTGTTGGCATGGTGGAATATGGGACTGGGGCAAGTACATAAGTTTAGCAGTACTACTAGAGCACCACTGTAAAATTATGAATTTCTAAAAGCTTATGTTTTTATTTTACTTGGACTGTTCCCAGAACATTATCAAGGAAGCAGATGCTCAATTTCTAAAAAGAGAGGCACAATGCACATGGATGTTCTGCAAGCTGCACCAGAAGGAAGTCCAGCTTCTTTTCTATATGTGTGGAGACAGGTTTGCAGTTCTCTCGGTGGTTAGGCAAAGGTGCTCTCTATATGCCAAGAGGTACTCCTAGCATATGTATTTTGCCATACCTCTGACTTGATAAAAGGGGCATAGCCAACAATGGAATGAATAGCATTAAATCAATACGATTAAGGGGGGCGAAAGATTAAGGTTTCCTCACTGACAGACAAAATTAAGAACTTTTAGGTCCCACTGTTTTGTAAATGGACAAGTCCGTACTTGGCTCATTCTGAAAGCAGAAGGCACCTAAAAAGACTTAAAAGTATCTGAATTGTATCTGTTGACAGTTAATGCCTGCTGTGCATAAGACACCTGGCATTAGACCTTGACCACCTTAAAAGAAAAACAGGAGGGGGGGGGAATCACACTGTTAGCCACTGCAAGAAACCCCTTTAAGTAGAAGTGCTACACTGACCAAAGCAAGGTTGAATCTTTGGCAAGAGATATAAAAGGACACATCAGTTGCTACAGAAATTATTTTCTTAAGAAATGCTCTGTGTTTGGAAAAAAAGGAGGGAACTAGGAATGAAATTCACCTCAAGGAGCGGCATGTTTTTCATAGTCATACAACAGCTTTGAAATAAAGGAACACTAGTTTAGCACTTTAAAGCAAGAACCTTATTCCTTGTTGAAAGGGTTTCATTGTTCAACCCTTGTTAAAATATGCACTGGTTTATGTCCCTGTTAACACCAGTTAGTTCCCTGCATTGCTCTCCTTTCTGGACAAAACCTGCCTCTGTCTTCACGCACAGGCTCTGAGAAAAGGCATCAAAAAGCTGCACTAAATCTCATAGTTGCTGGTGTAGTGAAAGGGATGGAGCAGAGGCCAGGATATCAAAGAACAGAGCCAAGGGACAAAAATTTGGTTCTCAGGTAACTGGACAAGAAGCCTGTTTTTCATTGGTTTATGCTGACATTTTAGCCTGAAGAGTACCTAGGTGTAGGTACTCCTACACCACTGCTAGACACTCATCTCCCCAATAATGTGCTGGGTGCTGCACATAACACAGGAAAGCTGGACTGTATCAGCCTTTGGCCTGATCCAGCAGGGCTCATCTTATGTTCTTTAGATCCTGCTACTGTGACTCTTCATTTGATAGAAATAATACAATCTTAGTAGTAAGTCCACTGCAGTGTCTAGAGACTTACTCTCTAGAAGGTGTGCCTAGGTCAGTGATGGAAAACATCTGGGTTTGCCATGTTGAAACTGCCTAACTTGACCCTGCTGGCGTGTCACTCCGCACTCCCAACAAAAGAGAAACAATCATTAATATTCATTTATTTAAAAAATATAGTCCAATCATGTATGGGGCTATGCATTATATACAGAAACAGCAAATCATCAATATTACAAAAAATCCACAACAAATTACCAAAAAATCCTCATTTGTTGTTGGCGAATGGTGGTGTATCACCCAAAATGATGTGGCATATTACCCTTGACATGTGTGTCATAGGCTTGCCATCACTGGCCTAGGATTTCAGCTTAAGGTAGGCTGTCTAGAAAGATTCTATTCAGGTCACAAAAATGTACATGTAGAATACTACAGCGTTTTGCTGCTACCACTAGAGAGTTATTTCACACATGTCAGAGAATTCCCATGGTCATTAAACTTATCCATGACTTGGGATCATTCATCCTCTCATTCTAAACTATAGGCATACCCTGGTATCTACTGGGGTTCGGTTCCAGACTTCCACCATGAAGTCCTGAAATTGTGGATACTGAAATCGTGGGTACCTGAAATATGGATACTAGTGATGATACCTTTAAAGAAAGGGGAACATCAGTGGTTTTACTGCAACTAAGTTAAAAAAAGAGATTTGTTTAATGTTCCCCTATCTTTTTAAATAGGAGTCCCAGTATCCATGGTATCTGTGGATAACTGAAACCGTAGATATTGAATCAGCGGATATCAGGGCATGCCTGTACTTCAGAGCATTGCTGTGAAAATGAAGTAGAGCAGATGGGGGGAGGAAACCACACTTGCTGTGAAGAAACAGTAGAATAAAAATATGATGAAATTGTAGCCACACTATTCTCTTCAGAAAACCTCTGATTTTTCCCCTCTTTCCTGGGACTCAAAATTGTGTTTCTACAACAAAACCTGCTGAATATTTTGAGGGTAAGGCAACATTTACAGGCTCAACAAAAACAGCAAGCCACCCAAGGAAAAAAAAACCACACATTTCAAAAGAAGAACTCCAGTGTGTGAGGCTTCTTGTTTTCCTATTGGCTGTGTGGCATTTCCCAGCTTGCTAATTATATCATCGCTCCTATATAAACGCACCAAAATAGCTGGAGTCCCACTTGTGGAGCAAGTTGCAGGAAGAACTGTGCCTTTAAATATTCTTAGCAGGAGGGGAGTAGGATAAAAAGGGCAGTGTTGTACCACCCTACCAGCAATGATAATTGTCACTGAGCAGACATCAGTGAGACTGTTTTGCTCTATCTAGCAAATGTAGCAAATTAGGGTGTGTCTTCAGGAGAGTTCAATAGGATGAGAGGCTAAACTGAAAAGTTAATTCCATGGTAAGAGCCTCAATGCTCCAGCCAATTGTTACCATAACAAAGGGCCCTATTATTTCCCCCCAGAGGAGAGCTGTCCTTGCTACAATTATCAGACAAGGATGCATAATTTAAAGGTTTTACCTTTAACCAAAAGATAGTGTCCTCAAAAAAGGGTGTCTCTCTCACCTAATCTATGGATTAAGTGTTTGTTTATTCTTTGGCATAAACAAAGAGGTGCTCAAATCTCTAGATTCTGCATTTAAAGAGATAATGCCCCTCATTCACCAGTAGTAACCCCAGCCTTTTTTCTTTGTTTTAAACTTTGCCCTGGGATTTAAATTGCTAATTTGACAATAACAGAAAGGGAAGGAGCCAACCTTGTCATACATAGTCTCTCTTCTACAGAGTCACAGAAATCAGTTTAGTCACCAGATTTTACTTTTTGCAAAACTTTTATCTTACGCTGTAAAAGGAAGAAAGCACATCTCACCGGTGCTAGTACTGAAAATGAAGTCACAGTGTACTTGCACTAACATCAATCCTTGGCTTTACCTTGTTTAACTGCCATAGAAGTTTGGTGCCTCTGAACCAAACAGTTAATGCTGAACGATCCCAGCTATGAACATCTGAGCTATTACAACTGCCTATGTGAAAATTTCAGATCAAGGAGTTACCTGGGTACTCCGTTATACATTAGTTTCAGAGGTTCAGTGCATAAAGCATTTGATACAGATATCAAATGCATGTACCATGAATTGTCAAAGAACATAATGTTTCAAGGAAGAAAAAAAACAGAAAAGAAACAGCATATTACTTGCAAAAATAAATAAATAAAAGGAGGCAGAAAAAAATGAGCATCTAAAAACGTTAAGGTCTTGTGATTTTAGCACACAGGATTCCTTATCAGAGACTCTGGCTTCCCTATTTCACCTTAAATCAAACTTCCTAAGCACCAACTAGTGCCCGGAGTGTTTGTTTTACATGGTGCTGGGGCATGCAAGGTGAACACGACCCAGATCAGTCTGGTGATAGTTTGCTTGATAGCAAAGAGGCATCAGGTCCCACAGACGTTTATGGAAACCTCCAAACTTTGGTTATTCAGAATTCCCACCCCCCAGGCTGGTTGGTTCACCCTCAGGCTGGAGAAAGCCTTGCCTTTTTGGGAAAATTCCATGACCAGTCCCACCTTGCTTGGTCAGCAAATTTGAACCTGTAAACAAGACCACATCCTCAAAGTCAAGTTGTGTTTATTTTGAAGGCATTCGTGAGCACAAAAGTATATTATATGCAAGCTTTGCTTTCCTCACCAACTTCACTACATAGTGATGGGCGCAACAGAGGCCTTCTGAACCATTAAGGAGTCCTCTGCTCATCATCCTGAGGGGTGCAAAACAGAAGGCACACGCCTTGAACTGGGGATGAGTGCTCCAGACTCTGGCTCATGGGCCAAATCCAGCATCCATCCTACTCTTCCCCTGGGTGAACGGCACTTACCATTCCACCCTGGAGCCACTGCAAAGCCCTTCCATGAGTTCCTGACAGCTGCACCAGCCAGCCATTTCCAGCTTCCACTGACCCAGCAGCATGCTCCTGGGGGCTCACAGAGGGGCTTCATAGCTGCTCTCAAGTAGAATGGTAGCACTGTTCATGCCAGGGAAGCCTTTGCCGGCAGCAGCAGTCTCTGCTTTGGAGACCACGGCTCTAGCAGACACAGATAAGCAACTCTGGCCTTTGGCGTCGTAGAACCCTCCTAATCTTCTGCATTTTCTCTGCACTTAGCATTCCTACTCTTTCTTCCTTTGGTGTGACAATATTGGCATCTAGGTCTCCTGGATCTCTCTTTTACCAGTCAAGAGGGAGGCCTAGAGATTGGCCCCACGCTTCAAGAACAAGATTTAACTTGACCAATCTATCAAGGACTGAGAACAAGAATTTAGCTCTTCCAGTTGACATCTATCTCAGACGTTTGGGACATCAGGTAAAAGTGAACTGAGTGGAGGGAGAGACAGGCTTCCCCCACCACAAGAGAAGGAAACTTAGTGCTCACTCCTCATATGCAGCCCTGTTTCAGGTTACACAGAACAGACTCAACCATGGTCTCACGACGAGGCTGGAACCTTGATACTTTCTCAGTTCTCTTTCTGCCTGTCTGTCTTCTTCCCCATTCCCTTCCCACTACTGCATGATTGCCAGCTCCTCAGTTCTTTTCCCTAAAATATGAACCTCTTGTTGTCCCCACCTTTCTTCGCTCCACTGTTAGTGCCATTATGTGCCCCCTTCTCCTTGTAAGGGGTTTCTCTCTCTTTCAGCCTACATAGAAACCACTGACGTAGGGACCGGCAGTGATTTTAATGAATTATGAGATTTTAAACCAAAAAAAGCCAGAGGTGGAGCATATTTACTCAGAATGTTATTCAAAAAAACTCAATAGGACTTGTATTGACAATTGTGCAGCATGCTAAAGTGAATCTTGATGTTGCACGCACAGAAACATCCACCAACCCCAAGCCACTTTTTGAGTGTCTCCAATCTTACCTTAGTGACATATCTGGGTGTGCCTCCATGTGGCTTTCCAGCCCATACTTGCAAGAAAATTCCTTGAAACACACTGGACAATGATACATTTCTTCCTTGGCTTTCTTCTCCCCTTCACTACTTTGTGGCTCCTCCACGACCTGTTTGATAGAGAAAGGAAAGTTCTTACACATGAACCAAACTTCTCACCTAAGCTCCAGCAGCCCACAACAAATCTCACCCTGTTAGTATTTCAGTGGCTCGTGACTGCGCTATATGCCATTGAAAAAAGGACTTGCAACAGATGGAAAAGTAAAATGTAAAGTAAAAGATGGTCTACGTTAAGCTATGTTAAATTCTGTGCACAGGAATAGTGCACTCTCACAGGTAAAGGTTTCCCCCCCGACCGAATGGTCTAGTCGTGACCGGCTGTAGGGGACAGTGCTCATCTGTTTCTAAGCCTGTAGAGCCAGCGTTTGTCCGAGGACAAGCTTCTGTGGTCATGTGGCCGGCATGACTATATGCTGTAGTGCAAGGAACGCCATTCCCTTCCCACCGAAGCGGTCCCTATTTATCTACTTGCATTTTTATGTGCTTTCGAACTGCTAGGTTGGCAGGAGCTGGGACAAGCAACAGGAGCTCACTCGTTGCACAGTCTCAAACTCCCAACCTTCTTGTCAGAAAGCCCAGCAGCAGCGGTTTAACCCGCAGCGCCATCACGTCCCACACTCTCACAGGAGAAACTGGGAAAATACAAATTGCTAAAATAGCACGCGCGCACACACACACACACACCCCTATTCTCATTACTCAATCCTATCTGGTCCTTCTGCTGATGGAACTTGCATTCCATTGATGGAAGGTGTGGGCTGCTGGCGCAACAGCTGCAGCAATGATGTGTGGGACAGGGCCACCAGCACAAACGGCTGGGTACCATGCGCACACACACCACAGGAATACCCAGCCACCACTGGCGTTGCTAACTTAGCAGTGGGCAGGGGCAGGATTGGGGAACGGATGGGGAGGATCACGGCCAGATGTAGGCAGTAATGGAACATAGATATCTTCTGTCCGCAACCTGGGCTCAACACATCCCCTTAGGCCCATTCAGACTCGCCAGATCCATGTATGTCCATCGCGGAACAACATGCAGCAGGGTAGGTAAGTAAAAAAATTATCTCTCTCTCCTTTGCATCAAGCTCCCTGGCCAGCCTATAGCAAGTAGCACAGTCAACTAGCTGAGGATAGGATTGGGTCATTTATCTGCTTTCTAGTGCTCTCTCATCATGGTTTAATGTGTAACGCAGGCTTTGTTTCACGCATATTAAAACAATTTTTAAAATTGTTTTTAAATGTTAGAATGTTTTGTCAGCCTCTTTGAGCACCACTGTAAGTGGGAGTAAAGCAGGATAAGCACTTTATCAAAGAACTATTGAATGGTTTCTTATTCAACCAGGCCCTCTGGACTGCTTGCTTTGAACAGTCTTCATTCTATTTCTCTCGAATCCATCCCTGGATCCAAAATGGTGCTCCCTAAGATATAGAATAGTGAGCATATGAAAGGGATCAATACACAATGTTTTTATAACACAGCAGCTTTCCCAAGACTGCTGGACAAGGACTTTTATTCTTTGCCAACCACATTTTAAACAAAATTAAAACAATTGGATCCAATCATTCGCAAAGCCTCATACAGGCTGACCCTGTTATTCATACAAGTGTATCCTGCTTTACTTCCGCGATGGACCTACATGGGGGCTCAGTTTGCAGAACCTCCACAGATACTGAAATCTACAGGTATTCAAAGCTACAGATTCAGGGGCACCCACCCACCAAACCCAACTGGAGCTGTGCTCCGATCAGGTCCTGAGGGTTTTCCAGTGAGAGCCTCTGCGGGTCTCAAAACTCTCCAAAGGGAATCAGAACAGGTGACTGGTGGCCTTCAGAGGGTCCAGGTGTGCCCTTCCACCGTGAGTTCAGAACCTGCGAATAATGAGGGTCCACCTGCATTTGTGTGTGTGCGCTCTCTCGCTCTCTCTCACACACACACAGAGAGAGAGAGAGAGAGAGAGAGAGAGAACATAGAAGTTCCCCCCCTTTAAGTGGCTTTCTTTTCAGGGGTTTATCACAGGCCATTGCAGACCAGAGGGTGTAATACATCTCAGATCAGCAATGTGTCTACATAGCCCCACACATCTGCCAATTATTGGAAACATTTAGGAATCAGCTTAAGTGTATACTCCAGTACTTTGATGCTGGAAACTGCACCGGACTGGACAGTACAGGAATCCCTGTTTCCATGGATCCGGCCTCCCTGCACCCATTACCTTTGTTTAGCTTCTTTGCCCAGGTTCCAAGCAAGTATATGTCTTCCTTTTACTGAAGACTAAAACAGGAACACGAAAGGCAGGCAGGCAGCCTGCACATTAGGGGGACACATCAGAATGTTTATAGGAAGCAGTTCCTGCTTCTTGTTAATGTCTCTCCTTCTAGTAGTAATGTATTGTACTTCTCCACATAGGATTCCCTTTTATGGGGGAAGCCTGTAGTGCCTTGCTTCTCTGTCTCATCACTCCTTGCTAGATAACTTTGTACCAGGTGTCCTTAATTCAAGATCTACATCAGTTTCATAAAACAACTTTCACATGCCACGGTCACCCTTCTGACACCCCTCAACTCTGCAGTGGATTTTAGAAATTTCTTCTGCAGTCCTAACTCTATCACTCCTGTCCTTATCTGTGTCCTTCCATCTAATGTGATGAACTGAGTTTCTAAGACAGGTGGGTCCTCTTTATCCGTGGGTTAGAATTGAATCCTTGGGTCCACAGAATCTTCTGAACGTGACCGGAACCTTGCCGCATCTGGGCGACTTTCTGAGGCCGGGCTTCAGAAAGCCCCCTGGAAGTGCTGGAAGGGCACTTCCAGGTTTCAAGTGCCCTTCCAGTACCTCTACAGGCCTTAGAGAGCCTCCTGAACACTTCCAGAACCAAGTTCTAGTCATGTTCATGAGTTTCTGTGGATCACAACCTGCAGGTTTCAATATCCACAGGGGGTGTGTGGGAATGGATCCCCAGTGGATATCAAGATGTGACCTATATCTAATTTTAAGCCAAAAACATTATCCCAGGCATAAAGAAATGAAAGAAAGAGGAAAGAAATTACAACTTTATTGCAGAATGTATCCCGGAGAACCTTTTTTGCTGGACTCTGCTCCTCCTTGTCCATCTCATGGTCTTGACTGAGTTTTCGTTTGGCGGATAACCGCCTGCGTTTCAACAGGGAGGGAGGCGTACTTGTGGTGCCACTTGGATCCTTCTCGTGGATTTTCATATGCCTAGAGCCAGGTAGAATAGGGTGGGGAAAAGAGTCAAGCTTGATCTGAATTGCCAATGATGTTTCAATGAAAATGGAAACTAATGCACAAAAAATTACATAGCCAAAAAAGACAAGTCCCCCTCCTCTTTAGATTATATTTCTTAAGAACAGAAAAGTATCCACCTTACGAGTTATTTTCTGTTTGGAGAATATCAAGCCCACATTATTGCTCTACTTTTCCTTATCTCTACCTTGGAAGAATCTGTGGATTTCTAGAACAGGGGTTTTCAAACTATGGCCCGGGGGCCACATTCGTCCAGCCACAAGGTTTTATCCAGCCCACAGAAACTTGTTTTTTTGTGTCACAGCATTTGCTAATGTTCAATATTTTTACTCATTAGGTATCATTTCTCAGTTTAAGCACAGCATTGTTTCTAATTGTCATGTTTCTCATATCCTTTGAATCTGAAGTATATTGTGGTGATTATAAGGAAGATCCAAGCAAACTTTTTCATTCATTTAAAATTCATTCATTCATTTATAAAACTGATTTTTTTTTTTTTTTGGCCCACAAAAATGTTAATATACACAATGTGGCCCTTGAACTGAAAAGTTTGGAAACCCCTGTTCTAGCATATGGCACTTCTTGCTTCCTTTGTCTATGCAGATCTGTGTGCATGTCCATTCAAACTGTCTGATAGATGCCAGGGGTCCCCCACCCCAAAAGGTAGCAAGAGGACTATCACAAAAAGATAGAGGGCAAGCTCCTTAAGCCCATTCTCTGAAATTCAAGCATTCATTTTTCTCACTTTTTTCCTTTATAAATGATTTTTTTTAATTCGTACATCAGCACTAGAAAAAAGATCATACAAATTACCAGCATAAGTAGCATAAATTCAAATAACCTTAAACAGAAAAAAAACAGCTTCTCTATTTTCAAGAACTATTTTGTTCTCCAGGTAGAAGTTCAAAAATCAGAGGCAATTCTGCCATACAAACTGGCCCCCCTCAGCAGTTACACAGAAGACCTATGAACCAAACACACTCTAGTACAGCATTTTATATTCCTCTTGTACACAATATACAAAATCAAGGAAAGAGAGAACATATTCAAGTAAAGGACAACCTGAAACAACCTGAAAATAATTTTCCTTTATCTGGTAAGTGTAACCGAAGGCTCTTACCATGCCAAATTTAGCTGGAAATCTTCACCTAAGTGGAGATTTGAACTGAATACCTTCTTAATTTGGCCAATATGGATACAATCACTTTTGAAGCAAAAATAACTTTTCAGAGAAGCTAAAATCTTGATTTAGCATCCTTTTCCTAAAGCTCTATAGAAACTGGTCTCAGGCCTGTTTTAGGGTTATCTATCTGTGACTCAACTCCTTATTTTTTGACTAATATATACTTTTATATCTCCTCAAACTAAAAATAGAAGGACGGACTCATGTTATGATGAACCTTATGTGATGTTATGGGATTGGCTCTGAGGAAATAAATAGGGTGTGTTCTTTCATGTATGTATATTTCAATCCAAGTATCCTTTTATAGATAATTTTTTTTCCTTCAGTAGAAAATTTAAGTCTACGTTCTTTTTGGCAGACCCACCTATGGCCATATAAAATCTAGAGCAGTGGTTCCCTAACTGTGGGTTGGGATCCACTAGTGGGTTGCAAGTCAAATTCAGGTGGGTTGCAAAGCACTTAGGGCAGCCATATTGAAAATACGGGAAGATGGGATGCTGAAAAGAGTGAGAGAGAGGGGGGGTTATAAATAGGCTTTTTTCCCTTTCTGATTCGCTTTGCTATTGGAAAATGACTAAGAAATAACCCAACTTATTGCTGCATTATCAGGAAAGCAGGAGGCTATGATGTCACAATGATGGTGACATCATTGTGACATCAACCAAGACATCCCTTCCGATGGGTCCCGGACAGACTGTCATTCTAAAAAGTGGGTCCTGGCACTAAAACGTTTGAGAACCCACTGTTCTAGAGCAAATCCCACCAGCTGATTATCCCTTAGACAATGCATTACAGCATCTGAAGACAACACTCAGGTCCTTTAAAAACAAAAACATGCCTACATAGGAAGGAACAGTATCATCTGATGGAAAGCTCAATCCTTTGAGCATTTGAAAGTAGACTGGACAAGACAAATATTCAGCTCAGATGAGAAAAAGGGAACTGAGCCGATAATATTCAAGATCTGTCTCATCTTTTTAAGCCCAACATACTAGATGATACGGAACAGCAATGCTAGGTATCTTGCACCACCACATTCTTAAACAGCAAATCTGTTCCACATACATGGCTCAACTATAGATTTAAAGTCATTACACATATGTAGCAGTCAAGCCAAGCTATTATCTCATGATTCATCTTTTCAGCAAATGAGGTGTTTTCAACATCTTTGGTGCATTTTACCACACCCTAAACCCAATAGGCATTATCATAACCATCTCCCCTCCAGGTGAGAGAAGACCTGATGATCATACAACCAAAAAACATTTAGACAAATTTCCAGGAGCACAAAAAAGCTTAATTCCCATGGGTTTAAAAAGCTCAAATTTCAACTAAAGCCTGATCCCAAATGCATTACTGTTCCATAAATAATAACACTTTCACTTGTTCAAAGCACTTAGAACCATCAATACAACAACACTGTAAGGTAGCTCAACATTATTTATCCCATTTTCCAGTAGGAGGGCTGCTGGGGCTAAGGGAAAGAGAACAGAAGCTTGCCAAGGCCACGGGGCATTGCAAGTTCATTGGAAGCAGCACACAACATCAGGTCTCAAAACAAAATGCAATTATCCCTGTACAAGTCTGCGAGTGATAAACAGGCACAGAAAATAAAGTGATCTACACTTTAAATGCAAAAATAACAAACATGCTTACAGGTTGCATCCTAAAAAATGTTAGTCACTACTGACTTGCACCATTGATTTTTGATGGTGCTTGTCATGACTAACTGAACAGCCCAAAACAAAACTCACTTCCCATGTGGTGGTGCAGCAGCGCCAATGGGGCCACTGCTGTATCCCACAGGGGAGTTTTGGCCTCCGGAGGCATCCTTGGAGTAAGTGAACATTTGTTCTCTTGCCCCAAAGTCCAATTTGACCCAGGAAGGTTGCTTATGCCCAGGAAGGAGATGAGGATTTGATGGGCATAGCTGCTGCCAAACCTGCCTCCTCCCTGACCCAATCTGCCCTCCTCTCTGCTTCTGTTGCTTACCCATTCTGCCCATCCTCTGCCCCGTTCCACTCCCTAACCGCTTCACTCCAACGCTTATGTAAGCTTACCTACTCCAACGAGTGTCCAATGTCCACCTTCACATGTACCTGGGCACATGCTGTTTGCAGCAGCAGCCAGGCCATTGGTGCTGTCATGCTTGATAGCCGTAAAAGGTTTTACGCTGCCGGGATGCTCATTCCACTGGCCTACAGGCCTCTTTGAATTGGGCTGCAAGTCTCATAAATTTCAAATGGAACCAAGCATATCATTCTATGAAACTCATAATGGAATGAACCTTTCACAGAAGATACCAATGCAAAAGGTAAAGCAAAAGTTGTATTGAGTTGTATTCACTTGAAAAATTCTGAAGAAACCATTCTCCATCCAACGTAACTGAGAATTGGAGTTTCCTCAAAACAGGACTAATTTGCATGCTTTTGCATAGTGATGGAAGACTCACCACAGATCAATCATAAAGCATCCCCATGCCATGTTTATTTCTCTCACAAAAATGGGGACACATAATTTTCACTGTCATAGTCTTCTTATCCAAATGCAAACATTTCAGCAAGAGCTAAAATGTGTTCTATTGGGTGCCATTGTTCTCATTTCTATTTTCTTTACAGGCCATCCCTTTTTAAAAAAATAAATAGATTATGGTCCACTTTTTATTTCCACTTTGTGGATTTTTTTAGAATTCCACTTCGTGGAAGCATGACAAAGTTAATTGTGCTACCCTCCAACAGGTGTTTAGGATGTGTTTTATTATTAATCATATAATAGAACTAAATGCTATTGTGCTATTATTCTTCAAACCAAACCCTTGCAGAGTAGTTCTCTCTGCTTTCATAATTTAAGCAGTGTTCCGATTACATGTCTAGGGTACTAGTACCTTACCACTGCTGGTATACAAGCGACTGGTATACAAGCGGACTACTACTGTGCAACAGATCATCAGTAACAATTGTGGGTGTTCGGTTCACTAACAAAGAACAGACAGCACTAAAGTTCAACTATTACAGCTTTTTAACTACTTTTAGAAGACAGACTGTGGCACAAGAGGCCTTGTTGGAAACTGGAGTAAATGCCTGAATAGGCATCATTGATTCAATCCATTTAGAGTAAATCACTCTGCAGAACTGAATTAGGTTTCACAAGGAAGTATAAAACGTGACAAGAGAATGAGGAACAGCCTGCTATACGTTTCTCTCAATTGCGCCTTTCGTAGTTACTGCTATTCCACCTTAACATGTGGCTAGTCAGTTCCCATCTCTCAACTGGTTCTACCTGTTCTGCTTTGGCACACAAGAATGAGCAAATATCAGACTGTACCTTTCTTGTCAGCTCTCTTTTAAGCAAGACCAAGAAACTGTCACCAAAAAAAAAGACTAAAGACAAATAAATGCAGCATATGGGTTTGAAAGTGAACTGTCATACCACCTTCATTTTCCCATTGCAGGCAAGTTCCATACAGACTCCAGCCTGTGAAGAAGACTGTTGATTTCCAAGATTTAAGTGGAACAAGACAGAACAAATGACAGAAGCCATTTGGTGTAGCAGAGAAACAGTAGGGTGTGCAGGCGTATAAGAAGTGATGGCCAGCAGAAGTGGCAGAATGTGGCACAAATGCAGTTATGATTTGCATGCCCATATTTGTTCTTCTATAATTTCTGCATCTATCAAGGTAGTGCTCCTCAAACTGGTGGGTCGCAACCCACCAGCCTAAGGAGCATCACCCTGCTTCCCTTCAAGGAGCAGGGAGAGGGAGAAAGTAGCAGCTCGATCCCCGGGATACCTTACAATCACACCAATCGTCGGGGTGTATAGGGAGCCCCAGGGAAGCCTCCGCAGGGCTCCTCAAACCTCCATGTTAGTAAAAATTGTGATCCAAACCACTTCCAGATTCATGGTCAAAAACTGGAAGTGGTTCGCAATCGTAATTTTTACTAATGTGGGGGCTTCCTTGGGGCTCCCCTCACCCTCCATGGGCCAGTACAATCTTACGGTATGCGTGGGACCCTCCCCTCCAGCCAAAACAGCAGCATAATCTCAAGGATGGTGTCATTATTGAAGCCCTGCTCCCGCAAGCACTTACATGGTCTTCTCTCAGGGAGAACTCTGAAGACCACTGTACCAAGGCATTACTGCCCTTGGACCAATTCCTACATGTTTTTGCTTTAAGCTGCTGTACACTTAAGCATGCAAGTTAGTACTTATGAGACTTGATCACCATCACATTTGTCTGTAGCATATCCAAAATGTAGCCAGATACCATGTACCACTTATTTTCTGTGAATAAAAATGCACATGGCAAAATTTTCACTGAAGTGGCATAGACAACTCATTGGGGTTTAAAAAAAAACACTACCCTTTGCTTTTTGCACCCCAAGTGACCCTGAGAAGTATTGATTTTCTTACCATCAATGATTAACCGCAAGAGACAGTCTGCATTTTCCAAACCTCAGAAAGTTTTCACTAAGTTTGCTACAACCTGTCCATGGTATCAGAACTTTGATGGGTCCAATCCAGGTTTTTAAAAGATCAGGACGGTAGCAACCAGCCTTACAAAAAGTAACATCTTAGGAAGGAGGCACAGGGTTGGTGCAGAGTGAAAGAGCAAAGCCCTTCCCAAGCAGGCTTGCTTTATATACAGTATACCTATTGGGTGAAGGTCTGGTCAGTTTCATGGAAGGGATGGCTTGCTAGAAAATGAAGTGAAAGGGCAAGATTTAGTTTTGTTTCAATACAGTATTCCCATACTGTATCTGCATAATACTTACGGAGATTTATTTACTGAGTGGCAGTAATAATTTAAAAACTTATTGTAGCAGTAAAGGAAAAGACTGTGTCAGTGGGTGGGTACCTAATTTGTGCAAAAAAGCCAGATAAAATTTTATTCTACATTTACTTTTCATACAGAGATCTTTTCAGAGTCAAACCTTTAACCAAATCAATCTTTTGGTGCAGTTAAAAACCCTGTTTTCTATCAGAAAAACCTACTGTGGTAATAAGAGTCATGTTTTTTGAGAGACAGCCCCAATGTCATGGCTGATTGTCAACCTATTAACTGTAAGAACGCTATACTTTATGAAAAGGTCCTACAAGTTTCCATAGTGCCTTTGATAAAAACCAAGGGCACAAACATCTTGTACAAATACATTTTTTCAAAAAATGTGAGTGCATTAACATCGACACATCTGACTAACATATGCTGAATGGAAATGTATCTGCAAACATTTTCAGCATCATTCCGAAAGCTTCACATTAACTTTGCAGTTCTCGTGCAAAAAAAAAAAAAAGAATCAGCAGCTATACTGCCTTGAATTGTACTACTCACTGCAACGTATCTTTTTGCTTGTATACCTATGGAGACTTGCCTTTAAGTTCAACAATCCCATATTGAAGTTTGAGTGAGGTGTTGGACGCAGGGCAATTTAGGGAGTGCCAGCACAGCAATTCCCATAATAAAGAATTACCAGGGTCAGACCAAAGTCCAACTAATCCAGCATTGTGCTTCTAACAGCAGCAGGCGCCTTTAGCACCAGCTGACATAACTGTAAGCCCTCTAGCAAAAACTGTTCCTGGGACATCTCCATGGGGATGAGAGGAAGTGAACCAGGCCCTGGATGCACAATACAGCACAGATTCCCCAGTCATCCACATCATCAAATGGAGAAGAACTGAAGCACCACTGCATCCAGGCTGTGGCATTGCATCTAATCCCTCCAAGTAACCCTCAGGCCTTTAAAATGTGTCCAGGCCACACTCTGGGATTATACTCTACATGCAGCACAATCTTCCGCACTGTAGCCGTGACAGGAGGGTCAAGGGCTTCCGACAGGAGAAAGCTCAGTACAGTTATCTGCAAGATCAAGAAGTGCACACAACATTCCCAAGCATGTGGAGACTCAGATGCTGATAAATGTTCACACCCAGTGCATGAGCTTGCGTTTAAAAAGAAGAA
Organism: Lerista edwardsae; assembly: GCA_029204185.1. NCBI lineage: Eukaryota > Metazoa > Chordata > Lepidosauria > Squamata > Scincidae > Lerista > Lerista edwardsae. Next base: position 15,954,649 of record JAJKFI010000019.1, on the reverse strand, counting down.
CAGAATTCTCGTCACAGATGCTGCTATTTGAGCAATGCATATAGGGATACTGAAACAAAGCAGAAGGCTTCACACAACAGCACAGCTGAAAACCACTAAACCTTACATAGAAAGGAGATCCATGAAGGTACTGCTTAGAAGTAAGCACTGGCAAATTGGTCAACCACAAAAATCACCCTAAGTGCAGTGAGTTTGCATATTTTCACTGCATGTCAATGACCAACACGGGTTAGCTGTAATTTAGCATCCATGACACCCACCTAATGAACTCCTACTGATTCTTGAATTGTTACCCCCAAACACGAAAATGGTTTTTAAAAAAATGATCCAAAGTGAGCTCCAACATAAATAAGCGTGGGACTCTGGACCAGACGCCCTTTCTATCATTGCATGGAAAACAATAAAAGGCTTGGGTGTCTCTTTACTAGTGCTCTGAGCTTTCATCAAAACTACCAACAGGCCTGCATGCTTATCTCTGCCACCTTGAGAGCTACAAACTGACATTCTTCAAATTCTGATGAGTTGTGCTAGCAACTCAAAGTGCCTGTAGCTACTCATTGCTATGTGGTTGATTTAATGCACCAATTCTGACACCCAACCATACCATTTCTAGTTTGTACACCGTCTTTTCCACTTCTGCATTCTCTGCAACTACTTTAGGAGACATAACCAACACTCTTGCAGATAGTCAAAATACTACATGTGAGCAGGAAGAGCCAAGAAAAAAGGAATTTTTGAAAAGAAAGCTATAATTCATAGACTGCTCAGCACTACACATAGCTTATGCTGTTCTGGTACAAGTGGAGGCTTGCACACATGCAAACAACCATGCAGTACATCACCCACCTGCCCCAGTATGCAGAGCTTTCTATGAAATTCACCCACATGCAGTCCTCAAGTGGTACAATCCCAGAAAGGCACTGTTCCACATGATTTCTCTGCATGTGCAGAATATTGCTTTAGGACTGATCTAGATGGGCAAGTATGCCAAAACTAAAAAGCTCAACTCAATGTTATTTAATAGAGCCTCCAACCTATCTCATGCAACACATTATAATATGCTGCCAAAAACAAGTGTGCATGATGAGAAACCACCCTTAGCACATAGTACCAAGAGGCATAAGAAGATGAGCCCTCCTGGATAAGGCCAAAGGCACAACTAGCCCAGCTTCCTGTATCTCACAGTGGCTCACCAGATTCCTTAGGGAGCACACAAGATATTTGCATCTGGTTGCCACTCTCCTGCACCTGGGATTCTGAGGCAGCCTACTTCTAAAACCAGGATGTTGCCTGTCATGGCTTGTAAATTGTGATGGACCTTTCTTCTAGAAATATGTCCAATCCTCTTTTAAAAGGTATCCAGGCCAAGATGCCATCACCGCATCCTGTGGCAAGGAGTTTCACAGATTAATTGCCCACTGGGTAAAAATGTATTTTATCTGTTCTCCCTAAAGCACCACTTTTAACTCTTGATTCAAAACTTCTACCTTCCATACAGGACTTTTCACCAGTGCCAGTACAGCAGAGCCAGTAGCCATTGCTGTCCCAGCACAGTGACCGAAGTCAGTTCCAGCCACAGAATCAGGCTGTTAATCAGCAGAGAGCCAAAGAATCTGCTGAGACAAGATAAAAGGCTACAAGGAAAACAAAAGACAAACAGGAAAGGTGGGGGAGAAGAGAGGGGCCAAGCTTGGGCAGTTAAGGGGGATGAAAGACAAGTTCTCGTTTTGCACACCACAAATGCATTAGCAAAAATACAAGTTTTAGGCCCAATTGTTAGGAAACGAATCCCTGGAATAAAATATTGCACAACAAGGCAGCTATCATTTAATAAACTATGGCAGAAAAAAATAGATGGATAAGCAGTATGTCTGTCCAGCAAACAGCTACCTAAAGGGAGGCCACAGAAAGTGAAACAGCTAGCATACAGTGTGATGAAAGAGTTCGATCTGAAACATCCAGGTTAGTAAGTTAGAGGACGTTCTGTTCAACCTCTGCTACAGAATCAGCACAACAGCAAACAGAGGCACGTGTGAAGCAAAAGAGACTCCAGCATCAAACCTCCAAGAGGTAAAAAGCTATGAGTAGTCAAGCAGTTAGCTAAGGCACAATCTACTGCGAATTTCACCAGCGCAAGCCCCACTGAAGCAGATATAAGAAAAAGAAAGCTGTATTGGCTAAGTCACGTTTAAGCCTGTCTATGAGAGGCAGATAGCAAGAATTAGGTACGAACTGGGGTGGTAGTGGTGGAGACAGGGAAATGAATCATTTATGAAAGCCCAGAACTTTTTCTTCCCTTGAAGAGGATTTCTGGTTCCTTGAAGACTACACACCCACTCTGATCAGGCACATTATTACTATATCATATATGTCACCCAACGTAAGAACATAAAGAGCCCTGCTGGAGTCAGGCTAAAGGCCCATCTAGTCCAGCTTCCTGTATCTCACAGTGGCCCACCAGGTGCCTCAGGGAGCTCAGTAGAGAACAAGATGCTTGCATCCTGTTGCCACTCCCTTGCACCTGGCATTCTGAAGTAGCCTACTATTATCGTAAGGAGGTTGCGCCACCCATCATGGCCTATAGCCCATGATGGACTTTCCCTCCAGAAACCTGTCCAATCCCCTTTTAAAGGCATCTAGGCCAGATGCCATCACCACCTCCTGTGGCAAGGTGTTCCATAGCTTAATTACCCACTGAGTAAAAACATATTTCCTTTTATCTGTTTTAACTCTTGCAACAGAGCTAGCAAACCCCAGGCACCTTTGGCATCCTGCACTGCATCCTGCAATGTCAATAGGATTTTAAATGCCCTCTCACTAGTGGCCTTGTTAAAAATGCAAGCAAGGCCTCCGAGATGATGAAATTCATGTTCAGGCTGCTGTGCCTGAAATGCACCTGCAGGTTTTGCCCTGAAATGCAGTGGTTTACAGAGCACTTACCCTGCATATAAATAGGATAGAAGCACATCCCTGGCAGAGATGAGAAAGTACTGAAAATTATAAAATTAAATTGTGCAATGTCTTGCTCAGAGACTTTGTGACACCAGACTGGATGGCACCACTGCTGCTCCTCTGTGGTTCTTTACCCACAGCCTAGCACAGGAAAGCACATTGGGACAGTGATTTTCACTTTCCCCACCAGCAATATTCAAACATACAAGAACACTGGTGCTGAAAAGCAGCCACCAAAACGTTTTTGGGCGCCACTGCTTCCAAGCAGGGACAATTTGTCTGAGCTGCAAGTTTGACACTTCAGTAACATCCAGTTACTGAGGAGAGGGACAGAGGTGGCAGCCCACCCCAAGGGTAGAAGCAACTACTTACGGCACAGCCAAAATGCTTCTCCATCATCATGATGCTTTAGCTTAGGCACATCATCAGAAAAATTCCTTTGGTCCACGCTTTCAGCATTAGGTAGCCGCAGCATAAAACCTAATTCCACAAGTCATTTTGCTGTTTGGTCATTATCATTCATAACTTTCACGGCAGAGACTTGAACCAGAGAACTAAAGCAGACTAGACAAACCTTTGCCCACTCCCGCTGGCTAAGAGGACTGCATCTGAAGGAGGGTTCCTATCAGAGAACCAAAAATTACTTTGTTTTAAAAGGGAAAATCTCATTATTCTACTTATTTGAAAGGAGGAGAGGCTAACCCTAACTATAAAAAGATGAATGCCTGAGACAGCTTGGGAAAACAGACAATAGCAACCAATTGATCTGGGAGCATCCTGTGCCATAAGTGCAGCTACAGCTCAAGCGCCAGTGTACTGGGGCAATTAGAATGTCAGAATAAGATTGGGGGATTTCAACCCAGGTCTCCCACTCAGTCACTCTCAATCTAGCCTACCTCACATGGTTGTTGTGAGGATAAAAAAAGAGGGAGGAGGGCAGACTGTTGAATGGCACCTGGAGTTCTTCAGGAAGAAGGTGGGATAAAAGCAAAATACACCTAAGATATTTTGAGCTATCTTAAGGAAGAGCAGAACATAGAAATATAAAATATAAATATTGTTAAAAACCAGTTATTCTTAGCTTCCTATTACCAGACAAATCAGGTCCGGTTTCAGAAGAAACGTACTTAAACTTTGTCCCAACTTGACACTATTGTTAGAAAGCAGCTATAACATACGGGCATGCCCTGGTATCCGGAAGGGATATATTCCTGGGGCCCCCATGGATACCTGAAACTGTGGATACGAGGAAGCCTATGTTTAAAGGTTCTCCCTTGCCCTCACCTCTGAGCAAGAAGGCCTTTAGCAACCCAAAGTAGGAATAAAGAAAGGTAAGGAACCCCCCCCCCAAATCCATGGATAATTGAAACCATGGATCCATAGATATGGGGGCCTGCCTGTATTGCCCAATCCATCAATAAGTGATAGCTCCTGCCACTAAACAAGGAAGTCTGAGAAGTGTGGCGAGGAGGTTACAAAACACTTTTTAAGATTCTCCCTTCCCCCCTTGCAGCAATGCAATTCCCAAGAATTTCTTGGAAAGGAAACTGCAGCAGAGGTAACATCTGTGCTGCAAACCTGCCCTTCCAGAGATGACTCAAAAATGTGGTAACTGGAAATTGCAGCCTAAAGAGCCGCACCTTTGCTTCACTTCGGATAAGCTCACCGTTTTCTCTAGGGAATAGGACCTCTCCTGGCACTGGATCCCGAGTAGGAAAGGAAAACACAAGCCTGCAGCTAAGACTTCACGCTTGCTTTTGCCAATGGAGAGCTGAACAGAGCACCTCTGATGCTGCCTCTCGACTGAGTGAGAGTCAAGAGTGAGGCTCCTCAGGCTCGGGGAAAAAAAGGAGGAGAAAAAGTTTTCAACAACTTCTTTGGAACCTTCATGCAGAGCCTCAGTGAACATTAAAAGTGCAGAAGAGCAGGCACCAGGCAAGGTGCTTCAGGCTTCTTATTTCATAAAGGCTGGCATGAGGAATTGGGCGTGCAATGGGAAAGACAAAGATGGGAAACAAGGATTTGGGAGATCTAGCAGCCGCCGCCGCCAATTTTAGGATAAGTATTTGCCATGATGCACATTTCTCTAATCATCAAACAAAACCTGTCCCAGAGACTCAATGTCAAAATTCTTCTCTCATGAGCAGCAAGTATGAGGAAGTGAATAGAGTTGTCCATTTGAGCAATGTGCACCCAGGTGAGTACCACAAGTCATACCATTAAGACACAGCCCATCCAAGGAAGATTTGCTTCAAATAGAAGCATTTCTGCATCTCTGATTAGGGAGCCTTACCCTAATCATTATGATTAGGGAGCCTTACCCTAATGGGGGCTAATGTGGTGCCAATACAAGCTTCAAACTCACTGCACAAAGCTCCAAATCCTGGATGCACAATTTCACATTGCAACCACTAGACTAAGATCTTTTAAAAATCTCTTTTTAAAAAGCAGCGAGAAATTCATGGAGGACAGGTTTATTAATCATCAGGCTGGATGGTTAAACAGAACCTCCATGGACAGAAGCTATAAACTTTCAAATATCAGGAGCAGGGACAAACGTGGTGGTGGGCTGCTACGTTCACGTAGGCTTCTATGTTCATGTGGGCTACTGGGAAGCTGACCACTGTTGGAAACAGGATGCTGGACTATCTGAACCTTTGGTCCAACTCAGCAGGGCCCTACTGGAATATTTCTGATAATTCCAGAGATCTGTTCCTAGAAAGCCAACTACTATCTGCAACAACACAATAGGAGATACCACTGAGGGACACTGGTGCTAATTGGTCACAGTGTACTGCCTCTTTCTGGCTACAGCAGTTGCCAATCAACCCTCACAAAGGGTGCTATAACAAACAGCAGTAAAGAAAGTGGCGGTATCAGAGGTCCAAATGTCTGTACTATGTTTGTATGATACAGTGGTCAACCTTTGGTGTCTTTCTAAATGCAACCCAATACCATATCCTGCAAGGCATCTGATACTGTGAGAATCTCAGCGAAGTTTCTAAGCACCACTGAAAGCACATGAGATGGGTGTACAAAGCTCTCCAATATTCAAGGAGTCGGGTGGTGAATTTCCTGCTTCCAAATCATATTCTTCTACAGACATGCGTCCAGCTCCTTATTTATCCTCCTCTCCCTCATCTTGCCATCACATCTTTCCACTTGCCAGACGTGGTAAGAATCCAGTTCAAAACTCAGGATACTTACCTAACTAAAACACCTGCAAACATTTCAATAAGCATAACACTTCTATGGCACAGCGTTTGAACTTTTAGCATAGAGCATGATTGTACCAGAAGGCGGTAGGGAGAGACCTGTGCAATGGAATGCTAGCAGAGCATTTGCCTGTCCTGTATATTTGCCGCCCTGAAACTGCATGTCCTAAGCCCACATTTAACAACAACCTGGAGACCAATTTAATTTGAACCAGTCGGTGCCAGGGCAATCAGTTTAAAAGACTCATGCCTCGCCTCATGTTGTTCATTGCACTGGTATGCAACAACCTTTTCTGATTCTTCCTCCTGCCACCTTCCCTTTGCGATGCATGCATATTTGCGATGCATGCATATCCCAATGCCATGCATATTTTGAAAAGTTTATTTGCATATTGAAAGTGTAAGTCCCACTGAAGAGAGGCAGATTCCCAAGTAAAATTGTCACTTTTTATACCTCCCAATTTATGAACGAAAAATGTCTGTAGATTGAAATGTAGTACTTTATCTTTAAAGCCGAAATGGATTTTGGATATGTATGCAGTACAAAGATGCAAACTGATGCAGGACACAATCAGGTGTGAGTTAGCACCAATAATTTGCAATTATTTTAGGTTGGAGAAAGGAGTCCCAAACCAAAGGAGCACCAAACAAATCTCCATGTGTGCAGCAGGACTTTCAAATTCCCAGCAGAGATGTGAAAGCTGCTGCAATAGGGGTGCTATTAAAAACAGCTAAAAGCTGCAGTTAAGAAACTGTGCATGTGCCAAAAGGATTGCAACCCTGAAATGGGATACAACACATATGTGTTCTAGACTCAGTTTACTGCATCAATCTATTTCCACACTGTCATCTCATTACTGGTTCTCACCTGTGCATATTTCCATTGGTGGTGAAGGACTGATCACACACGGAACACTTATAAGGTCTTTCACCTGAATGTACTAGCATGTGACGATCAAGGGAGCTGGCTGAGCTCAGAGACTTTCCACAGATACTGCAGGAATGGTCTGTCCCTCCAGTGTCAGTATTATGCTAAAGAAAGCAACAAATTTGATTGAGATCATGCTGTCCAGCATTAAGGACATGCCAAATCAATTGCAATCATCATTTTCAGAATGGTCAATACAGTGGATTCAGTTAGCATGGAACATCTGAGATAACACAATTTTAAAAAAAACTGATCACAGTTCAGTTTAAGAAGGAATGAATGTTATAGAGATGGGACACAACAACTAATGGTCAAACATTTGAGGCGGTCTCTGTCCAGAAGATGGCCAACAACTTACCTTCACATTTAGCATAAAGAGGGCTTATGCTGCATGAAGCAGTGAAGGATTCAGAACTTTTTAAACTAAAGGCCAGATTAGATAAGATGTCATTGGCTAGCACAGGGTTTATTTCAAAAAAAAAAAAAAATAGCAGGGTTCTAAACTGGTTCAGGACCACAGATTAATAAAAGAGGGTGTTTAAGCCTTGACAATTATGCTCATTCCTTCTCCCATCCTGAGAAGGAACTGCTGTGAGCTTTAAGGTGTAATTGAGGCAAATAGCATCTTGGGGTGTGGAGGGAAATTTTCTGCTGGAAAATGGCAGAGAAGGTTGAAATACTCTCCCAGCCACACACACTTATACACACCCATTCAGCAGTCCTGAACAGACGCATGCCTAGCTGTTAGTTTTACTTTAAACTAAGTGCCGTTAAATAATATAAATAAATAAGAAAATGGGTGCGCGTGTGCACGTGCTTGTATGTTCCAGCATAACTCTGGAATGCCTGGAGCAATTTATGCCAAACTTGGTACACAAACTTGGTACTCCTTACACTCTGGAAAGAAATACTGCAGGGGTAAGACACCCCTAGCGCCCCAGGGGTGGGGTGGGAAGGGGATGACATGTAAAAATAAACTAAAACGTCCAATATTAGTGTCAACTCCCTAGTTTTCAGGGTCGCTGAGATGAATGGTGACACTCCTGATGCCATTTAGGTCCATGTTCAGCCCCCATCAGCATGGGGGGTGAGAAGGGGTGAAAAGTAAAATGTCCAAAATGACCGACATTCGTGTCAAATCCATAGTTTTCGGGGTTGCTAAGCTGATTGGGGACAGTCCCAATGACATTTAAGCCCAAGTGTAGTCGGATAGAATGAGTAGAACTCTGTAGAACCTTCTGGAAATTTTTAGAAATCATTTTGCCCCGGTCTTGGACTCCAATCAAATACTTGCCATGTAGTCACTGAATACAAGGCTATAGATACCGTAGTCAATGCCTATGAGGTCGTCAATTTCCCATTAGGCTTCCTAAACTCACTTGTTCCGGCTGCATTGCCACCACATCATCTTTTACTTACAGTGGGATCTCCAATTATTTTACTACGGAACCTTGACCCACCAAAACTTTGCAACGGCACAAGGCTGTGCGTCAAGAAGATGCTGGGTACTGTAATTAAAGCGACTATCTTAACAAGAAAGGGAGAGGGCGAAACAGTTTTTATCCCGCGGATAACACTCATTCCAACGGATCTCCCTTTTAACTTTAAGAGATTGCAATTTCCAGTGAGACTTGCATTTTTGATCAACAAATCACAGGGGCAGTCTATTAAGTACTGCCGAGTGGGTTTGAGATTGCCGTGTTTCTCCCACGGACAACTTTATGTTGCTTGCTTAAGGGTGGGTTCATCCACGAATGTATTTATTCTTGCTCCTGGAGGTAAAACTACAAAAGTTGTTCATAATCAAGTTCTGAGTTAAATTAGTATTATAGTGAATTTGTAAAAGATTTTACTTTATAATTTTTATACTGTACTTATACTTTTAATTACCTGTACATAAAATTACTTCAATTTTACATTATAGATATAATTCATTCCTTTTCCTGTCTAATAGAAGCTTGGGATAAATAAATACCCGGGCAACACCGGGTAAGGACAAGCTAGTAAATAAATAAATTTAAGGTCTCATTTGGTTAGGCCCTAAGAAGATGAAGATTAGACACTGAGAAAAGGAACTGGACTTTATGCTTGTTCTGAATGCATACATGGACTCTCAGAAGGAACTTTATGCGATATTTAACTCAGTTACCATAGGATAATGGTCTTGTTCACACATTAACAGTGCTTTCCCCTCAGTCATGAGGCCCTGTGGAACAGCACTGTCATGCAGCCAGGAAGCAGTCTTGGGACTCAGGAAACAATCAGGGAGCCAAAGTTTACAAGAACCTTTTGAGAGGAGGCCTCGTCTCCATGGTTACCATGATTTGCACAATTGCAGGTAGGACAGTCATACAGCTGATAGCAGATTCAGCCAGCTTCCACGTGAAAGCACTGATCCTTACAAATAGCACCACTGGGTGTGTTGAGCAGTGGCTTCTGCACACTCCTGAAAAAGTGGCTTGGAGGCTTTGTATGAACCTGTTAAGTAGCAGTGACTGAAGCAGGTTCCCATCTAGTCTGTCTCTTTAAAGAAAACCTCACAAGATGGCAGAGCTGGGCTAATTTTGTAGCATATGTGCTACATATATGTAGCATACCTGTGCTCATGGAGCTCAATTTGCATGGATTCTGAAGTGCATATACCAAAACTACAGGCCAACTCTTTTTGCTGGAGCAGCTTTTTGAAGCCTTCATTTATGTCACAACCTCACAGAGAAAGACTCCAGCAATCGATGTGTTTTTCAGGAGGGACGTTGTTAGGATATTCAAGCGATAACCAACTTGGGCCATCCAAGCAGTGAAAAGGATTACCCAAACCAGCCAACCTGGGTTTGGATAGAACCATCTATTTTCTTGAAAAGACAGCTACATCCTCTTTATTTATGGTTTTTTGTTATGCAGTTATGCTTTTTACATTTTTATTGCATTTTATGGTTTCAAATGATTGTTGTTCACCACCTTGGGTGCCGTGCAACAAGGGAAGATGGGACACAAATGTTTTAACACAGATGACTAAATATCCCCAATGTGAAAATAGAAACTATCAATTTACCTGACGAATATGCATAGTCAGCTGATGCTGGGAAGTGCAAATCTTTTCACACAAAGGGCAGGTATAGGAAGACTTGTCATCTTTTGATTCCTATTTAAAAACAAACAAAAAGTTAAAAATCCAGTGACTGTTCATGGTGCACATTTAAATAAATAGACAAAAATGCTATTTAGACTGTAAAATTTACATGCATTCGGAGCAGAAACATACACAATTATTCTGACATCATAAAAAGTAGTCTGAAATCCGAGTCAAAGCCAGTGCAATTCAAGAAGCTGGAAAAGAAGAGTGGGATGTTGGAATGCTGGACTGAAGTTCAGATTCTTAGGAGTTAACTAGGGTGGAATCGGGATAAGTAACAATACATATCAATGTATTCAGCTGTAAAATGGGAACATAATGACCCAAGTCTACCATGGGTTTTTGAGGATAAATGAGATACGGTAGTATTCTTCAAGCTCCCTCTGTATATAGATTTGGTTTTTTAATGTCATCCTCAGCTGAAGAAACTGCACATTGCAAAGGGATCTGGAGAGCTTTGGAGGGAAGGAACTTGGTTCCTATGGGGTGCCAACCGCTGCCCCATGCACATGAGGAGTGTGGCTTCAAAACGCACCCAATACTTTCTGCAGCTGTGTATTACAGGCAAAGGTTAGTAATGGTAGAGATGCTGACTCTCAGAGCGCTCGCCCTCCATTCCCAATCCTCCAAAAAGGTTTTGAGATTCCCAGAGGTCCTGGGTGCACTATCAAAGCTGCTGATAGAAGAGAATGCTATGCAGCTTAAAAATTATGGCAAGGGCAAGCTATAAACAGGAAAAGGGAGAATTGCTAAAATTACAACATGGTACGGAGATGAGCACCGCCCCCTACAGTCGGGGAAACCTTTATCTCTTATGGAGAGAGAAGAATTTCCTTTTCTACCTGAAAAGATGGCCAGTCTGCAACATTTTCAATTACAATTTGACCAAGATACAGCACACAAAAGCAATCTTCCAAAAAGGCAATCAAAATAGGATGCTTTTTAAATAGGATCTCATTGACCAAGCAGTCCCCCTCAGGTAAGTGTAGGCTTTGCATAAAAGGCTTTGCATAAAAGTGGCATGGAAGTAAAGCAGGAAAGGCCCACACCCAGCCATCTCCCATGCCAGTTCTCTTCAAATGTAAAGAGCCACACCCACTTGAGAATCGACCCCACTTCCTTGACCTGAGCAGATCCTTCCAGACTCATTTGTTGTTGAACACTGCAAGCAAAGCTGAAGGAGCTCATGCTTTTTCTGGGGTGTGTGAAAGAAAGATAGGAATGGTATTGATGGGTGCAGGAATGGTTTTGGTAGCCAAATACAGAGTCCAGATATGGACATATTTGATACTTTCATTACACATCCTGCCATCAGAAATCCAAAGAATATATTCTCATGCAAAAGAAAAAAAACATCCTCTATGTTTTTCCTTCTTTTTTTTTTAATCATGCCCTTGAGACACTGAGTCAGACATCAGCCTCTCAAAGCAAGGACAGAATGGAACTCTTGGCTGGAACAAAATTAGCCTTCTTTGTGCCCAATTGTTTTAATTAATTCATACAATTCCACATAAAGGAAATTGTTATCACACCTTATTTGTATACAGCATACACACATGCGTGAACACACACCTTTGTGATTCACAACCCAATCCGATACAGGACTGGGCTTTTGAGTGGGAAGCATTATGACAGCGGCAATGATAGGAAGCAAGAGCATCACAAATCCACCACTGGATCCTGCTGTGCCCAGTCAGAAGCTGGGGTGGGCTGGGTGGGCTGGGTGCTGAAGGGGGATAGAGGTGTGTGCCAGATCCTATCCCCTTCATTGCAAAGCTCCCTGCCTCCTTTTAACTCCATGAACATACACCACCAAAAGTGGTGGCATATGTTCAAGGATATCCATAAGATGTCTTGGCCTTACAGGGAGGTAAATATAAATGTTTCATACTTACCTCCCATTTGGCCATAGGTCCCCATCCCCCCACTGGATACAATGCGTGCCTTTTTGACACAGCTATATCAGTGGAGGAGGGGAGAGAACTGGGCCATTAGTCTCCCAGTTCTACTGCAGTGTTACCCAGGGCAAAGCTTCAGCACCTTTAAGCACTGGGCTGAGCCCTGGGGTCAAAGAACGCACAGCTTAAGTGAATATGAATGGAAGTCTCCTGAATTTAAATAAAACTGGCAAGACTGCAATCTTGTCTCAGCTTAAATCAGCAAAGGGGGCAGGAAAACGTCCCAGTTTGGCAAGTTTTAATTTGCCAAACCATTACTCTGCTGAGAGAGCTTGCTCCCCCTTTCTTTGTGTTACCTGAAATCAGGATGGGGCTATAGCACTCAATAACCCCTATGAAGAGTATTATCCCTTCTACTGAAACAATAGGGAACGGGCAAACCAAAGTTAGAAACGTTTTTTTCTGCGTGTTAAGAGCACCTTCACATTTTCTGTACTGCAGCAAACACAGATAAACAGTGATGGAGGAGAAAATACACAGTACAAAATGCAAGTAATAGTCATGACTCTCAGCACATGACTGCCACATGCCCCCAAATGCACCTCAGTACACTTCTTTTTCACACATTTGCACAGAACACATTGTGGCTTCTCTATGCCATTGCTGACCAAGGTGGTAAAGCCAAATTTTAGATTGTCTTCAGAGTATTTACATTCCTCTTCCCAGTGTGCCAAGACTCACCTAGGCATGCGCATGGAAGGCATCATATGCCAGTTCAGAACAAAGCCCAGGGGACACTTCATCACAAGCATACACACACGGTGAGCCCATAATAAGGCCAACTTCCCTTGCAGCCACAAGCATTGAGGGCGCAGTAGTTTAATAGGGAAGCCTCTTCCCTAGCCAAAATGAAACTTTCAAGATGGTGGTGCCCAGCCTTTTAAGATGGCTGCCCCACTGTTCTAAGACATTCTGTAATAGCTGACTATACAAAGAGAATTGAACCATTCCGCAATTCATTCGAACGGCTCATCGGTTATTAGGTCCTTTTTAGGAAAGAGAATAAACAGATAAACACAGAATGCCAAAACTTCAACAAGACTCCTAGAATTGATAGAACCAAATACTGCAACAGTATTTAGCCATTTCTGAATGCTTTCTCCTCCCACCCACCCACACACGGGCTTCCCACAAACACATTGAAACAAGACAATCGATGAAACTGATGGACTTTTAAAGAGTTGGGAGCTACTCTCCCAGGACTCCCCAGAAAAGTCAACATCCCTTGTATGGAGGTAGAAGGTGAGAGGATGTCTATCAGGGGAGAAAAATCCAAGCAGTAGGTTAAGTGCTAGGTTCTGAATGATACATATCCTGTCCAACTGGTCCTGCACATTAAGTGATGTGTGCTTTCTTGGCACATGCATGTCGTGCATGACCTCTCTGCAACCTTTCCCTGTAAGTCTCCCTAATGGGGAGGCAAATCATCCCTTTTATACTGTATGTGCAACTAAACCATGTTTAGCAGCACGTGTAGGGCAGCAGTTCAGACAAATCACTTACACAACTGGGAAATGTATAAGGGAAGTAGGGGTAGCTCAGGCAGAGGCCAGGACATGCACATGCTCTAAGCACACATATCACACCACGAGTGCACATGTCACTTAACACATGGATTTGGTCAATGGGGTATCCTATGAATCGGTCTACTGTGTTCATCCCTTGCCCAGCAGATACCCCAGGGGATTTCAGAAGGACAGGTTGTTGATATCTATCCCCCCCGCTAATCCTCCCAACATCTGGCAAAGGAATGCCATCTCTTAAAAAGAGAGCATGTGTGCATGTGCCGCACGAGCAAGCCTCCTTGCTTGCTTTGGGCAACAATGGCCACCAACAGCCCAATCAGCCATCAGTTTGTTTCATCCACTTGTAGTGCCAGCCTCTGGCATTCCTGCAGCAATGAGTTCCACAGAATAAGTGATAAATTATGCAAAATGTTTGCTTATGCTCTTATCTGTCTTAAACCTGCCGCCATCCCATTCAGGGGGTTGAAATGCAACATTTTATTTTCCGCTCTCCCTCATTACCTATTTGCAAGAGAGTCCTTTGTATGTGCATGTAAGTGCACACACCAACACTTGATCTCATATTCTGTACATCCTACACACAAAGTCCTTCCCAAGGACCTCTCATATCTAGTTATTCTATAAAATAACCCTCGGCTCCAATTTTACCAGAGCCCTATTAAACGTTGCCTCAGTGCTGAGAACACAAACATACTGGGAGGAAAATCCTTGCAGCTGTGCTGACCATTTAGATGTTTAATCCCTATGGCTTTCCTGTGAAATCAGACTACATTTTCCCTGCTGAAGGAAGGCTATCTAGCCCTGTACGCAATGCAATTAATTGTTTGGAAGCCTTGCTTTCTCCACTCACATCCCTTTGAAAACTTCAAATTAAGAAAGGGTAAGTGCTTTCACCTTGAAAGCAAGGAGCAAAAAGATATACAATGCAGCAGCTCAGCCCAGTTCAGTAGTATGAGCCTTTGGATTTAATATTAACCCAAAGCCCCCAAAAAACATCCTTCTAGCACTCATTCGGGGTCTGGGTTGCATACCATAGCAGCAGTGAACCAAACAGCTACGGAAGCTACAGAAGAGGATTCTGCTCGACCAGTGTGAGCGCCCAAGGTTTAACACAACTTCTACAAAAGGCGCTCAGCTGGAGCATCTTAGAAGCATCTTGCTACAGCATGGGCTAGAGCTGTGCCAATGGAACAGTACTTTCGAGCTGGGACAAAATTAGCAGCTAATTTGATAAGTACGCTGACTTTATTAAAAGTGACCTGGCATTCCCTTACTGGTGGCAAAACTCTTTTGGAGTTCTGTATTGGGTTACTTCACTTCCCTCTCTCAATGAGAGAGCTAAATGAGCCCTGACTCTGGGGAAAACAGATTAATTGGAGAAAGGCAAGAGAAAAACAATAAGAGAGCATAGGGATGGGTCAATAGCTTAGAAGACTTATGCACAAATAAGGTCTCAAGTTAAAACCCTGGTATCTCTAGCAGAGGAAAAATTCCTTGCAGTCAGTGTTAAAATGGCCAATGGTCTGACTCTGCTCCCTTTGTGGGACAATCCTGACTTGGGCCAAGTCCTCTGGTAACACACACATACACGCCAAACACTCCAACCTACCAAACAACTTTTTTACGCCATGCTTTTCCAAAAGGACAAGTGTGGAGTAGGCATTCCCTACCCAGCCAGTTGAGTTGAGCAGGGCAATTTTGTCCTGCCTAAAAACAATCAAACTGAGAAGATCCTGATCAGATGAACACAGTATTTGCCGGTCTTAATGGTGCAAAATACTATGCTCTGACCTTGCAGTGCCTAAAACGTTTAGTTAACCAATGTTCGCTATTCCCAGCGCTTAGGTCACTGGTTAAGAAATGGGTGCCTTATTAATCACGCACATCTCCTAAGGAACTTCACTTCTACTGCAGACTCTTAAAAGTCTAAAAATTGCAGGATTCATCAATTTATAACTAGAAAAAATTCAAAGATCGTAAGGCAACCCTGCTGGTCCACTTGAAAACAAAGCAACAGATCACTCTTACAACCAACACACATCTGTCAAAACTAGCAACTCAGTAGTTGTGTTATCCAGAGCTCTTTTTTAGGCTGGATAGTAAGAAATTGTTTCTGGCTCTCACAGTGAAGATACATTAACAGTGACAGATACGAATGCTGGCCCCTATAGGACTACCAAGAATGACTGAAGTTATATTTGAAAATTTCATCCATCCAATCTGAGAAGGCATCACGACTTCCAAACAGCTGACACAGAAGAACTCGCCTTCAGAAGAGAGCAACCAAAATGATTACGGGGCTGGGGCACCTCCCATATGAGGAAAGGCTACAGCATTTGGGCTCTTCAGCCTAGAAAAAAGCACCTGGGGGGGGACTTAATTGAGACATACAAAATTATGCATGGAATGGATAAAGTGGATAGAGGGAGGTTCTTTTCCCTCTCTCACAATACCAGAACCAGGGGACATCCACTAAAATTGAGTGATGGGAGAGTGAGAACAGATAAAAGGAAATACTTTTTTACCCAGCGGGTAATTAATTTGTGGAACTCCTTGCCACAGGAGGTGGTGATGGTATCTGGCCTAGATGCTTTTAAAAGGGGACTGCAGATTTCTGGAGGAAAAGTCCATCACAGGCTACAGGCCATGATAGTTAGTGCAACCTCCTTACTTTAGAGTTAGGCTACCTCGGAGTGCCAGATGCAGGGGAGTGGAAACAAGATGCACATATCTAGTTGTGTGTTCCCTGAGGCATCTGGTGGGGCGCTGCGAGATGCAGGAAGCTGGACTAGACGGGCCTTTGGCCTGATCCAGTGGAACTCTTAGCATTCATACCAACTACCACTACATGATGCATTTTCCAGCAAAGGATCTGGTGCACACCAACGCTTTACATAAAATGGTGCTCCTCTGTAACAAAATGTCAGCTAATTCATTACCTGATTCCTCCTGCCAATCCGATTTGGAGGAAGAGGTTTTGATGGGGATTTGACGTTCTGAGATGCCACTGTGCCATTTTCAGCTATCTTCCCTGGGCTCATGATGGCTGACATGATGATGCAAATGGAGGACAAATCCGTGTCTTCTAAGCTGTCTAGTAACCCTGGTGCTGATGTTCAACTGCTTAAGCATCCAAGTTTGTTCTCTGGAACTGAAAACAAAAAAATTTAGTTTTCAATTACTGAGGAAGAGTGTCAGAAATGTTCAATAATATGGTCATGGAAGCACTATAATGTTAGTGTCTCACCACGCCTCCACTAAGAGCCAGAAGACACAGTTACTGAGGGATAAAAGGAATAAGGTGGGCATTTTGTACTCTCCTTCCAGTCCTGTCCAAACATTATCATGGGAATGTAATTATCACTGAATTCTACTTCCACAAAATCAGGGCTCCACATGTGAAATTAACATGGCTTTCACATGGCTCAGTTGGATTACAGAATCTCCACTCCTGTGCCATAACTTCCCTCTATACCAATCATTACAGGGGCATCACACAAATCTGGCCAATCCATATCAAAAACCAGTTACACACATCACAATCATGGTGATGAGCTCTAACCACAGAGAACCAGTTTCTAGTGGCAATCTAAAATCTGAGTTGGGCCTCAATTATGAGCATCTCTATGAATAAATCCTGGTTGTTGTTTTTAAAGGTGTATTTCAAGAAGCCTTGAAACTGAAACACAAATACACATTGAATGCTTTTTCAGAAATAAAACAAGTTCCACTGAGCACAAGATGCATCTCAGGATCCTGAGATACAATCTCAGGATGCAGGTTTAGAATTCCTGCCCTAATGAATTACAACAGAAAGCAAAGGAGATGAAAACTATGAAAACAGGACCTTCATACGTGGCCATTTATATTAAAGGATTGAAATATGACAATCCTGTTCAGTCAATCTAGCTGTGTACAGGTTCAAAATACCAATAGGAGTGAGTCAGCAAGCAAGAACCCAACACATTCTGTATTCCCACCTCTAGACAGAGAATTTGTCTGCAGAGACAAACATTCTACCAGGGAGAGAGATTCCCCGTGATGAGAACACTGAGCATTCTCTATCATAGGAAGGAAGTAGTGTTTCTCTCTGCAAACATTATAACCAGGAAGAGTGGGGGAGGTTGGCCTGAAGTGAGCTCTCCAGCACATGCTCAAGAGCACTGCGATTGGATACAGCATTCATTATTTCCTGATGCCTGAACAGGGCATGGAGAACACACCAGAAAATGTGAACATTTACAAGAATGACTTAGTTCTTAAGCCACTCATTCTGGCTTAGTTAATTACCTTCATTTTCCTTCCTTGACACTCTCCAGTGAAGCTGCCCTTCTTTGCTTGCTGCTCTCCTGTGTTAGTGCAGTAAGCCTTCTACCATCTAGATCCAGAGGCTTTTCTTTAGCAGCGCCTGCTAGCGAGAGGTGGCAAAGAGGGATAAAGTTAGGAGATATGTTTGACAGCAGTTAAAAGGATTTTGCACAAACACAATTATCAAACACAGAAATGAAAGAAGTGCAAAGGGGGAGACACAACACGCCAAATTCAGAAGTCTCTTCTACATAGCATTTTGCAGCTAGGCAAGTTTAAAAAGAATCTAGATAGGTCCTAAGCTTGGCTTCTCCTAAAAACAGTCAGAGTGGAAGTTCATCCTAATAAACTAATGTAGATCATTCAATGCATTAACATAATTTAGAGATTGCAATTGCTACTCCAGTTTGTCAAACTAGCAATTGAAAAACAGAACTGTCTATGATACTTTCTCTTCCTCCCCCAACCGTGGACATCTATTTCCATTCAGGGCACAATCCTAACCACTTTCCAGCACTGGGGTAAGGGCAATGCAGCTCTGAAGTAAGGAAACAAACAATCCTACACATTGAGGAAGCCTCCATGACTGCCCCCCCCAACTGCAGGATGCAGCACATGTCCCATTAGCACTGCTATACCAATGCTGAATTTCTGTCTGCCAGGCAGCTGTGGGTACAATTTTAATCCATAATGCCAAATGAAACATTTCTAAAACAAGACCCACCAGCAAGAACAGGGCCCTGTCCCACTATAAGAATGGCTATATCTGAATTCCGAATGAATGGCTTGGGCATTTATGTCCTTCCAAATTTATACCCTTCACGCCAGACTCTAAAGTTAAGTTGTTCATATGCATTTCTGAGCTGAAACCCACCTTAGCAAGATCTCTTGCACCCTTTTTTAAAGCCTCCTTTCAACCACATCAACCAAATGGATTATCAAAGGATTCTATATGACACTTCCTTCTCAGAACACTGGTCCATCTCTCGCATTGTTGTCTACTCTGTCTTTATATCATTCACACCCTTCTGCCAGTCAAAGTATTCCTTGCAGGTGTTGCCTACTTATTTTCAAAACCTAATGTAAAGAAAGGAGTTCTCAGCAAAAGCTTCATCAACAATAATGGAGGATGCCCCATCTAACCTTCAGAATTCAGTGTGTTCCAGAATATTCGGAAGACCTTACGTATCTATGTGAGAACTGCACGCCCAGTGGCCTCTCAGTTCCTCTCAGCTTTCACACCTTCAAGCAACTCTTCTACTCAGTCGCTTAAAATACAGATGGAAGGCTAACAATGCAGAAGAAACTCTGCATTTATCATTATATTCTCATGAAATGCTTCCCTGAGGAAAATGACCTTTGCCCTCAAGGAGCGAGTTCCCAGGACATGCATGTACTTCTGAAGAAAGCAGCAGAGAAACGGCCAGCTATGCTGTGCAAATACGGGCCCGTTTAGATCAGGGATATAAAGAAAGCATTATCAGAGGGTGCGGTTGATAGGAATGCTTCAGTTCTTCCATTTTGATCCTGGAACTCTGAGGAAAATGCAAGGCAAGAGCTACAGGACTGGAGAACTGTCTGTCACAGACATAAAAAGGCAACCAGAAGTTGCAGGGGGCAAAAAGGACCAATTGGTTTTGACAAAGGCCAGCCCTGAAGTAACACCAGAGTAGTCAGCCAAAAGTCAAAAACGAAAACACCCAAAGATGAGACAGAGGCCTAAACAAAACCAATACAAAAAAAATCCCAACTGCTGAAGCAAAAGTTTGTTGCTTCCCATCCAGTCTCAACAGGAAGACATTTGCTAAATCTATTTCCTCCTTTGGGATAGAAAAGTGCAGTTTCACTGCATGCTGAAAACCTAGCCTTACAGTATTTGCTACTTCCCTCCCCCACTGGCCCCTTCAGCACAACTGTCAACTTAGTTCTTAAAAAAGAATTTGTAAATTGATGTTTAATGTGCAGGCATGCCCAGTATCCATTGATTTGGTATCCATGGTTACAGTTGTCCACAGATACTATGGATACTGGGATGCCTATTAAAAAGGTAGGAAAACTTTTAAGTCTTTTTTTTTTATCCTGTTGCAGCACAACCGCTGATGTTCCCCTATTTTTAAAAAGGCATTCCCAGCATCCACGGTTTCAGGTATCCATGGGGGCATCCAGAACAGATCCCTCCATTATGTATTTCCCTCCTTGAATGATAAAACAAGAAGGAAGATCCAATTTTCCCTTTCTTCACCCCCTCACAAGTTTATGGTGCTGCCGACATCATTGATTGCACTTGTCATCAAGAAGCTCATGCACAGAAAAAACCAAATGCTGTGGGCCTGCCCCATCAGAGACACTCCACTAAAACTTTTATACTGTACTCTCATTTGTTCTGTCACCCTGCAAGTAAACTCTTCCTTTGGAAGAGGTAGGAAGAAAAACAATACATACAGTACACAGAGGCCCAGAGCAACCTGAGGGCTATAGAACAAAGCAGCCCATTGTTCTGCCAGCCTCCCCTCACCCCTTTATCCAGCAATAGTGTTAAGAGCACCAACTCTGCACTCATTAGGCCAGAGAAAGAGATTTAACACTTTCGACTGCTTTGCTGTTGGCAGGCTTCAAAAGTAGTAGGCTCTCCTTCTAAAGGAGCTATTACTTTTGAGTAAGGGCCAGTTCACTATAGCAGATAAGTGAAAGCACAGGAGAAAGGGGACTCACTCTTGCTTCTGTCAGTTCTCGTGCAACATGTAAGCAGTTTTGCTTTCCACAGTTCCTTGAAATTAAATGCTTTGCCTCCAAAGCTACAATCCCAATGCATGCGTACTTGCAAATAAGATCTGTTCAACGAAGTGCAACTCACGCCAGAGTAAACGCATACACATGATCAGGCTGCACATCCCTCTACAGTTTTTGTGATTTCACCTTCTTATTTGAATAGGTCTGAGTGGCAATTCCACTGTAATCATGATTACTTTCCTTCCAAGTACTGTACATGCGTTTTTTGATCAGGTGTTACAGCCTGAGCCTAGAAAGTTATCTATGGTATAGATATGGTATGCAGCGTTTGGGGCTCTTCAGTCTAGAAAAAAGGCGCCTGAGGGGGGACATGATTGAGACATACAAAATTATGCATGGAAGGGATAAAGTCAATAGAGGGATGTTCTTTTCCCTCTCTCAAAACACCAGAACCAGGGGGCATCCACTAAAGCTGAGGGTTGGGAGAGTTAAAACAGATAAAAGGAAGTACTTTTTTACCCACCGGGTAGTTAATCTGTGGAACTCCTTGCCACAGGAGGTGGTGATGGCATCTGGTCTTGATGCCTTTAAGAGGGGATTGGACAGATTTCTGGAGGAAAGGTCCATCGTGGGCTATAGGCAATGATGGATTGTGCAACCTCCTTACAAAGGTGGTGGGCTACTGGTACCGGGTGCAAGGGAGTGGCAACAGGATGCAAGCATCTTGTTGTTTCATGCCTCCCTGGGGCACCTGGTGGGCCGCTGTGAGATACAGGAAGCTGGACTAGATGGGCCTTTGGCCTGATCCAGCAGGGCTCTTCTTATGTTCTTATGGTCAGAGCATGCAGCTTTGAGTCTGGATCTCCCACCAGCTTGCAATATTACTAAGCACATGCTCTTGAACAACTCCAAGTTGTATGCCAGCTAGGGCCCTTTGGACAAAGCAGAGAACAAAGGTAGTCAGCCTAGGAGATCCTAAGCAGCTTTCAAAGCCACTGGAGCCATCAGATAAACCTAATGTCAGCTGCTACCAAGTGTTTTGGGGGATAGTTTCAGTAGAAGGGGACAGAGAAGTTTCTGCTGATGCTACCAAAGACACACAGATCAGGCTACTCAAGATGTGTCCATTCATCATTGTGTGTACAGGCATGCCCCTATATTCATGGGGGATCCATTCCACAGATACAGAAACCACGAATACTAGGAACCCTGTCTCAGCAGCACCCCCACCTCACGTGCACATTAATGTTATTTAAATGCTTACCCCAAAAAAAAGATGTTCGTCCTCTACAGCAGCGGTCTCAAAACTGGAAACCACTGCAGCAGGGAAAATCATTCCCAGCATGAACAGCATTTGTGTTCTGACAGGGACACTGCAAATGACCCCAACTACAGCTCCCGGGGTCATCACGGCCAGCCGCCCAGCTTGCTGTGGTGGCAGATCTCAGAAGCGGCTGGCCGTGACAACCCCTGGGAGCTGTCACTGGGGTCGTCCCTCGCGGAACGTAAATTGCTGCTCACACCAGGGACAGATCAGGGAGGGACCAGATCTGGCCCACAGGCCAGAGTTTGGAACCCCCTACTTTACAGGGTCGCTATAAGCATACAAGCTTATATCAACACTTAGGCTACCTCCTGGAAGCCTGAAAAGACTAGACTGAGGTTAACAGGAAGCTAGTATGCTTACAGTGACCCTGTAAAGGAGAAAATTTTTTGCTGGGATAAGCAATTAAGTAACACTAATGGGTGCTCCCATTAATGCACAAAATGGGCATTAATGCTCTGGAGACCCTGAATCCACAGATAACCAAATCTGCAGATACAGGAGCCCACCTGTATATTGTCATTCTGTACAAATACAAAATTTAGAACAGAAGGCATAATCCTGCATCTCTCTTCTTGCGGGCAATTCCTGATAAAGTTTCCAAAGTGAGAAAGAGGTACCATTCAGGTGTCCCTTTGCACACATACACACACACACCCCTCACTCATTGAGACAACCTTGGTGGCAGCCTAAGGTATTATCTGGCCATGGGTAGAGAAAACCGCTATGGCCAGAAAACTACATGACGGCAAGAAACATATGCAGCAAAAGCATTTTCCCCTAGACAAATTTATAAATGGCCAATAAGTATAGCTAGCCATTATACGTCCTCTCTTTTGGGAGGGTGCAGCTGTGCATTTCAGCCCAGACAGTATGGCATAAAAGCTTGTCCTCCTTACTCATCAAGTTTTGCAAGTTCATCCATGAAAGTTACAAGCCCACAAAAATTCTACAAGCCCTAGAGACTTTTTTTTAACTTCACCAGCTGCTCAAGCCTCTTTTTAATCCTTTTTACTGGGGGAGGGGCACTTCTGGAGCATTTGTGGAGCTCCATGTTCATCAGACCAGGACCATTCTGGTGGTATTTCTTTCAGCCTGTCCTTCAAAGTGGACTCTTAAGCATGACCTACTTAGTTGGCCACATCATATCTCAGAATGCCTTGCATTCTGGAGCACAACCCAGAAGCCACAAGGCATACCGGGGCATGATGAAACCGCCACAGCTATGGAAGTGGGCTGTAATGTTAAAAAGTTTGAGAATCGCCGCACCAGCCCATTCTCGCCTCTCCTACTATTGCTCATACCAGAGTGAAGAACAGCAGTAGTAGGAAAGTGTGCCATGAGCATTTTCTTCACTTTCTTTAGAAAGATGAGAAAGTACTCTGATCCCAACTGACCTTTCCAAATTGTGACTCTGCTCTTGTTTCCGACGTGCTGGTGCAAAAGAGGGGCCCCTGCAAAAGATGGCCAGTAGAGTTGTTTCAGTGTTAACACTGATGCAGTACTCGTGCACAAGTGCCTGCAAGAGAGAGAGAGAGACAACAGGTTAAAAGTGTGCAAACGTTTTTCCATTTTCAAATACCCAGCAGCGTTGGGTGACTTTAGGCTTGTAGCCATTATGCAGCCTAACCAACCTCACAGTTTTGTCATGTGGATAAGATGGGCATGCAGTTTTGCCCTGAGCTCCTTTGAAGTGAAACAGGATACAAATGTGAAAAATAAAATGGGACAAGGTATTTAAGATCTTGATTCTGGAACAAAAAAATGACATTTTTTCAGGCTCAATGGTCGCAGAAGAAATACATCATGAACTGGATACTGAAGAGCAAATTTACAAACTTCACTGCATGCAGTTATCAGAATTTACATTTCACTTCCATAAACAAAGCAGAGGCCACATTATAATCAGCATGGATGTTGTACAATTGTGTGTCGCTTGTTTCCTTTCAATCTCTAGGTCTACAGGGACCCCAATTTCTTTTAAATGTTTAACTAGATGGAGTGCTTCAAATAAGAGGCTGCAGGATGAATAAAATTGGCAGCTGCCCAAGGCCCACACAGTTTTTTGTCTCAGGTTTTGCGGGTTTTGGGTGAGTCAAAAGGATTCAGCAGTAAAGATTCACACCATGAAAAATAGATGTCGAGCAACAGCAAAGAACTCTCAGAGTCTTTTGGAAGTACTCTGCAGAAGGATGAAAACAACAACTTGATGACCTAAGCCAGGGGATTGGGAAACGTCAGTGCCTGGTACGCGGTATGTCCATTTTGGAGTGTAAGCGTCTAATTCCCAAAATATTTTTCACTGTCTTTATAACTTCACAGCTGACTTAACTCACAAGGGGCTATAGGGGAAAAGGAAAATCAGCCATTGCATTGTATGAAAAGGTGTCAACTTCCACAAAATCTCATACTAAAGGACTAACTTTCCAGAAACAGTAAGCCACGGAAGGAAAAAAGATGGGAGAACAGTTTTAAAGCAGCCATTGAAGATCGTATCCTCTGAAGTGGCTGTTTTTAAAGCTACAGAAGTTGATGGAAAAATTTTTTTAAAAAAAAAGATCAATACCACCTCACTACCGAGAGGGCTCTTCTGGCAGCTTACAAATAACAGAGCAAAAGAGGCCCTTTGTCAAGTGGTGCTCCTTTTTTATTTAGTCATGAGAAAGCAACTGCCTGTTCACCCACCACTGCATCTTTTCTAGGGGCCAGTTGGTGGTGTTTCTTCTGCATCTTTTTAGTCAGCAAGCCGGGCAAATGGAGCAGGGAACCATGCATTTATTTTGCTATGTACTGTAGGCAGCCTTTGTGAAGTTTTTTGGAAAGAGCTGTATACAAAAATATATATGGTTAGCGATACCAATCAAAATATAGATTATTAGGAGCCACTCATAGCAGCATCCTTGGAGGAGTAAAACTTGCACTTTGGGGCAGTGCTGAGAAGCTAGTTGGCCCTAATACCTCTGGCCCTAGGCCTCTGCATCAGACTTCTGCAAATTGAGCAAAGTGCATCCATCTATTAGCTAACGCAGCATCTTAGGATTGTCACGGCCACTATATTGTCTCCAGGAGAAACCTCTGTTGGTAAACAACCTGAATAACCTGGGGTTATTCAATCATTCCGTGGTGGATCAAAACACCTTTAAGAAGTCTCACAGAGTATAGTCGGCTCTAGGCACCCCTCTACTCAGGCACTGCACATTAGCTTTCTGCTGTGCTGCAGTCGAGTACAGGAGGCATATCCCACCCAAGCCACAGTAAAGTAGACTTGCTTACCAGTTTGGTGGTCAGAACTGCTGAGCCATCCTCAGAGAGTTTATCAAAATGCTAGGGAAATGCTCATCCCTAGAACCTCCTAGTGCCAAAAGTATTGTAGTGGGGGCAAATCGCTTCTCAATACTGCCCCAAAGTGCAAGCTGTACTTCTCCAGGCCCCATAAACACGTAATAGCAATGTTTCACAATTATGGAAGTAATGGGAAAAGTACAGGTGCTTGCTTAGCACCCTACAGAAAGTGTGGTGTTCCTAACCTGACCCTAATGGTTACAATTTCAAGGGTTAGGGACTGTTTTGCTGTACTGCGACACACAGTACAGCTGTATCCAAAATTTCAGGTAGTTTCCTTTGAGCCATTGGGAATCAAGTAAGTCACCTGCCTGAATAGTTCCATCACTCTAAGTTTCAGCTCTTGATAGGACATTAGCATGATAGAACCCTGAAACCTTGCTTATATATGGTAGATTGTTATCCACTTGAGGGTAGAAAAAATCATACAGGTTGATGATCCCTTATCCAAACATCCAAAATCCTGACATTTTTGTCCAAGACTTTTTTTTTTAACTTTCTGTAGTGCGAACACTGAGTGGGATGTGGTGGTGCTGCAGGTTAAACCGCTGAGCTGAGCTTGTTGACAGGAAGGTTGGCAGTTCGAGACCACGTGACGGAGTGAGCTCCCGTTGCTCGTCCCAGCTCCTGCCAACCTAGCAGTTCGAAAGCACGTAAAAAATGCATAAATAAATAGGTACCACTTCGGTGGGAAGGTAACAGCATTCCGTATACTACAGCGTGTAGTCATGCCGGCCACATGACCACAGAAGCTTGTCCTCAAGACAAACACTGGCTCTTCGGCTTAGAAAAGGAGATGAGCACCGCCCCCTACAGTCGGTCACAACTAGACCATTCGGTCATGGGGAAACCTTTACCTTTACCTTTTTAGTGTGAACACTAGGAGGTCTTGTGCTCATTCCCACGCACAGGCTGTAAATTCTATTATCTACACCATGGTGTGTGACATTGTTGAAAGATACCCATTTGAATGTCTGCTGGCCACTTGGATAACAGTGAAAAGAGCAAGAGGGAGTATCTCTCATTAGATGTGGGCAATTATTCTAAAATCCAGACACCTTCCCGTTCCAAACAGTCCAGATAAAAGATACTCAACGTGAGTATCTTGTAAAAATCTGCCACAATCAAGCATTGGGAACCTTGTACTATCTAATTACTAGCATCTCCTCTGCAAGATCACAAGCAGAGATCGATTCCATCCTAGCAATCCAAGATCTTTTTAAAACAGAAGATGCTACATGAAACTGGCACCTTACATATGAGAAAGTTGTCCGATATGACAACATTGCAGCCCTTCCCCTGTTTCCAGGCACACTGCACAGAAAGGCTGATTTCACTCAACATGTTGCCTCACAGCCCTTATTGTTTAATCGCTCTGTCGGGCTTATCTTGTCTGCTAACAGAATGCCAGAAAACAAGGGTTTGGCCTCTTTCAGCAGGCTTTTAAAAACATGCCCAGGCAAACTGGAGATGAAGATTTTCAAAGCAGAATAGCTTTTTTTAGAGCTGCTAGCAGCATCTTTGGCTACACAAGTTAGAACAACATTACAACTGCAAGATGTACAATACAGGCCAGAACTTATGAGAGTCAAAATGTGAACATTTCCCACTCAGAGCGCAATCCTAAGGGAGAGCTCTGCCGGCACAGCAGCTGCTGTGCCAGCCTAGAGTGTCACAAACGTGCCGTCAGGCCCGTTTGCAATTATTTGAGAGCAGCAGCACCAGTGGGGAGGCTTACACTGCCCCACCAACACTGCATCCCTACACAGGGCCACTTTTTTTTGTTTAAAAAAATCTCCAGTCAGTTGGACATTGTCAACACACACCCCAAAAACCCCTATTTTGGGGCAACTTAATTGTATGCAAAACTTACAAGAATGCATGCAACGTTTGAGTCGTGCAGCCCCTCTAGTTTCATTTAGCACACACACAATATTTTAACACCGTACCACCAAAAGCATCTCTTAAACTGACTGAACCAACTCTGGAACTTTAATACATATTCTAGGAACTGTCAATCCAGCAGGACTAAGAAGAGAGCACTTCCGCCACACCTGCCACTGTCTCGGGTCCCTGGGGGAGCTGCATAGGAACTTTTAAGCTAACCTTTAAGCACTTAACTTGCTTACACAGGTTCTGTGATTCAGCAAATTCAATTTGTCCTATTATTAAGCACTTCTAAAGCTTAAAGACCAACAGGCATCGCTTTCAAGAGACTCTCATAAGGGACATCCAGGAAGTGGCACAGGACAGATATTATTAATTTGCCATGTTGTTAAGTCTTCATTACACTGTCAAGTCCCTCATTCTCACTATATGTTTCCATCTATCCAGATTTGTCTCCAGTGGTGTCTAATGGCTTCTTGAGCTGTATCAATTGGGGGGGGCGGGAAGCAGGGAAGAGGGATCTGCAGCTGTTTCAGCCACTCAACTCCAACAACTGAAACAGGGAAGGCAGAGAGAGATCAGAGTTGAAGCTGAGTTACAGGAAAAACAGGGGAAAGGATGCATAGCACAGTTTCTTCGGACAAAGCTGCCTTGCTGAGCTGCAAAAGGCTATCATGTTCTCAACATTATTTTTTATCCTTAGATCATCCCATAGCAATGTGTGTAAAGGTCAGTGCTATACATATTCCACACCATGTATAATAAGTGTATTATACAAACAGAATCTGATGAATAATATTGTTTCCTTAAAACTTAAAAAAAGACACTGGCATTTCTAGTTCTCATGGATGTAGAAAAATGTTTGAGTGTGTACTCCTTGCCTTTTCTAATACCCACTTCTTATCATAATTCTGCAAGTCACACATGTTGTGTGTGTGACTTGCACCTCCTCTAACTCAGGGACAAGGGCAAATAATACACAGCCCCTATTCTTACTCTACTTAGAATAAACTTTGACACTGGAAGGATAGAAACAACCATGCATTGCACTCTTAAGTTCACAGTACTGAGGAAGGAATTTACTTCCAGAATATACAAGAAAAATGCACACCGCTTTCTCACACATTACACAGAAACAGGTGGAAGTCTTTGTGCAGTCCTCAAAAATCTTACAAAAAGTTAATACAAGAGTTCTCATAGCTGTGTTGGTCCCCAAAAAGGAAAAAGATCAAAGCAAACTGTATTTATATACCACTTTTCAACACAAAGTGGTTTACAGGCAAATAATAATCATCAAGTTAAATGGCTCCCGGTCCCAAAAGGGCTCACAATCTAAAAAAAGTAGAACACCACCAGCAACAGACGCTAGAAAAGACACTGAGCAGGGGTGAAAAGGGACAATTACTCTCCCCCTGCTAAATATAAGAGGAACATCACTTGAAAAAGTGCCTCTTGCCCAATTAGCCCAATATTCTTGCCCAATATTCTTTTTTAATTACCACATATTTAAAATATGGAATACTGTACAAGCTTTTAAGCCTCACAAAAATCATTGTCAGCAAGATGTTGGGGGGGGGGGGTAACCATCTCTTCCATGTGTGTAAGTTGAGTCCTGAAAGTTGTTGCCTCCATCCTGAATGCATACCATCTTTAGAGTGCAGGATTCAAGCTCCTAATGATAGCTGGTGCCATGATGTACTGTATTGGTTTGTCACTTTTGGGCGGAGCTTATTTGGTTCATAACAAAAATCACAGGTCTAAAAAGAGGGAATACAGCAGCAGCAGCAGGATCACATGAGAGGCACCCCAACATTGGCCAAGCTTAAGCAATGCTAAAAGGAAAAAAGAAAAGAAAAGCCAAACCCGCAGATAATCAGGGGCTGCAGGCTGCAACAAGCAACAGAACCAACAAGAAGACTACAGCCATTGTTTTCAGATACCTGTTTGCACACTATAGACTTTTGTGCCCCATCAATTGGACATGCAGATGTCTAGACATGCAGCATGATGATGATGAACAGGGCAAAGGGACAATCAGCCTGGCTGTTCTTATTAAGGCACAGTGGAAACCAGAGAAGCTATAATGCTGCGATGAAGGAAAAGCCACAATCCAATGATGTCAGAACTCTCTGTGGGCATTTGCTCCCTTGCACCTGTTGGCTGGGGCGGGAGAGCAGGGATCTCCCTTCACAGCCCTGCCTTGCAGGCCTGGCAAGCAGAAAAAGATCACGCCCGCTCTTGAAACATTTTGGAGCTGCAGCTCATCCACTTGACTCATCCTCATAGCAAGAGGTGCTTTCCTCCTCCTCCGCGTGCTTTGAAAAGGAAATGGCTGCAAACTAATCTGGAAGGTGCACATTTATGCAGCTGTTTCTCTTCTAACTGGAGTATTTATTTCACTAACTGGCCACATTCAGTTGTTTGTTCAGTCAGCATCAGTCAAGGGGGGGGGGAAATCAGGCTAGAGGATAGGAGAGAATTTAATCACTATGGTTCTTGCATGGGAAGCAGTGAAATGGTGTGTTCACTCTCCTCTG
The DNA here is from genome assembly GCA_029204185.1 of Lerista edwardsae. Taxonomy (NCBI): domain Eukaryota; kingdom Metazoa; phylum Chordata; class Lepidosauria; order Squamata; family Scincidae; genus Lerista; species Lerista edwardsae. The sequence goes on along the minus strand of JAJKFI010000019.1, from coordinate 15,924,809 downwards.
GTTATGACCTTCTACTCCCTCAGGGATTTTTCCATCTTTTCAGCAAGCAAGCCTTCCACCATTTTTCCATTGGAAGTATGTCAAGTGGCAATCTTGGGAAGCTGTTAGTCGATACCATTGCGTTTCGCCAAGCCTTGACATACAAAGCATTTTAAAAATAAGTTAGCAATATGAAGCTTCCCAACACCGTCTCTCCCTAGGGCTACAAAGAAGGAACTTAAGTGTCCCATGGATTGCCCATTGTTAACATGTAATGGTGAATGAAGATTTTTCTCAGTTACAAAACACAAACACTGGGATAACTGAAGCAAAGGCTAGGTTCATACCTGCACATGCAACACCGTAAAGTATGTTTGGACCATTCTCAGAGTCAGGGAGGATGGCACACAGATGTGCGCCGTTCTCCCCGACTCCGAGAGTGGTCCAAATGCACTTTAGGGTGGCCCTTGTGCCAGCCAAACTTTGCTGGCCTAACTCCAGGTTAGGATTGCGCACTCAGGGCATTTCTTCAGAACTGGAGAGGTCTGCAATATTTTTCCAGCAACTGAGTTTTGTCGTGCATTGTGTAGTTCTCCCTTTAAGTCACCCCTTAGTTTTTAAATTTAAAATTCTCACTGCTTTCTTCCTTCGGTCCACTTCAATAACCTATACTAGTGTGTCATGGGAACAATATCCAATAGTGAATTTCTCTAGGGCACCACAGGTCTGTGAAAAACACACACACTTGGAAGAGAAATGAAATGCAAGGAAGAAAGACTTCTTCCAAGGAGAACCTGATTGTCAAATGCCAATAGCACTTTGCATTCAGTTACTTCTTAGGTCTGGTACACATCTTAATTAAGATGGCGTAGAAGACCTCTGGCCTCTCATTTGTGAGTAAAGGCCACCCAAAGTATTTTAAAAATTAGGGATCAGTCTAGTACCATGAACACACACTCGCACACCCCAGCACCTAAGAAGTTTTGCTACAGATTCCAACACATGCTAATTTTTTTAAATGTAGAAGCAAGTCATTTTTAAAAAATCTACTTTTAATAAAAAACATTTAGACTGAGGAAGAGTTCTATGAAGCTCAAAAACTCCTATCCCATAATATGAACTTTGGCTGGTCCTAATGAAAGCTATAGTTTTACAGTCCTTATGAATGTTATTTTAAAGTTGTGTTTGCAGTTCTGGCTGCTGCTGTTTTCCAGGATGCTGGCCCTGCTGAAAGGATTAACTCCTGCCAGACTCACGAAGCTGGGAGACAGCTGCCACACAGTCATTTATTACAGAGTGCCACTCCTCTCGAGTCAACAAGAGAGAAACAGACCCTCTTATTTTCAGCTGTGTTATCAGCAGGGGTTTCTTTGCTCAGAAGGTTTACTCTTCCCCCCTCCCCACTCCCTTATCACTCTCATCATCTTGTCTTCTGCTTCCAGCCAACCACAGAAACTCCCCCTTGACCCCATATCAGACAGTGACAGCCCAATCCTACTAAAATCCCAGTGCTGCGATGTAGTGGCACAGGTGCAGCTTCTGCTGCATCCTGCAGAAGAGCTTCGACTGCTGGAGGTCTCCTTGGGGTAAGGGGACGCTTGACCCCTTGCTCTGAGGCAACCGCTATGGACCAACTTGGACCTGTGCCAGTTCAATCTCTGGTGCAAATCCACGTCGCTCTATGTAGGCAGATCAGATCTGGAAGAGGGTTTGCATTCAGGATACACTGCTGCCATCAGCAAATCCACCCCTCCCAGCCCTGATCCACCACCCTACCTTCTCCTGATTCCACCCCTCCAGCGCCCAGTTCCACTTCCTGCCCTGGGTTTACCTGCTCTGCCGAGCCTCTCCATGGCTGCTGGTATGGCAGGAAGGCTCTGGCCTTCACCAGTGTGCCTGCTGCTAGCACTGCTGCAAAGCACTTTATGGCTGCTCTGTAGCCTGCACCAGCAGAATGCATGTTCCACCGGCACTAGCGCTGGATAGGATTGGACAGTCCTAATCATCCAGAACTGGCATTTCATACAAACAGAAGCCTCCACCTTTAAAAACTGTTTTGTGGGGGGAAAAACTGACTACACACAACGAATCGAAGTGATGGTGGTTTATGCTTCTCGGCGTTCTTGCCAAATCACAATAAGTGACAGTAACTGCTCAGGAATTAGTACTACTGGAAGAACAAATTGGAAACTGAACCACATCTAGCTGGGTGACTACCATTAGCACTACCACTTGTGACCTGTAGCATGAAAACAGCTTCCCACCCTTGTTATGACCACCCCTACTAATGGTTACAGTGCTGGGCATAACATCAGTCTTAGCGTGCAATCCTAACCAACTTTCCAGCAATGCCAATTGCTGTGCCAATAAAGGCATGTTCTGCATCCTGCAGTGAAGTAGTAGTCACAGAGGCCTCTTCCCCCTTCCATTATCTCCCCCCCCCTTATGTTTGTTCCCTTATCTTGGAGCTGCATTGCCCTTACCCTAGTGCTGGAAAGTTGGTTAGGATTGTGCCCTTAATCAGGGATGTTATTCTATTAGAAGTTGGGCAGTGTGGTTGGGGAGGGGGGATTCTGCTTTTAAAGTACTACACCTGCACTTAACATGTTACATTTTAAGCTATTTTTTCCCAGTTCTGTTCACAATGAAAATTTCAGATTTGGCAGTTTAAATCGCTTAACATGGTATATCTGATTTGGAAGGTGCCACATCAAACTGAGGCCTTACTATCTTCCCAAGACAGACAGAAAGAAAGAAATCACAGGATGACTATGTACCTATGACTATGCCTTTTGCCCCAAGGCATGAAGTCACTGGTTGGTGTCAGATTCTGGTGATGCCTCCCTCAGCATCTGCTACAAGCTGCATCAGGTGCCTTCATGGCTGGGCCAGCAGTGGGCTCAACTGTAGTGAAGGAAGCACCGAGTGAGTAACTTGCATGCCAGGAGGAAGCCTAAGAACCTGAAACCTGACCCCAAAGCAATTGGGAGTTTTATGCTAGCACCAGTCCTCATAAAGCTAGGGTTATAGAAACAAGAATATAGATGGTTGCAGAACACCTCTTTGAAACAGACATAAGCAAAGCTAGCTGTTCTAAGATCTATACAAACAGCATGATCAATGCCTACACGGCAAGATGTTATAGGAATTAGTTGCATGTTCTCTTCTCTGCCAGGGAAACGCCACACACGCAGTTGAACAGGCTCCATACCATTTACTCGGTTTATTCCTTTTCCTACACGCAGTTTTAGTTACCTGTATACTTCCTAATTCCTTTTCCATCTTTTCCAAAAGCAGAGTACGGTGAAATGGCTAATCACAGCAGGCAAGGCATTGGCATTACTGGACTGTAGGCAGACAGGAAAGTAGAGCATATCCTATCTCCAGGCAAATGGGACTTGTCGCATTTTCCATTTTATGTCCTGCAGCACCTGGGGCCTCTTCCAATAACTTATTTAACTCCAGTGGCATTCCAGGGGAGGGGGGGAATGCTAAGTTTTGTAAGAGCCTGAACTCCTGTGTAACATGCCCCCTCCCCCTCACCTTCAGAGCCATTTGTGGCTTAGAGAGCAAAGCCGCCAAGCTTGAGAACTGGCCAGTTCTCGAGCCACAAATGGCTCTGGAGGAGAGCGGCCACGTTACACAGGAGCTGTTAAAACTTAGTATTTTGTCTCCCTGTAAGAACGCCACTGTTTTTTTACTCATCCAAACACAAAGTCATAATACAATTTTTAAGATGTCTTTATATAAAATACATAGACAAGTTCCGTTTTAAAAGTTTTCTTTAATTGCCATTGACCAGGGACAAGTTAAAAATTGTGTCCAAACAATCAGGCAAGAGAATTTAAACTGTTAGGTTTGTGGGGTTTTTGTTAAGATACACCTTAACACACAAGGGAAAGCAAGCAAGAAGGCAAATTAAAGCATTTATGGGTTAGTCATTTCGGGGGGGGGGGGCGCTTCTTTGCAAGGCTGGTTCTACAAGAGGCTAAAACTAGACTAACGAGAACGATGGAGCTGTCATCCTCAAACCAGTTCTCAGCATGACACAGGGAAGTGGTTTGTGAATCTTAACGGTTGCGCGCAGATGGCAGAATATACCTATCAAGAATTAAGCCCAGGCTGACAGGCTCCCCTTCTTGGGTTCACAGTCTAAATTAGGTAACAAGGAGGAAGCCCACAGCTTGTCAATTAGCTAGTGCAGAAGCAAAGAGATCTGGTGTCAAAACTTTGTTCCTGCTAAGGATTCAGATTCTCTTTGAAGGCCAGCATCCCATTTTACCTACTAGCATGTGGGACAGAGGAGTAACTATTTCTTCAAGCCTGCGTGAGAGGGAAATGGAAAGAAAGAGAAGGTGGATAGAACACGCAAACCCTTCTGCATACTGTACTATAAAATATCAAAACCTCAAGCACCGGCATCAGAGCATTATTGAATCCTGAGCAGGCTGAAGAAATGCCTTGAAGTCCCTGGGAATCTTTGAGCAAGCCCCAAGGTATTTCCAAGGAGTCCCAAACAAAGAGATAAGAGTGGCAAACTGCCTTTCAAATGCACTGCTGTTCCTACAACTCCTCAATGCTGGCTTTGTTGTAAAAACAGGACAGGCCTTCCCGGCTGATACCTCTGTAGAATATCACCAATGTCCCAGATTTCAGAAGGGGAAGGGAGGGCAGTGCCTTCATTTTAGAAAACCTTGATCAGGCAACCCTACTCACTAACTTCCTTTCTGAAAGAACAAAGGGCTTTAAAATAGCAGCAGGGCAGCTCAAGGGAGCACAGCTCGATTCTGGGGATTACGGCACTTTTGAGGATGTCAAGAACCTGCATCCCAGCGATGCTTCATACCTCCATGCACCCAGGGGAGCGATTAGTTCATGATAAAGTTGTTCCCTGGAGTGCCTAATTGCTTAACTGGCTTACCAAAGCACAACGGCTGTGCCAGCCTGAATCACTCCATTAGGGGAAGCGCTTCTTCCCCTTCCCCCCACCTTTACAATCCTGTCCATTGACAAAAACAAAACCCACCACTCAGAAGACCTACACTTTGGAGGATGTACAGGCTGCTTAAGTTAATTGGTAACAAATGCTCTGAAGCTTCCCCCCACCCACCCCGCCCTACTCTGCATGAAGCATCAGCAGTTCGGTGAGACAAAAAAAAAAAAGCAAAGAGATTGAGAGAGGGAGAGAGAAGAGGATGCAGTAGAGATCAGATGACTTTGAAATAGTAGCGCCATTCAGTCGTTTAAGACTATCCTAATTATTAAATGGCTCATAATCAACAAGGAGATTTAGCTATAAAATTAGAAAAGCGGGGAGAGGAGGAAGAAAGCCTGTTAGGTGTTTGGTGACATTAAAGAAAACAAACCACGCACAAATCTAGTCATTAACTAGGAAAACCTGGCTGTAATTTCTATGCAAAGTAGACTATACTGTCACTACACATTAAGATATAAACGAGGGTGCCCACCAAGTTATCATAAATCAGAAGAACAGTTATGCCTAGCTTCTCCGTCTTGAATAGCATATGGAAAAGTACACAGTCCAACACAAGATAGCCCTTATTTATCTTTGCTGAAGTTTTTTCTCTCTCATTTAGCAGTACAAGGGAGTCCCCCAGCTTCAAAAGCCTGCAGGCTTGTATCTTCTGCTGACCACGCAAAGGCAGCTGGATTTCCTGCTACTTTCCTAAAAGGGCTGGTTCGACTTAAGTAAATATTGCTCAAATTGAGACCTTTGGAGTTTTGCCCACACAATGTTACTGTCCAGGTCTCCATGTTCCGCTGCATATTATGCTATGCTTCGCTGTGGGAAGGGGTCTGAGGCTATTACCAAAAAATAAGTTATATGAACTTAAACCTTTTTCTCCAAGTCTCTCATTTTTATTGCAAAGCTAGAAGACGTCTGGACTCCTGACCCCCCACACACTTAATTCTTGATGATAGCCTTTGAAATCAATTCTCAACACCATGCACACTCCCCTCATTCCCTTCTCAAAAATGTTTCGGCAAGAGTAGCTGTTGCCAAGAAAAAAATAAAGCAAATGCCAGTGCATTGTTCTTAAACAGATGTCAATACTCTGTGCACAGTTAGCATTAGTTCATTACTTTGGATCACAAATTCCTAAACAGTTCTCATTATGCTTCAGCCCTACAACTAAAATTCAAAAGATACTAGCACTGCAATTCTGCAACCCTACAAAATGCTGAAGCCGTTTCATATCAGGCCATTGTCTCAATTAGGTCACAAAAATATGAACCAAAAAAAAAAACCCAAACCAGTGGCTAGACAGTGAGGAGAAACAAAAGGTTTGGACTTGGGGTTCAAATCCCACTCCGCTATCCAACGAATGTGGTGTCCATCCCAAGTAATTATCAGCCCCAAATGCACATCTGTAAACAGATATGACAACTTAAGACAGAACAACAATGCTAGATCACTCCAGATCAAAGGTCTCCAAACTAAAGCCCTGAGGGAGACTTCAGCCCACAGCAAGATTTTATCCATCCCGTAGCAACTTATTTTTCTGTCAAATCATTTGCTAATGTTTGACATTTTCACTCATATCTAATTTCTCAGTGTAAGCATGGCATTGTTTCTTTGTAATTATCACATTTTTCTTTTGTTCTGAATCATATCATGCTGATTACAAAAAAGTCTAGTAAAACATTCATTCAGGGCGCAATCCTATTCTGTGCTGGAATGGCGAGGCCGAGCGCAGTATAAGTGAGACTGGAGCCTCCCCATGGCAAGGAAGCGTGTGCGCCCTTATCACAGGGGAGGCTCCAGCCCCCTCCAATCCTCCTGCCGCCTCTGCACGGAGCCTCCCTCACACCGGTCGGCACGAGAGAGGCTCAGTGCGGGTGCAGCAGGGCTGGCGCTGCAGGCAGCGCTAGTCCTGTTGCTCAAGCGCTGACACGGGGGTGCAGACTGGTGCCCCCCACGTTGGAGCTAAGTGTGCAGCACCAGCACAAGCCTGTTGCGACGAGGCTGCGCAGTCTACAGGATTGTGCTGTCACATTTCATCCACTCACTTATAAAACTGATTTTCCCCCCACTAATATGTGTACAATATACAATGTGGCCCTCATAGTGTAAGAGACCCCTGCACTAGATGCTGACTAACAGAAGCAGCATGTGCATATTCAAAACATTTAGTTCTAAAAGTATGCTTATTCATCTGCAACAACGCTGAAAATATTGACCAGAATTCTTTCTGCTAAAGTAGCTTATTCTTTAAAGCAAGTCTGGATAATGTGTGGTCCTAAAATGCCAATAAGAGCGTAACAGCTGCAAGGACTGGTACAAATCTGTCACTGAATGACAGTGGGCAAGACATTTGGTGTTATTTTATATATTAAGTAATAACATTGCATGAAACACAGATGGGAGGCCTTGGGGAGCCTGGTAACTAGCTTGAGATAAGATGCTCATTTCAACTGCCTACGTATTTGCACAATGATTACGGTATTTCAGGACAGAATCTGCTCCAGTACCGAAGTTGGCTATTCAACATTTGACACACTGTATGCTAAAAAGACCATGCTCATTTCATATGAATGCAGATTGACACCATTTGCAAATCAGTTCCTGCAGCATCATAAGAAAAGATCATGTTCTCAAATTCTGTGAATCACCAATCACTAGACTCAGTACTGATAGCATGTCTTTCTGAAAAGCTTTGTTCTTAAGAGAAAGGGGGGAATAAAGGGTGGAGCCCTTAGATAAACAGGAGATAGTAATAACAAAGGATACATGCATCTAAATAGATACGTTGATCTGTACTGAAGTCTCAAATGCTTCCTGCCTTTATCAAGTTTGCTTTAAAACAAAAACAAAATACCAGTCTGTCAAAGAGCAAAGCAAGAACACTCATTTGCTCATTATTTCAAAATATTCCCATTTTATCAACTGGTTAACAACCATAATTCAGACATAGCAAGCAAGGTTAGTAGAGCAGTATCCCAAGCTTATCATTTCAATGGGGGGGAATCTTCAATGGCCCAAATACAAGGGCAGGGGAAGGCTGAAAGGATTTGCTCCAAGACAGTTTCATATGCTGGTATGGATGAAGTAGAATTTGCTCAAAATACCATATGAAGTTTCTGTATATAAACTGCTCAAAAAGCTTCACAAAAGTGCTGTTCAGAATCATCTTGCAAGAAGTTGTCCCTTGCATGAGATTAAAGATAAAGACAGCAGTAACTCCTCATTCAGAGGAATAGCAAGAAACACATCTGTATTTGCAACTCTCAAATGAAGAATTTTGTACCAGACATTAGTAAAACATGGTTGAGCCTCACCATTAGGAATAAGTTAACTAATGCAGGTGAGAAAGTAAACTTGCGATCATGGTTGTGTGGAATTTACCGTGCAATCATCTTTGTGGCAAGGAATATAAAGAACTATAAAAATCGCAAGAATGTGGAGACAAGTTTTGAAGTTGTGGACAATGCTTGTGAAAGTCTCACAAGTAAACCAGAGAAAGGCAGATACAGGTATAGACCACATGCTTAACTAATAAACAAAATCAAGTGCGGGAACTGCCAACATTTCTGCTTAGCTGAAGCTTTTGATGACTTTTTAGGTGCATACTAAAAATACACACCATCACCTTTTATACACACACTCTCTCTCTCCCCCCTTCCCTTCCCTCTTCCCCCCCCCCCAAACTTTGTGGTTTACTGGGAACTAGTATTTTTAAAACAAATCTATATGATTGCCCTTAAAATTAGCCTGAACTATTGTAAGCAAGAGGAGGAAAAACAACCAACTGTTGAAGCAGCTTCTTCTTTCGGGTCGTCCAAAGGACTGAACCCAGAAGCTATTTTAATTTCATGTACACAACATATAAATGAAAACCAAATTACTACGTTCAGTGGCTCAGGAGATCTGCCTGGCCACACCAGCAGGGTAGAGCATAGCACATGGCTCGTAAGGCCTATTCACAGGTTTCAAAACAGCTTCTGTGCAGAAGTTAACACAGAAATGCGTATGAGAACAGAATGTTTGAGGTTCTGCTGTGCAATCATGCTCTAGAACGCTGCTTCTCAAACCATCCAATATGGAGACCCAGCAGCTTCTTTGCCAGTGTGCCAAGAGCATGGGCATATCTGTGTCATTTATTACCACTGGCTCTTCGTTTCCTGGAAATTCGCCACAGACTGACTGCTGAAAGCTCACCAGTCTACCCAACCACCACTTTGAGCAGCACTGCTCTAAAAAGCCATACCACAAATAGCCTACAGCAGTGGTTCCCAAACTCACAGGGACCATGGTGCACTTTCACTCATAAGGATGCCACATAGGCTTGTCCCAGCTCGCGAAATCGTGTGCTATTCTTGCACTGTCATCCCGGCAACTTGGGAAAAGACTGCACGGTGGCAGACACTTTGGGAACCTCTGAACTACAGGTCCAGTCATGGCATTCTCTCAAAGAGAAATCAAGATAATTCTGCTTTCGAATTTTTTCTGATTAAGCAAGATTTCAGTGTCAAGTCCTCTTCGCACCAAAATGGAGATGAACTTGAAATTACTTTTTAAAATAAGCCCCGAGAGATCATCTGGATCTCAGTAGTGAAGGAGGCGGATTTATGGTTCCAGTGGCTGCAAGCACCCAAACCAGGCCACTCTGTTCCCCAATGATGCACACAACTGGGTAAAGCATCCTGAATACCTTTATTCATGTACACATAATATTAAGAAACTCATTAACAGCTGCTAGCAGGAGCAACAGATATGCAGTAGCCAAAGGCCCCAGGGCAGCAATTGTGGGGAGCTTTCTCAACAATTTAATTTAACAACGTTGGCACATACCTTTTTATGAATATCAAGCCTTCTTTTTCCAGGAACCAACACACATGTTTAAAAAAAGAGCTGCATTTCATATTCGGAAAAGATGATATTGCCTTTTAGACAAGCAATATTAACTATTTAAATGATGCAAATAAAGTCTTCCCTGAGCGCCTCTTGTCATAGGTGAGGGCTACATGCCCAAGTCCACACATAAAGACATTGCATGCTATATATTAACTGCCTTTTAAAAAACTCAACATCCAAAAATACGTACTGTCTCTTTAAAAGTTACCAAGAGGCAGGCAGAAACTGAGGAAAAAGCAGCTTCATTCTCTGATCTCAGGTTCACTCTGGGGATTGTGTTATAAGTAAAATGACCAATAATTACTTGCACCACTTAAACTGCTGTTCTTTGAGGGAGGGGGTTGCCAACCATGTAAAGTTAATTGCACCCAAGACAAGGTGAGACTGTACTGAATAATGTAGACTTGGGGGGGGGGCGGGAATGGGGGTGCAGGATTTTGGACCATCATTGTATTTTTAGATTTATATGCACAAACCTGTGGTGTGATCAGTGTTATGCAACATGCATACAGTAACATGTCAGAAAGAATTGTGGTGCCATAAAGGCTTTCCCATGGCTTCTAAACACATGCAACTATTAGTGAGCTAAGAGAGGCAAACCGTTTAGCAACACCAGTCTCCCCATGTGAATTAATGGCTCTCTTTGCAGAAAACAAACCTTGTCTCTGCAGGACTACACTTGCCAAGCTCTGACAGACAAGCCAACCCAGAGTGTAGCCTGAAATCTTTTAAAACCGTCCTCATTGTTCAAAGCCGCTCAAAACCAGCCAACTTTTCACAGGTTTACCAGGTTGGCCTCGCCAGGCTTTTCTAGCTCCTTTTCAACTCCGGCACTTCGGAAGCTATCAACCACTGGTATTATGTTCCTCCCTCAACTGTGGGAAAAATCTGAGGTGGAGGGGGGGAAAAACGGGGCTGATTGCCTGTGCAGATCCCGTTTCCAACCTTCCCTGAGAAACCTCTCAAAGCTTCTAGGTGTGTCACATTCTTTTTTCTAAACATTCCTCCTGCACAGAAGGGAAGGTAAATATTGCTAGAGTGTGTTGCATACATAGAGAGAGCAACTCCCATTAAAAAAAAAAAAGATATTGACAATGAAGCAAGCAAGGAGGAAGAGCAAACCAAGAAATTTCTGCAAGGAGACTTTACAAATGCAGCCTCAAATCACCGATGCACAGAGCTTAGGATGGATCATGCAGTAGTATGTAGAATGAGATAAATTCTGAGGTTATAGATGAGTCTCTTCAGGCTATAAGTGGGGCACACAATCTTTGAGTTCAAATCAAAGTACAACTCAGCCCTCTCCCTGCGAACAGAAATCTAACACAGTAGGGAGTATTTCACATTGGAAAGCATTCCAAGTGTGCTCTGTCATCTGAAATGGTCCAAATAACTCCTCCCACTTTATATGGAAATTTCTCTCTCTCTCTCTCTCTCACACACACACACACACACAGAGAACTCTACATATTTTGAAGCAGCTTTTTTTCACCGCTCATGTACTGCCAACAGCTCCAGTTTAAACTAAGTGAGAGGGCGGAGTCTAAGCAGTTGCTTCTCCCCCTGCCAGAATCATCAACTTGCAAAATAAAACGTAGCATAGGGCAATACTGGCATAACAAAGTGCTACACTGAGAGTTCCTCCCACGCGGCCTGGGGCTTCTGGCATTAGCCAAGTAGCATGAGAAAGACCTGCACTGCAGCTCTCACACTATGAAGGGAAATGTGGGAAGCGTAGGCCACACCGATTTTACCTGATGCTACGAAATCCTGTATCTTCCTGTACGTTCGCGGTGCTTCATTCATTTTCAATCACACTCAAGGCCACAACATTTTGTTGCCACGCATCAAGGCATCGAGTGTGGCTACTGCAAAGTCTAGCCACTGGCAGGCACATAGCAAATCACCGACAAACAGTATTGTACCACATTACAAGCAATATGGCCTGCTATTTTTGAAACCAGATTGAAATTTCAGTCCTAAGCGTATTTATGAGGAAATAAGTCCTGTTGAATCCAGTGGAACTCTGCTTCCAATTCAAGTGAACATGTGTAAAATTAGGCTTCCTGAAATACAGGAAGAGGGTTAATGGGGATACATGTGTGCACATATGTGTGCGTTGGCTATCCCAAATCATTAAGTCTTCATGCAGATAAAGGGGCTAATTACACATGACTCACATGTGTGAATTCAGTGCCCTGAAAAAGAAGAAGTGAGACAGGGAAAAATAGCTTCAGAAGTGACCGCACAGAAGAGATGGAGGAGTTCAACCTTTTCCTTCCACACCATTTTGTGGCTCAAAAATTAGACAACAAGCAACTTCCCCTCTTATCTCCACAGAGCTGACAGCAGCATACAAACCTGGAGTGGTTATATTCTCAACAGGTAAAATACCACTACTGGTCATATTGTTAGCATCAAAAATGGGTGGAGGAAAGTAGGCCAATATTCAAGTCTGTGGGCAGAGCAAAGCCTCCATTAGAGATTCACACATTTGAGGAGACTAAATACCCATTACACGATTCTGAGGTCCTATGTTGCAAGGACAGAATGCTACTACCTTCTGTTCTCCCTTCTAAACCTTGCATTGCCATTTTCAAGCTACAATTTTTATTAACATTTGGAGCAGATTGAAATCTTTGAAGTTTGATATATAGAGAGGGGGGAAGTGTTCTATAATTACACTGGGACAAACTCTAAGGGAAAAAAAGAAAGACATGTCTCTGTTTTACCCAAGCGGTGTAACTTTCTTTCGAAGATGCAAGTTTTCTATGGAAAGAAAAACACTCCTCTTCCATTTGCGGGTAAAAGCCAGGTTCGTAAATGAACCAGGCAGTCTGGAACATGTTTGATAGACAGGTTATATAATCCAACTGAACTGTGTGTTAAGTTAGTAGTTTCCAATTCCCTATCAGAAGGGAACTTCCATGCCCTTAACAGCACAGCATATGAAAGGCACTGCGTTATAGTCCAACAAGTGTGGACAAACAAATCTTTGCAGGAGGGCACTTTCATGTCCCTTCTTCCTTTGGAGGACTGGGGGGTCCTCAGAAACAGAACAGCATGTGACACCAAGTTTTCCTTGCGTCTGAAGAGGACACAATGGCTCTTGCCTATGCTTTATTTTGGCAGAGATGGCATACCCTAGCACAGGGGTCAGGGAACATTTTTACCTTTTACCCCAAAATATATTTAGATACGCCAATGTTACCCCCCCCCCCACCAGAATAAAAGAAAAAAAATTACATATTGGAACCCATTGCTTTTATTTGATTAATTAATGAGCTTAATTAATGCTATGTAAATATGAAGTTGTAAAGAGTTTGGGAGAGTTAGGAAAGTTCTTTAAATATTTTTTAATCTTACTCTTATTGTAAATATCTAACCTGCTTAGTTAGGTTTGATTTTGTCATTTGGGGTGTTAAAATGTTCTTGCTTGATGACATCACTTCCTTTGGGCCCCGGTGATAAAAAGTTTGAGAGCCATTGTACTGGTATGGATTAAAGAAAAACACTTTTAAGGTCAGAAAGTAAGATAAAGGGGCAGCCTCCAAAGACTTATTTCAGAATTTAAAGGATTTGTTTGCAACTCTGGATCAAACCAAAAAATGATAGCAGTAGCCATTTTTTTATGTAGATATCTGTTTCATGCACTTGTCAAACAGGGAATACCTCATTTTTACATCACAAGAAGTGTGCATGTAGGTAAGGAGATTCAGCTCGCCTCATACAAACATCTCTTAATGTAAAAAATTAGATCCTCTCCACTTTAAATATTAACAGGATGAATGGGAGCAAAACAAATACATCTGTTGCCCAATTAGTTTGACCCCCCCCCTCCCAGTAGTGGGATCTGCAAATGAAGATGTGGAATGCTGGGCGGGACTTACACGGGACTTACACACGATTGGCTGCCCGTCCGCTCCGTTCTGACCCCCCCCCCCGCTCGCCGCGCGGGCTGCCCTGGCCTCGGAGGGGGCGCCTGCTCGCCCGGGGGGAAGGGGGGCCAGCCAAAACAGCCAGCCAGCCAGCCAGCAACGGAACCGGAACGGGGGTAATGGACGGTCACGCTGCCAAGACACAGCCAGGCATGCATATAGATTCATATGCATGCCCAGCTGTGTCTCGGCAGCGCGACCGTCCATTACCCCCAGGAATTCCATTTTTACCCCATTTGGGGTAATTTACCCCTGTTCCCAGACCACTGCCCTAGCAGAACAGACTCACAGGTGTACAGTGTGTGAGCTCAACTAACATTCAGACTTCAATTGAGGGACTCAGTTGTTACCAAGGTACTCTTACTGGACTCTAGCCTTTCCAGAATGTGCCACACACAATTTTCAAAAACCTTGGTAAGACCCACAAAGGTCAGAAAAAGTTTGTGAGAGGGGAGAAGACTTGGCCTTGGACAACCCTAGAATGCAAGACTAAGGGCCCAATCCTATCCAACTTTCCAGCACTGATGCAGCTATAATGCAGCCCCAAGGTAAAGGACCAAACATTCCCTTACCCTGAGGAGGCCTCTGTGATTTCCCTTCCACCTCAGTGTGCTATGCATGCCCTGTTGGCATAGCCGCATCAGTGCTGGAAGTTGGATAGGTTTGGGCCCAAAGTCTACAATGCTACTCTTTCCAACACTGTTTTTCAGTATAGGAAAAAAATTAGAATAAGAAAACTGGATTAAAAGGTAAACGTTAACTCTCAGTCACCAACACATATCAAAACAGTCATTTCAAACGCAGTCATAAAACCAAGGAAGAATTTGGGGAGTGAGCAGGGGAAAGGAAAGTTGTTTTTTAAGTGCCCCCTTAATGCGCTTTTGAGAGCAAGAGTTTTAAAAAGTAGTTAAAGGGTCTAACCAATCCATGTAAAATGATGCTGAATGAGGCCCAAGTGTGATTGCAATATACTAGGGAATCCATGCAGCAGCAGTCAGCCTCCTCTTTGTAAGGTCAGGCAAACCTCCGCAAAGACAGGTGGGGGAAGGGAGGAGCAGCCCCTCATGTCTTCACAGAGCGTCCTCTATCCATTTCTGTAGTAGCTTTCCCAGCAAGAGCAATCATCTTCCAGGCAACGGGACAGGTTCACATTTGGCACAAGCCCTTGCACAATCCTCTTTTAGCCAGCACCGTCATAGCTTACCGGCAGCTGCTACTACGTGCAACTTGTGTTCGTCACCACCAGCAGCAGCACACGCTGCCTTCCAAGTAATTCCAAGAGGAAATGTAATGCTTCAAAAGATGTTCTTCCCACCTCACCCCACCCTGTTCTCAATGCTTCTGAGCGCCACTCCTTGCTTTTGCTAACTACAGGGAAAGCTCAGAGCTTCCCCATCTCATGGAAGTTGCATGTCCCGTTGATGAGCTGCAGGGCAGCTGTTAATCACTTCTAGTCATACTGCAAGAATTAGAACATGCGAGTACATCATATTAGGTCAGACCATTGGTTCATCCAGTTCCCTCTGCTCTTAGCTGAGGATGGTTCTCCAAGGCCTTCTCCAGTTTTACCCATCATCTTTGTAACTAGGGTTGCCAGGGATCGAATCTGAGAGTCTTCCTGTCCCCATCCAACAACATTTTCTATAGGCCATTCTCATACCAAGAAACAGCACAGGTGAAATGTTCACTGAATATTAGTCTATAAAACAGACACTAGAAATGGGTCAACTTACAATAAAAGATTCCAACGCCCAGAAGTGTGGCTAAGATTGAACTGTGAACCTGGGAAGTTCCCAGTTCAAATGCTCCAGATAGCCTTGGGCAAGAAACTACTTAGTCCCAATTCCCCATTTGCAGTATACTATTCTCCCTACCTTGCAGGGCTATTGTAAGATATATCATGAAAATTTATGGCTGCTACTCTTATCAGCTGGAAAGACCATGAAGTTAGACATTAACACACTGAAACCGAATATTCACACAGTGGCGTCCCAAGAGGGGGGACAAAGTTTTGCACGGCTCCACAACTCGCCATGTAAGCTGCCCCTCCCCCTCACTCTTAGGGTCATTTCAAGGGGCAAGACAAACTGAGATGTCGCCACATTGTTTTTGTCCCTCAGAATGGTTCTGAGAGCAAGGGGGAGGGTCAGCTTAGATGACGAGTTGCTGAGACGTGCAAAAATCAGTGCCACATCCCCCTCTCTAGGGATGCCACTGCATTCAGGGCAAGAAAGGCGTGTGTTACTAGGACAGTGGCATTCCTAGACACACACACCCCAAAAAAATCCCACTGAAGTCAAGATTAACAGCGCACACTTATGCATGTGATAAAAGCAGAAGCTTGAGCTGCTGGTAGTGAAACTTCTATTTTTGATTATAATTAGTCTCATAAAGGTAGGTGGGTCCTGATAGAGCAGCTATTTTCAACCCTTTTCAACTCATGGCACACTGACAAGGTGCTAAAATTGTCAAGACAGGCCATCAATGCTTTGACCATTGACAAGGCACACTGCACTATTGATGTGGCGCTCACATCCCTCAATGGCCCTACTAAGAAATGACTCTCACCCAAACTCGCGCTGCACACATGCAAACCATTCATGGCACACCAATGTGCCATGGCACGGTGGTTGAAAACGACTGTGATAGAGTGTCATTTTAAAAAGTGGATCCTGGTGCTAAAACATTTGGGAACCATGGGTATAATTTCAGACACACAGAAACCATTCCATTATCAGCTGTATAGCCTTTCCAGTTCAAGAACCAGGTACCAGCCAACACTGAAACCACAGAGACAATAAAAGTAAACACAAGCATGCGTAATAATGCTGAGCACTTACTGCAACAGCTCTATCTTCCTTCAAGCTCTTCAAGTTTCTCAATCAAGGAATAAAATTGTCCAATACTGTACTCCTTTTGAGTGCTTCCCCCAAGTGCTTATGGCTAGAAATTGCTTCAGGAAACACACACGGACTTTTATTATGCCAAACAGGATTTAACTCCTCTCTAATTAAAAACGTGCACCATGGGCTGCTCAAATTGATCTAGCATCTCCTAGTAATCCTTATTTTGTGAAGTGGTACTATGATTTTGTAGACATTTAATTGTCTGGGTAGGACAAACCTTTTTCTACCCGTTTGGAAAGTAACTTTTCAACCTCAACATACATGAACAGGGTTTTGCATAAAACTGATCTACATCAAACACAGGGACATCAGGTACAACTAAACGAAGCAAGCTTTTTATACTACAATAATGTAGTCTCAATTCAGGATGTGTATACCATGTGGGCAATTTCACCACCATACAGCAGAACATTGAAAAGGTACATACACACACAGGTTTAGCATTTCCTTCTATTCCCAGCTTCAAATTCCAAGTTTCCTGCATTATACTACATAAAAAATTACATTGCCAGCTTCCCTTTAGAACATGGAAGCCAGATATACAATGAAGTGTGCAAGAAGAGGAAGACATAGTGTTTTGGAAAACAGAATCAACCCAAAAGAAATTCAAATCAGCATCCCATGTGGTTACTGTTAGAATTAAAGGTCTGATATTCTGCTACCCTGAACATATGTACATTTGTAAAAAGCTATTCTGCAACAGAGACTAGTTGCAGCGGTTCCCAGACTATGGGTCCGAGGCCCACCAGTGGGTCATGATCCAATTTTGGGTGGTTCGCAAAATGGTCCGGATAGATTAGGCTATGTATTGTTGTTCAGTCGCTAAGTCATGTCTGACTCTTTGCAACCCCATGGATGACAGCATGCCAGGCCAGGGGCAGAGGAAAGGTGTAGCGAGGGGTGGCGGGAGTCATGGGCGCCGGCAGCAGCAAGGCGCCATTGCGTGGAAGAGCCCGCGCGCTTTTTGGCCCTCCCACCCTCCCTCGCTTCCATCTTGCTCCGTTACGGAGCTATTCCAGGCACAGGGAGGCGTGGCTGGGCGACGTGCTGGGGGGCACAGTTATGTAGCCCTGCCCCGGGCATGTTTGGGGCTTCGTGTATCTCTGCGCCAGGCCTCCCTGTCCTCTACTAGCTTCCGGAGTTTGCCCAATTCATGTTCATTGCTTCGGTGACACTATCTAACCATCTCATCCTCTGCCGCCCCTTTTCCTTTTGCCTTCAATCTTTCCCATCATGGAAGGAAATGGCAACCCACTTCAGTACCCTTGTCAAGAAAACCCCATGGAATACAGTATTAAAAGGCTATGTGTAGCAAAGGTTAAACAATCTGCTACTTGGGAAGAGCACTGCTGCCCAATCACCATTATAGCCACAGAGGCTTAAGTGAAACCTTAAGCAAAAAAAGTGGGAGTCCAGAAGCTAAAAAGTTTGAAAACACTGAACTAGTATGTTTCCACTTAGCTGCACTCATGGGGGGGGGGGAGAACTGGTTTTACTTGAGTGAAAGGCACTGTAAAGAGTTTCACAAATGCAATGCATGAGGAGCTTGTTATCTGTCTAACCAATTAACGATGAGTGAATTGAATTCTAAATTCAATCTGGAATCAAATTTAGTCCATGAAAATCAGAATGTCCCCAAACTGCAACACAGATGTAAGTTGTGAAAGCTGTAATCTCTCACACTCCAAAAATGTTTAGAAGAAGATACAGTTTAATTGGATTCTGGTAGCACCTATAAATAATCAGTATGGTATAGGTAGAAGTCTGATCCTTTCCACAAAGTCTGAATCATTGCTATTACCTGTAATAACCACTGTTAAGCGTAGAATTGGTTCCCAAACGAAACATGTGTGCACGTGTTCAATTCACCCTTGCAGGAAACGGAAAACAAAAAATCTGGCCACTTTCAGAGTAATGTCATGCTCCAGAAGAGAGCACCAGAGGACTAGGAGGAAGCTGGCGATTATGTGAAATTTCCAGGTTGCTGCAAGCGTGGGGGAACTGCTGAAGCCATGCCCAAACACGTCTTGCACTTTCAAAGGTGGTGCAGAAGTAAGAATTTCTGCAGTTGCCACTTCTCACATCCCTGCATGAAAAGCTACATCAACCAACATTCCGTTTCTACGCCATTAAAAAGGGGGAGAGAATATGGCAAGGCTGGAGTCACAGGTGGCTGTAACTCAATATACGTGGATGGCTCTCCAGTGCCAAGACCTTGAGGTCACTGGGGAAGCTGAAGTCTAAAGTGCAACAGGCAGTAAGTACTGCTTCACTAACCAAATAAGGACTACAAGGTTAGTCTCCCAGTATTTATACCAAGACTGGCTAACCCAGAGGCTTCATCCTTTCTTTCACCCATAGGGGCCAATGGCACACATTCCTAGTTCCTTCTGTACTTTCACAATTTCACTACTATAACACAGTAGCTCACTAGGCCAAGCACTAGGTTTAGAAGGTTCCAGATTCAGCTGCCACCGTCCCAAACACTGTGCACATAGCAATGCTATCAGTAAACCGAGCAGATTCCTTTCAAACTTAGCCCCTCCTGCTAACCCACTACTCACCCACTGCATCCTGCAGGATCAAGGCGCCAGATAACTAAGTGTGAAAAAGATACTTGAAATGTGCATGAACATGTATTTAAGCACCATCGAGAAAGTCTGTGCTTAGCTGCACTGAGTGTACCAGCTACACCCAAGTACTCCTTTATCCCATCCATTTCCAATTAGCTGGCCAGCTTGCTTTAAGACAGGACAACAATCTTAGAGGAGGATTTGGAAGACCTTCTGAAAAGGCCAAGACATTAAGGATGTTGTGCGCACAAAGATGCAGCTATTGAAGAGACCACAGTGCCCTCATTTAGTACAGCAAATAGGAAAGTGGTTATTCAGTCCTTCTGCAGCTTTAGTAACTTCTCAAACAAAGAAGCCTGATGAAGGCAGACAGAGAGGGACTTATCAGCTTAGGAAATGGGAAGGATGGTCCAATTAACTACCAAGCAGTCAGACATAATTCACTCTGACGAGACCAATGAGAAAAGACAAGATGGAGAAAATGCACGGCCTTAACCACTTATGCAACACTCAAATGTTCCCCTTGCAGGCGGCAAACCACCCACTTTCAACAACTTTCCCCAAATACAGGGGTCATAAGGTTTGTTCATACATCAGTGACATCCCCCCCAATTCAACTGAATGATAGGGAAAGTGTCACCTGCTAGATTTCTGCATGTCAGGACTGCTGTACTAAGGCTTACCAGCAACAAAACCTTGGCAAATCTAGTTGTGTGGCGGCAGCACTCAAAAATTGCCACGGCATTCACAGACTTCCACAAAGCAATGTTGGCAACCTAAAGCTATTATGAGAGAAGCAATTTGGTGAGAAGTGGCACTAGAACCTGCACCAGGTAGTCGCTTATGAATATCCATGTACAATACTTCTTAACCACAATTTCACAAATCAGTTTGCAGAGCACAATGTAACAGGGATGTGCAAGTTCAAAATGAACCATTTAGTACAATAAGCATCAAGGTAGAAGCACAGGGATGGCTGAAGGACTATTTGGATGCTCAAGACATGTTTCACACAAAGGACAAGACTGGGGCTCCACACATTCAAGACATGGGTAGTGCCAACCTCTCCTACAAGTAAACCACCTCTCCTACAATGCCAACATATTCAAAACCAGACTTCTTACAGAAGTTGCCTGCTAGCCATGTTGATTATGTAACATTGGCTAAACTGCCTTCTAAATCCTTATGACTAATCACAGCGGTATTCCAACCCTTATACAGGCATGCCCCAGTATCCGCTGGGGTTCTGTTCTGGTCCCCACCATGGATACCTGAAACCCTGGATACCGGGGATGCCTTTTTTAAAGGGGAACGTCAGTGGTTTTGCTGCAACAAAGTAAAGACATTTGTTTAATGTTCCCCTATCTTTTTAATAAGCACCCCAGTATCCATGGTATCCGTGGATAACTGAAACCGTGGATAGCACATCAGTGAATATCGTGGCACGCCTGTACAGTTCATTTCCCTGTGTTATGAACTGTCTTGCTCTTCCCTCTTGCTAGCTCGGCGATGATTTGATTAGCTCTGCCTTCCTCAACACAATTTAAGGACTCCACCACTGCGTGCCAGTTGTTACCATGCAATGAGATGTGCACATGCCGCAGCTCACCACAAGGCTAGGGCAATTTTTACCACGCCACCACAAATTGCCATGAAGTACCACCATTACCCACACAGGTATCGATTCATAAACATGGCTCTTTGAAGTGGCCTGCCCATGGCAGCTGCAATATGTAGGAGTACCCCAATTACTCAAGTCACACGTCTTAACAAGTTTCCATGACAGCCTTAACAAGGGGGCGCAAGGCTATACAGCAAATGCAGTGCTTCCCAAACGGTGAGCTGTGGCTCCCAGGGGAGCTGTGGCAACCAGCCAGGGGAGCCGCGGAATCCTTGCAAGAAACCCACCACCCTATTCAATGAGTAAGATTGTAGTCCTATTGGAGAGCAGCAGTCAATGGCCCAGTAGGTCAAGGGAGCCGCCAGTCAAAAGAGTTTGGGAACCACTGCTATAAATGCCAGGCTTGCACCATGCAGAGTCTCCCCTGCACATCTGTGAAAGGATATCACTGTCCTACTACCCATTTCATTCCCTGTCTTGAAGGCCCCATTTGCACACACACCCAAGAGTCCAACAAAAGCACAAAGATCAGCTACTAAAAGGAAGCGATTTAAGAAAAAAAAAGTGCCTTCTCACTTAATGAGGCCCATCTCTTTTTCCCAGCCCATCCATCCATAATCTTTAAGAATATATGTACTTTTTTTTCCTTTTTCAGAAACCTTTACAATAAAACAGGCTGGGCTGGAACAGAGGCTAGGACACAAAGGCCAGTGACCTACTATGTCTGTCACTGGTATTCTTTTGAGGATGGAACAGATAGCAGCAAAAAGACTACTAAAAGGCTATTCGAGTTAACTACAAGAACAGTCCTGCAGTTGGAAAGGAAAAGGGGGGGGAGGAGAATGTGCACGTATTTCACAGTCCATTGGGATAGCTTCAGGCTTGTGTACGGACTTGGGGGAGCAGCAGCAAGGCCCCTCCCCCACCCCTCAATATGTTTCAGTTCTCAGGCCATGGTGTAGACCTGTTCCTCATCACCTAGCAGCTCGTTATACTGAAGGCAGCTCAGGCCCTCAAGCCACCGCACATCCACTGCCACACTGGGCAAGAAAACATGAGCTACCAGCCTGTCCAGGAAAGAAAAACAAAAGAAGCAACCCAGCTGCTAAAGGGACTGCTCAAGTGGGGGGGGGGGAAGATGACCAGATTCCCCTTCCCCCTCCTTAGTAGCAGCTGCCGCAATGCACAGGTGTACTTGCACACATATGGGCGCAATTTTGAAAGGTAGCAATTGTGGACACTCCAGTTGGGGGCATCCTGCTTGCTGTGTGGACCCTGGCAGGAAGCAGATTGCTGATGTCTGACCCCAGGCTTGCCTTCCATGTGCGTGGCATTCTTTAGGAGACAGACATCCCAAGACACTGAGAGAGAGAGAGAGAGAGCGCAAACATGTGCACACACAGGCATGCATATGCATTACTGCAAAGGCTATTTCACAGTGGGGTGCTATAGCAAGCAAAAACCCAAGCTATATATGGTCTGTTTACTGAAAGATCTGGCATAGACAGGTTAGGGGAAGAAGGGAAAACCCACAGACCAACAGTGTGCAAAAAACATTCTCAGAGTCTAGGCTTGCTTCTGAACTCTGGCTTCTTTTGGCCACCAGCTCTTCACATTCCTCCTTGCATGCATGCAAACTGCTCCTGAAAAGCCAACCCCAAAGCAGGCAGCTTTGCTCTTTTGTACAGCAGAATGAACAGCTATATGTGGCACTACCAGCACACATGGCTCCGCCTCCACCGAGCTACTCCTACTCCACTCCACTCCCCTCTGCCTGCTCTCTTTCTGTCCATTCACAGGGCAACCCCATAGAGGGCATGGAAGTACAGCAAAGAATGCTGCTTGTTCCAAAAGATTGATGGGCACGGACAAGTGCACCAGCTACTTCCTTAAGGAACAGCTGGCAGCAGAGAGCCTACAGTGTACTGCTGCCTACTCATATTCAAGCAGAGAGAATCTTTGTAAGTTTATTTCATAACAGATCCTAAACCAATTGGGGGGGGGGAGAAAGAGTTCTCTAAAGGGGTGGAGAAAGGAAGTTTTAGTCTTCCTTTCTAAGGCAGAGATGCCTTAGAGCATGGAGAGCAGACTTATGACTGGATTTAGAGTCCTGCCTAACCTGTTTTGTGGTATGTACAGTTTAACTATTCCCCCCCCCCCATTTCCCGTTCTCCTTTTTTGGCAACCAGATCGCAGCCCCTTTCCTCTTCTCTTTCACACGTTAATGCAATGCAAGCCCAAGGAAAGGTGACACTTCTGAAGAACCCACCTCTAAGCTCACTAGTTACTGGCTGAACACACAACACAAAAAAATCCTGAGATTAAGACATATGCCATGTATATTCCACGGAACTGGGTTGAGAAATCTTAAAATGCCACGTTTTTCTATTTCCACTCCTATCATTCTTTGCTGACTTTACACTACCATCAGAGAGCCACAATGATCATTTAAAAGGATTTGGTGGTTTGTTTGTTTTTAAGAAATACAGCTTTTGGCTGATAGGGAATGAAACAAAATAAGGGTGTCCTGCACATACAGAAAGCATGTATGCTTCCACATATGGCACTCAGCCACATATGGCAAAAGCAAAACATGCTTTCACTTCAGCAACTGTATGCATGCCATTAATGTACAGCCCGAGGATAAAGTATTTTCCTGCTCAACAACCAATCACATAGGAAAACTTTAAAGACCAGCAGAGGCTGTGACAAGAGAAACTGAGACATTTTAAACAGCAGAAAGAAAATTGGAAACAGTTTGGTCTCTAGCCATTAAGCTGCTGACATTAATCATGGCAGGGAAGTAGTTAACGAAGCACAGAATTAAGAAGAGCAGGAAATAAAGTGCCTTCAAAGCCTAGTAACAGTATACTATCATTAACTCTCAGCGTGTCTCAGATGCTCACTGTGAAGCAGGCAGCCCAATCCTAACTAGTGCTGATGCAGCAGGGCTGCACAGATTCTGCTGTATCCAGCACTTGTTAGGAGCAAGCTGGGTAGCGCCTTAGGGTGAGGGGATATTTTCCCCTTACCCCGAGTAACACCACAGTCTGCCCAATGAAGCTACTGTGATCTGTGCAGCCCCATGTAGGGCATTCAGTCCAAGGAAAGAGGCTAGGATACAGTGGAGGGCTGCTTCGGAAATCCTGCCCACCTCCTGGGCCTGATCCGCTTTTACTACCCTCCTGCCACCCAGAAACACCCTCTCCACTCCTCCATTCCATACTGCCACTTCTCCTTTGCCGCCCGGCGCAATTCTTACCTCCACAGTAGCTGGTGGTCAGGATGCAGCGTTGACAGGGCAGCGCAGGCTTCTCTGTGTGTGCTTTATGGCACCTTTGCTACACCTAGCACCAGCAGAGTGGTTAAGGAGGATTGCGCTGTGTGTTAGCTTCAACAGAATGGACAAGGGACTAGGCACCAAAGTCTGAAGCAAAACTCACTGCCCTTTGAGACCCAAGAAGGGTGGGCCAGCAACACATTTTGTTTCAAATCACATATTGCTCTCATCACATATACAACTTGTCAGGTTCTACTGTGGTAGAGTCCCATTGCTGACATAATTCTACAAAGGTGCATTATTCTTCCAGGGTGGGGGATTTTTGTCACTGAGGAGATGGGAATGGGTGCCTCGTTTTCCTCAATTTGTTGTTTTCAGCCACAAGCCACATGACAGGAGTCTCTTGAGAACTGGCTGCTATTGCTTGAGTCCTCACTGCGTGCCTACATACGTCCTGCACAAAACAGAACAGGAAACCTGCGAAGCCCGTGTTAAATTCACAAAGCGGCATGCATCTGCTAAAGCTCAACACAAATATTTTCAATATAATACCTCAACTAACTTGAATGCTTTAGACCAGCAATTCTGAAACTGAAGGTCATGCTCCACCAGTGGGTCACAACTTGATTTTGATTGGGTTGTGTACCAATGCTACCCAGGAGCCACAAGGCATTCTGGGCTGCAACATGGCTGCCACAGCTGACAAAGTGTGTCATGGTGGTAAACAAGATTGTAAAGCACTGTTTTAGACACTTAAAAGATTGCCTAGTTCAGAGTTGGATCAGGTTTACACACTGGGTTATTTCAATCCTATGCTTCTTGTTTTCACTTCTCTCTGGCATCCCTGGGTCTACGCCACAAGAGTTGCAAGGGCTGCCACTGATAAAGCTTGCTCTTAATGCTTCCGTATTTACCTCATAGTCTAGTCAGCGTAGGAATACAATGGGAGAGAGTGAAGTCCCACAGGTAATCTTAAGCAACTACCACATGCTTCCTTCAGAAACTATATTTCCTACCTAGCAACACATAGTTTCTATGCAAATATAGATGTGCACATCACACAGCAGCAGGAAGCAGGTGTGGTTCGCTTTCTGGACAGACAATGGTGTTTGGCAGCCATCTCTTCCATTACTAAGGGGAAAAAAATCCTTCGCCACAGCAGCCATCATTTATTCTATGAACAAGAAGAGTTTCCTTTCACTAATCAAAAAAGGAGGAAAAGAAAACCTCATAGACAAGATAATATGGTTCACGCCAATTCCTCCATTATGGAAGAGAGTATGATTTGGGAAGCAACCAGTGTGTGGTTCAGTGACCCAAAAAATGTCCAAAATAAATAAAACAGAAACTTGAATGCAAGGGAAAGGCTGAATTAGTTGCTCAGGTCTCTCACCCAGAAGCAACTGGTCATACTTTTGTTCCATGTCTGCCAGCAAGACAGAACTAGGAAGTACAGTGCATACAGGAGAACAAGTCTAGTACCTCCAAAGACCAATTGTTCATGGAAGCCTGGCTTTCTTATTTTAAGTAAACATTGGGGGGAGGGAGAGAAAAGAAGATGAACTGTTACAAGCCAATTCCTTAAATATCAATACCCACTTTTTGCAAGTCAGCATTTAGGAGACCGAAAATGAAAATTTATTTTGAATACAAAAAGCATACAAGAGTGTCCAATTCATAGAAGCAGTTTCTAGGGTAGCACCATTCTGGATTCGTCCACATACATGCAGTGAAGTGGCAACAGGTAGCATGATGCTATTACGCAACATATCCACGGGCATCAAGACATATGCCGCCGCTGCCTCATGCTGCAGAGGACAGGATCTCTTCTCTTTCCAATAAGAAAGAAAATGAACGCTTACAGGCTTGAGACCATCATGTCCAAGCAGTATGGAAAACTCAAAAAGCTGGGCAGCACATCACCTGCTACGCTACTAACTACTGCATGATGATCCAATGACTTTGTGCAAACTAAAAGTCAAATCCCTACTTAAATGTTCATGAGACAAGCTCTACGGTATTTTAGCTATGTCAGAGGCATACACAGAGGATAGGGCATCCATGTCTTTAACGGTAACATAGGAGTGAAATTTTGGCAGCTTCTCACAAGCAGCATCTGCTGAAAATTCCATCTTCTGCCCAAGCTTACAAAGAACTGCCGGAACTTGTCTTCCTCAGAGCGAGTTCACTCTAGTAACAGGGCTGTGCTGAAATCCTTTTCGGCCTTCATACACACATGCTTTTACGCATGAAACAAGGACCGCAACTTTTATTTTCACTTTCCCCATCCACCCCTCCCCAATTTCTAAATATTCAAATTATAACTGAACCACTGTCCTGCCTGAGGGAGAGTTTTATGCGGCTAAAAATGACAGTACAGGATTTTATCGCAGGTTGCTTCGAGGAACAATTGTCGGCCTGCATTTTGCCTCCTGTTCTGTGAACCCAAGATGGACAGTGAGACTTGAAGCCCGGCTAGGCACTAGCGTCCTAAGGCCCACATCTTACAAAGGTTCAGAACCTACAGCCACAGCCAAAAAATGAAGGTGAAGGCAACCTTGCCTGTTCAGACAGACAGCAGCTCCTCTTGTCTGAGGTGGGGCTCAGCAGGTGTTTCATATTAATCAATGTGTCAGAGAGAGAGGCTCCTACAAATCTGCAAGTAATCCTTCCCGGGTATTCGTATCTGTTATTTATTAACTAATTAGAAGTATTTATACGAAGGCTCGACTCCCCTCTTTCCCCCCATGCCAGAAGACCCAAGACAGCTCTCAAAGTAAAAATGTAATCAAAATCACAGCACCACCCTATAAACTGCATACAGCCATGAAGCTGTCACTATCCGAATGTGTGTTGACTGCAAAACAGACACCTTCATCAGTATTTATTTAAAGGTGTATATTCTACCTTTCCTCTTAAGAAGGAAGATGCTCAAGGTGGCTATAACGCAGCAAGTTCCTTTTAAATTAACTTTAAAAGTCAAACGCAAGATGTACCACTTGTTAACATAAGGAAGCAGAGGATAAGAAAGCAGACAGTCAGAGGCAACATGGGGCCATTTAATACAAAAATCTGGTTTGTGCAAAAGCCGTTCTGCAGCCCGAACTGGTCCCAAGCAGAGTGGGACGCAGCCAGTTATATCGAACACTTGTGCTGTCAGCAACAAACAGGGCATTCATGAATCCTGGAAGCGCCTCTGTTCTGGGGCTTTAAGTTCTGCACATGAAACAATCCATTGCTGACGTTTTTCTGAGGGAGTGTATTAAAAAAAAATGGGCACAGGGGGTGGGGAGAGAAAGAGATGCCTCAGCAGCAGAATGTTATATGCAAAAAGCAATAGCAATTTAAAAAGCCCACACACACACACCCCAGACGCTCAAAATGAACAAGAGAGGCTGTTGAACACTGTCACCCTTTACTGCCCTAGCCAGCAATGCAGGAAATGTGGCCCAAAGGCAAAACACACAGTATAACAGAAAATATATGGAAAGTTGGGAGGAATAGCAACGAGAGGAGACTGAATGAAATGGCAATGGGGAGATGGAGAAAAGGAAGCATAAAATGTGCACTGCTTAAGTAAATGAAAAAAAATCTGCATTCTCTCGAACAGACACTCCAGAATACTGACTTTGTATTTTGATAGGGTCTCCCCAATTCCTTGATTACAGCCTTATTAGCTATGCCACCTCCACATTTGCAATGAGAGAGGAACATCTGGTACTCACTAAATGTCACTGCAGACAATCCCTGATAAATCTTTTAAGAGTTAGAGCCATCAAACTGGAGGCCCCTTACACAAAAAAGTGGAATTCCTGAATTGACAACGTTGATATGAAATCTGAATCCACACAACCATAAGTAAAGTATGCCACTTGTGTGGTAGCTCCACAGATTCTGCCTGATAAGCAAAGGAAGATGTATGGATCTGTATACTTTCAACGCAATTGTTTCGTATGATGCAACTTTGGGGGGGGAAATCAAAAGTTTTTTAAAAAGGAGTCAGAGCTATCTAGTAGCACCCACGAATAATACACTGGAGGGAGAGTCTGAATTTTGCAGAATACCACAGATGCAACCTAGACAACTTAATAAAAAGCCAAGACATCACCCTTCCAACAAAGGTTCGCATAGTCAAAGCTATGGTTTTCCTAGTAGCAATGTATGGATGTGAGAACTGGACCATAAGGAAGGCAGAGTGCCGAAGAATAGATGCTTTTGAATTATGGTGTTGGAGAAGACTCTTGAGAGTCCCCTGGACTGCAAGAAGATCCAATCGGTCAATCCTACAGGAAGTCAAGCCTGATTGCTCCCTGGAAGGACAAATCCTAAAGCTGAAGCTCACATACTTTGGCCACCTCATGAGAAGAGAGGACTCTTTAGAGAAGACCCTCATGCTGGGAAAGATTGAAGGCAAAAGGAGAAGGGGGCAGCAGAGGATGAGATGGTTAGATAGTGTCACCGAAGCGATGAACATGAAATTGGGCAAATTCCAGAAGCTAGTGGAGGACAGGGAGGCCTGGCGTGCTGTGGTCCATGGTGTCACGAAGAGTCGGACATGACTTAGCAACTGAACAACAACAGATGCAACATAAGGGCTTCAATATAATTCTCTGTATAAACAAACGATGTTCACGCTCACTTTCCTACTCCTCACTGCCAATGTTTTATATGGTATAGGTATGCATTGCCTCCAACACAATTTCCACGTGGAAATTGTGTAAGCTTCTATCAAGCTCCATGTTTTGCGAGGCCTGCTGGTGTGACCTTCATAGTTACACAAAGGGCATTTTCAAGACTATACAGAGGAAATGAAAAAGTCCCCTGTAGAGCGGCATACACATGTCCAGAACTCCCCTGCTAAGTTACTTGGGAAGATAGTAGTAATCAAGAGTGTATATTTTCAATAAAGAAAGTTGTGGTCTTCATCCCCAGCTGTTGGACAGAAGCCAAGGGACTCTAGTTAAACACATCTGCACACACTCCAGTAGCTGGTTTGCAGTCTTTTGTTTCTTTCAGCCAGACACCCATGTCAGTGTGTCTGCTGCCCTTTCAACATAGAAATAAAGAATATTGAGACACAATTATGCTTCTGATGCTGGGGAAATCAAGCCCACAGCAATAAATAAAAATGCATACCTTTTTCTTCAGGAAACAAACCTGGATATTCTACTACAGTATTGTTCTCCGGGAACATTATAGCCCATGGGCCGGTTTTATGGAGCAGCAGGTGCACTCCAATAGAAGATAGGAACATTGCCTTTTAAGTGATAAGAGAGGACCAGGAAGTCTCCCACATACTTTTATTGACAGAGGACAAGGAAAAGTCAAGAATTAAAGATGGAACTGATCAGTGATCCTCAAGAGATGCAACGCATAAGCAGAGAAAAAGGAGACAAATATTCAAAGGAGTCAAATATCTTAGCCGCAGCACATTATGAGGACAGCAGCACAGTACTGCAACACATACTTTTAGTGTTTAAATTATAGGGGAGCAGCCCCCTAGACTGTTTTTAGTGAATTATGGAAGGCATACTTGGCTACAAATAGAGGGTCCTGGATTTCATTCAACCCCCTTACCTTTGACCCCTGAGCTAGAACAATCTGTCTCCAGCTCCCAGCAAAATCACAACAGAGAAAGAGTAGAAGGCTACAGACAAGTGTCAACTGGTGCAGGAGATGCACTGAACTAAAATTAATGAGGCAAAAATGTAACTAAATCTTCTCTTTTTTAATTTATCTCTTTGAAGTGGGAAATGGATTCTGTTAACCTTGCTGCCACAAACAGCAAATACCCCATTTTGTAGTATCTTCCAAATGCTTGCCACATTCTATAGATTAGAACAGTGGTACTCAAACATTTTAGCACCACAACCAACTTTTTAGAATGGCACTAATGACAGGACCCACCGGAAGTGATGTCATTAACCTAGAAGTTATGTCATGGCCAGAAGTGACATCATCAGGTAGGAAGTGCCCTCATTGTGACACTAAAAGTGGATGGCATTCTTGGATTGCAGAAATTGCACAGCCATGAAACATCCATCCCTGACAAAAAGCAAGATTAGGACAAAATATTATTAAAATATTAAAAGCACTGAACAAAAACAAAATTAAAGAAACACCCTCATACTTGAAAATTCAAACTGTTGACACTCACAAAAGGAATATAGCAAGAGTAAGGTCTGCAGTTTCCAAGATGGCTGCTCCCAGCATTCCACAAGCCACCTGACATGTCATAACCCATCAAGTGGGTCCCAACTCACAGTTTAGAACTGGATCAGAACACACAGCATGCAACACCAAGAGAATGGGGAAGGATGCTGCTGTTTCAGAAGGCGAGTTTATATGTTGTATTAGTAGGAACAGATGCCACAAGAATGACTCAGGTCACCTGCAAACCCACTAACAATCAATTCCCAAGGTGGGTGGACATGTGCGTATGTTTCAAATTAAACTTGATTGTTTATTTTGTTTCACATGTTTCACTATTTAGTGATAACCACAGGCAGAACTGGTTAACCTGAATCAATTCCCCACAGATCTCACCTACAGTCCTATCAGTGTCCTGAAATGCACTCCTGGAACACATGATTCCCAAGTTATCCTAGTTAGCAATTCAAAGGTTTGTAAACATTAGCACAGCTGAATTTTGCATCTGCCATTCCCTCTAAAAATATGTTGCTCTTGAAAACAAAGTTTGTCTGAAAAGAAGATTTTATTGTGGTATGTTCAACACAAATGGTAGGACAAGACACACAAATCAACCTACTGCACATTAGGAAAGTAGAAAACATCAGAACAGATCCCAAAGCAGCTGCAGTGATAACCATAACTTTAAAAAAAATTCAAGACAGACATTTTTTAAAATAGTACTTTTTACAATGTGTATCTGAAGTCTCCAAGGGAAAGGTCAACAGGCTGATTTGTTCGTACTGGCAAACAGCAAAACTTTCAACTCAGAAACATGCTGCCGCATTTTGCTATTCTTCATTTACTGATGTAAACAAATTTGTTAAATGCCAATATTATTTAAACACAGTAGGTAAACACAGTAAAGGTGATTGTGTTTGGTTTAACTGTGCATCTCTCCAAAGGCTGTAACTGCAAGACTGCCTTTAACCTAATCTCTCTCCTCTCCCTCCCAGAGCTACAGGCACGAAGATGCAGGCCAAAGTACAAGCAAGGAAAATTAGCCAACCGTAGCTGCAGAGCTCACCTCCTCCCTGCCTCATGTGGCATCTCTGGACCAATCACTATGCTCCACCCAGCTGTTCAGCTCCGCTCCCGCACCCAATGACTGACAGCAGTGCACTGTTACTGCAGAAGGTGTCATCCATCACTAGAGAAAGGGAGCTTTGCAGTGTACCAGAAACTTTAGACAAATCCAGGCTAACATCTGCATTTTCTCCCTCCACACCCCCTTCTTTTTAGGGAGAAAAATCATGCATGCATACCAAAAGCAAACACACACAAAAACTCATCTTCAAATGTTTTGAGCCTTTTTGCTCCAGACCAAATGGAGGCTTTTTGTTTAAACACCCCAACGAACTTGTATCAGCCAACAAGGCAACCAAGGGCATAGTATTTTTTTTTCTAATATTTTATAGCAGCAGGTGGGACATGTATACCTTTAGCTAGCTTCTTACTATAATTCTAGGAACTTTGATCACACCTCTCCTGTTTTTTATATTTATGTAAGAAAAAAATCTAACTAATACAAAATATGCTTAGATGAGAGAAGGTTGGCTTGTTAAACGTTCAGGAGCATGCAAGATGCTTACATAGTGAGGCAGCTAGTATTTCCGACGTGGAGGCTCCTCTAATTTCCCTGCACCAGATCTATTTTTAATCACAAGATACATGCATGCTTGTATGAGCGCATGCACACACATTCAGAGACACAGGTACAATTCTTAGATGCAAGATGCTGCTTCTTGGACAACCATAT
Source organism: Lerista edwardsae (assembly GCA_029204185.1). Taxonomy (NCBI): domain Eukaryota; kingdom Metazoa; phylum Chordata; class Lepidosauria; order Squamata; family Scincidae; genus Lerista; species Lerista edwardsae. The sequence goes on along the minus strand of JAJKFI010000019.1, from coordinate 15,892,687 downwards.
CATTTCTTAACATTTCACTTATTTACAGTCTCCCAGATTTTGCAAGTTTAAAAAGAGAGGCATATAATTTTCTTGGTAAACATTTATAGGAAAGCAAGAACAAGAGGCCAGAGCAACTGGGTTCTAGGAAAGGTCATTGTGCCCCAGAACCCCTAATCCATGAAGTAAACAGTGCAGTGACAGGCAGCCCAGTTCTTGGCCCCTCCCCTCCCCTCCCATGATTCTCTTAGGACACAGCCTATGAAAAGCAACCAACAGGGCAAATTGGGAACAGGAGCAAAGGTAGGAATCTTTCTCTATGGCCCATTTATTTCTCTCAACGCCTCTTGTCATTTCCATAACCAAAATTCCATGTTGCAACGGCTCAGCCTGCACAAGAGCATGTATACTGCTTTACACAGTTTGCTATCAATGGTTTACAAAAACAAACCAGCCCCTGAACAATCAAAAAATAGTTTCAAGCAAGATTCTGCACACATTTCAGGGCTCAGGGGGCTTCTTGCTCCCAAGCTCTATGATGCAATAGCAGCAAGGCTACCGAGTGCACTCTAAGAACAACGTGACCTACAAGCCGGTTTACTCTGCCCTAAATTTTTTACTGTGCTTCACAACTAGAGGAAGAAATTCAGATAAAAATGTATTCTCCAACCATTACAACTTCAACGTTTTTTGTAGGCAGGGCAGAAAAACAAAATGGGTATTGAAGCCTTTCTTTCAGGACAGTAGAACTTTTTGATACACATGCTGTGCGAACTATCCCACTTCCAAAGCACCCTTTTGATGCAGATGAACTTAAAATTATTTTGACAGAGACCCTCCTAGCACCTGGCAATTTGATGGCATTAACAACTCTTTCAGCACTGGGGTGAGGACCACCTCCTCTCCAGTTTTAACAGCAAGTTATACCTAGATATACAGGAGGTATAGGAAAAACAGAGAGTAAAACAGCTCACACAAAATTGGGGGGGACGACACAAAACAAAAATAAAGCACTGCATCCTTTTGACCTTGGCCTTGTTCGTTTCCATCGGTGTCTTTCAGCACATTCTCTTTGCTAACTATTCAACACACTGTGAGCCCTGATAAAAGTGGTTAATGTTTACTGAAACCTGTTCGTGAACTGTACTAAACCTGATAGGAAGAAAAGGCAAAGTTCTGCTAACAGCATCTCTGACCAATATTCAAAATATATTCTTTGTGTGTGTGTGAAGTTGTACACATTTTGACTTTGCAAACTGTTTTCAGATAAATGCATGGATTTTGTAAAGTGAAGGAGAGAAGGGCACGGAGCATCACAGACAAACCAGAATCCTTACCTTTCTTACAAGGGCAAGAACTTCTAATCTGCCCCTACAACAGTGAGAGCAAACCTATGACATGCATGTCAAAGCTGATACACCACGTTTTGGGTGGCACACCAGCATTCACCAATGCATGACAAAAAAATGAGTTTTACTCATTTTTCATTTTTGTAATTATTTGCTGTTTCTTTATATAATACATAGCACCACACATGATTAGACTATTTTTTGTTTGAATAAACTAATACAAAGAATTGTTTCTCTTTTGTTTGGGTGGGGAGTTGACAGTGATGTCATGCACCCACTATGCACCACTACGCGAGTACCGGTTCCTAGAAGTTGAGCTGGCCCCGCCCACTCGAAGCTGGCCCCATCAGCTGGTTGGCTCAGCAGCTGCGCATGCGTACTGCACGCCCGCAGCCATTGCCTGCACTTTCTGTGAGGACGCAGGCAGCGTGGTGGTGGAGGCAGCAGTGGCAGCAGCGGAGCGAGAGGACCGGAGGTGGCAGCAGCGGCAGCAGCAGCAGCAGGGGAGACCCAGGAATAAGGCAGCAAGCGTGAGAAGGTAGGCTGCCTGGGGCTCCCGCTCCCTCCAGCTGCACAGATCCAACGTCCCGGTTCCTCCTGCAGCCTCCCCCCCAGCCCCAGCCTCCACGCAGTCTTTTTTTGGTCGCCCGTTCCCCTTCTTCTCCTTGCCGGCTCCTTGCATTTAACATTAAAGTTAAATGGCTCCCTGTCCGAAAAGGGCTCCCAATTTAGTACAGTCTAGCCTGCTATTTAACCAGGGAACAGTTGAAGCAAAATATGTATATACACATCTCTAGAAAGCAAAGCAATAGAAGTTAAATCAACACTAACCACAAGCTGAAGTTATTACAAACATGATCACATCCATGGCACCAATCATGACCTCACTTCCGGCTATGACCTCACTTCCTGCCACGACATCACTTCCGGCTTATGACGTCACTTCCGGTGGGCAGACCCCGACAAGTGCCAATCAAAAGCAAGTACCTGTTCCTAAATCATTTGGATGACACCACTGGGAGTTGACATACCAGCAAAGTCAAGTTAAGCATTTTCGTAAACTTGGACACACCGAGCCCAAAAGGTTTGCCACCACTGCCCTAGAGTAAGAAGCCAGCACTGAAATCTGTACTGAAGTTCTTTTTAGAAATATCCATTATGTTTCTACCTAGAAAACAAAAGGAAAGGATGGCATGGAGGCCTGATCAAAGATCCATGCACATGTATACAGCTTAGCAAGAAATAGTGATCAAGAAAACCGGCACTGGTCTTACAAAGGGCCACAGTCATGCCATGTCATCCCATCAAAATGCAGGTACCTGGTATGAGAAGAAGCTACAGTACCGTGCATTGTAAAACACAAAGCAGCTATCACACAAACATTACAACACAGTCTCAAAGAGATAAGCTTGCACAAACACAGAGGATCAGGGTGCCAGAATAAACAAATACCTTCACTCACATTTTCCAGATTGCTCCAGCCACACTTCTGACTGCAGCCAAGGAAGGGGCCCTCCCCAATTTTTCATTAAGAACCATTTTCCATACAAATCTTATATTTGATTCAAGTACAGTACAGCTAGTTGATAGCAATTCCTTCGCACAGTTTTGATTTCAAAGCTTCTCCCACACAGAAATGGTTTCCATCCAGAATACTTTTAAGAAGTGCATAGTAAGTAATCGAGATCATCTTGTTTCCATTTTTTTTTACATCACACAGGGGGTTATACAAAGATGACACACCCAAGCCCTTTTTTGCTTTGAATAATGAACAATTAACATACCTTTGCTCATACAGAAGGATTAAAACTTGATCTGAACTCTGCAGTGGAAGGGGGGGAAACCACCAAACCAGTGCTCTTTTTCCCCTCCCTCTTTTTTTTGGGGGGGGGGGGGTTTACAGCAAGATGCTCCCAGGTGTTTAAACCAACTTTTTTCCCCTTCCCTACACGGTAGAGCCACAGTCACCTTGGAAACAAACATTGCTCAGTGTTTGCAGAACAAACAATGGTACCTTTTCAGTTCTGTATGAAGCAGGCAGGGCAAGGGGCAGCCAAGCAATTCTGGGGCTTACGGGAGTGTTAACATATTGCATTCATTCAGCAAGTCAAAAAATAGTTCAGCACTAAAAGTGAGAGATTCTCTCAAAGAGTGAATCTTTGGCTGGAAACCACAGCCAGACAATTTTGGGAGGAGGTCAACCCAGCCTTCCACCTGGGTGACACACGCTCAGTTGCACAGACAATCTAACAATTATTTTTAAATGCCTCACACAGAGGACAAGCCATTTTGCTAACCTTGCCAGTGATGAACACATACACTTGCACCCCTTCCCCTAAATGCACTTACTTGAGAGTTAATTCCACTGATTTCATAAGGATTTCTCACCAGGTAACTACGTTTAGGGCTGCAATGAATTGTTCATGTCCTCTAAACTGGATGTAAAATTACGCAAGCACATGCTGACATCTCATCACAGGCCAGCACCGCCAAGGTGCTGTATTCAGCTGACAAAATCAGTGATTCTCTGAAAAGCCGTAAGATCAACCCAAATACACAAACTTAGCTTGGAACTTGAACCCCAATATTCACATCGGGGGGGGGGGGAATTTCACCACACACTGTCCAGAAAACAGACTATTTAAAATAGCATGGATGTATACCAGTAGAGGTACAAATATAAAAACCTTTGAAATTGTACAGAAAATTGATTTGATTGTACAGAACAAATTCCTCTATCTTATGCAGAAAAAATGTATGCAGAATTAAATAACACCTTTGGAGAAATGAGAAGTAGCTGAGCAAACCTCTCTAACTGTCTTCTCTAGAACAACAGAAAAATAAAATGCTAAACTGCCACATATTCTTGCACAGCAAACCTCAAATTGCAACCGAGGCATCTATACAAATTAGTATTTTGAGGCTTATGACCCAGATGCAAGGTGAATACACCCAATTTCTGTTCAAAAGGAACGGACACCAGAACAAAAATATTTCACACAAAAATGCAGTTGTTCAAATAGTTCAAAATTGTTTTGGAATAGTTTTTCCTTCTGTGTTGAGTCTGTGATGCTTGCTTGGTTTCCCTTTGGCAGCAACAGATTTTAAAAAAATGGGGAGGGGGAGAGAGAGAGAGATTAAAAAATCCATCACAAAGAAACAATTCTAAGTGGAACATTTCTGTGCTTTATCACCAACCAGCTCTGCCCTGGAATCCTGGCTGCATTCCTCAAACTATTACTTCTGGGGAACTCCTATTTATGTTAATTGTATTACTGTAGAATAAACAGTGGTGTTTTTTTTCAGGCTACCACTTGGCTGTCTTTAGGATCACAGATTCAGGAAGCTAGTTCATTTCCAATTCACCCTCCTACCAAAGCCACCAAGGCAGAGGAGGAGTTAAGAGCATATAAAAAGTGACTCAAAGTTACCCTATCCCTCACTTAGCAGCAGCAGCACACACAAAAACACATGATTAAAAGCAGAAATAACTTGAGAATCTTGTTCCCATGTACCATTTTGCACTTCCCGAAGAAGGGAAAAAAGGAACAGTTCTAATACTACTCCAGCCAGCCAGCCCACTCTGCATCCTTCGTCCCAGCCAAGCTATAGAAACGGAAGGGGGGTAACTAAACCCGGAAGGGGGTAACTAAACCCAGAAGGGGGTAACTAAATCCGTTTCCACTGCCAAGGAGGACGACCTTAAGCAACGGCAAGGAAGGATTTCGAATCTGATCATCTCAAGCTTGAGAGCGTTCACAGCAAAGAGAAAGCAAGCAGAAGGCAAATGTACACACACACACACACCCCAACCAAAACTCAGAGTGAAAGTTTTAAAACCGCACCCACAGAAAAGGCACCTCTGAACTACCAACATAGGCAAGCAGAAGCAACAGTTGCACACTGGAGGTGCTACTCAGCCCAGCCCTCCCCCAGCCCTGAGGAGCTATCAGAAATCCTCAGGCTGCCAGAACTGTTTAATCAGCAGGGGGTGGGCTGCCTTTCTCTCCCCTCCATCACTGCTGTATCAGCACTCATCTCCCCTCACTAATAGCTAAGTAATATCTTAAGGCTTTCATGACCCCTCCCTGCTTCTGCCAAGCAATGATTATTAACAGTTGTGTGCAACAACATCTGCAGCTTCATTTGGTGTGTGTGTCTCTGTCTGTACACAGGCACATAAACCCTCCCTTTCTCTCCCCAGTGCATCCCACCCACCTCCACGCCTCTTCCCAGCAAAGTAAGGAGGGCTCCAGAGTTCTGCTCCTGGGGGCCTACTTTCCCCATCTTTTGCAAGCATCCAATTATCGCTGGCATCTTTTCCTTGACCAAATGCTCCACTCTCTCTCTCTCAAAAAAAAAAAACACTTTAAACACAAAATCTTAAACAGGAGAGGTGATGTTAAGAGTTGCCAACTTATTCCAGCGGCTTTAACTGTACCTCGATCCAAAGACATGAGCAAGTGAGTGCTCAACTTTATGCTTTGAAAGTATCTGCCCATTTCTGCAGATCAGACTGCTAATAGGCTCAGGGCAGGTGAGCATCAGTTGGCAAACCTAGATGCTACGCATTATGAAGAGATGCTTTGGAAACACAAGGAAGGGCAATGTTGTCCAACAGAGTCTAAAATGGAACATAAAATCCAGTTTCATACCCACAACTCACACATATTTCCACAGTTCTTTAAACAACTCACTCCAGAAAAGTTACCTTAGAAATAGTAATTCTAGTGACTTTAAAGTATACAGACCCCGCTATTCCACCTCATCACCAAAGTACTCGAGACTGCTTATAAGACTCTTCAACTTACAACAAAATACATTAAAAATATTGTAGATTAGTGTTTCTCAGACTGTGAATTGGTGTGTTGTGACCACTTGGTGGGTCGTGACCTGATGTCAGGTGAGTCATTGAAAACTGGGAACAGTCATATTGGAAGGTGCAGACCTTACTTTTGCTATAGTCCTTTTGTGGGTGTTCACTCAAAGTGAGGGTTTTTAAATTTTGTTTTTAGTTCAGTGCTTTTACATAACCTTCCTGACCCTTTTTTAGGACCCCCCATTTTAGGTCCAATCCCCTGTCAGGAAACCCCAAGACCTAGGGCTGGAAGTGATGTCATTAAGCAGGAAGTGAAGTAGTTTTTTTCAAAATTCAAAGTAACTCCACATCCTTTTTAGAATGTTCTGAAAGCTTTCTATCTAAGTGATGTCTGAGTTTTGAGTTCAGTGACTGATTCAGCTCAGAGAACAACATTGAACAGAAGGCAATGTGGCTTCTCTATGCCATTGCTGATCAATGTGGTAAAGCCAAGTTTTAGAGGACTTGCGTTCCTCTTTCCCCTGTGCTAAGCCTCAGAGTGCACACGGAAAGTGTGATATGCCCATTCAGAAAGATATGGGAGAGATTTCATCACATGCATATGTACACACCAAGACGAAGGCATAGAAAGGCTAATTCCTTGGGGGTCCCACCCCAGGTTGGGAACCACTGTGCTAGATGTAATGTCATTTCTAGCTATGAAATCACTTCCAGGTTAATAACATCACTTCTGGTGGGTCCTGCTATTCTAAAAAGTGGGTCCTGGTCTAAAAGGCACAGGAGCCAAACAAAGTTGGCAATCCTATACTTTACAGCATAGGACCAGGATACCTCCTTCTCGCATATAATTCTGCATGTCCCCTACAAGTGTCAGATAGGACCATGCTTATGATACCACCACCATCTGAATGGCAGAAAAGTGCAGGGTCTTTTCTGTTGTGGCATCACATTTCTGGAAACTACTTCTGGGATCTACTGCTAGAACATCTGAGGACAGCCCCCTATTTATATGGTTTCCCACAGGATTATTTTACTTGGCATTTGAGGAAATTCCTAGGGACTAATTTTAAATTCTACTGCTGCTTTTATGTTATTGCTTTAATGATGTTGCTGTTTTTATATTTTAAATCCACTTCTGTATTGTTTTTTAGCCATTTTAATGGTTCTTATGTGTATTTTATCTGTCATATTTATATTCTCATGTTGTGTCCTGCCTTGAGCACTGGAAAGGCGGTATATAAATCTTTTAAATAAGTAGTTCTTATCACAGAAGAGAAGAGACTGGGGTACACCTCATTCCTTATTATAGCTATGCTCCAGCTTGATGCATGCTTTTATAAAGCATGAAAGAAAGGTGGAGCAGTAAGCAGCTGTGTGATAGTAGGTTACCTCTTTGCATTTGAAACAGGACAGGAAAAGGATGAGTGGCGCTTGGCTTTCCACCCCCACTCAAAATAGCCAGATATTTTCTCTGTTTACTGCTCTGTTTGAATATCTTACTATTTTATTGTATTGGTTCTGCATGCAAGAAACTTACCAGTTCAGTGCATGTCAGTTGCGTTAGGTACACTGCTGCCAACTCATTTTGCCTACAGTAAGTAAGGTGGCCAATTCTCACAACTGGATCCTGCTGCTATGTGCTTAAAAACAACTTAATGTACAAACATTGGCAAGTGAGCAGGTCTTTAATCTTCATACTGGGAAAAACTTTATGATACTTCTATCACTATTATTGAAGAATTTGTTTTCTACCTTTCTACCCCATATTGGGGCACCCAAGGCAGCTCGCATCATTAAAAAATACAGATACAAATGAAATAGAAGATAAAACATTGATACAAAGCAAAACAAGCAAACCCCAGTGAATCCCAAAAATATAAAATTGCAATAATTAAAAATGTCAGCCAGCATGTCAGCAGCTAAAGGCATCCCTAAATAAAAATGCCTTGAGGCCCTGCTGAAAGATCAGAAAGAGAGCTGTTCTTAATTCTAAGGGGAGGAAATCCCACAACCACAAAGCCACCACCTAGAAGGCCCTATTTCTGGCTTCATCACTTGGGGGAATAATCTGATCTATGCCACCAGATCCCATAGCCAATAAGAATACAGAAATGAAAAGGCCAGCAGGATCATAATCATCAAATTGCAAGAAGCCCCTGTACTTGACCAGCCAAAAGAAAGGCCATCCCAAGAGAGGGGCAGAAGACACTTGGGTAGGAGTTGGAGGCATAGTTGGATCCTGCATAAACTGGCAACAGGATGCAAATTAAAATAGATCTCAATATGTATGATATGCAGTGCTTGCTTTCAAACTAACTTTCAATTCAGTGTTGGCACATGACAAGGGTTGTCACTGCACAAGCTCGTGTTTGAAGGAGCTCAGTGCCAATCCTCCGCCAAGCACTAAGCCCAACTTACTCACAAATTTGTACGGGATTTGTTTCTTCCTTAAAGAGATATCGTGCTCAATAGTGCTGGGTCACATGATTCAATGCCAAGAGAAAGCACTCAGACCTCGTGCTTAAGATATGGAGCAATGAGACAGTGGAGTGCTATATTTCTTCCACGATTCAAATTCCCCCACTTACTGCCTGTGTTTTGCTCTTCAAGCAGGAAGAGGCAAGAGTAGTGCGGCCAAGGAGCCTCAGCAATAGCAAAAAGGTATGCAGAGAGGACATCTAGGGGGGCATTACAGGTTGAACTATCTAAGCTAAGAAGGGGCCTGCTCGAGTTTTGCCTTCCTCGAACTGCTTGAGGGAGACCCCCTCACCGGCCCACCATCATTTAAGGATGCACAGTCCCATTTCCCTCAGAATTTAAAAACTACTTCGTCAATAAGCATCCTCCAACAAGTCCCAAAGCTCATCTTCCAGATACAAAGAAAGCAGGGAGATCATTCCTGCTCCATTCTCTATCTTCCCTGGAACTGTGGATCAAGGTGGAAACTCTCAACCAAAGCACCATTAGGCTGAAGAGAGCAGGAAAGAAAATTGGGGCCAAAAAAAAGGTAGGCAGCCATTCCTTCCTGCATTAAGCTAAAAAACCCAATTGCCACCCTAATGAGTACCACCTAATCTGCCTTCGAGTAATTTGCATATACTGAAATGCAATTGCTATGATTAATGATATGCATTTAACTTATTGTAGGATGATAAGCCTAGCCTTTATACTTCCCAAACAGAAGTCAACTACCAACTGGGGAACATTCTTCATTCTTCACTGGTTAGCAGGTTCTTGCCAGAAATAAGGCAAGGGGAGGTCTGCCTACCACTGTACAATGCAGTCAAGAGCCCCCCCCCTCCAATTTTTTTTTTTTTAATCAAGAACACCTAGTTGTTGGGCTCCTAAAAGTTGACTTTGAACTTTTAATATTTTCTTTTCAACCCTGCCAACTGGGCAAGAGAGACTTTTTCTTATATTTAGCAGGGGAAGAGTAATTGTCCCTCTTCACCCCTGCACAGTGTCTTTTCTAGTGGCTTTTGCTGGTGGTGTTCTGCATTTTTTAGATTGTGAGCCCTTTGGGGACAGGGAGACATTTCATTTTTTGCCTGTAAACCGCTTTGTGAACTTCTTGTTGAAAAGCAGTATATAAATGTTTGATTGATTGATATCCATGCATCCTCGTACAATGCTGACTAAGTTTCAGCGATGGCACTTCAAACAGGGATTTTGGCTGCCAACTTAATGTGAGACCATCAAACATCCCCAATGCAGTGGACACATAAGCAACCCCATCACAGCTCCTTTGGGAGTTGCAACAAAATCACCTTAAGCAGCCCCACTGGTCCATTTCAGCCCTGCACTATTGTCCTACACTGACAGCTACAATGATCCATCTGAAACAGATAATATTCCTCTAAAATCAAAGTCTCAATAGAGGAAGAATTAATCACTGCTCAAGTGGAGGACCATGGTCAAAAATAAATGCTGTGAAACACATTCTGTCATTGAAGGGCAAGGACCAGCCAATCACACCACTACAGCAATTGAGCAGAACACCAGTTCCTCTCGGCTGAATAACCACAGAAGTGATTCACATGTAGGGTTTTCCCCCCCTGCTAATTTCTGACCAGATAAAGTCAGAACTGGTTCAAGAGGTGACAAGGATGGTCTATGCAAGATACTGGAGACAAGAGAAGATGCCTGGAAAAGAAGAATGGATCCAAAAGATGTTATATATTATGGAAATGGATAGACTTACAAAAAGTTTAAAGGATGAAATGGTAGAGAAGTATCAGCAGGATTGGCAAAAATTTAAAATTTATTTAGGAAGAAGGGAAGGTAAAGCAAATTTAATATGGTTATTTGATGATTGAGGGAAATCATCAAGGTCTAGAGGTCAAAAGGGGGAGACTGCGGGAAGTCAAAATTGTAATGAGTGTTTATTGTTATATTGGTTTTGTGATTAGGAAATTTTGAATAAAATTGTTTTAAAAAAAAAAAGAGGTGACAATTATGACCAGACACTGCATGCTGAGTGGAGCCCTCTCCCAAACCCTCCACCAACAGATACAGGCCAACATATGGACATGCTGAAGCACTCCGACAACACGTTCATAGAATAGCCTCTTCAGACATGAGAAAGAACTGTGTGAAATAATCCTTAGCCATTTCAAAAGCCTAGAAAACTGAACGGATACCTGCCGAAAGTCCACAAGCCAAATTTATTTGAATTTTGTAGGTCAAACCAGACAAAATCCATTCCTACTTTCAGACTGCTCTGGATAGCAAGCATGACCAAACTTGCTCACAACAATTTAACCCCAGTGGAAGCATTCTGTGCTGGAGAAGATTCATTTTGCATGCATGTATCATCCTACTTCTAAAAACCATCGTACTTCTGAAAGTCATTCAGAAGAGCCCTATCGTTGATTTGACTGTCTCCAACCTCGGAAAGCGCTGAAACCGACGCAGTTACATTTTCAGAACAGCTTAAGTGTATAACCACTTACTTGGTGGCAAGACCCAGTCAAGTCAAAAGGCTTACTCTCCAAAAGTGTGTCAAAACTAGTGTCAATTCCGATTGTTTTTTTTAAATAACAGATTGCAATAAGCTCGTATGAACCAATCCCACTCCAACAACCCACGAGGTTCTAGAATTCAGATGCTCTCATCTCCATACAATAGTTGGGGATTCGTTTAATTTTGGTTAGGTACCTCAATTAAGATTTAATCCTCTCTGTACGTGAGTTTTATGTAACTTAAAGATTATCAGCCTCAAGAAAAAAATATTTAGGTGAGAGAATCATTTGCAATGTTTCCGAAGACAACTCTGAATTATTTCAGGCAAAGGGTTTAATAACCTGGCACCCCTCTTCTAAAAATACACATAGCAGCAGCAGCAGCAGACAGGGCAGCTCATTACCAAAATAGCACCCTGCACAAGGCAAGCAAGGCATGGCATCCTGCTATGTTGCAGGTCAGTTCCAGTTCCATCCCCCCATCTGTCAATTTCTGTATTGCACAATGACTTTGATGAAATGCTAGCATGACACCTGTGACTATGCCGACTGTTCCCAGCACTGGGCTGCTAACTCACTGTGGTACATGGGGACCATTCCCTGGGTCTTCTCTCAGTACAAGCAAGGTACCCTAAGTCTCAACATGCTGACACAGCAATCATCAAATTCTGCCATAAGAGACAGTGTATAGTAGTTAAAATGCTAGAATACAACAGGAAAAACCTAGGTCCAAATTCCAACTCAGCATGAAATTCTTGGAGCCAGTCACCATCTTGCAGTGTAACTTCCCTCTTAGGCTTATTGAGGGGATTTTAAAAGAGGGGGGGGGAGAACCTTGCTTGGATTTGGTGGGCACTGCTGCCGCCAAACCCACCCCTCCCAAGCCAATCATGAAAGATTATTAAGAATATTTATATACCACTTTTCAACAGGAGCAGTTCATAAAGCAGATTACATTGTAAACTACATCAATAACCCTGTCCCCAAAGGGCTCACAATAAAAAAAAAAATACAGAAAAGACACCAGCAACAGCCACTGGAAAAGACACTATGCTAGGGTAAAGAGGGAGAGCTGCTCTCCCCCTGCTAAATATAAGGCACCACTTTGAAAGGTGTTGAGATGTGAAATACTACAGACTGAAATTGTGATGCATCAAGCTTTAGGCATTTCCTTTTGCACAACCCACCACTATGCATCCCCCCCCCCCCCCGCAAGCACTAACCAGTCTGGAGAGAGAAACATTTATTGGCTGGGGTGGGGGGGGAAGGAGAGCAGCATTTCTTTATTTAAAAATCTCTAAATGGCTATTTTAACATAGCAGTCCCAGTACAGTCCACTTGGACCTGGGGATGCAATCACAGTTCCCATTCCATTTGGGCATGGTGGTGTAGCGGTAACTGGACCATACTCCACAAGAGCCTGGTGGTCAAGCCTTTGAAATGTGGTCAAGCCCTCACAGTTCAATTCCATGATAGTTCCATCCGCAAGAGCTGCCAAGGCAAAGTTATCTTCTGGCAAGGGGCAATTGGTGACCTCAGAGAAGCCTGGTTTGGGTTTTCAACTTTCTTTAAAACAAAGCCTGGTTAGGGTTTGTTTAAAGAGCAGTTTGGGAATGCTATGAGGACAGCATCAGAACATGATCTTGAAGATAGCCCACTGTGTACACAACATACACATACTATGCAGATGCAGTTTGGATATGACTCTATTCTTGAGGTAAAAGAAGTGACAGGAATTGTGGTCTAGATTGGAGTAAGAACAAACAGGAGTAGACCTAGACTTCCCTCAGATGAAAACCTATCACCTCTTTGAATACATAACGAGGGACTATTGGGGGAAACAAACAGCACTGGCAGAATTATCTTCAGCTTATTCATATAAATACTCAGGAGTAGTTGTCATTTCTGCAGTAAACTATGCAAGATTGTTTACACAGCCAACACAAAATTTTACTAGTGTTATCCAACCACAAATTTCTAGAGGGGTAGCCGTCTTGGCCAGTTGCTACAAAAACAACTCCAGCTGGTAAATTGTTACTCTGGAATTACCAGACCAGATAGAATCAATAGGTACCCTAAATTTGTGGTCTGGCTGGTTGTGTAAATGGTGATGAACAGTGTTAGGCCTTTATAGTCAATGATGCAACCAACTGTGGCCATCCGTTCTCCACATCATCTATGACCAATAAGAGACAGTAGTGTCACCTCCTCAGAATTCTAAATTCTAAAATAGGAGTTAATAAGAACGATAGACTTGTGGCCTAATCCTTTAGAAAAGCAGCGCCAGCAGAATGCACATTCTGCCAATGAAGTCTGCTGTAAAGCAGTCATAAAGTGCGCATGCTGCCAGCAGGAAGACCAAAGGCTTCCCATGTATGCCAGTGGATGTCAGGAGGCCTACCAGAGTAGGTAAGTCCAACATAGATGGTGGAATGGGGAGAGGAAAGGGTGGAACAGTGTGGTGGGTGAGCAGAACAGGGAGGAGAATGGGGTGGGGAAAGCTGAATTGGGCCTGGGAGGGTTGGATTCAGTGGTGGCAGTGCCCACCCAATCCAAACCCCCTACCCGGGCCTATCTACCTGCATGGGTCAAAGTGCACTTGCACCAGCAATATTGCTGGACTTACCTTGGGGCAAGAGGCCAAATTTCCCTTTACTAGTAGACATCCAGCAGTCAAAACTCATTTGAGGGATGCAGCAGAAGCCACATCAGCATCATTGCATGGAGGTTGCCATACTGTAGGATTAAGGTTGCTGGTCTCACACAGGTTCCCATATAATCCAGTTGGACTGGGAAGGTTCAATCACAGCGTCACCTCACATCTTGAACCAAGCATGTCTTCTCAATCCCAGCATTTTTCCGTTAAAAAAATACAAACTATATCTACTACATACACTTTTGTTAAGTGTGAACAAGACAAGAAAATAGTTTGGTGTGTCTACATTACAATTAAACACAACAAAAGCGATTAATGAGTTCTCATACTATCAGCAAAAAAACCCAACACGCAATCGGGGCTATTGGCTTAGCACTCTTGTTATGTCACAGCTGCGTTCTCCCTACAAAAACAAAAGCCACCAGTTACTGGATTCCAAATAGTGGCCTAAAGCAGGGGTGTTAAACATAAGGCCAGGGGGCAAGATGTGGGCCCCAGAAACTCTGTATCTGGCCCTCAGGCTCTCCCAGCACTGCCACCAGCTAATCTCAGTTGCTGCGCTGAGTCACTGCTCAAAGTGTCACTGCTGAAAGGGCAGCCTGCCTGATAATTGAGCTCTCCCGTATCTGGAAAATATTATCAAGATTTGAGAGTTCTCTCATCTATCATTTGCATTCAATGAGATCCCAAGTAAAAAAAGTGTTGTTTCTGGTCATGACCTGCTTAATGACATCACGTTCTGTTGAATGACATCACTTCCAGCCCTCAGCAGATACCATGAAACCTATTTGGCCCCCTGTATGAAACAAGTTTGATACCCTTGATCCAAAGATTTTGTTTTTCTTAAGAAGCAGAGTTTTCATTCAGGTGATTGGGGAATGTTTATTTGCTCATAAAGTGAATTTAAGCAAATTCCTAAGCAACTCCTCACTTAACGTGGTCAATAGGTTCTTGGAAACTGCAGCTTTAAGCAAAATGACATACAAGGAAGCCAATTTTACAGTAGGTCGATATAAGTCAACAAGAGTTACATTGCTGTAGCATCTCTCTGGCCATAAAAACATCAAACTTCTAAGACCCAAAAACACTTCTAATATTAAACACTTAAATGTGAGCTTTCTGGGCCAGAGAAACCCTACACAGACATGGGGAGAATGTGCTAGCTTCACACAGATGCAGAAATCCTTTTCCCTCAACAACTTTATAACGAAACAACTTTAAACAAAATGACTTTAAGTGAGGATTTGCTGTACTGTCTATGCAAAGGAAGCCACTTCATCCACATGAGTTCAACTGAGGCATCAGCCACGAGGGCACTTCTTTGCGAGGTGGGTCGCCTCACATTTCATGCACCTGCCCACTGTCTTCAGAGTAGATGGCCCTGCAAGTACTGTATGTGCTGAAGGCTGGCTGCTTACCAGATGCTTAGCACGTGCCAAAACAAGTCACAGAAGAGCCATCAGAGTCTTTTCCCCCCAAGTAATTTCCAATTCCTTCCACATATGCAAGCCTCTCTCATCTCAGGACCCTTAACCAGGAGGTGCTCAATTCTTTTGCTGTCATTCCCTGTAGCAAATCCTCCAAGTTGTCGGTGCAATTGCTGGGGAGCAGAGTTACCTTAGCGTGCACAAGTTGCATGTTGGAGGACAAAGAACAGCAAGTGCCTTGAGAGGCAGTGAAGAGGAAAAGGAGTCCAGGGTGGCTGATAAGCAGTTACAAAGGCAAACCAGGCAGCAGTGAGAGTTCAAGAAATCAAGCCTACACGATGCAGGTGAGCGCTTGTATGCAGCCTGAAAGTACTTGTTAAATCCTGAGAATCTAAGCTCCCTAGCACTGCTGACCTATCACCATTATAGCCACAGAGGTTTCAGTGTCTGATAAAGTGAAACTTTTTTAAGGCAGGTCCTGATACTAAAAAGTTAGGGAATCACTGCCCCATTGAAATTATCAGCTTCTATATTTGAGTTTGCATCAGAAATGGAAGCACAAAATGATTCCATCAGCAACAAGTTGTGGGCTTTTAACATAAAGAGTTCATTTTCAGCTTGCACCCCCTTGACTTTTATTTGTCTCTTCTGAACACACTCCCAATCTAAATAAAAACTCAAAGTAGCCTTGAGACCCCATGGCAGAGAGTTGGAAGACATCCGTTTTTAAATATACTCATTCTAGTAAATGGAGGTAGAAATAAATAGTAATAGCACATGATATACACACAGCCACTTAGTAAAGGGCATGGCTGTCAGCTCTGCACTGACACAGCAGAATTCCACATCGGACTGTACGGTACTGAGTGCAAGCTGCTTTCTGTTCTGCAAACACAATCCTTTACCACTAGGTCTTTAAATTCAGTGGGACACAGCAAGTATCAACTACGGTGATGAGATGTAAAGATAAATAAGGCTCCTAAGAATTTTCTACACAAGTTACAGGGGCCTCCTGCATGAATTGCCTAAGTTCCTGCTCTTACACATACCTTGAAGGCCACCAGAGCTTTGTCCTGCTTTACATCAGGTCAGGTCAACAGAAACCTGCTTTAGTTTAATAGAGCCCCACTGTAGTTAGTAGGCAAATAAGTTCATTACCAAAAAGAAAGGATAAGTAAGCACAAATGCAGATATTCCTTTCATTCATTTCAATTGTGTTTGTGTGGGGGCATGCTACAGCAGTAGTTCTCAAAGTTTTTAGCACTGGGACCCACTTTTGAGAATGACAATTTGTTCTGAACCCACCGGAAGTGATATCACGGCCAGAAGTGCAGTCCCTGTGACACCAGAGCCTGCTGCTTTCCTGAGAATGCAGCAATAAGTTGGGTTATTTCTCAATCATTTTCCAACAGCAAAGTGAATCAGAAAGGAAAAAGCCAATTTAGACATAAGCAAAACAACTGCACACCCCTCCCCCTTTCCAGTGTCCCATCTTCCCATATTTTCAAAATGGGTGCTTTGAAACCCACCTGAAATTGGCTTCCATCCCACTGGTGGGTCCTGACTCATGGTTTGGGAACCACTGCTTTACAGGTGCCAACAAAAGTGGGCATTTCATGGATTACTGTGTCAAGCAATTAGAACAAAACATTTATTTTACGTTCTGTCATGCAAAACTCTAGTGTTCTACAATTATGAGGGGACAATCTTTTCAGCTCTCAGAGACACCTTCCTTCCAATTCTCTTTCTACTAAGCATACTAACTGCCTTGCCGGATAACCAAAACAGCCTATTTACAAGCTTGACACAAGCAAAACAGCTATAAACCCCTCTCCCTTTCCAGTGTCCCATCTTCCCACATTTTCAACATGGGTGCTTTAAAGCATCCTTTTGGGTTGAGGAGCCCTGAGGACCCCTCTGCATTTAAAAAGTAAAAGAAACTATTGCAACCCACTTCCAGTTTCATGATCATAACCAGGAAGTGGGTCCCAATCTTTTTTTTTTTTTTAACATTTGGGGGCTGGCACCCCTCAGCCCTGTCCCTGCTAACTGGGCAAGAGGCACTTTTTCAAGTGGTGCTCCTCTTATATTTAGCAGGGGGAGAGTAATTGTCCCTCTTCACCCCTGCGCAGTCTTTCTAGTGGCTGTTGCTGGTGGTCTGCCTTTTTTTAGATTGTGAGCCCTTTGGGACAGGGAGCCATTTAACTTTATTATTATTACTATTTGCCTGTAAACCGCTTTGTGAACTTCATGTTGAAAAGCGGTATATAAGTACCTGTTGATTGATTGATCTTTGCTCAGTAGCAATTCCCCCGCCCCCAGAAGCACCTACAGCTGTTCTCAAACTTGAAGAGAATTTGAGCACCTCTGCCTTAGGCCAATCACTATCTCTCGGCCTCACCTCCCTCACAAGGTTGCTGCAAGAACAATTTTGTACCCCATCCTGAGCTTCCTCACCTGGAGGAAGAGCGGTATAAAAAAATGTGAAAATAAACCAAAGATCCTTGCAACTCAGGGAAAACTAAACAAGTCTAACAAGGATACAACATAACACAGGTAAACATTAAATCATTTTACTGAATACAGTCTGTGGCCCCCTTTAAATGTGCCAGCCTCCACTGAGAATGGCTGTCACAATAACCAGAAAAAGGATAAATTAATATTCTTCTCACTCTAATCCAGGCGGGATTAATCCAAACAAACGGGACCAGCAGTATTCGCAGGAGAGAGGTATGAGAATTTACACATCCCGCAAGAACCAATTGCTACCTTTAAAGGCCTGGTGCATTTTTTGTAAAACCTGGTTTAAACACACAGACCCCAAACAGAATGTTTCTTGTTGAAACAATACTGCACATAGAAAAGTCATTTCCCCACATCCTTTTATCATGCATTTTAAAAGAATGGACACCATCATGAGATTATAAGAATAATAAGTCCTAGTTAGAATTGCAGTCACCACTTCCAAGTTGCTAAGAATTCATTGACTCCAGGGAAAACAAGATTCTATAAAAGAAGGTTGCTAGAACCTTCTTTGTTGAGGTTGGTGTTTTTTTTAACTATTTAGGACCTCCTTGAATTTAATTTTTTTATTTATTAAGAACTCTGATGAAATGGCTGCCCAAATTAGTTCCTCTTCCAATTCCAGTGTCAAGTATGGGAGCAAATCCATTTTTAGGATACCATACCCAGCGGCTTTTGGCTTTAGCAACAACAAAGCTGAAGTAATTCACACATACAGAAGTTAAAAATAACCAAGGGGGTAGCAGAGGGAAAGAGCAGCTTACCAAAACTTTTATAGATTTTAGTCACACTGAAATAAAACCTATCTGTTAAAACCTTGATACTAGAAAATACAATTATTGCACAATATTTAGGAATTATATTGTGGTTTTTCTATGTTCAGCTTCACACAGCATTGCCTTGGTAATCTTTACATTAATGCTACAAGGTAGGCCAGTATGGTTGCCTAGTTTACCGATGGGCAACTGAGGCCCAGAGGTTATGACTTGCTGAAGGAAACCCAATGGCCCAGGGCTCACGTTTACACACACGTTTACACCATCTGACAATGGTTTACACAAGTGGTTCCCATAGAAGGAGACCGCTTAAGTCTTTGCAAGGGCAGAGCTGTAGCAGCAATACAATGTCCAGGATCACACTGCTGCCAGGAAAAAAGGATTTTTTTCCTTACCAGCTGGTAGCACCATCATCCAGGGGGGCGGGAAGCCCTGCAGAAGCCTCCAGAGGGCTCCCCAAGCCTCCGATTAGCTAAAAATAGCTATCAGAAACCACTTCCGGTTTTCTATCACAAAACCGGAAGTGGTTTCTTATGGCTATTTTTATCTGCAGTGGCTTCCCCACCCCTTAAAGAGGTAAAAGACAATGCTTCCCTGGCTGATGGGTCATGACCCCCAAGTTTGGGAACCACTGGTTTACCCTCCTCCTTGCCCCTTGCAAGAACATTCCCCTTTCCTTTAAGTATCAGAGGTAAGATCACCATGGTAAGCATTTGATATAAGCCATGTATTAACCATAGGCACCTGTGAAGCTAAAAAGGATGGGATGGAAACACCTGAATAAGAGGGAGGAGCATACAAGCCTGCAGGATGCACCTGATCTCCAAACCACAGTTAGGCCACTGCACGAGGCCAATGAATTCATAGAACTTTCTACACTAGTCTCATTGTTACTTCAGTTTTAACTTCTTGTCTTGGCCCAACAAATTAAGCAGGGAAGGCCAAGATTCCAAGGACATAGGGGCCATCCATTTTTCTCTATACAAAACATTTCCTGAAGAAGGGACTATTTTGAAGTTAAATTATTTCTGAAAATATCTAACATGTACTCTTTATTGTAAGGATAAACAGGTTATTTAGTTGGACAAAGACATTACAGTTCCCGGTTGTAGAGAACATTCCAAATAGACAATTTAAGGACAAACACCATCACCGTCAAGATACCCAGAGAACAAGTATCCAAAGTGCACACATTCACATTCTTCCTGTTCCCGCCCAAGATCCGTAGCTGGAAGGACATCAAACACCACTGTACAGATATCAAACCAAGAGCAAGGACTGGTATAGAAGAACATGAACAGCTAAAATGACTTTTACCACAATCTGTGCAGGATACTGTGCTACAACAGCAATGCAAGTGTTTAGTAAAAGCAACAACTCAAAATTTTACAGATGAAGACCCAAGTCTGCCTTTGAGCACCACGGGGATCCTGCACGGCTAATTTGTTCATATGTCAAAACATTAAACATGTTAGGGTGTAGCAGAAGAAGAATCCTGCAATACCTACAGTCTTATTTATTGTGGCATGAGCTTTTCACAGGCTCAGGAAGAAGGCTCTAGCCTAAGAAAATGAAGCAATGTGCTAGCTTTGAAAAGCAACAAGATTCTGCTGGGTTGTTTTTTTATTAGAGAACTACAAATTTCCAAAAAAAAAAAAAAAATCAAGATGGGATGCAGACAGTGGTTTAAAGCAACGGCAAAAACAGCCAATATCTTCAAAGCAGTTAATAACCCCTTACTCAAGCACTTCAATCTAACAAAGCCTGTGTGGGAGGTTTCAATTGCTTTTCTCCGCCCTGTTGGTACCACACTTGGGGAGCCTGCAGGTGAATCCTTCTTAAAACTATTCAGCTGCCCTGTCTCAGAGGCCTTCAAATTCCCTTAGCATTACTTATTTGAAGCACACTGAATAAACAGTCCCCACCCATCACCTACTTCTTTTGTCTACAGCACCTATTCATAGAGCGCTACCTTTGTTGACAGCAAGGCAAGTTAGCATGAAAAGCTGGAGAGTTAGTGCTGAAGAACAAGATGCAGCAGAAGGATTTGCATCCTGATGGAGGCCACACAATCAAGACTCTTGCTGCTCAGATGGGTTAAATTTAAGGGCATGATGGACCACAGGCCTACATATGGATAACTAACAAGCCAGACTTTTACAAGTTAGCTTATACTCAGTTCCCAGAGATCAGAAAGAGGTGGCCCTTTTGCTGAAAATGAGTCACAATTTTTTCAGTATGGGGGAGGAATTTCATGGCAGTGTAATAGCCAAGGGGCAAAGTTATCCAGGTAAAGCTATCAGAGTTTCAATGGAACTTAAAAATTCTCAGCCTTGACAAGATCTTGGCCATTTTCACTTCAAGGAGGAGAGATTTGTGCAACATCAAAGCCAGAACGCTTTAGTTTGGCTATTTCTGCTACAACAGCTGTTACTCTCTTCAATTATGTATGCCCTACCTTGAAACCTATTGCCCTATTGATATGCCAATGAAGAGATGAAATAGTGTTGAAGGTGGGAAGTTTTCAAAGACTAGTTTTCCTTGGAAAAGGCACACGTGCTGCACAATTTCTTTGGCTGGACAAGACACCTCACCATTTTTTCAAAGAACATCCTTGATTCCAGAGCAAGGCAATCAATGAAGCAGAATAGAAATCCTTTGATCCAGAACTTCCCACCTTCATAGCACTGCTATCCAGAACTGAACGGTTCCAAGTGGTTGTTTAGTTCTAATAACTGGGTTTAGCACCATGAAGCATTTCTCCCAAACGCAAGATCTGCCGAGTCTTCCAGTTTTTGTATCTCCACAAAGCAGCACTCTCTTCCCCCATCCCACCATTTTCAACATGAGCAGAGGTGGGAGAGAAGATGCTGCACTTCCCTATAGCCCCACAATAAAAGCCAGAAGCACATGAAGTATGGCAGCTCTTACCAAGATCTTAGAGACTACCTCCAGACACCTACATCATCCAGGCAGAACATTCACAATGGAATGTGTTTTGAGTGAGCAGTCCACAGGACGCCCGAAACAATTTCAACAAAAGGCCTTGCGGTATCGGGGGTAGAGTGTGCGGTTTAGGAAACATCATGGCAACAAGGCAGTTGACCTTGGACGCATTGCTATCTGTCAGCCTAAACTACCTCACATGGTTGCTGTGAGGCTCACATGAAGCTTTCAGCATCATGGAAAAGGGTAAGATGCTAGAAATCAGACTTTAATTCAAACTTTATACACTAACAATTTCATCCCAACAAAAAATAACTATATATACACATATACAACTATATACATCTTTCCCCACCCCCCCCAGAACTGTATATATAAGAACAGATGCTAAGGTCTTTTGATGAAGCTATATCCAAGATGTCAGAAGGTTCCAGCAAATTTATATATTGTTTTGCCCATCGTTTTTCCATTAGCTTGACAGATACAGTTTGTGAACATGACACATGCATTGCATAACATTCTCATTCCTTGATCCTTGAAAAAGTTGTTGCTATATGACCTCATGCGCACTTCTGTTTTCTCGTTTCTAATTTTGACCATTTATTTCAAATCTAACTTTCCTTGTTTGGATCCTGATGAGTGCACATGGAATGAAAATTGTGCAAAGCTCTTCCCCACCCACTGCAACCCTGAGATCCTCCCTCCTTCCGTCTCCCTCCCCTCCCTCCACAATAAAAAGTCCTGTTTGAAGGACCAGCAGGAACAGAGAATAATTCAATAAGGTCTGCCATAAGGGGAAATTCCCTCATGTATTAGGATCCAGCCCATAGTTCTTCCTTTGGCCATGACTAATAACTCAGGCTTCTATAAGGGCCTTGGCCCACAGAATCTATGCCGTGTCCCATCCATGGCCCACAGAATCTATGCTGCCCATCCTACTATCTTCTGAAGATTCTTCTTTAGGCCAAAATCCTGAACCACTCCACAATCAGGATTCCCCATCTTGACAGGATTTCCTTCATTTAACAGGACACCATTGCCATAATTCCACTTGTATATTGTTTTCTAATATGCTTCTCAACAAAGCTGCAAACATAGATATTTTAAAAAGGGGGAAAAAGAACAAAATTCCTACCCTTTTCTAAGCTTTGAATTGCTCTTCGGAAATGCATTTTAAACCTGTAATGGGAAAAGATAAAAAAAGTGAACATCATTATAGAAGTGTCACATGAGAAGTTTTGTTTGAATCACAGTGAAATAGAAGAGCAACATACTCATAAACCAAGCATTATTCACCAGGTAGAATATCACAAGTTATCTAATGCCAAGAGAAGTGACTTGAGCAACACTTGAGGGGGAAAACAAAGTTTTGACAACAACCACTGAAGTTGTTCACCATGACACCAGCAGGCCCTACACACTGTGTGAGGGGAAAACATTGCATTCCACTTGTACAGCCACATTCTCACTACATTAACCAGTCGGGGTAGTGGGAGGAAGGGAAAGAAAACTCAAGGAATTTGTATATACTAAAGGTTTCTAAAGCAGATCATTTTTTAGGCTTTCCCAGACTTGCAGAATGTGACATACACCTCAATCATACAGAAAGCAAGTCCCACTTACTTCTATGAAAGTTACTTGTAACTAAACTTAGGCACAAATCCTAGCCACCTTTCCAGCACTGGTGCGGCCATGCCAATGGTGCATGCACTGCATCCTGCAGTGGGAAAGGAGTCACAGAGGCCTCCTCTAGGTAAAGGAATATTTGTTCCCTTTCCTCAGGGCTGATTGTGGCTGCACTGTCACTGGAAAGTTGAATAGGATTGGACCCTTACTCTCCAATAAGCCCCAATGGACTCAAAAGGTCTAACTTCCAAGTAAAGATGCTTGGGCACAATGCTGCCATCTGGTTTAGGAGTGAAGAGTTAAATGCTCCAACACCAAACTGAAATGAATGCCTTTGTAATGTAATCAATTTAAGAAACTTCTTACAGCATTAGCTCTGCAGATATTGGTACACCTATACTCATGGGCAGCTTTCAGGCAATTTGCCCAAATTGGGTGCCACAGCAAGCAGAGCCCACAGCTGCAGCTGGCACCTTGCTCTGTAGTCAATGCTCCAGCATTGAATCTGCGAAGGCATCGTGAGGAAAGCATGGCAAGCATAGCATTTCCAGTGGACAGGCCTCACTCCTGTGAGATAACCTCCCCCCTGACCCTGATTGGCTTGGAATTCCCCCCGCCCATAGAAACAACACTGATGACACTGCCAGGTACCTCACCACTGCTGCACATCCTGGAGGGGAGGGTGGGAGGGTGGGGGGGCACAAAAATGTTTTGCATTGAACCCTGCAACTCCTAAGACCAGCCCTGCCTAAGAGGTATCTAGATTTGTACTAGTCAAAATCCCAAAAACTTATTCCCAATATTGAACTCAAGTTGTTTAGAGTATTGTTTTGGAGTTCTTTTTGCATGAATTGGGATATCCAACATTTTAATTAAGATAAAATGTGATTTAATTTTATTTACAGAAGGAAATAAGCAAGAGAATGAATCTCTGATTGATGCACTTGGGTTAATTTTAGCATCCTTCTGTTTAGCTGCTTAGCAACACTTATCCTATGACCTTCTATGCACCACCTACTTCTGCAAAGGATAACAAGTATAACCTGAGCGATCTAGCAAGGATAGCTAGTTTTGTCTAGCACTACAAGATGCAACATCAGTTTTTACTACAAGAAAAAAAATCCGGACAACTGTGTTACTAACAACACAATCCTAACCTGGAGTTAGGCCAGCAAAATTTGTACAGCACAAGGTGCACAGTAAAGTATGCTTGGACCACTCTCAGAGTCAGGGAGGCCGGCACACAGACATGTGCCATCCTCTCTGACTCCGAGAGTGGTCCAAACACGCTTTACGGTGGCCCTTGTGCCTGCCAAACTTTGCTGGCCTGACTCCAGGTTAGAATTGCACCCTAAGAAACCTTCAGCAATGGGGGGGGGGCGGAGAAGTGTATAAAAAAGATGTACATCATCTACTTCATCATTGTCACTGCCAATCAATGGAAACCTATAAGGCTAAAATAGACATTTTGCAGGGGGGAGGAGCTCCAGAAGAAGGGGTTTCAAACGCTATCTGCCCTTGGAACAAACCAGATTTATCGAAGCCATCAGTAACTCACAAAAGACTTTTTAGTTTTCACATGCCAGGTTTTATTTCAATAAGCTCTTGACCCTAAAAAGCCAAAATATGAACCATATGACCAAAGTCACCAACAGATAAGTTGCAAGAATGGATGTGCTGTCTACACAAATTGAATTAGAAAAAGACATCCAACTGTACAAGTTAGCTCTTATTCAAAAAGAGAATTTAATGTTTAAGAAAGAAGTCACAGATTTCTTATCAGAGTTTGGGAAGGTTTGTAATCAATTTTTTATACAAGTTTAATTTTTTTTTACTTCATAAATGCGCAATAGAATACAAGTTAAAAGTTATTAAACACCGCAAGCAACTGAAAGGGAGTACATAACTTATTTTACTGGCAGAGGTGCCTTCAATGCTAAACTTGCTAAATGACAGGCAAGATATTGCATTTCTACATGGTTTGGATTGGTAGAAGTCACACACTTAAGACATCAGGCTCTGGCCAATCACACTGAAAGAAGTAAAATCATTAGGTGTGTCTTCAGTGAAGGATGAAAGAAGTGTGCTGGTGACCTGATTGACTGGATGATGAAGCCATGCTGTTTCTGAGTTTCTAACACACAATACAAAGGAATCTAATTCTCCAAGGGATGCATGGAGCATCCATTAAGGCTAATGGGCATTATACAAACCACCTTGAGAGAGGACGATATCCCTAAGCTTTCAAAGGGACATGATATCCTAACACAAATGTCTGATGTCTTTATAAGCCACTGGGTGCAACCCTCTCTCCTGCATGCGCATTAACGCAACCATCCATGGAATTAAAACACCAGAAAATTTTAATTCTTCCCAAACTGCTCCAGAAACTAACTCCTAGCATCTACCACCATAAACTTCAAAGGTCAACCAATATGTGCAAGACAGCCTCTACTGAAGAATTACTGAAATTACTATTTTATCATTAGACCACAAGCAATGTAGAGTGGTTGTGTGAAGAACGTAAGAAAAATAAGACTACTGCTCTAATTCACATTAAACACAATTCTGATTATCTTTGGGGGGAAAGCATCCAACTGATCTTGTTTAAAAAGAGAGGGCAAATGCAAAGCTAAACAATATGGAAATTAAGGATTAACATTCTCCACCCCAAATCACTTTAAAGCATTTCCAGCCTTTAAAAGTGCACTAGCCTTTGGGCCTTCATGGTAAATATACCTGCTAGATTTATCACTCACAGACTGCAAAAAAAAAGTGAAAACACCTTTTTCATAGTATCTTCCTAAAATGATTTCCCAGAAAGAAAGGATTAAGAATGAAAGGGTGGGGGAGGATGAGACAACATGTATTTCAGCCAATTAGATAGGCAAGTGGTCTTTTAATCTTATTTCCCTGTCTCACACACACACTCCCTGAAAGGGTCCGATTGGGTATTGGTCCTGCTCACTCTGAAGTCGTGTAGAATTTCGTAATGGAATGTGAACTGCTCATCCGGATCTGAGCTCTAGTTCTATCTCCTCTAACCAGCAAGGAGCAGGGGAGGACAAATCTGCTGAGCCAGGAGAAACGCTCTCCCTCCTCTTTTATAACCCATCAAGGATGCATTGCAGAGCATTCAGGGAGAGGGAGAGATAGTGTAACGACGAGGTAAGGGGGAGGCGGAAGAAAGAGAGCAAGCGCAGAAGAAAGGGAGGGGGGAGCCCGAGCAAACTTATCAACCGACATGACAAAGTTCAATCCACCTCCACCATCAACAGCAGCCGCGCGGCAGCTCCTCCCTCCTGCGAAGTTTTCAGCATCTCCCAACTCGCCTCCTTCTCGGCGGCTGTACTCTGCCCGGCAACGAGATGCGTTTGCCTGTTGCACAACTGCGAGCAAGTTGGAAGTTACTTTGGTCGAGGAGGGCTGAGGAGAGCAGCAGCGGCGGCGGCGGCGGCGGCAGCAGCAGCAGCCACGTTTTCCACGGTTCCTGCTCGTCCTCTCCCGGGCCAGCGAACTCAAGAAAGGGAGCCGCAGCAAGCTCGACGATGGCAAAGTTTGGACAAGTTCCAAAGAACTGCGATAAGCTTTTGCAGACTCACCCCATGTTGTTACTTTACAGTGAAAGAAGATGGGGGGGGGGAGAAAGAAGAGGATCGTGTTGATTTTTAAGCTCCCCAAAGAAAAGGAGCAACTTTATCCCTCTCTTACATTTATAGTCACGCTTTGAGCAAGGAGGGGGCAGAGAAATATGCCGATGGACAAGAGGCGGGGGAGAGAGAAACCTTCCCCTGCTTCTTAGCAACGATTAAGGTCGCAGTTTCCTAAGAGACGAGTCCCGACTAGTCTACATCAACACGTAGGGAACGGGAGGGGGGAGGAGGGAAGGGAGGGTTTTACAAGAAGTTTTTGATGTAGCAACTTTGGGATAAATTAATAGAGAGTTCAGTTCTGTAATTGGAGGAAAAAAATCATTTAAAATAGTGCTACGAAGGCACGAAAAGATCTGGACCAGTAAGATGCGGATTAGCCACACCACACGGAGGATTTTTTTTTCCTCAAGGCGTAGCAGAAATAAATATAACTCGATGCATTTTCCTAGTTTCGGATACTGCTGGGGCTCTTTCCTGTACTCGTGACAGTGCGTGGCTGCATTTCCTCCTATAATCCATTAACACACACGACACAGAGATGTGCCCCGACACAATGCAGTAGGAAAAACACGAATCCTCTTGCGGAGTGGGGGGGGGGGGCCGTCGGTTATTCAGGAAGGAGGAAAAAGTTGTCCGGATAATGGCTAGACCTTCAGCGAAGGCTGAGAACGAGGAGAGATAGCACGACAGGCAGGATCTTGGAAAAAGCGCCCACCTCCCTCTCTCTCCCCGCCCGAGGGTGGAGGCGAGGCAGTGCAAAGACAACAAGAAGCCACAAAGTGCGAATTAAAGGAGACCCACACAGAGATGCTTCCAAGCAAGCGCAATGACAAACAAAAGTCAGCAAAGATGCCCAAGTGAAAAGCAAAAAAAAAACACAAATCGAAACGGGTTTTTGTACCTTGAGAGAGACGAGTCCATTTCAACTTTAAAAAGCCATCCCACTCCATCATCAACTCATTAAAAACTTCGCATACAAAGCTACGGGGGGGGGAGCGAAAAGAGAGAGGGGAGGATGTACTGGAGGAAAGCAAAGGCCAATTGGGTTAAAAGATGCTGCTTCTCGCAGGCCCATCCAAATCGTTGGTTAAAAATAAACTTTGTAGTAGGAGGGGAGGGAGAGAGATGATCTGGATGAATTCCTGAGCTCAGACGGTTTAATATGGATGAGCATCAGGTCCTGCAGGCAAGAGGCTGCAACGGGTGTTGCTGGTTGGTAGAGTTTGCAACACGGAAGAGGGGGAAAAAGTGGAGGGGGGAGGCAGGGAGGAGCGGGGGATGGGGTGGAAAGGAAGAGGAAGGCTGCACCAACTCATCATCAGCGACACCGCTGCCAGCCAACTTTTTCCAAACTTTTTCTCTTTTTGGGCCCCCTCGAAAAAGCCAATGTTACAAAAATAGCAGTCACGCCACTTGCTTAGACAGGCGCTTCTACCTTTCAGGACCGCGCTCCGCCCCAGCCCCAGCCCCATCCATCCGCACATTTTTTTTAAAAAGTTTCTTTTCGGGCCTTCTCGGCAACTCCTTCGGCAGCGCTGCAAGCCAGTTCTTTTGTCAAAGGCACAGGTAGATGCCCGGCACCCGTCGAGTCACCCTCGGGTACTTACGTTTGACTTCCTCTGGGCTGGTCTGTTTAGGTCGAGCCATGATGGAAACTCGGAACGGATGACCAGATTGTAGTTCTCAAAAATAGAACGAGGGGAGAAAAAAAAAAGATGGGAGGAAAAGTAAACACGAAATAATAAAAATAAGTGAAGTTTGTTCCGGAGGGAGGGAGGGGGGAAAAGGAATCAAATTCAAAATGGCGTTTCTATGGATGTGCAAAGTTCATCAACTCCACAATAACTTCCCTTCCTCCTCTTCTCCCTGAAGGAGGAAGATGGACACGGCTATGGACCCCTCCGGCTCCGGAGCGCAGTTCCGAGCGTGCCCCCTCCTGCTTGCCCACTCATCAGCGAGTCTCTCCCCCGGTCGCCCTCCTAAGTAGACGCATCACGTGTTGCTCCTGCTAGTCTCCTGGGGACGTGTTACTCAGCCGGGCTGCTGTTGCGGCGGCGGCTGCCTGTTGCAAGCGGTAGCATCCCTATCTCTCGCTCCCTCTCTTTGGCTGGGAGGGGCTCCTCCTCCTCGCAGAAGAAGAAGAGAAGTGAGTAAAACTTTGCTGCTGCTGCTTCCTCCTCCTCCTCCTCTTCTTCCTCCTCCTCCTGCCCTCCCAGTCGCACGGAGCCAGCTAGCCTCCCACTTCACTTAGCAACTTCGGCAAAGACCTACTACTACTATGCTCACCATCAGGACAAAAGTCCAAACCAATCCGCCTCCTTCTCCCAAGCAGCGATATAGCGCTGCAAAGCAGCTCACTTTTCGGTTGCCTTTGAAAGGATGAGGAAGAAGGGGGAAGTTACCAGACTAGAGAGCCTCTTGGTGGTAGTGTACCATCTGGCTGCGGCTGCTCCCCTCCATTACAGACTTCCAGTTGCAAGGAGGAAGCGCCGCCGCCGCGGGTGCTGCGCAGAGAGAAGCAGTTGAGTGTTAGGGACTGATAAAGCGCCAGGGATGCAGACGGTGCAGTATCTTCTTTGAAAGGGATCGCGCGCCTCGGTCCCTGACTCGGACTGCTTAATCCATTGTCAGCCAGGTGCCACGCATTCAGCTCGCTCCCGTCTAATTAACGAGAAAGCCCAAGAAGCCCCATGTTGTGGCTGCACTCCAGCCTAGAGCGGATGGAGCAACAAGTCCCAGCAATTAGCAATACACTTGCAACCTTAGGCATGAGAGAGAGAAAAGCCTGGGTGGCTGACACCCCTCCGTGACATCGGTTGCACCACCCAGACAAATGCGGGGGGGGGGGGGGCTGTAAAAACAACAACAAAAAGAGGCCGATCCGGATTGTTCTAACTCTTGATTAGATTAAAAGACGTGCAGGCACTAAAGCTGGAAAAATCCTGGGCTGTTGATGGCCCAGCCGTCTAGAAATGATGAGACGGATGTTGGCAGTTTTATCTGTGCACAACCAGTATCTGCAGAGTGGATGCTTGCTTCCCCCACCTCACACAAATCCCTAAAACTAGAGCTCACCAAATCAAAATATTGTACATTAGTGCAGGTACTTTTAAATGTATCCGATTAATTTCTGGCCTGTTAATGGAACATCGGTGTTTCTTGTTTGTTTAATATAAGCACTTTTTCCTAGTAGGGTTAACCAGTCAGTCTATATTATATACACATCAATGTGCTGTTGTATGCAACAGAACCCTAAGCATATATATTCCAAAGTAGAATGCAATAGGACTTCCTATCAAATAAGTGTACATCAAATTGCAGCCTTCACTTGGCTTTGGTTTAACTGCGAAAAATATGGCTCCTCTTATTGCTGATTGTGGGCTTCCTCATTTTCTGTCCATGTGTTTGACAGATGCATTTAAAATAACCCATCACTGCATGTGATGCAGTGTTGAGTGTTGGGAGAGTTAGAACGAATAAAAGGAAATACTTTTTTTCCCAGTGAGTAATTAATCTGTGGAACTCCTTGCCACAGGAGGTGGTGATGGCATCTGGCCTAGGCACCTTTAAAAGGGGATTGGACAGATTTCTGGAGGAAAAGTCCATCGTGGGCTATAGGCCATGATGGGTTGTGCAACCTCTTAGCTTAATAGTAGGCTACTTCAGAATGTCAGATGCAAGGGAGTAGCAACAAGATGCAGGCACCTTCTTGTCTCGTGTGCTCCCTGAGGCATCTGGGGGGGGCCCACTGTGAGATACAGGAAGCTGGACTAGATGAGCCTTTGGCATGATCCAGCAGGGCTCTTCTTATGTTCTTACAAAACAGGTACATTTACCAGTATGTTGCTGGACATGAAGTTGGACTCAGAGCCCTCTAATTAGTGCAGTGGTTCCCAACCTGGGGGTTGTGAGCTGATTTTCAGGGGGGGTCACAGAGACCCCATAGACTACCATAGATGCATTTGTGCAACATTTTAAGGGAATCTCCAATCAAAGAAATATGTTATTGAAAACATTTTAAGGTGTTTGCATGTACTTGAAAACAACTGTTGGTAACCTATGGTAGTCTGCATACATTTTTTTATAGGCACATTCCTGCTTAATGGCATCACTTCTGGTCATGGGGGGGGGGTTCCTGACAGGTTGTCATATCTAAAACGTGGGTCCTGATGCATTAGAGGATAACTAATTATTTGATTTTTTAAAAACTTTTTGAATTGAGAGTCCAGAGTGATGCTATTAACTATTTCCCCAGTGAAGGCATCAGGAATGGCATAAAAGTCAGGAACAACAAGAATACGATAATAATTTTAAGGTTCAGGGACATCAATTGCTCGGTGGTGTTGCTTCAAAAGTTCTTAAAAATGAGGTTTGAGTGCATTCCAGGTATAACTTTCTCTGGATCGCTCCTGAAGTGGTCTTGGGCAAGTCATTACCTGTGCGACTTGGCTCTCCATCTGCAAAGTAAAAAAACCTGCAAATTTGCTGTGAGTCTAAGTGATAGCAACAATAAAGAATAGCATTTATATAGCAACTGTAGGCATATTGAGCTGGCGCAGAACCGAGGCGGCCTTTGTAAGCCTCCGTGGCCTGAGAGGGGGGTTCAGGATTCAGCTGCCATCCCTGCCCCCGAACCTGAACCTCCGGGCCTGAACCTCTCCTTGAGCCACCTTCCCCCAACCTGGTTCCACCCCCTCACCACCTTTCCCCATCCTGAAAAGCCACACCACCAACTAGCGTCAATACCCAGCACACATTGTTCTGGTGACATGACTTCTTGGCGCCAGCCTCAGTGCCAGCACCGCATCTCTAGAGACGGCAGTAAAGTACCTTACAGCACTTTTACAACACCTGGTGGTGGTGGTTCAAGCAAATTGCTGGCCATGGGGAGTATAGGGTTGGGCCTTAAATCAGCATTTCTCAGACTCTGGGTCCAGGACCCACCAGTGAATTTCTGGTGGGACCCAAAGAGCCTCCCATGAAAACAGGGTAATGGAAAGATCAGATAACTAATTGCCTCAAACCCTGAGGCTATTCAAAAACCAGATAGCTACTGCCCTGCAAAGAGCTGAGCTCCTGCAGTTTGGAAACGTGTGTAAATACAGAGAAATAAATGTTTGAGCTATTTTTTCCTGGTGTGTGTTTTTCCAAGTCCGTCAGTGAAAGGTAGTGGGGACAGTTGAAGACTGGGTCAAATAACTAGGCCCCTCAAGCCTTGAAGCTGTTCTTTGAGGCTATCTCACTAGGAGATAGATATCTCACTATCTCATGCTGGGCGGGACTTATGCGTGATTGGCTGCCTGTCTGTTCCATTCCGCGGCTGCCCTGGCCTCGGCAGGGTGCCTGCTCGCCAGGGGGGAAGGGTGGGGGGCGCGCCAGGTGCCTGGGCGAACAGCGGTGGGGCACGCCAACCAGGGGCAGCCCCCCGAGGCCAGGGCAGCCACGGAACGGAACGGACAGGCTGCCAATCTCACGTAAGTCCCGCCCAGAGTTCCCGTTCTTCATTACCAGATGACATCACTGGTCCTGGTGCTGAAAAGAACCACTGGACTAAATGATTATTTGCACAAGTTAACTAACAGGATTGGGACTAGAATGAGGTCAACCAATCCCAATTAAGCATTTGTGCAGCCCAGTCCTGCAGATATTTACTCAAAAGTAAGTTCAACAGGACCGGCAGCCAATTGGACTATGCTGCCCAATGGCGCTGTAACGGTGGTGCTACTGATGTTGCATTGATGCTTATGTCGAAGCTTACATCGATGCTTACATCAATGTTATGTCAACACAATGGGGCTCTTGGGATTGCACACACAGTTTATGTGCATTGAGCCATGATTTCTTGTTCTGTTATGAGTGCATGCCGACACGTTCCTAAGGTCATGTTATGTCATATCATATCAGCGCTCAAAAATGTTCTGGATTTTGAAGCATTCTGGTCTTCAGAATTCTGGGTAACAAGTAATCAACCTGTATTGCTATATAATCTAGAGCAGTGGTCAGGGAACAGGGGTAAATTACCCCAAATGGGGTAAAAATGAAATTCCTGGGGGTAATGGACAGATAGGAGTATGCCCCACCCCCCTTTCCCCTCATCCTTCCTTCCTGACCAACGTTCTCTCTTCTCACCAATGGGAAGTTCCTCTCATACTTGATGGATTTCCCTTGCTTCCAATAGGAGATTAGAGGCGGCAAGGTACTTGGCCCCCAATAGGCAGCGTTCCCCTCCCTTACCAGGCGGCGAAGAAGGCCGTGGTTATCGATCCCGCTCCTGGTAGAGGGAGAAGGAAGCAACAGCAGAGAAAATGGCGGCCGTGGCTGCAACTGCGGCGGTGCCGGGTGATGGGGGAGCCAGCAAGGCCAAGCCTATTCCGGGCAGTGAGGCCGGCGCAGACCCTCTCCTGGCTGGCACTCAGGTAGCCGTGGAGTCGGCGGTGCTCAACGCCAGGGAAGAGCCCGAACCAGTTCCGGGTGGGGAGGCCAAGGAGCTGCTGCTGTCGCCGCCACCCAGGAGCCCGGCAGGGACACGAGACGTGCAGGCGTGGGGGAGGCTCTGGTGAGTGGCTGAGGTGTGTGTGTGCATGTGCCCGCAGGCGCGCACGTATGTGTGTGTGTGTGTGTGTTGAGAGGACTTCTGTGGACGTGCCTCTTTGCTTGTAAGCAGCTAGGGCTCTCCTTGGGTTTGCCTTGTCTTGCTGTCCCAAGGAGTAGGGCGGGCAAGCAGGGGGAGGGCTGGGGTGCCTGCGCAGGGAGTCAGGGACACAAAGAGGCGGGAGGCACACAAGGCAAGGCGAACAGCAGAAAACAAAAATAAAATCAGAACTGCTGTTGCCGGCCTCTCTCTCTCTCTCTCTCTCTCTCTCTCTCTCTCTCT